>VBSM01002153.1:3318809-3378085 GCA_008086735.1 Cheirogaleus medius | reverse complement strand
AAAAAAAAAAGGTAAAAACAGGAGAAGAGGGAGCTCTGTGAAGTAAGTGACCTAAAGTTTTAGGAAATACGATGCCACTTAAAAATGAGCAACAGAAAAGAATGACAGGCAGATTTGATGCAAATTTAGTATGAAAAAAATACGATAAGCAACAGAATAAAATCCCTGTAGGTACACAAAGTACACCAGATACACACTGTCAAATATAAGATCAGTGAAGCGACGTCCTATTTCAATCATGCCAAAAGGTGTTAAGAAAAAGGGATGCAGGAGATGGAAAACAATATAAATCCAAATTAGAACAGCTTAGAAATGAGGTGATAGAATGAAAGAATTATAAATGAGAGAAAAAAATATTTTAGTAATAAAGAATAAACTATTAATAGGAAAACATAAGGGCAAATAAATATGTAAATGAAGAGTACCGGAGGAAAATGTAAACAGTACACTCACAAAAGGTAAATCTTATGGTGTCTAAACAAAGACCTTAGAAAGAGAAATTTTTAAGACGTTTCAAAAGTAAATAACACATTATAAAGACAGGCAAAGGAACATGAAATATGGATAATAGAGTCCTTGAAAGAGAAAACAAGAAAAGAAGAAATACTAAAAATTCTATTTTAAGGAAACTTTCCTAAAGTAAAAAATAACTAATAAAATTATATATCAAAAGAATAAACAGTATGCCTGAAAATACTGTCAAGAAATATTCTACTAAAGTACTGGACATTAAAGGAAAAGACTCCTTTGGGCAACTTGGAAAAAAAAAAACCACATGATTTATAGGGAAAGAAAATTATATTTATTTTAACACAGCTTGACAGAATCACTTTAAGCCAGAAGGAAATGCAGTAATGATATTTAAGATACTTTAAAGAAAGAACATGAGCCATGCACTGCATACCTGACTCAAGTAACCCACACACAGCCAGGGTACAAACTGTGCACAACATGCAGCAACTCAGGGAATGTAACCCTCATGGATCCTCACTAAAGAATTTACTGGAGAGAGCCAGAAGTGGTGGCTCACACCTGTAATCCCAGAGCTTTGAGAGGCCAAGGCAGGAGGATCGCTTGAGGCCAGGAGTTCAAGACCAGCCTGGGCAACACAGTGAGACCCCATCTCTACAAAAAATAAAAAAAAAATTAGCCAGGAGTGGTGGCATATGTGTGTAGTTCTAGCTATGGGGAGGCTGAGGCAGGAGCATCACTTGAGCCAGGAGTTTGAGGTTGCAGTGAGCTATGATAATGCCACTGCGCTCTGGTCTGGGTGACAGGGAGACCCTGACTCTTAAAAAAGAAAAAAAGAAAAAAGAATTTACTGGAAGAGAGTGAGCTTCAGAAAATGAAAACAGCCAGATGGATGTAGGCATGAGGAGGAGTGGTGAGGATTAACTATAGGTCACTTACAGAACCAAGACTAACGGAGGGTTAAACAAGCAAAGTTATCATGTGTAACAGCTGTAGGATCTGACCATGGAGAGACAGAAGAACCATGAAAAATAGAGGGATAATAAGATACCATATGCAAAAAAACCAAAACACCAAAACCAACACAAAACCTGCTTTCAGATATTCAGATATCATAATTGACGGTGGTAATAATAGTATTGTGATGCTAAGACTATAGTGTATATATGTGGGACCAAATAAATAGACACTTTGGGACGATCCTAATTATATTATATCCTGTGTCCTTCACAACCAGGAGTTTTAGTGTGGAACAGAGACAGATGAAACAGAGGAGAGATTAGTTAAAATGCCTGCAGTACTAAAAATTTGAATTGGAAGTATCAGTATGAACCCAGCATGTATTTTATCCTTTTGACTTTAAATTGTGTGTGTGTGTTTTCCTTGCTTTATCTCCTATAAAGGTCTAGAAATGATGAGTAACCCAGTCACAATGAGCATCCCTAGCACTCAGATTATGGTCTTAAAATACCATTTCTCACTAAAAGAAAGCAGGGCTTCTTGGAGAAATTACTGATTCCAATATTGGGTTAAGAAATGTATAAAATGAGCCTAGAACATTTTGTCATACCAGATATAGCGAGGAAGCTATCAAAAACAACTAGTGTCATATCAAAAGAGCTCAAGAGCCACATTTTCATTATATAATGTATACATTTTATAAATAAATATTCACAGGTTGAGGTATGCTCTTTTATGCATTATTAGATCCAAAGAACTTGCAGACTTCTGGTCTAGTGCAGGGGCTGGCAAACTTTTTTTTGTAAAAGGTCAAACAGCAAATATTTTTGGCTTTGCGGTCCAGATGGCCTCCGTGGCCACTGCTGAACTCCGCCGTTGTTAGCAGAAAAGCAGCCGTCGACAATACGTAAATGAGTGCTCATGGCTGTGTCCCCGTCAAACTTAATTTATCGAAACAGGTGGCACCTGGATTTGGACCAGGGCTATCGTTTTTTGACCCCTGATCGAGCACGAGGGAGACAATTAGCCAGGTCATTTCAAACAGTGTTAGGCTGGAGAAAATGAATCTTCGGCGATTTGAAGCGGAACAAAGGCTGCGTTTGGAGAAGAGACGGCGGTGGCCGGCGGAGGCACGCTCTGCGCTTCCAGGGGGCCGGTGACGTTTCGTTCCCTGAGCTGACGGTGGTTTCACGAGCATCGTCAACTTGTAAACACCCCCTGAGCTAGGCGTGTGCAATTTGTGCACTCTTCTTGATGTACATGAAACCTCAATAAAATACAGTGAATCTTAAAGAAGAGTTGAAACGCTCTAGCTGGAGAAAGCACAGAGAATGAGGGAAGCCGCCACATGACACGCGAAGAGCAGAGTGTCGGGGGCAGCGGTCACACCAGCTTCCTGCCTCCAACATGTCACACCCAGGGGGACAACACCCAGATCTGCTGCACAGGGTCTCAGGGACCGGCTGATTCACAGGGATGTGAGCCGGGAGAGGAAAGGGGGGTGGACGTAGAAAGTCAACACGGTAACGCACTCAGCTCTCCGAAGGAAGGACCAGGAGAGTGTGGTCCCTACACCCACCACGCTCAGGATGGCCACCCTACCTGTGAAGCCAGAAAACGTCCTCCTCCCTCAGAGGCAAAACGAGAGTCTGCTCAGCTCAGAGTAGAGGCAGGGTCTAGGGATGCAGTGGGGCTCGCATCCACCACGACGCTACCTTTCGATAGGAATTTCTTTTGAAGCATGTGGCAGTCATTGGTCGCACTCATAAAAAATCGGGTGCTTCTCACCTTCTTACCATGTGCTAGAATGATATTTCTTGGTTTTTCTGTCATGGAAGGTGTGGTTGCGTGTTTAGTTCTGGCCAAGTTGAAGGATGCTATTTCCAGTTCCACTGGTTTCCACCCCTCCGCCCAGTTTTATT
Source organism: Cheirogaleus medius (assembly GCA_008086735.1). Lineage (NCBI taxonomy): Eukaryota > Metazoa > Chordata > Mammalia > Primates > Cheirogaleidae > Cheirogaleus > Cheirogaleus medius. Next base: position 3,374,732 of record VBSM01002153.1, on the reverse strand, counting down.
GAAGTATGGTTGAGAAACAAAAATTGTATATATTTAAGATGTGCAACATATTTTGATATATATATACACTGTGCAATGATTACCATAATCAGGCTAATTAACATATCAATCACCTCACATAGTTACCATTTTCTGTGGTCAGAACACTTTCTTAGCAGATTTACCTTCTTAGCAAATTTCAAGTATATAATACATTGTTATTAATAACTATAGTCACTATACTATGACATTGTGCATTAGGTTTCTAGAACTTATTCATCTTGTAACCGGAAGTTTGTATTCTGCAGCCAACAACTTCCCATTTTTCCCACTCTCCCTCGCGCCCAGGCTCCTGGCACCCACCATTCTACCCTGTGTCTATGCGTTTGATGTTTTCAGATTCTGCGTGCAAGTGAGATCATGCGGTATTTGTCTTTCTATGTCTGGCTTATTTCCCTTAATCGTAATGTCTTCCAGAGTCATCCAGGTTGTTGAAAATGGAAGAACTGCCTTCTTTTTTAAGGCTGGATAAAATCTCACTGTGTATATATACCATGCTTTCTTTATCCATTCATCCATCAACAAACACTTGGGGTGTTTCCGTATCTTGGCTGTTGTGAATAATGCTGCGGTGAACACGGAAGTGCAGACACTCTTGTCTCCTTTGGGTGCATACCCAGAAGTGGGACTGCTGGACCATATAGTAGTTCTAGTTATAATTTTTTGAGAGACCACCGCACTGTTTCCACAATGGCTGTACAGATTTACATTCCCACCAACAGGGAATAAGGTTTTTCTTTTCTCCACATCCTCACCAACGCTTGTTATCTTTCGACTTTTTGATAATATCCATTCTGACAGGTGGGGGGTGATATCTCGTTATGATTCTGATTTGCAGTTCTTTAATGATTAGTGATGTTGAGCACCTTTTCATAGTCCTGTTGTGGTCATTTGTATGTCTTCTTTGGGGGGAAAATGTCTGTCTGAGTCTTTTGTTCATATTTTAATCATTTTTTAATTGAGTTGTATGATTTCCTTATGTATTTTAGATATTAACCACTTGTTGGATATATGGGTCGCCAACATTTCCTCCCATTCCATAGGCTGCCTTTTCATTTTGTTGACGATTTCCTTTGCTATATAGAAACATTTTCGTTTGATGTAGTTCCACTTGTTTGTTTTTGCTTTTGTTGCCTGTGTTTTTTGGTGTCATATCCAAAAAATTATTGCTAAGATCAATGTCAAAGAGTTTTTCTTTTATGTTTTTTTCTAAGAGTTTTACGGTTTCAGGTCACTCAAGATTGCTCAAGATTCAAGGTCTTTGTGATTCCGTTCAAATTTTAGGATTTTTTTTTCTGTTTGTTTGTATAATCTTATTGTTTAAAGCTAGTGTATAACTCCCCCCCTCCCCCCAGAGCTTTCGTTTTCTCTCCATTCCATGCCTTGGCAATGCTGAGAAGGAGAACCGCTCTGTGGCCTGGGATCGGCCCCACCTCCCACCCACATGTGATGTGAGCAAGAACCCACCCTTGCGGTAGAAAGCCATTTGGATTTGGGGCTGGTGTGATGTGGCAGCGTTACCTAACCTATCCTGACTGACGTGGGCACCTAAAATGTGCTTAGATAAACACGCAGCTGATCAAGGGTCTTTCTAAAGCTGTGATGTATCTTACACGCATAAAAATGCATTTTCAAATGTTAACTCACATGTTACAATTAGCAATACGCAACGTCACTGTAAATGAATAAAACTTCATTCTATCTTATTAACACTTTCTAAATCCAGGACTACAGTGGAGGCCATTATTTCCCAAGGATTAGAAGACCATAGTGAGCTTGGATCCCTGGCTGGAGTCCCAAAGATAAGCTCTAGCAAATAAAAAGGAGTATGTTTTTCTCAAGACAACATCCTATAACACCCTCCCCTGGCTCATGCCCGAGTTTCCGGATTACTGAGAAGGGGGTGATACCATTCCTAACCCAGAGGCTGGGGAGCAGGACACACATATTACTGCTACTTTTACTGTAATTACTCTTAATAATAATAACAATCACCTTCCATTCTCTGTTAGCCAGGGCTCTGAGTGCTTTACGTGTCATAATAAACAACGCTTGTTCAGTGAATGAATGAATGAATGAATGAGGTAGGAATGGAAAAGGGTATTAAAGAAAACATGAGATTTAGACGCAGCAGAGACCAAGACATTCTAGTCAGAGGGATGAAGTGAATCGCAGAAAGGAGGTGGGATACGCATGCCCCATACGGGGAAAGTAGGCAGGCATTTTTGGCAGGAAATGGAATTTAATCTTATAGATAAAGAAAACCAACTGAAGGCTTCAGATCAGGGGACTGGGTGACAAAGCATTATTCAGAGAAAACTGTCCTGACAGCAGCACAGGGTGAGAATTATTAATAGAACAGAAAGAGACTGCAGGCAGGGAGACAGGTTAGGAAACTATTGCACCAGCTCAGCCTTGATGAGGTGCGCACATTGCCAAGGATGGAAATGTAAAGACTGCGTGTGACTAAGTTTCATCCAATAATATATGAGTAGCTCTGTAATGTGGGACCTCTAGGAAGTCCTCTTACAGGAAGGGGGTACATTCTTCTTTTCCCCTTTAGTCATCTTACCACCTGGAACACAGAAGTAATGGCTGGATCTCCAGAGGCTATTTTGCACCATGAGGATAAGAGCCATGCATGAGGGGTTTTGAAGCAGAGATCTGGGCCCCCAGTATATTCAAAGACCTACCATACTAACAAAGGACTGCCTGTTTTTGGATCTCTTCAGAGAAAGATAAACCTTTACTTTACTGAAGTCACTGTTATTTGGAGTTTCTACTAGAAGCAATTGAACCTAGCTCTAGCTGACAGAGAAGGCCACAGAATAAGGAAGGGGAAGAGCTAACAAGGCAATTAAACATAGTCAGAGGTAGGAGTTCAGGATTTCTTTCCCAGGACCTGAGTTTAGATTTTGGCCCTGCCATTGTGTAACTTTAGAAGCAAAATCAAGTACTTCGGTTTCAACAAGGTGTTAAATGTGGAATAATAACAATTAGTACCTACCCACTGGATTCTGGAGATGACTAAACGCAATGACTAATGCTCAGCACGCTCTCTGGTGTGAGTTTTATTAGGCGATGATAAATAAAATATTAGAACATAATGCGCCCAAGAAGAAAAAGGCTCAACATTCTCGGGGAGAGGGGATGAGTGAGAAGGGGCCGGATGCTGTTGCCAGAGGGTTGGGGAAGCTTTTGGAAAATGCATTTCTCAGTACTGCTCCCTTGCAGGCCCATCTCATGCTGTGAAAGTGGACACCCAGAGAAGGTGGCTTTTTTCTTTCTTTCTTTTGTTTTTCTTCTCAGCCCTGCCGTCTTCTGGCCACCGTGGGCGGGGGCCTTTGACCTCAGTGGCAGTTCCAAATCCTGTTTAATGGGCCTGTGCGACACTCTGTCAACAGTCTATCAACACCATTGATCTCGACGTTCCTGGAAACGCTGCCTGCGCTGTTGGGAAGAGGAGGCTCTTGGCTTCCACTCCGCATAAAAGGGCCTGATTGAATCAAAGGGATGTTTGGTGTCTCGCTGTGTCAGGGCTGATCAACACTGACAGGATGATCGAAGGGGTGGGGCGGGAGCTCTGTGAAGCTGAAAACTCTTTCAGGGAAACCAGGCCGCTCCTGAACTCCCCACACGCTCCATGAGAAGCTAGAAGTTTCCGAGATATGACTGCTCTATGAAAGGCATGCATCTGATTAGCACTGAAAAAGGCAAGGAAAAAAAAAAACAAAACGGAGGTGGAAATGCACACAGTTTAATGGCAAGTAGGACGTATTTATAGCCGCATGTGGGGAATATGTTTGAAGATCATGTTGTCACAGCCCCGTATTTGCTGCTTTCGTGTAATAATTTGGGAGAAAATTAAAGAAAAACGGCATGTGGGAGAGGCGGGGAGCCGGGGGTGACACGAAATCTAGCGGAGTTGGGCCACCGTCTTCCACTCGGCATCGGTGGGACTGGGATGACCCACAGCTTCTTCAAGCCCCAGCATGCTGACTGCAAGGCGAGTCACAGCAAGAATTCGGTGAGAGCATGTAGATAAAAGCCCTGGGTTCCTCTCATCCTTAGCCTGATGGGGCACAAGAGGGACACCGAGAGAAAGCCACCGACAATTTCTTTAGGGTCTGCACGGCGTCTTTCTGTTCTCCGGTGACGCCTGTCATTCCTTACACATTCTTCATGCTCAAGGCAGACTCCGTTATATTTTTGCTTGAGGTTCGCCTTGTGATTTCGTTTCTCATCATCGGCTTCCACAGAGGAATTCTGTTTTGGACTTTTTACAAAAATGTCCCCTTTTCTTGCCCCTTCCACCCAAGATGAAGACCGTTGCTCCCGGAAAGCACCGCCGCCATCGCGTCCGCACAAGAACCAACGCTGCGTACACGGATCGGGGAGTGCGGGACCTGCGTTCGGCCGACTTAGAGTCTGCGTAACATCTCATCTTTGGGTCCTGAAAATTATCTCTGTTAGAGCGACTGAAAGATTCAGGCTGATGGAGGGAGCTGGGAATTGAGAAGTGGGCTGGGGACATCCAGGCGCTGCCCACAGAGCCGGCTTCTCGAAGAGTCCCGTCCGTCCATGGTCAAGTCCAGGGAGAAGCTGGAGATGCACCGCCTGACCCTTACCTGGCATCGCTGCTCCCTCCGACAGGGCGGGCAGCCGCCCCCGGCCTCCACACTGCAGTTTAAGCCGCGAGCAGCAGCGTGGGGATGGGGACCTCCTACGCGCTGGGCACCGCTGCAAGCTCACCTGTGCGGTAGGCTGAGCAATGTCCTCCCTCCCTCCCAAGACGTCCACATCCTAATCCCCGGAACCAGTGACTATGTTACCTTACACGGCGAAGGGACTTTGCAGATGTGATTGAGGATCTACAAGGTGGGGAGATTATCGCAGATTACCAGGGTGAACCCCGCGACGTCATCGCGATCGTCCTCAGGAGAGGGAGGCAGGAGGGTCAGACTTGGAGCTACGCAGAGACAACAGCAGAGATCGGAGTGACGTGGCTATGAGTCAGGGCACGTGGGTGGCTGCTGGAAGCTAGGAAAGGCAAGGAGTAGATTTCTGCCCTGCAGCTGCCAGTGGGAACCTTGATTCTAACCCCACAGGGCTGAATTTAGACCTCTGACCTCACGATCTATGAGAGACTCCATCTGTGTCGTTTCAAGATGCCAGCTTTGCGGTGATATGTTACAGCAGCAACAGGAAACTAATGCACATGTATCATCTCGCTTAAACCCTCACCTACTATCATCATCCCCCTTTTCTAGATGGGGAAACTGAGGCATGATGAGGTTAAGTAACTTGACTAGTACCCCATACCTAACAACTGGCAGAGCCAAGGTGGTCTGGCGTCAGAGTGCGTGCTCATGACCACGGGCTGAGCGGAAGCAAGGTGCTGCAGGCGGCAGGTGAGAATGTGGACCGCCTGCAAGACCTATCTTGACCTCCTTAGCAAAACAGTCACTTTCTAAAGACTGCCCCCAGGTGTGATGCGATGCACAAATGATGCTAATTCCAAGCAAGTCTCCGTGCTCATTAAAGCAGTGCCACAAAGCAGCTCTGTTTCGGTAAAACATGAATAGCTACCCACTGATGAACACTGAGTGCGGCAAAATAAAACGTCTCCCCAAATTATTCCCAAACACTGTGACGTTGGTGCCGTAAGTATTTCCAGGACCCGGATGAAGAATTTGAAGCTTAGTAAGTTCTTCTGTCCGAAGTCACCGTCGACAAGCGGGGCAGGGTGTAAACCACGCAGCAGAGAGACGTCTGCACCCACTCACGAGGGATCAGCTGCTACCGGAATTGTCCCGGCACAACAATCAGAAACTATTTCCCAAAGTGTGGCCCTGGCATATGAATCACCCAGGAACTTGTTTGGGCAGATATCTGCTCCAATAGTGTGCTGGTAAAGGTTTAATAACTGGCTCTTTTGGAAAAAAAAAATTTTTAAAGCTCTGATTTACAGGAATTCACCCATTACTGTGTTGTAAATACGTCCACTGCATTGATTACAAGCCACCAAGTACTTCAAACCAATTTTACAAAAATTCCTAAAACTTTACCAATCATCTCTTGCTAGCTGGCAAGAGCCAGCCCCAACAGACTGCTGCCTGTATCCTACCCCATGTCTAACTCAATCACAATCCCAGAGAGGAAACCCAGTGATTTGCATTTTAAACAGGAGCCCAGGGGATTCGCTCACATTTGAATGTACAGGAACTCCCATTTCCCCACATCTGGGGTTGCCAGGCTCCTAATTAAATGTAAATTCCAGATAGACAATGAATAACTTTAAAACATAAACACATCAACATTTGTGACCTATTTATGCTAAAAATTTACTCATTGTTCTGAAATTCAGATTTAACCAGGCACATGTATTTTTATTTGCTAGATTGGCAGCCCTACATCTATCCTCACCAACACTTGGTATTATCAGACATTTAAATGTTTCCAGTATGGGCACTGGAACTGTCACCTGGCTGAATTCACTGGCATTTCCTTTTAACATTTCATATATATTGATCTTCTCTTCTGTAAATTTAGTTTGGCCATTTTTCTATTAGGTCACTGCCTTTTTCTTATTGATTGATAGTAACATTCCATTTTGTCTATTGGAAATATCTATAAGCTTTGTTCATATCTTTTATCCAGAAGAATTTTAAAATCTCAATGTGGTGAAGTTGATCAGTCTTTCCCTGTATAATAGCAACAGTAACTACCTGGAAAACTCAAGGTTTGGGATCAAAGTGGTGACTTGACTTACGAATTTATTTCAACAGTAAACTGAACTCTATGATTCAATAAACCTTAGCTACTGTTACTTCTATGATCGTTATCATTCACAGATGTCTACTTCTTTCTTCCTGCTCTCCATGAGAGAAATGACCAAGAAAGATCAACTTTCCTGGGTTGATGTCTCATCAAGTATTTGCTTCTCTTTCAGGAAGCCCGTGGCTGGACAGTGTCATTTATTATAGGAACAGCGAAATCCTTCCCTTAAATTGTCAAGTCACTCCATCTACCTTTCCCGGGCTTGCTCTCTTCCTCCACAACGTTGTGAAAATTTCGACTAAGAGGTGGCCATGCTGCAGGAAGGGGAGGAAGGAAACATGTTAAATGTGGCCACTGCCACATGGCTGAGTTCTGGGTGGCAGAGACGAGATCATCGCTCACGGCACACGTGGTCAGAGGCTCGCCGAGCATTAAGCGGTGATTACCGACTGCCCTGCTAACTTACGAGTCCTCATTACCGTTTTCAGAGCTGAAAAAGGCTGCTTAGCGCCACAAAACAATGCCCTTTCTGGCCTGGCCCCTTTTGAAGGTCATAAACCACTTTAATTAAGAGCAGTTTTAATAATGGAAGACTCGATGTGCCACACAAGGGCACTCCGAGCGTCGCTGAAATTAGGATGAAAAATCTCCCCGCTCCGTACCTTTGCCGAGATCGTTTTCTGCTGGGCTTAATGCTTCTCTTCCAGCGGTGTTCGGTGGCGGGGGTGGAAGGACAGCACCTGCTCGCCTTGTCATTGCCGCCTGCCTGCCCCACCTGGCCCGAGGCAGCCCAGAGGATGCTCCATCTCTCCTGAGGTGGGGGGTCATGTCACAAGCCCAGCAAGGTCCTTCCCTCCACAAGACCACGGCCAGCCAGTGCATGTGGCAGATTACGTCTCAAGCTGAGATGTTGCAATAAAACTGAGGTCTGTACAAGGGACGTGGCTCCCAACCTCAGCACTAGTGACACTTGGTCATCCTCTGCGGTGGGGGATTCCTGTGCGCCGTCAGGTGTTGAGCGGCACCCCCGGCCTCGACCCACTAGGCGCCAGGAGCGCTCGCCACCCGGGTTGTGACAAACAAAGATGTCTCCAGACGTTGCCAAGTGTACCCTGGGTGAATGGTTGCCAGATGTGGCACACAGAAATACCGTGTTCCCGGCTAAATTTGAATTTCAGATTAAAAAAATAATTCTTAGCGTAAGTGTGCCCATGCAATGTTGGGGACACACCTACATGCAGAAATTGTTGCTATCTGAGTTTCCCTTTAAAATGGACATCCTGTATTTCATCTAGTGACCCTACTTGTGGGGCAAAATTACCCCCCTGCCTCCCATCAGGGAGAAACACCGCCCCAGACCGCTGGGTCCCAACTGGACTTTAGAATCACCAGATAAGCTTTGAAACCATCCCTACCCCCGACCAACTCACCCATCCCTACCCACCAACCAATGATGGGCGTGGGGCCAGGTCACTGTCAATTTCTTCTCAATCTTCCCCAGGAGACCCTGCTACGTGGCCAGTTGAGAACTGCTACGCCATTGTATTTCCAAAAGTTTCTTGATGATGATATTAATATCTGGAGTGCTTATAAAAACTGAATAAAACCCAAAGCAATCAATAAAAAAAAAAAAGGATTCCCGGTCCCCAGTGCAATCTCAGGTGAGTCTGGTGGTCGGGCAGCATGAGGGGCCTCCCCCCAGAGAAACCCTCCCCCGTGTGCCCAGGACACCCACCTGAATCTCGGCGGTAACGGGGACAGCCCACATGACTGTCCACGGAGGATGGCTGAGCAGAGTCTGTGTCCCCCATAGGATGTTATGCACAGAGAGAAGGAATAATTTACAGCTACATACATCCCAGGCAATAGGTATAAGGCATATAAGGTTATATGAAATAAAAACAAAAACAAGATACCATTTTTGTAAAACCTGAAAACAAGCAACTCTTTCCAATATACCCCTTGTACCCTTTAATGACACTCACACGTGTGCTAAGCCTATAAAGTGTGGGGGTGGGATCACGAGGTCCACCCTTCGGTGATGTTGGTACAGGTGCAGGTACCCGGCTGAGTGGCGCACTGGGTTCTGGGTGCTCATTTTAATATTAGGTTCCAACACGTAGGTCTAGCCAGCAAACACAACACTAGTACATATATATGTACTTTTTAAAGTGAAAAGTTCAGAGTCCCTCCCCCTGTTAATTCAGATCCTGAAGGTCTTTGTGAGGCCCCTAAATCTCCGTTTTTGCTAAGCCCCTCAGGTGAGTCTGACGTAGCTGGGAGGCAGATCCCATCTTGCAGACACGGATGGAAAGTGAGCTACACTGGAAGTGAGAAGATGGGAGCTAAATGCCCAGCTTCACGGCCACCTGTGGAGCTGTCCCTGCTCTGCAGGATGGCGGTCATCATCCCAGTATATCCGGTTTGTGTGGAAGCCCCTCCGGCATGATCCCACCTCAACCCCCTGCCCCCTCTCTCCTTGCACTCGGACTCACACGCAGGGCGGTGTTCACTGCACTGAGTTTCCCTGGAGCGTAGGACCCTGTCTTAGACACACCCTGGCTCCTAGCTCTGCAATGAGCATCCAATAGGTGGCTAATAAATGTTTGCTGGACCGAGAAGAGACGAGACACAGGTGCAAAAAGAACCGGTCCAGGTAAAAGCAATGTAATCACTGGGAGATTCCCACTGGCTAGACTTCAGACAATTTGAGCATCAAAAAGAATAATAATCCAGCAGCAAGGATTTTATCCCATTAAATAATGAAAAAAAAAAGGAATCCACAAGCCCATAGTGATGCTCCAATTGGGGGCTGGGGGAGGGGGCCCATCTCTACAGAAGGAAGCCAGGTAATATATACAGGAAGAATGATGAGAGTTTGAAAACCGCCACGGTGCAGCTACCAATGTGACCAAGGGTCATGGCTGGATGCCAACAAGCACCGCGTGGAAGCCTGACAGGAAATGAGACATTCACTCCATCGCAGCGTCACTCCACGGCAGGGCTGGCTTCGCGGGGATTCAGCCTATGCAGTGGCACAGGGACCCACGCTCAGAAGGGCTTCACGCTCCACCGAATGCTCTGCTGTCTGTCTCAAAAGTCCTCATAATTTTTGAGCAAGAGGCCTCGCACTTTTATTTTTCACTGGGTTTTGCAAACGATGTAGCTACTCTTGCCCATCACAGAAGAAAAAGTCTCTATGATGCAGAAATGTGGAGGACACCACTCGAAATAAGTGATGGAATCTATCACTTATTGATTGAAGTGACTAAACGTATCACTCGGTGCCCGCTGCCATGTGCTCTGAACGATACCCACATCACCCACGCAATATTCTTGTCAAAAGTTATTTACTTGCACTTCATCTTGGGACTGAATCAGAGAGACCAGATTGCGAGACAGGCTCCAGCGGCGGCTCTCAGGCTTTAGCTCGTCTCAGACTCCCCCCCGAGGGCTTGTGAAAACAGATGTCCGGGCCCCCCATTCACAGTGTCTGATTTAGTAGGTCTAGGGTGGGGCTGGAGAATGTTCCAGGTGATTAATTACTAAGTTCTCCGCCGATGCTGACGCTGCTCGTTGAGGGACCCTACTTTGGGAACCACTATTCTATTCTACAAAACAACGGGCCTTGGCTCTTGTAAAACGTCAATGTTGTGAAAGACCAACAACAAACATCTGAGTGAGCCGTTTTAGATGACAAGAGACTTAAGACACGTGGCAACCAAATGTAACGCATTACCTCGGACTGGATCCTGACTTTTTACAAAAAGATAACCATTAAGAACATTTCTCGTATGACTGGGGGAATGTGGATCTATGTTAAGTAATACCTGCGTGTCGGTGTTACATTTCTCCGGGCCGTTAACTGGCGATGTGGGAGTACGCCTTGCTCTTGAAAGATGAGACTCGAGTACTTAGGGGCGACACATCATTCATGGCGTCTGCTACCAACATCATATTCAAATAGAATCTCCTCCCAAAATGGCATGCGTGTGTGAGTGTGTGATGCACCCAGACGCACAGAGAGGAAGAAACTGAGACAGCGAGAGAGAAAAGATCAGATAAAATAGTAAGAAATCACTGAAACACCTGCTGTGTGTAATGCACCTACTGGGTGTCGGGCAAGTGAATCAAACACAGCCCAGCGGTGCGGGTCAGTCTCCCGGGGCTGCAGCCACAGAGTGTCACGGAGCAGGCGGCTCCAGACTACAGAAATGCGCCCTCTCACCGGGCTCTGAGATCTAGGGGTTGCAGGGTTGGCTCCACTAAAGGGCGTGAGGGAGAGCCGGGCCTCTCTCCTGGCCCCTGGTGGCTGCTGGACATCTGTGACAAGGCTTGACTTTCGGCTGCATCACTCACATCTCTGCCTCCGCCACCGCACGGCCTTCCCTGTGTGTCTCCAAATTTCCCCCTTACAGAGACACCAGCTTCCCGATGAGGGACATCCAGCATGACCTCGTCTTAGCTAACGACATCTGCCAAGACACTGTTCCAGATATGGCCACATCCCGAGGTTGCAGGGGGACGTGCGTTTTGGTGGCGGACACTATTCAACCCAATCTATGGCGGGACCAGAGAAAGAAGCGTCCCTGCTGGGGCCAGCGCCGTGGGGCAGAAGTCTCCCACCAGAGCCCTGGGCCCTCCTCTCCCTGGACTCACAGAAGTCAGATCCAGGGCAGGGCCAGTCTGGGCACTCACCGGCAGCACCAAAGCCTTCCACGGTGCGAAACCAGCCAGCCCCACTCAGTAGGCTCGATCTACCACGTGAGACGTCTCCTTCCTCCCAAATGTAGAAGACAGAGGCTGCGTCCTGACAGCCCATTCGGGGCCCTGCCACGCCCAGCCGCCTTGCACACCTGCCCCTTCCCGAGCAGCGGTGGTTCTCTGCGAAGAGTTCCAGCCGTGAAAATGTATGAACATATGTCCTCAGCGTCACGGTCAAAAGGGAAGCCAATCAAGGACCCGGTGATGCATTTGCAAATTAAAAATTCATACCGTAATGAGCAGAGCCATTCAAACTAATAATTACATAAACTCCCATTACGGGTGGCACGGTAATTACAACAGGTACTTTGAGCGAATTTAAAAAGCGACCTAGGTTTCCATTGCCCTGGTACAGAACGCCGCAGGCAGGTGCGTCCTTGCGCTGCCTGGTGGGAGCACCCTCCTCAGCTGTGCTCCCGGACAGAGCAGAAAGCGTGCAGAAATCCCGAACCCCACCTCTCAGGAGGGCCGCAGGTTTGCAAGGGAAGAGAAAGACAGTGAGAGAGATGACGGAAATGTCTGAAGCGGCAGTGTGGAACACAGGCATGTCCCTCGGACAGTCCTCTGACCCCTCCCCCTCTGACCTCAGCTCCACCAGCCGCTCCTGGAACCTACAGGCCTGTCTTCTTGACAGGGAAACACGGTTTCTCTACTCAGACTACGTCTATACTCAAATGTGCGCAATTTTCCCACACCAAGCCATTCTCCAGCTCTCTGCGGACACCAACTGGGTGTCCCACAATTCAGTTCGGTTCTGATGCTATCCACCTGGAGTTAGAAGGGGACCCCCCAGGGTGAGGGCTCCGCCCCACACAACAGCCCCCACTGCGGATGCCAGTTGCAAGCCTGGGCCTCCCTTCTGACCTCCGACCAACGCGCTATGAATCAGAGGTTCGCACAACTCCCTTCTCCGCTTCAGTAATTTGCTAGAACGGCTCACGGAACTCGGGAAATCACTTACTATTACTGGTTTATTATAAAGGACATAGCTCAAGAATAGCCAATTGGAAGAGATGCAGCGGGGAAGGTCCGGGGACGGGGCAGGCCGCCCCCACGCCCTCTCCATCCAGCACGCCGTCTCCTACACGCGGTGCGCTCACCAACCCGGGAGCTCCCCAAGCCCTGCGGTTGAGGGGGCTCATGTTGGTTCCATTACAGAGACAGGGTTGATGAGATCTTTGGCCACTGGAGATCAACCCATTCTCTGGTTCCTCTTCCCTCCCTGGCGGTCAGAGGGAGGGCTGAACACCCCAAGCCTTTGATCCCGTGTTGGATGGGTGACTGGCTCCCATCCTCCAAGAGTCCCTCATTGGCAGGAACTTAGGTGTGGGTGGAAGGGGCTTATGATGAACAGCAAGATGCCCCTGTCACCCCTGTCATTCAGGAAATCCCAAGGTTTGCGGAGCTCTGTGCGAGGAACAGAGATGAAGGTGAAATACATTATTTCTTAACGTACGGCAATAGCACGCTTCTGCTTCAAGACCACCTCATGCTGTTCTGGCCCCCGGCCCTTTGCATTTGCTGTTCCTCCCACCTGGAATGCACCACCCACGTCTTCCTCAGCCCCACGGCTGCCTCCTCCGAGAGGCTCTCCAGCTACCTGTGCCAGGTGTTACCACCCTGAGAAGCCGCTGACCGCACATGTTTATCCGTCATTTTTAACCAATGCGTTCGTGGTCTGTCTCCTACGCGGGAAAGCAAGTTCCAGGAGAGCAGAGATCTTGGCTGAGCTGGTCACGGCTCTGCCCTGAGGTCCAGGAGTGCACCTGGCACTTGCTTGGTGTTCAACAAATGTCCATGAGCAAATAACAAAACGGAATGGAGGACTGAATCAATGAGCGTGCTCACATTCATTGCAGCCACAACTCGAGCAATCCTCCGAGGGGGGTAATGATACTATCAGTACCTCCCTTTCACAGATGAGAAAACTGAGATGCTACAGTGTCTCCGAGACATCAGGTGTCTGGTGTGGCAGCGCCCGGCCCCCACCTTGTGCTGTCTGCGATTCCCATTGCATCGTGCCACGTCAGGACAGGCGTGCTGGTCTAGGAACAAAACCTCAGAAAGAGAGAGGGGAGTAGCTGGCCAGCCAGTCCACTGACAAAAACACAGCTGCCCCCACCTTGCCGGGAAGGTGAGCCCCGCGTGGACGCCAGCGCGGACGCTGTATTCCACGGGACTGGGCTCCAGGCCACGTGAAGGGGTCGTGGCAATGCCCATCCCCTCTTGCCCGTGGCGCAGCGCCAGGCGCACTGTGGGAGGTGCTTGGGGACACTGGCCGGAGGACCAGCAAGTGCGGGCTCCCAGGTGGGCTGAGCCGGGGTGTGAACTCTAGAGCCACCTAAACGCAGCAAGACGTGGAAGCGCAGGAACGGTGGCGGGTGGCGGAGGTTTCCAGCTTCTGCGGGGCTCCAGGGAAGGGCTGCGCTGTCCTGAGGGGCGAGGATACAGGAATCAGCCACGTCTGCGTTCCCATCCTGGTTCTGCCTCTGGCTCTGTGACCCCAGGGGTTCCTTACTCTCTCTGAGCCGCAGTCTCTCTTCTACAAAGAGGGCATCGTAATCACACCCGGGTCGGGGGCCGTGAGACTAAGCGAGTCAAAGCTCCCGGCCCGCAGCCCGGCACTCACCTGGAGCTCCACACGCCACCATCGTCGGCTCTGGGCTGAAGCACAGACCTCCACGATCATGGCCACCGCTCCAGCCGCAGAGAATCCCCTTCCTCGAGGCACCGTGGCTGTCCTATGTCCAGGTGCTTTTGTCCGAGCCCGCCTCTCCTTCCCCGGGGCAGCTCTGTCATCTGAGTCGTCCACTCCTTGGCACCAGATCTGCCTGTGAGTGATTCTGTAATGCCGCGGCCAGTGGCTCCGTCAGAACCGTGAGCCAGGACAGAAGGCATCCCGAGAACACACGGCGGCCCGTCCCATAGCACCGGAACCCACAGCGAGCTCGGCTCCCCCTCCAAAAGGACCCCGGGTGTGGAGGGGAGGACGGCTTTGCAAAGGTGTCTGTTGGAGACAGAATAGGTTTCCTCGCCGCCACCGACGTCACGTTTGTCAAATCTGAGGCACGGCTCACACAGCTCCCAAGGGATACAAATCAGGATTTGAACCTAGATGTAGCTGAATCCAAAGCCTTGCTTTCTCCACTGAGAAGCTAAAGGCCATGACCACGCTCCTACCTCGGAAAAGCTACTCCACGCTCTGATGTCTATTCCCACCTTACCACCGCCTGGGCGGGGGGCTGCTCTCCTGTGCCAGCAGAGCCCGGCTGGACGATAAGGGCGCAGTCTAGGAAATCCACATGACCGAGCCGCGTTTACCTAGTTACTGCCTCTGTCTCCCTCCCAGAGTCTGGCAGCCTCCAAACTTGTCCAGAGACCCAACAGCTACAGTACCTTGTGACCATTCATTTATTCCTGTAGATGAACAACTGAACTTGAACTTGCACAGTGCAAGAAGCATAGCCCATGCATCTGGTTCTTCCCTGTATAATTTGATTGTGTAAGTGTTCACTCACTGCTGGGGTCATTTGATCAATGGATGTCTTGTATATTGGGACAGGTACTAAGTCTTGTTCACTACTTTGTCCATGGGTCTGGCATGCAGACACTGAATACATTTTGGCTGAATGAAGGATGGATGGATGGATGAATGAATGAATGGATGAGTGGATAAATGGGTAGGTGGGTAGATGGATGGATAGATGAATGAATGGATGAATGGATGAGTGGATAAATGGGTAGGTGGATAGGTGGGTAGATGGATGGATAGATGAATGAATGGATGAGTGTATAAATGGGTAGGTGGATAGGTGGGTAGATGGATGAGTGGATGGATGAATCGGTGGATGGATGGATGAGTGGGTGGATAGATGGATAGATGAATGGATGGATGAGTGAATGAATGGGTAGGTGGATGGATGAATGGGTAGGTGGATGGATGGATGGATGGATGTGAAATCTACTGATCTGTTGTACAATGTTCAGGCACAATTTGCAATTTGCCCAGCACATTGTTGCTAACAAATCCAGCCTCATCAGCTCAACCCCCTTGGAATCCTCCCGATATTTCTGAGGATGCCTGATCAGCTCCATTTCACAGATAAATAAACCAAGATGCAGAGAAGTCAAGAGCCTTGATCAAGGTGACCCAGAGAGTTAGAGATGGAAGAGCCAGGAGACTTGGGGTCCTCCGATGCTTTGTCTTGGCCTCTTCTTCTCCCCTTTTCTTGGCATAGAAGACCCTCAATTTCAGTTACCCCTGTGGTCTGAATGAGAAATTCTTGGTGTCTTTCTTTCCTTTGACACAGAAATGTTCCCCACCCTCTTCCCACCTGAGCGCACACCAGGTTCTGAGTTCTGGGCATGCAGAGAGTCTACAGGCCTTGGTGTCGGCAGCTTGGGCCCGCGAGTCTCAAACCCTAATGTGCAGGAGAAACAACTGGAGAGTCCATGTGGGTGCCTGGGCTACGTACCCAGCAGTTCTGATCTAATATATCTGTGACGGGGCTGGGGACACTGCACTTCAGATGATTGCCTCAGAGGATGCGAATACAGGTGGTCCATGGGAGACACCTGGAAACACTTGCATGGGCTTAGCGAGGTGCGGACCTGATTTGCTGGGGATGAGGGTCTGCGTGTTGAGGGTCTGGGGACTTTGATGGGGGAACAGGCGCAGGGGCTTGAGAATGGTGATCCTGGACCCTCGCGCTGAGCTTGCAGTCAGGCCAGACCCCTGGGGTGCTTGGCAGCCTCTCCGGAGCTCTCAAGGCCCCCAGAGGTGGAGGCTCAGTACCAGACAGGGATGTCACCTGCCACGAGGAGCAGTAACAGAGATGGCAGCCACTGTGACACATGACCAGCCCCCGTTCTGGCCCGGTTTCCTGGGCGGCCTGAGGACTGGAGGAGGGAACCCTACGGACGCCTGATTTCTGAATCTTCCTCTATCCTCCAGTGTCAGATATGACTTAGAAAAATACCAAACTGATGGTGTTTCTAGTTCCCTAGTATTGAGCAGCAATTCATGCCAGGCACATTTCCTTATTTCTCTGGAGCAGACCTAGGCCTGAAAAGACAATGCACCGTGTTATCTGCACTGAAGCTGCTACTCGGGACTGTTTTGCAAAAAGCAAGGCACGGCTGAGACCCAGCGAGAAGCTATGAGCTCCTGGGAAGGGGCTTCCATTCCACCTTCTGTGGGGAAAAATTCCTGCCTGCGTCAATTAAAATGGCTAAGGAGGATGCCACCATCCTCTGTTTGGTTCATGTATTCAGCAAACTTTAACTGAGCACATATTACATGCCAGGTGCTTTATTGGAAACAATTATGTGCAAAATAAGCACCATTTCTGCTCTCCTGGGACCCTCAGTAAACATGAATTTCTTTACCCAATTCCCCTTTACTTTTGAAGACTGCATTATCGTACTCACTTTTCCCACACCACAAAGAAAGTCTTCCTCAAATTACCTTTTGTTTATTTAAGCCATTAAGCTATTTATTTATTGAGGCTGGCCATATGCCAGGCAGTGTGTTCAAGGGTTTGCATGCATCATCTCACGGAATCCTCCCAGCAGCCCACCAGGACATAAGTCTATTATTTCCTCCTGTTAGAAAGTTGAGGAAACACACTGGGAAGGCCATTCGATTAAGTGGCAGAACTGGGATTCAAACAGGCTGTCTGACTCCAAAACCAAGATGCCCCCAGCCCCTTGGACACACTGCCCAGCATGCAAGGGCAGGGGTGGGACCGCAGCCCACCCACCGTGATCCACAGCCAAAACGTCACACAGCTCAGCTGCCAGCCAAAGTCCCGTGTGTGCCAGCCCAGCCGACTGTGGCCTCAGCACAGAATTTATTTCTCCTCCCCTCCACTCGAATGATTTCATTTTCCCTCTAATTCCTGGCCTAAAAACCGCCCTGCTGAAATGCTGATTTACCACGGGTGCTCCCATCATGGGGCAGGCCCTTTAATTGCTTCCTGAAGGAGCCTTTTGGTGCTCTTCTGAGAGCCCTGATTGGAATTTTTAAAGAATTGTAATTTCCCAAAGCAAGCTGTCATTAAAATTCCACAAACCTCACTGTGAGCATCTTAATATCCCCACCGATCTGGGCTCAGGCTGAGATGTCTCTGTTGTTTCCCAGGTGGGCGACCTTGGAACGGTCCCTCCAATCCTCAGCGCCTGCGTTTCCACCTGCTGCCTCACAGAGAGGATGTGGGGGTCAAGTGCAAAGATGAACCTCAGGTGCTTAGGGTGCGCCTGGGAAAACAGATGCCGGGTATTAAGCTGACAACCCCTTAGGGGCAGCCTTGTCCAAACACTGAATTTAACTCAGGGGGAACCTGCAGTTCCAAAGGGGGAAGTGACGTGCCTAAGGTCACACAACCGGAGACAGTTTCTTAGTGGTTATTCTAGTGTCTCTGTCATTCCAATATTTCTCAGAGGTGTCCTCTTTCCCTCGTGGTCCCAGGGGTGATCATCAGTTTGGAAAGCAGGTGAGTGTGCAAAGCAGAAGAGGGAAAAACAAAGGAATTTAAAGTTTCCTAGAACTCATTATGAGTCAATAATCCTAGGAGGAAAATGGTACCTGCCCTGTTTTCCAAAAAGGAAACTAAAGCTCGGTGAGGGTAAGTAACCTGACAGTGGTCACACAGCCAGTAGGCTCTCAAGTCAGGATTCTAACCCAAGTCAGCCCGGTGAAGCCCAGTGTCCCCCAGCCAGTCACACTGCCAACCTGGAACTGTAACTCAGCACACCTGGGATCCCCAGGTCTGTAAGCTCGGGGTATAGCTGTGGCTCTAGGAAGAAGTGTGTGCTTAAACATTTCAATCCTCTACGTGAGGCTCAGTTAGTTGTGGTGGTTTTAAAATACAACCACAGACTCCTTGACACTCCTCCTTTCAAAAAACGGAGCCTACCCCCACCTCCACCTCTCTTGAGTTGGGGACTAAATGTTAGTGACTCTCTAACAAGTAGAATATGGGAGAAGTGACAGTGGGGGACATCCAAGACTAAATTATAAAGGCACTGTGGTTTCTTCCTTGCCCCTCCGCTTGGATCACCGGCGCTGAAGGGAGGCCAGCTGCCACGCTGTAAGGAAGCTCAAGCAGTCCTATGGAAAGGCCTCCATGACAAGGGACTGAGGCCTCTTGCCAACAGCCACATGTGTGAGCCATGCTGTGAGTGGATCTTCCAGCCCCCGTCAAATCTTCGGACGACTACAGCTTCGCAAGGGATCCTGAGCCAGGACCACCCAGCCAAACAGCTCCCATTCTGAACCTAAGAAACTGTGATACGATAAATATCTGTTGTTTTAAGCTAAGTTTGGGGTGAGGTATTATACGACTACAGATAAATAACATGGTTATATAATAACCATCCCAAAACTTAGTGGCCTAAAAGAATAACCACTTTTTTTTTTTTTTTTTTTTTTTTTTTTTTTTGCTTATGATACTAGCAGATCAACAGTTTGGGCTGGGCTTAGCTGAGTGGTTCATCTGTTTTCGGCAGGGCTCCCCCCTGCTCTGCAGCGAGGTGCGGGTAAAGCAGCAAGGCATTTCTGGGGGTTGTCTGGCTGTCAGCTGGGGCAATAAGGGAAAGGAGACTAAGCTGTCCAGCAAGTTTCCAAAAGACAAGAAGAAATGTGCCTAAGACTTAAAATTGTGCACAGTCACGTCTGTTGCATCCTATTGGCCAAAAGCAAGTCACAAGGTCAGCCACAATTCAAGCAGTTGAGAAACAGACTCCTGGGAGGGCTGTAAAGTTACATCGCAAAGGTTGTGGTCATAGGGAGGTGTGGAGAGTCGGGGACGTGTGACAATCTACCACAGAAACGGAATTTATTTTAAATATGGTAGCCATGTATCATCACCATCAGCAGCAGCCTAGCGGTTTTAATACTCTAAGTAGCTGAGGATTAGCAGCTAGGACATTTGGCTTGAGGGTATAGACTGAAATAATCCAACGCTGAAATGGCATCGGCATAGGCCGACGAGGGTAAGTGAGACGCTCCGGAGAACTGGCTCCAGACACTGCTGCAGCTCAGGATTTGGGACAACTGATAGTTTTCATTCGTTTGCCCAAAACTGGCTACAAACCCGAAAGCTAAATATTTCCCAGGAAGACATCAAGATAGGTAGGATATCCCAGAAGGAATATTTTGCTTCCAGCTTTTCTGGGTAATGCACAGATGCAAACAAAGCAGAAAAAAAAGGAAAAGAAGAAGAAAAAGAGTATAGAGGTATGTTAGCTTTTGGAAGGAAGGTTAGCAAAAAATAAACACTCATGTAGAATTATCTTGATTGATTCAAGACAGATACCAAAATATTGAAAGTGATTCAAATTAAGAGTCACTAAAGTAACTTCATTATGAATGTTATTTCTCTTTGCAACATACTTTGGTATCAATAAGAATTGATAGAATCACTTAAAAATAATATTTTGTAATATACATATGTATAAAGCCATATGCAACTATATATATTTATGTGTACTATAAATATATTATATATTCATATACATTTATATATGTATATATACATATTATCTATGTATATATAACTATCATATGTATATATTGCAGGAGGGAAATATATATTTATAGGTATATATAAATATGTAACTATATAACCATATATATTTATATTATAAACATATATGCAAATATGTTATATAGTTAGATATAAATATGTATATATTCCCTCCTGAAAAATTCCTACTCATTCCACAGACTTTTCCTTAACTCTTCCAAACAGAAATAAATGTGTTCCTCTAGAACTCAACAGTTGGTTCATACCTTCACTCTAGAATGTAATACTATGGCGTTTTGTTTAATGGCAGGTTTGAGTTTTTCAGTTCACTGAGAACAGAGACACTGCCTTCGTTACTCTGTCTTTCCAGAGCCTGCCATGTTTGCTCATGGAGCAGACGCCTTTGCTCCTGCAAGTCCACACACTACAGGAAAAGTTGCGCAATCTCATGTTCTTTCCATAAAGATGCATGCATTACAGGGGGACTCAAGAGAGCACAGCTATATCCCGCAACAGAAAAAAGGCAGGATTAGAACTTCCTTTGGCCATGCCCTGGCCTCATTCATAAAATGTCCAGACTAGACTGTAGTTCTTGCAATAGATCTACGATGCAAAGAAGCCAAATGTTATCCTCATTTGACAGATGAGAAAACTGAGGCTCAGAGATACTGAGTAGATGATACATCGATGCAGAAGACACAGGGCCAGAAACATCTAAGCATAGGACAGATGTTTACAGTGGTCTGTAGTTCCCTTGAGACAAAGGCAAGCCTGCTCAGGACCCTCAACCCCAAAGCCTCCTTTGAGATCTTCCTGCCTCTCCTGGTCAGAGAAAACAAATCCCTCTCCTTGACGTGGGCAGAGGAATGTGGCCATTCCCTCTCCTTAGCTTGGCTCTCACGGGACTCGCTTTTGTCTCACTGCCCTGCCTTGATATTTTTCCAAATAAAATTCCTCCCTGAAAGGACTTTTGATGCTAACTGCTACAATCATCTCCTTTTCATCATAAATTTCCTCTCCTGACGTAAATAAGTGGGTCCAGATCAGCTGAAGGAATGGAGTAAGCCTCAAAAAGGAAATACCTCGGAGGCTTGTAGGGATGCAGAACGAGGGACCAGGGCCTCCAGGGGATGCCGGTTAGGAAAGAGCTTTGCTTGAGTTTCTGAGGCTGTTCTACATCAACCAGGACGTCCACAGGGCATCCAGAACCACGGCCACCAAACAAGGGCAGCACAGGTGATGAGCTAGCCATTGGAGTGGGGGACCTGAGTTTGAAACCTGGCCATAGTCGACTGTGGCCCTGGTGGACGTACCATGTATTTTATGTTCTGAATGCTGAGGCTTTGACATCCGGGGCGTTGCTGACCCTGGAGGGACCTCCCCTGCCAGGGCTGGCCGGTTCCTAGAGATAGTGAACGGCTCCTGCGTGGGTGCGCATGTCACATGCACGCCAGCCAGTCCACAGTCCACAGCCCCCAACCACCTCCGTGGTCTCCCACGCTCCAGGCCACTATCCACCTGCCCTGACCCCCCCAGGGCCAGGTACCAGAGACAGCCCCTGTGCCCCAGAGCTCACGGAAATTAGTCCAATATCAGCCCGTCCTAGACCTGCTCACACCCTGCCCCTGTTCCTTCTATGGAAACCACAATACAGGCCCAGGATTCTCCTCCCTCCACCTCCTGACTGACCCCACATTTCCCGGCGTGGCCCCCGCGGTGTGGCATGCCCCCTCCTCTCGGGATCTGTGAGTAACAAACCATCTTTTCAATGGCAGTCACTTCCTGATGTGTCGACCTTATTATAACTCACATCTTCTATTAATACACAATATTTTAAAAGACTCGAGTAGGTCTGTCCATACCGCAGGCCTCGTGAGTCATGGACGAGGCCAGCAAGTCTTAACTCCGCTCTGATGTCTTGTGATTCATACCATACTTTGTGTATCTCTTTAATCAGACTCAAAAACCCGAAATAATGAACTTGAAAAGGAAGTTTTACATAAAAGCAAAATCCATACCACTTGCCATAAATAATAGATCATCATAAAAATAAATACAGTAGATACAATAAACACAATGAGCTGTGAACAACTGCCTCTCCAAGGCTCTGCGTCTCTTTGCCATAAAGGGAAGTCGGTGAGCTTCGCAGACAGGCGTCCGAGCTACCCTTGCCCCAGCCCGGGCCTTTCTCCCCAGCAAGATCAGAGAGGCTGAAGGAAAGTGGAACGAGAGCATGTTCCCCACGGCGAGTCCCTGTGTTTCACGGCATGCCGTGTCCACATAAAGCCACCATGTGGCCACCCGCACTCCCAAACCTCATCACTGGAAACGCCAAACTCATTAATCTTCTACCCCAAACTTCCACAGAGTGTTTCAGGGCGATGGACAGGCAGGAAGGCCCAGGCCTAGAGATAGTGAACGGCTCCTGCGTGGGTGCGCATGTCACATGCACGCCAGCCCATGTGAGAGAACAAAGCCCACCTCCCTGTCCATTATACAAAACACAGTGAGCTCTGCCAGACCCCGAACGATAGGCTGGCCTGCCTAGATGGCGACCTCTGGCTTGCTGTGTGGGTGCACCCGAGTCCCCTTTCCCTCCACGAGTATCAGTAAGGTGAGGAGTCGCGACCCTGACAGCCTTGCTTATCCTAAAAAGATTCCACCAAATGGGCCAAGGGCCAGGCTGAACGGCCAGAGCCGCCCTTGCCCAATCGCTCCTAGGTGCGTGTGCGAGGACGGACACGCACACGCACACGCACACGCGCACGCGCACACGCACACGCACGCACGCGCACACGCACACGCACACGCACACGCACACGCTCCCCCACTGGCCTCAACTTGCCTCGGGGACACCGAACAGGAATTGCATTTAGTAATCAATTGACTCCCCTTGACCTGGTTTGGTGCTTTTTCTAAATAACAAGAGCCTGGCAACATCGGAGCCTCCCAACCATCGTTGTTAATGAAGCTCCCGGCGCCGTGCGGGGAAGACGCGGGCAGCGTGTGCGAACGTGCTGGAGAGATTATTTCTGTCAGCTCCAGCTATTTGAAAGCAATTGAAAAGTTTCCATTTGAAGAAAAAAGTAATTTTCCTGATGCGAGTTTCGAGAGCTGTTTGTCGGCCCCCACCTAAGGCTGCGGCTGCAGCTTCCTTGGCGCGGGGCTTTCTACATTTTATTAAACCACAGCTAAGTGGCGTCATGCTGTTAAAATATTGTGTCGCTTTTTAAAGTGATATCATTACCTAATAATTTTGAGAGCTTTACTGGTTTTTTTTTTCCCTTTGCCAGGAAGGGAAATGAACCAAATGGCTTGGCACTGGCACAACGGCAGGGGCGTGGGGAGGGCGGGTGCGGGAGAAATGGGACCAAAGAGAGAGAACTGAGCTCCAGAGGTGACCAGGGAATGAGTATGTGAATTCTCCACCGTCCCGTGTTTACAGAGAAGAAGGAGACACGGGAAATGCGGCTCAACGTGGCCCGAGCGACTCCCCATCTCAGAGGTGGATTTTCCATGAAGCCAGTGAAACTTACACAAGGCCCTGTGCCTGGTCGTATGATCATAATTGTTTCTTTTGCTTAAAGCGTGTACTCGCTTTCTGCTGCTACATGACACCTCGCCACAAACGTAGAGGCTTAACACGACACCTGTTTATCCGCTCACAGGTTTGTAGGGCACAGGTCTGCCGTGGCGGGGCTGGGGTCTCTCTGCCCAGGGTCTTAGAAATCAAGGCGTCACCCTAGCTGAGTTCTCAGCTGCAGGTGCAGGAGAAAAATCTGCTTCCAAGCTCATTCTTGTTGGCAGAACGCAGTCCCGTGCGGTCGCAGGACTGAGGTCCTGCTTCCTGGACGGCTGTCAGGCAGAAGCAGGCCCCTACAGACGTCTCCGCTTCCTTCACACACAGCTCTGTCCATTCTCAAACCAGCAACGGCGCGTCAGATCCTTCTCCCTGATCTCTGACTTCCTCTTTTTTAACCAACTGTTAGAAATTTCTCTGCTTTTAATGGACTTGTATGATTAGGTCAGACCCAGCCAAATCATCTTCCTATCTTGGGACCAACTATGCCACACAACAATCTAATCACAGCAGGAAAATCCATCACCGCCCCAGGGAACATGCAAGATACGTACATGAGAAGGGTTGAGAATCTCAATGGACCACTTCAGAATTCTGGCCCTGATCTGTGTAAGCTTCAGGCCCCACAAAACTCGGGTCTACTTCAGCCTGACCCATGTGGTCCTAGAAGCTCTCACTTGCACCATTTGCTCTTGGGTCTTTAATCTCTTTTCAGACTCAACTGCTCAAAACTCACCACGCCCTTCCTCCCCAACTGCCTACACATAAAGTCAAAAGGGATTGAGCATGCAAGACTGTGGTGGCCCCTGTTGGTTTTTCATCCTGGAAACCACTGTCCCCTGTTAACAGCCACCCGACTCTTCTTTCCCATCACACTCTTTCCCCCACGTTAAGTGCCTGAGGTTCAGACAAGGGCTCCAGCTCCAGGGATGAGCTATTGATGTCATTTTGTCAACTCAAGCCCCTCCCCCACCACCTCGCCTTGATCTCAGCACTTAGTATTTAAAATAGTTAACTGACCCAAACAGAAGCAAGGCAGAATCCAGGGACATTGAGGATACTCCCAAAAAGGAGCTTTTTTCTTTTTCTTACTGAGGCTGTGAGCAATAAGGATGATTGATATGGTTGGAGCTGAAGGAGTAACCAGGTGGAGCCTAATAATGGAGCCAATCCAGAACGACAGTCCTGAGAGCAGAGAGTGAGAGGCGGGTCCTACCCACATCATTTGAGCCTCTTAATTCTGCTGAGCCTGATGTTAGACTACCTGTGGACAAGTTAATTTATTTCTCTTCCTTCCTTCCTTCCATTCATGTATCCATCCATCCTTCTTCCTTTTAAGCCACTGGGTGTTGACTTTCTGTTACTTACAATCAAGAGACTAACATAGATGCTCCCATAGCCGACCTCCATCCCATCCTTCCATGCAACCCTCTCAGGAGTGCGACCCCCTCCTCACGCCCCATTCTCCAGCCAAAGTGAAACACTAGCATCCCCCCAGCTTCCCTCTTTGCCCACGACACTGCTGTTGCCTGGCACGTACCCACCTGTCTCCTTCTCTGCCCACCCACATTGTGCCGGCTCAAAACACATTGTTCTTGAAGTCTTCCCACCCTCCCCGCCCTCATTAACAATTAATTCTGTCCTTTTCTGGATGCTCAGACCTGTTTTTTCCTCGTCCTATTCCCTTTGCCTGCTCTTAGTGAGATCTGGTCACATACCATCCCAGTGTGGGGCACACAGCAAGTGCCCGATGATGCATGTGTGTGTGTGTGTGTGTGTGTGTGTGTTTGGGGGAGAGTGTATGTAAATCTATCATTATTCCCATTTTAAGACAAAAGAATCAGAAGTCCAGGGAGGTTCAGCCAGACCAATCTGACACCAAAATCTACATTGTTAACTACTAAGAAGTCTTTCACTTTATTATCATATTATTATTAATACTGTTACTGGCCAGGTGTGGTGGCTCGTGCCTGTAACCCTAGCATTTTGGGAGGCTGAGGCAGGAGGATTGCTTGAGGCCAGGAGTTCAAAACCAGCCTGGGCAACATAGTGAGATTCCATCTCTACAAAACATTTTAAATTGTTTTTAAAAAGAGCCACACATGGTACACACACCTGTAGTCCTAGCCTCTTGGGAGGATCACGTGAGCCCAGGAGTTCAAGGTTGCAGTGAACTATGATGACACCACTGCATTCCAACCTGGGCAAGAGAGCAAGACCTTGTCTCAAGAAAAAGAAAAAAGAAAATAAAAATACTGTTAACTAGTCTTAGTAGTGGGAATAACTACAGATTATGAAACACTGAGCCTTTGCTTTGCAATGTGATGAGAGATCAGTTAAACAGATTACCTCCTTCAATCTTCAAAGCAATCTTCTAAGGGAAGTGCTAATCTAATGCTGTTTTACAGGAGAGGAAACTGAGTCCCAGAGAGGTTAAATGATTGCCTAAGGTCACAGGGCTCGAATTTGAACCCAATTCTCTTTCCAGAACCATTGTTCCCAGTCATTATATTTATAATGCTTGGGGAGAGGGGGGGAAGAAAGAGAGAGAGATTAATGGAGCTTGAATGTGAACCTGAGCATGAACTTGAACTTGCTGAGGATACAAGTGCATTCAACCTCAGAGACTCCTTAGAATGTGGCAAAGAGGGCCCCGGAGGAGGGGTGAAAAGGCTCCCAGAAAGCAGTGTCCCCTCCCCTGCCCCCTTCCCAAGAAGACTGTCCCTGGATCCCAAGCAATGCCTGTGTCAAAATTTCCATTTTCAGTCACCCACGCCAGTCGGTCTGGACTGTGTGTTTAAACAGGATTTTCTTTCTTTCTTTTCCTTTTTTTTTTTCTTTTTAAATTGGAAAGATGCTTTAAACACTTTGAAAGCGGCCTTAGGGACCAGCTCACAGCAAGATCTGCAGCCCCTCCTTTTGAGGCTAGCGTCCCTGCAGCCACATTGCAAGCTCTGTTTTCAATTACAAACGCTTGTTTGAACATGGGCTGTCACAGAGGCTGTTCAAACAGGCTTTTGTAATTGAAAAGGAGGAAAAACAAAAGATTTCTAACCTTCCAAAGCCAGGGCGGGAAGGAGCTGGTCCAAGACAGTGGAACCAAAATGGTGGCCCAGGTAGCGGGGTTAGGCCGGCCAAGAAGGCATTTCCATTCCGGGGCTTTTGTGATTGGGTGGAAGCACCAAGCTGGAGCAGGAGTAGCTGGTGCCCTAGTGGGTGACTGCTCCAGGGTGAAGGTCAGAGGGGCAGAATCTGATAGTTGGGAAGGACGGGCAGGAGAAAAGTAGAGTGAATCCGACCAGCGGGACCTACGGTCATGACTTCATTTTTAATTGACAAATAATAATTCTATTTATGTATGGGGTGCATGCGATGTTTTGGTAAGTGTATACATGGTGGAATGATTCAGTCAAGCTAATTAACATATCTAAAATCACCTCACATACTTATTTTTTGCGTGTGGTGAGAACATCTAAAATCTATTTTTCGGCTAATTTGAAACGATATTATGATTAACCTATAATAGATCGCTAAAACGTATCCCTCCTGTCTAACTGAAACTTTGCACCCCTTTAGGGAAACCGCACCCCCATGTACCCCCAGGCCCTGGTCCCCACCCCTGGGAACCCCCATTCTACTCTGTGTTTCTGGGAGTTCTCCACAGATAAGTGAGATCATGCGGCATTTGTGTTTCTGTGCCTGGCTTATTTCACGTAGCGTAGTATCTTTCAGGTTTACCCATTTTGTCACGAATAACAGAATTTCTTTCTTTTTAAAGGCTGAATAGTATTCCAGTGTGTACATGTACCCCATTTTCCCTACCTACTCATCCACTGTTGGACTCCTAGGTTGACCCCGTATCTTGGCGACTGTGAACGGTGCTGCCATGAAGGCGGGAGGGCAGCCGTGTCTTTGGCACGCTGATTTCACACCCTTTGGATCCGTGCCCAGCAGTGGGATAGCTGGGTCAGATGGTAGTTCTATTTTTAGCTTTCTGAGGAACCTCCATACCGTTCTCCACAGTGGCTGTACTAGTTTGCATTCCCACCAGCAAGCGTGCAAGGGTTCCCTTTTCTCCACATCCTCACCCTTTGTCTTTTGGAGAATCACTAAGGTTACGATTTTAGATCATTCACAGTTGGGACTTCAAAAGCCACTGGGGCCTAGTGTAAGGAAGTCATTGCATTTTCAATTTTCTTGCACTATTCGGATTGCATCAAGCAAAAGATCTGTTTGCTACATATACATCTGATCTCCCAATATTTTCACATCTCCCTTAACAAAGACAGAACAAGTCTCACACGTGGGGCCCTTTAGGAGTCTGGACAGAATTTAGTAATGTTATTTTGTTTTCACTGTATTTTAAGGACAATGATCATAGTTTCCAATTTGAATACATTTCTGTTAACATTGAATCAATTTAGAAATATTAAATGAATAATAGAGCTAGAGTATAAAAATATAGCAAAAATCATGCTGGTAGATGGATATTGCAAAAATAAAGAAAGAGGTTTGGGGAAATGTAACTTTGAGGACACTGGTTTGGAGGCTAAGGTCATGGATTAAAGAGTGACTACATGTATTTACACCAAATACATGACTCTATCTCCTGCTAGCTTCCCTGAACTCTATAAGCCTCAATTCCTCCTCTGCAAAACCCAGCTAATAAAAATATCTAACTTAAGAGGCTGCTCTGAGGATTTACAAAATAAGCAATCACTCGGTCACTGATTTATTATTGTTAAAAATAAGCTTAATGTTTCTCAAACTTCAATAACATATAGACTCCCTTTAGAGAAAAAGCAATTCTCATAAATCCACAGTGTGGGGGGAAATTTTTGCAGACCCCAAGTCTACAGCTAAGGACCCAGTTCGTAAACCATGGAGCTAGGCATTGCAAAAATTAAAAAAAGTAAAGAGATTGAGGTTTAGGTAATTTATCCAAGGGCACACAACTGGTTATTGAGTCAGAGGTATAGTAGTAGAATCCAAATCTCCTTTTGTGAATGGACTATATTAGTTATACCAGGTTGGATAATTATTGTGAGGTCTGGCCTGCTCATTGAGAATTTTTGATATCCCTATCACATGCCCCCCACACTAAATTCCCAAAGCACCCCCAGTCGCTATAACAACCCCAAATTTCATCACACACATTTCCAAAGACTCCCTAGGGAGGTGGTTATGAAACACCAGACAGATGTCCCTGTCCTATTCCCAGCCCTTCTTCACTGTCCTGGCTAAGAGCATTTCAGGAATAAGGTTTCTAGTGAAAGATACATTGTCCATGAGCCCAGGCAGTAGAGTCAGATGAGCCTGGGTTCCACTGAAGCATCCCAGGATTAATTATATATAGACCTCATTTTAAATAGCACTGGATTTGGAAGAGATGCATGTTCAAATTTTTACCTTCCCTCTTTCCCCAGGAAAGATAGCAATATTTCGTTGAATGGGCTGATATTTGCATAATGGCTCACCTGTGTTCTTCTGGCGACCAGCCGACTGAGTTAGACAGAAAATCACCTCCAAGGAGCAAGGGACCCAGTCTGACTGCCGTCTCCCCCAGGTAGACAGAGGACAACAGGTAGGAAAAGCAAAGAAGGAAATTCCAGATGCTTAGTCTGTGAATGACCTAAAGAAAGATGAGCTTGGCCCACTGAACTTAGAATTTTGATTTGTAGCAGAAGACACTGTCCAAGAGGGCAGAGCTGAGAGGGGCCCAGGCCGCACTTGGGGGCCCGAGTTGACGCGTGAGCAGAGAAAGCTCCTCCTTCAGGACAGAGGGCGGAGCAGACCGAGCGACTGAGAAGGAACCTGGTTTTAAATATAGAATTATATATAGTATTAATGTAATTATATTATTATTACATAATATATAAATATATATATTTGTGGTAACATACAAGTAACATAAAAATTCACTATTTTAATCATTAAAATGTGTAATTCAGTAGCATTTAGCACACTCACAATGCCGTGCAACCACCGCCTCTATCCACCTCAGGTACTGGCTCATCACCCCTAAAGGACCCCCACGCCCATTAGCAGTCACTTCCCACCCCTTTCCCCAGCCCCCACAGCCGCTAATCTACTTTCTGTCTCTATGACTTTCCTTGTTCTAGATATTTCATATAAATAGCATCGTGCATACAACACGTGGCCTTTTGGGGTCTTTTCCTACTTAGCATGTTTTGAAGGTTTATCCGCACTGCAGCTTGGACCAGAACTGCATTCCTCTCTAAGGCTGGGCAGCACCCTGCTGTGTGGGTCAGCTAGATTTTGTTCATCCATGGACCTGCTGGTGGACATTTGGGCTGTTTCCGCCTCTGGGCTCTCACAAATGGTGCTGCTGTAAACATCCGTGTGCAGGTAAGGACTGGGGGAAACCCTGGCGCAAGGGAAGTCTGTCTGCAGGGGGGTCGGGTCTGAGGACCCATCCCAGGACAGCAGGGACGGCAAGCGCCAGTGGGCACCTGCACTGTGGGGCATCAGAGAGCAGGACGCCCCCGATTCCTGGCTGGAAATGCTGCGGTAGGAGAAAGGGAAGGTCCCCACACCAGCTCAGGGTACTGCAGTTGTGGGTTTTGCCCAGAGAGAGCTCTGGTCTTTACTGAGCTCCCAATCTTTGCAAAGGAGGATCTTCAGACAGACAGACAGACAGACAGACACTGCTCCCCATCTCTGCAGCCCACAGCATCCACGGAGATGGGGTCTAGAACCACGGAGACAGACTTGCATGGTCAGGATGCTTCCTGGGGTGGCAGTACAGCCAGGATGGCCTCTGGAACCCCTCAGAGACATGGCAGGAAGGCGTGGCGGCTGAGACCCAGCTCTGGAGACAGACGATCTGGCTGCGAATTCACAGTCTGCCACCTGCTCTCTGCGAGCCTGCGGGAGCTGTTCCCGCCCCACATGCCCCTCGCGCTTGCTCGGCCGGGGCTGACACTGCAGGCCCTTATTCAACAGCAGACCACGGCCCCCCTCACTCGGTGAGGTCCCTTCGGGCCTTGTCCTGCTGCCCCTGCCCCCCTGCCACCCCCCCAGCCATAAGATTCTTCTTCTCCTCCCTTTTTGTTAATTTAGAGTTTATTATTTTTCTTATTTAAATTGTAAATCTCCCTTCCCTGGAAGTCTCGCCTAAACTCCCCTATTACCACCACATTAGCAGCCGCTTTTCCCCTCTGGTTACAGATTTTCGGATCGCTCATATGCATCATTCGGCGCAGAGCGAAATTATCATCAGCTGTAGCGAGCAGGCAGGAGAGGTTAATGTGGAAACCACCCGCGGCCCCCGCGGGAAGGCCTCCGAGAAGAGGCGAGGGGTGCGCGAGACCTGGCTGAGGCCTTCTCTGTCCACCCCCCCGCTTCCCCTGGGGAAGAGGGAAGAGCCAGTCTCTCCCCCCTCCAGCTCGGGAACACATCCAGTAAAAAAGGCAAAATCCTGACGTCTGCCAAGCCCAGTGGTTGCAATCTTTCAAAGGCCTGAATATTTTACGCTTCCTTCTGTGGCTGGGCTCGGATGCAAAATGGAGTGTGTTAGCCGCCGAATTCCAAATTCACTTTAAGTAATTAAACTCATTTATTTCCATCTGAATACACTGTGGGGTTGGAAGAGTTTATGGAAATCTGGGTAAAGAGAATGAAGGAATAGATAAATAAATTATGTGGGGGTGGGGTGGTTACTGATGGGGGGGCGGTGTTCCAGGGCCTAAGCCAGGCACAGCTTGCTTTCTGCCAGGACCTGGGCCCAGCAAGGGGAGAGGGTGGCCTTTCAGAAGCCTGTAGGGCCTGCCGGGTGGGGACTCCTCTGCCCCAGCCTCGCTCCAGCAAGAGGAGGGCGCGGGCAGGGCTGTGGGTAGCCGAGTCTCCCTGCGTGCGATCATCTCCCTGTTTCCTTTTTCCTCTTCTCTTCCTTCTCTCTGTCCTATTTTTCCTCACCCTTCTCATTACCCTTCCAGACACAGTTGCTACTATCAATAGTCTTATCAGTATCAATGACTGGCTCCATTCCAAAACCCATTTCACCTCGATACCCTCGTTGGTCCTTCTAAGTCAGATGAGATTCTTTTGTCATCTGGGTGTCCCCTTACAACCCTCTCCACTCGCCCCCATCCCAGGCATCCTGCTTCCACCTTTCATCAGGTGCGACCTTGCACCCTAAGTGATTCATATGAAAATCGCAAGCCCTCCAAGGGGACGGGATCTGAACCTTTGAGCCGGTCAAGAAAGACCTGTCTCTGGAGAGGGAAGATCCTCATCCCATCCGAGGCCACGTGGAAAGTTTGCTGTGAGCGAGGGCGGGACCGGAGCTCTCGTTCTCCATCCTCCCCCCGAATCTCACTGCCTACTTTGACCTTTGTATTCTCTGGGGTGATACTTTTATGCTAATGGGTGCTCAGTAATATTTATGGCACTGCATGGAATTTGGAGGGGCTGAGTTAGATTCCTAGCAAGACATCAGAGATGGCACATAGACGGGAACCAATGATTCCCATTATCGGTGGGGAGCTTCTGCTCAGTGTCACTCGGGGGGAAGAAGAACAGATTCCTCAGGTACCTTGCCTTATACATATCCACACGTCACCACGGCAAATAGGGACAGACAACTCCACCAGGCAGGAAGCATTGGTGCTTTTCCTTCAAGGCCATTGTTACGATGCGCCTCTCCAGTACTTAAGATGAATTTTTAAAGTCGCAATGCTCGGCAGGTGCAACTTCCCACCTGTGCCCTCCTGAAGGATGTCTGGATCCAGATCCCATGCTGACTATCTGGGTAAGGCCTTGCACCTCCAGGGCCAGGATTTCACCCTGTGGCCCAGCTGGCTTCCTTTTGGACAAGGGCTTTCAGGGGTCCCTCGGCCCCATGCCCAGGGCAGAGCTGTCTGGCTGCAGCCATGGGACAGGGTAGCCAGGTCAACCCCGGTGTGTCAAACACTCAAAAATCTATAATCAGTTCCTTAAAGAGTCAAAGAATTGCCGTATGACCGAGCAATTCCACTTCTAGGTATATATTAATAGCCAAGAGAAATGAAAACAGGCCCTCTGGTGACCTAGCACCTCTTGTATTATCCTGGATGGAGCTGGAGCCCATTCTACTAAGGGAAGTATCAACAAGAATGGAAAAACAAGCACTACGTGTACTCACCATCAAATTGACATTAACTGGTCAACACTTAACTGCACACATAGTAATAACATTCATCAGGTGTCAGGCAGGTGGGAGGGGGGAGGAGGGGGTATATTCACACCTAATGGGTGTGGTGCGCACTGTCCGGGGGATGGACACGCTTGAAGCTCTGACTCGGGCGGGACAAAGGCAACATATGTAACCTAAACATTTGCACCCTCATAATATTCTGAAATAAAAACAAATAAATTTAAAAAAAAAAGAAAACAGGTCCTCTAACAGATACTTGCGCACACACGTTCATAGCATCCGCACCCTCTGTCGTGCGGATGAGCCCTGAAAACGTGATGCTCAGTGGAAGATGCCAGAGGCAAAGGGCCACATATTGTGGGATTCCATGCACGTGAAATACCCAGCTAGGGCAGGAAGCAGATCAGTCATTGCCAGGGCCATGGTGGGGGGCAGAGGGAGCGGCTGGGAATGGGTGCGGGGTTTTCTTGGGGATAATGAAAATGTTTTGAAACGAGACAGAGGTGGTGGATGATCAACACTGTGAATGCACTGAATATCACTAAATTATACACTCTAAAATGGTTAATTTTATATCATGTGATTTTTTTCCTCAATTGAAGAAAACTGTGCTCTTTGCTTTAGGCTTTCAATAAGGTGACCATATAATTTATTGTTCTACCTGGAACAGTTTGGAGGGGTTTTAATAATTAAACCAGAGAACCAGGCATGAACTAGAACCATCCTGGGGATATACGGTCAGCCTGGCCGTCGCCGAAGCGTCAGCAATGTCTATGTTTTTCTACGTATCCAGATAAGAAGTATGAACGTCACAACTAATGTCCCAGGTGCCTATGTGACATCCGGTGACAGGCGCTGGTGGACAGAGATGAGATTCCTGCCCAGTGGGCATGTTACCCAGTGGCCACAGTGCCAAGCTCTCTGCGCCTCTGTGTGCCCCCTGCTCCCTGCCTGCAATGGCCTTCCTCCTTCTCCATCTGCAGAGCCACCACTCCCTGGAGCCAAGGCTAACGACAGCCTTCATGGGAAGCTTTCTGACTTCCCAGGCAGAGCTAGGTGTCGAGTCTCACCTTGGCCTAGCCTGCTTCACTGCACGCGGGCCCCACCCCTCTCCACTGTGATGCACTTAAGGACGAGGAGGACGCCTTATTCAAATCTGCAACCATAATGGCTCCATTGCAACTTTGAAGCAAATCTTGGTTAACTGGATGAATCCATCCTCATGGAGACGGGGAATGCTTGTAGCTCACTCATTCATTCAACCTGTTTTCACTGCTCACTCGCTGTCTGCTGGGTACTGGGGGTGTGCGACACTGGACCCGGTGGCATGGTCTGGGGGCCACGCTGCTCCCTGTCCAGTGCTGTGAGGAAAGGTAACACCACAACGCGATACGAGAACTGCGGGCTGCTGCGGACTGTCCCGAGTGCTTGGGACCCAACTGATTTTGTCAAGAGGGGGCTTCCCTAACAGGCGGTGGCCAAGCTGAGCTCTAGAACCCAAGTCTGAGCCAGGAAAGATCTTCGAGGTGGGAAGGGTGCACCGGCTGGTCTGAGCAGAGGGTTCTCAGAGGGTCCCGTGCAGGAGGAAAGAGGGCCATGGATGAGAAACCGGGAGGAGGTCGGAGTGGCTGGAAGAGAAAGGAGGAGGAAAGGAAAAAGGGAGAGGAGGGGGACACACTGAGAAGTCATTGTAACCGGGGAAGTGTCACGATCCAGTTTGCAATCCGTAAACATCATTCTGGCTCTGCTTGGGGCTAGTTTAAAAAGTATGTTTGAAGGAGCAGGTAGAGAAGCGCGGGTGAGGCCATGCTGGGTGTCAGGTCAGAGACGACGGTGGCGTGGACCAGGAAGGTGACCACCTGTGGACTGTGTTCCCGAGCCCAGGAGAAAGGCGCCAGGCTCACGTGGGCACGCCCTGGGCAGCCCAGACCCCCTCCCGGCCTAGCGCCCTCCTGCCCTCCTGCCCTCCTGCCCGGTGTGGCCCCAGAGGAGGGTCAGGACCACCCGGGATCCGGTCCTCTTTGACTGTGATCCTTGCCGGGCCCCGCCCAGTCAGATGATCTTGATAAAATTACTCAACGCCCCGGACCCTCCACGTCTTTATAAAATGTAGACGAGCCCGGGAAGCACCAGGACTCCTGGGCTGCTGGGAGGACTCGATGTAAGACGCGCGGAGTGCTCAGTGGCGAGCGCCTCCGGCACCTGTTACCACCTGTTCTGCCCTGACCAATGTGCTCGCGTTTCCACGGGCAGGTTTTAAAATAGTGGAGCCCTTGCATCAGCAGTGACTCTGAAGCGTGGGCTGCAAGGACAGGCTCCTGGACTGAACGGCAGCCTGGCACCCTGCCGGTGGGGTCAGGAAGCAGTTGTCTAAGGAAGAAGAACGAGACGACAGACTGACTCAGGAGTCCCCAATTGTGAGGCAGGTGTGAGTGGGGCCACGCTGGCCGAGGGCGGGCGGCACAGCAGGCACCCTTCTGACTCAGTTCATCCCCACCCTGGGGCAGTCCATGTGCACACAGGACGCAGGTCACACCACCTGCAGCCCAGGCAGGTGAGGACACCTGCTGGCTCATCCCACTGGGAACAGCTGAAGTCTGCCCTGAGGCAGGGGAGCGCTCTCTCTCGTAGCTAAGAGGATGTGGTTTCGCACTCTCCTCCAGCTCCGTCCAGGGGTTGTGCCTTCGAGAAGTGAAGCTAATAAAGCAGCGGCCCAGTGGAGGCCGCGCTAAGCAGCTTAGCGCAGGGCTGGCACCGACCCCCAGCTTTCTCACATGCCAGGCATGCGTGGGGCTCATGAGAAGGGAAGAGTTCGCTCTCCCTTCTGGGGCATCCTCCTCTTGCTTCCTCGGAAATTAGTTCCGAGGCCCGGATGCAGTGCGGGATTCAGTGTTTCCCAATTATAAAGTGGAAATGAAGGGAGGGGGCTGCCCACCCAGGCCCACGCAGAAGCTCACGGCCAGTGGCGGACAGTCTAATGTAGGTGGGAGCAAAGGTCAAGCAGCGGCTCTTCCCTACTCTTCTCTGAGCTTATTCTGGTGGGTGAAGACATGGGGAAAGGGGTGAGAGACAGACACAGAGAGACAGAGAGAGAGAGAGAGAGAGAGAGAGAGAGAGAGAGAGAGGGGAGACAGAGAGAGAGAGAGAGACAGAGAGACTACATAGAAAAGCAACCTCCAACAAGGGAGGGGGCATTAACAATCAGAATCAGGGCCATCATGGACAGAGCTGTCTGACCTGTTATCATGATGGGGGAAACAAAGTCCTTTTACCTGCGCTGGTTGCCTGTCTGTCAGGGAGTCAGTTCAGACACTGCGTGGGTTTTCAGGCATGGTTTCCTGCTTCATGCTATTCAGGGCCTTCCATTTGTATGTGAGATAGAGTTTGAAATCCTTGACACGGTCTGCAGCGCTCTGCACAATCCAATCTTACACCTACCAGGGGACAGGCATTATCAGCTGCTGGGAAGGCTGGAGAGATGAATAAGACAGCTACTGCCAGGGATGCTGTGTGCGGTTCACAGCGCAGCGCACTGAACAAGTCTAAGGTGCGTCATTCCCAATGTGATCATTATGGATTTTAATATGATGACAAGTTTTTTTAAAGCTCATGATGGTAAATATGTCATATTAATTGTCTCCCTAAAACTTCTGACTACCTACTAAAAGTGGGTCTTTCCTGTTGTTCTCTATCACAGAGAATGTATTCTTTTATAGCACTTAGTACAATCCAAAATTACACTGCTTATTATCTGTTTACATTTTATTGTCAGTATTCGCCCTTGTAATGTGAGCTCCATGCAGGTAGGGACCTTGGTGGGCTCCTTCACTCTTCCTTCTTAGCCCCCGTGAATAAGCACACACTCAATCGTTTGTTGAATGGCTGAATGAACATCATTCAGGTACAAGTTTTGAGTGGTATTTCAGTCTCTGGAGTGCTTCAGGTGTCTCTAGAATCTCAAAATAGGGAAAGGAAGCAACATCCAGCTGAACCACGTTGACTCCATCCAAACCGGGTGGAAGAAAGTGGATGGAAAAGGAAAGACATGGGCCAACTCAGTGTGACCTTGCCCCCGAGGATGCTCCAGCTACAGTATAGACGCTTAGAAGAAAAGGAGAGAGAGGTCAGTGAACAGTGGTGGGGTAGGCCACCTCCAGGATGCCCCCCAGTGATCTCCACCTCCCAGGTCCGTGCCCATGTGCAGTCATCTCCCCTGAATGTGCACTTCACCTAGCGACTCGCGTCTACTCAACAGAATACAGCACAAGTGACCGCATGACATTTATAACACAATTTTTTGTTTTGATTTTTTTTGTAGTTTTATTTATTTATTTATTTATTTGAGACAGAGTCTCACTCTGTCACCCTGGCTAGAGTGCCGTGGCGTCAGCCTAGCTCACAGCAACCTCAAACTCCTGGGCTCAAGCGATCCTCCTGCCTCAGCCTCCCAAGTAGCTGGGACTACAGGCACACACCACCACAACCAGCTATTTTTTTCTGTTCTTAGTAGAGATGGGGTCTCGCTCTTGCTCAGACTGGTCTCAAATTCCTGACCTTAGGCGATCCGCCTGCCTCGCCTGGCTTCCCAGAGTGCTAAGGTTACAGGTGTGAGCCACTGAGCCTGGCCCAACATTAGGTTTTAAAAGGGCTGTGGCTCCCAACTGGGGCACCCTTTGGCATGTCCTCTTTGGGGGTTAATACCTCCACCCCTGAGTCAAACACACGCAGGTGTGAACCCCGACCCTGCCGGCTACAAGTCCCATGGTCCTGAGTGTGTTCCTTGCCCCCACTGAGCCTTGAAGCCCTCATGGGTGGGATGAGAGGAGTAACAGAATCCACCTCACCCACCTCTTAGCAGTGGGGAAAACAGAGACGGAGTTTGTACATGCAAAGCCCCGGCACAGTGCACACAGTAGGGGCAGACACCATGCCAGGCATTATCTTCACCTTTTATTGGGCCATCCACACGTCAGGTGCAGAATCCTTGGTAGTGTGGACAAGTAGCCAGAACATTCAGAATGTCATGCCTCTTAAGCAAGGACCTGGATCTACATCTGTGTGACTCCCAACCCCCCCGCCTTGTACATGGTGGGAGGGGGATAAATAAATATCATAACAAGAGATAACGCTGGGACAGACGAGATGGTGTCATGCACCTGTGTGTGGCTTGCCTCTTGTTCAGCCGGGTCACTCTCCTGTTAGCCTTAACAAAGTGAATTTCTAGGCAAAGAGAGAGAAGCCAGTGCGACACATAGCCACTCGATGTCACCCAGAACCGTGGAGGGGCTCCTCTGAGGCCACACACTTGGCGATGCCAGAGTCCGAACATAAACGTGGGGCTTCTGACACTCAGAAAAGCGCTTCTTCCCGAGTGCTCTGAGTACGTTTTGAAGCTGCCACCCCGCTGGGCGAGCTGTCCTGCCTCCCCTCTGCTCCTGGGTCCCGAGGCCAGAACTGGACGAGCTCCTGGCACCTTCCCCGCGGACCCATTCCTTTGTGACGCTTCTCCTCATTAGAACTTCACTTTCATTGCTAAGCCAGCTCTCCTAATCTCGTGTCAACTCTGCCGCCTCTAATTATTTCACTGTAATTATTTTTTCTTAACAAAGGAGATAAAACTAATCATAACATCTTTTTCTGTAAGCCTCCAAGAGTCACGCTTAAATTACTGCACTGATTTGAAAACTCCAGCAAGCAAATAGGAAATAATTATACTTTTTATCTGGGTCGTGGCTGATGTTTTGCCAGATACCTACTAAGTTCCTGTGCAAAAACAAGAGGTCATGAGTAGAAAAATGACTTCATCGGGAAAGTTCCTCAACTTGCAGTTAATCATCCTTTTGCACGTTTGCGATGTGGTGGGACTGCAGTGAGGTGGAGGGAGCTGGGGCATCACCGACGTCCCCAATGTGTCCCCGCACTGCACTGTTCTCAGGACAGATCCCTAATCTCCGATTACTATAAAGCTGTTTGCTACCTGCCGAGAATGGGGGTGCTTCAATGGGACACAAAGTGGAAACAATGCCTAACATTTATTATGTACTAACTATATGCTAAGCACTGTTCTAATAAATTGACAGGCCTTGCTTCATTTAACCACGATGAAAGGCTAAGAGGTCATTGTCAGCCCGCCCACTACACAGATGGGAAAACTGAGGCTCAGAGAGGCGAAGTCACTTAGCCAAAGCCACAAAGTCAGCAAATGGCAGAGATGGGCGTGGAGCTCAGGTCTGTCTGACCCTAAAAGGCTTGTTCTTTCCACCAATCTGTACTCTCGGTAGTGCATGGGTGGCGAGGGGAGGACGGTGGGGTGCGTGGATTGTGACTTTAGAGGTTCCCCACGGCATGAGGACACCTGCTGAGGTCTGAAAATTTGTGTCCCCTCAAAATTCACATGCTGAAATCTCAACCAACATGGTAATGGTATCAGGAGGTGGGTTTGGGGGAGCAACAAGGGGTGGCGCCCTCACGACCGGGGTCAGTGCCCTCGGAACAGAGGCCGGAGAGCTCCCAGCCCCGTCCACGACGCGCGGGCACAGCGCGAAGGCGCCGTCTGTGAGCCCGAAGGCGGGCTCTCCGCAGACAGCGCCCGTCTCGGTCCTGGACTCCCGGACTCCAGAACTGCGGGGAAGACATTTCTGCTGTTTACAAACTACCCAGCTGGTTACTTTGTCACTGCGGCCCGGACAGAGCGGGACAACGCAGGGCACCTCCCTCCGAAGATCTGAACGGGATTAGCACATGGAGGCTCCCGGTGAAGAAAGTGAACCTGCCCTGGATGCCACGGGGCCACGGAGGGCGAGACTAGGACCACCCCGAGGAGGCTGAGCCCATTGCGATGGCCGGAGGTCTCTGAAGACACGGCTGCAGCGCCAGATGAGGGGAATGAGAGCTCCCTGCTTCAGATCTTCTACGAGTACCAGGACAATCCTCACCGTGACAACGCCGGGGCCAACTCGGAAGACGAGCATTCTCGCAGGGGTGGAAGCAGACAGCGAAGCCCAAGCAGGGGCCGGAGAGAGCAGGGCGGGTCTGCCGAGCCAGAGGGGCTGGGACGTTCGAGCTCAGCGCAGTCAGGACCCGTGTGTGTCCCCCAACAGCCGCGGGCT
Organism: Cheirogaleus medius; assembly: GCA_008086735.1. Lineage (NCBI taxonomy): Eukaryota > Metazoa > Chordata > Mammalia > Primates > Cheirogaleidae > Cheirogaleus > Cheirogaleus medius. The sequence continues at coordinate 3,334,775 of VBSM01002153.1, read as the reverse complement.
CCGACAGAGCCGATCGCACGGCAGGCAGCTCAGCTTGTGTCCCCTGCAAGCAGATGCTGAGTCGAAGACCCAAGCACAAGGTAGATGATTACAGAGACGGGAGATGGGAAAGGGGCATGATTCACATTATTTGGCAAATTACCGCTCTGGGTAACTGGAGCTTGATCCCCAGGGGACACAGCGAGCCGGTGTCGGAGTTGTCCTACCCACCCAGAGGACGCAGGGTCTGGGGTGTTTGCACACCAGCCTCCACGGGTCACGGAGTGGGGAGCTCTCCCAGGCGCGGTTACCTCGCCAGCATTTATTTCCAGCCTGCACTGCACACAGAGGAACTGAGATGGCCAAAACAGGAGAGAAAGAAACAAAGAAAAGGAAAACGAATACGTTCTCAGGCAGAGGCGCAGGTTCTGGCAGTGTGAAGATGGGTGTCCCAATAGTAGGGACAGGAGCAAGGCACTGGGGGGAGGATGAACCCAGAGGCTGGGGACCCTTCACCTCCTCTGGTCCGGCAGGTACCCTGGACAGCTCCTTCCCTTCTTCCGCTAGCCCAGGTCCTGACTGTACCACATCCCCTTCTTCCAGTCCAGGAACCAGCTCCCAGGACTCCTGAATCTTCCTACCTGCCCTCCCAGACCTCTCCCCTGGGAGAGAAGAGACTCTCATGGCCATCTTTCATGCTGCTTGAAGGCAGAGGGATGGACACCTTGACCTTCCCATCACAGAGACTCTGGCACCTCCTGGCCTGTGTGCGGAGTTGGGGGCTCCATGGAGGGAGTGGGAGAGCACACCCCTCTATGTGGTGCTGTGTGAAACCCCTCCCTCGAGAGTGACCTGAGGACCAGGAATGGCCTGGCTACCTATAAAGATCTCCACCAACTCTATTTCCCTTTTCTTCCTGAGGGACTTTGGGGACCATTCTAGGCTGCTGGATAGAAAAGGCTCCATGGACCCCTTGGGAGCAGGTTACCCCTGAGAGGATTAGTGGGGGATACAAATAGGATGCTGAGGATTTCAATGCTCCGACATCCCACCAGGGCTGGGCTGGCTCCCCGGCTTGGGGGAATAAGCTGCCCAGAGTGTCCGCCCACCAGCCACAGAACCACCAAACACACCTTAGGCGGCAGAGAGGGCTGCGGAGGAGGGTGCAGAACTGGGCTTATCTTATGCTCAAGAGAGGAGGGATCCCGTGGGCCAGCTGGTGCCGTGGTTTGTAAACTGTGCTTCCTGCAGCTCTCCAAGTGGGCTGCGGGTGTCTATGGGGCTGCTGAAGAGGATTGATACAGGTGGGAGGGTAGGCATCCCCTTCCTCAAACGGAGCAGCTCTCCTTTTACCTATTTATTTTTTTAGAGACAGAGTCTTGCTCTGTTGCCCACACTGGAATGCAGTGGCGTGATCACAGCTCACTGTAATCTCCAGCTCCCAGGCTCAAGCGATCCTCCTGGCTCAACCTCCCAAGTACCTGAAACTACAGGCATGCACCACCATGCCCAGCTAATTTTTATTATATTTGGTAGGGATGGGGTCTCACTATGCTGGCCAGGCTGGTCTCGCCTCAAGCAATTCTCCCACCCTGGCTTCCCAAAGTGCTAGGATTGCAGGCGTGAGCCACCATGCCTGCACTCATTTATCTATTTAATATTGGGCTTCTCTATGAGATTTATTTTTTAACAAGAAAAGGGCTGTCTTAGTCTGTTAGAGCTGATATAACAAAATGCTACAAACTGAGTGGCTTACAAACAACAGAAATTTATTTCTCACAGTTCTGGAGGCTGGAAGTCCAAGATCAAGCCCCAGAAGATTCAGTGTTTGGCGAGGGACAGCTTCCTGGTTCACAGACAGCTACTTCTCGCTGTGTCCTCACATGGCAGAACGGGAGGACAAGCTCTCCAGCGTCGATTGTATACAGGTGCTAATCCCATGCATGAGGGCTTCACCCTCATGACCTAACACCCTCCAAAGGCCCCTCCTCCAAACACCCTTACACTGGGGATTAGTTTCACTGCGTGATTTTAGGCAGGGGCACAAACATTCACAATATGGCAGAGGCCCATGAGCTGTCATTCATACATGCATTGAGCATCTGCAATATCCCACCACAGTTTTGGTTCTTGCGAGGGACAATCACATAGTAATTAACAGTACGGCTTCCTGAGTTCACATCTGAACTCCACCCCCTAGTGCGCACGTCCTTGTGCAATTTCCCCAAGTGCACCATGAGTGTACTAGGAGTCGTACTGTGTGGAGTCGGGAAAATGAAACGAGCCCTTCTGTGCTGGACACACGTGTCATGCTCAGCGGATGTTTGTGTGCATGTAGAATCACGCAACATGAGCAAGGCCTGCCCTGCCCTCCGTAAACTCCAGCCCCCTGAAGGAGACAGATGTGGATCACATTGTCACAGAAATTATTATGTAACCACAAACGTACAATGTGCTCTGAACAAAAGCAACACAGCTCTGGGAGAACTGCTTCAGACAGAAAAGCGTTAGTCGGGTTTGCTCCCTTCTCCTGACACTCAGGGAGGCTGGGGCGTGCAACCTGGAAGGCCCTGGCTCAAGGTCATGCATAGAGAACTCCAGCGACTCAATTCCAGATCTCATGCTTTCAACTGCACCATGTTTTCTCACATAAATCACTGAGTCTGTGCGTGGTGCCCTGAAGCCATGATGGGTCAATAATCTGCAACGTTTCCAAGTTTTAAGGGATCACAGAAATCATCCGCCAAACACGCTCACCCTCACGCACCCACCCTCCTGTCTCTAGGCAGCCACACTTCTGTCTCAATACACCCCTCCCCAGTGGCTCCGATAAGCTCTCTGATTTAAGAAACCATCTTTTGGATACTACATAATCCAACACATGTCCTGCCCTGAATGCCCGACAAAGCTCACCAGTACAATTTGCAGTCTACAAAGCATGTATCATCCAGAGACCTGACCACAGTCACAGCTTAGGACAGATGCTGCAATGACCCATCAGACCCCCGTCGGGAATCAAGGATTCGTTGCCCAACTGCTGGGAGTGGTCAGCAGGCAACCCTCTCCTGGGATCGCCTCGAGGAAGGTCACGCCCTGCTCCTGGGGCAGCTCAGATGTGGAGGTCTGGCCCTTTTCCCCAATGTGGGACAGCTCTGAAGGGCCATTCAATCTTCCAAGCTCCCCACGTGGTTGGCTTCAGCTCCTGTTGAGACGGTGTCACAGCTCAGTTTCTGCCTCTGCCAAGTCCTGCTGGTCCTCTTCCCTTCCGCAGGTTTCGATCCCAAAGCCCTCCCCGATAGACCCCCTGCATACGCGAATCAGCTCGGATTCTGCTCTCTTAAGAAACCGGACCTGCCACACACACCCAGCTCAGGCGTGCAGCACACCCGGGGTCCAGACGTCCAGACCCCCAGTTCAGCAGCAACCCTGTGAAAAAAGAACCTTCCTGCAAGTGTTCGCTTGCTAGCGCTGCCGTCATGAGTTGCCGCGGACGGATGATTAAACGACAGACGTATGTTGTCTCATGAGCCCAGAGGCTGGAAGCCCGAGATCACGGTGTTGGCAGGGCTGGTTTCTCCTCCTGAGCGTGGTGAGGGAGGGAGTGTCCCGTGCCTCGGTCCCAGCCTGCGGTGGCTGGCTGGCCATGCCTGGCATTCCCTGCACAAGCATCCCCCGACCTCCATCTTTACTTTCACACGGCATTCTCCCTGCGTGTATGTTGGTGTCCTGATTTCCCGTTTTCACTAAGGAACCGATCCTAGTTGATTAGGGGTCCACTCCATTCCCGTATGACCTCGGCTTAAGCATTAATAACGGTATCTGGAATGACCCTATTCCCAGATAAAGACAGTCTGGGGCTCTGGGAGGTAGGACTTCAACGTGTGAATTTTGGGGGGACAGGATCCAACACCTAATGCTCCCCTCAAGAAAAACACGGGCAAGGTATCAGGTGCCAGCTGAGAATCCGACCAAGCAGGGCACGTGGGCGGCCACGGCCCCGACCCACCGCTGAAGCGGGCACAGGCTGGGGACAGCATCCTTGCTGCCTGGAGTCGGCTGAGACCCCCGTCCCCAGGCAGGCCTTCAGGCGGCCACTTCCCACCAGAAGAGCTGACACAGAGACGAGACCTACCCACCTTGTATTTGGGGATAAGGAGAGATCAATTCCAAGCAGGGACATTCGGCAGGCTTCCAGAAGAGACGTCTTGAACGTGCCGGCTTGCTGGGGCTGCGGTGGCACAGCATCCCAGACCAGGCGGACAGAACAGCAGCCATTGCCCTCTCACCATCCTGGGGGCCGGGAGTCTAAGATCGAGGTGTTGTCAGGGCTGGTTTTCCCGAGGCCTCTCTCCGTGGCTTGCGGACGGCCGCCTTCCGGCTGCGTCTCCACGTGGTCTGTCCTCTGCATGTGTCTGTGTCCCAGTCTCCTCTTCTTACACGGACACCAGCCATATTGGATGAGGGTCCACCCCAATGACCTTATTTTAATGTGATTACCCTCTTACAGACCCCGCCTTCCAAACCAGTCTCATTCTGAGGCATCAGGGGTGAGCACTTGAAAAATATATGAGTTTATGTTTTTTTGGTGGGGACACATTTTAGCACATCACAGGAAGAGAGACCACGCTGTGGTCTGACATTTCCCCACCCGTTCCCACCCCACATTCCGCGTGTCTCGGTTTCTCTCTCTCAGAGGCGTATAGGTCGGGGGTTCCCTACACGTCTTGCCCCGAGGACAGAGCGGAACACACACACGCCCTGCAACAAGACCAGCTCCTACACACCTGTCCCCGAGTGATGGAGAAGTCTCTGCTGGGAACAGGCATCAAAGTCGAGGGGAATCTTTGTATTCTGCTGGCCTGACTTACAAGGTAAAGTGGCATGCAGATTTCTTATTTAATAAATTCCCACAGAAAATTAGTTTTTCACAGTGGGAAGAATTTCAAGGCTTGCCGAGATGAGCGGGCAGGATCTAATCACTGTTGAGTCTTTGTACATACACCGGGCATTGCCGATCTCCGAATGATCCAATTACTCTGCAGAGCCGCGCTCCCCTTACCTGCATACTAATCGGGAGGCAGGGGAGCAGGGAACATGCTGGCCTTTTCGGGAAGCTCCAGACACACATGGCTCCCTCGCTGACCTTCTGCCAATTACATTCATCTCAATTCTATTAGCTCATCTTTTGCCCGAAGGTGACATATGCCCGGCTCAGAGGGAAACGTGCCTCCTCCACCAGCTTCCCTCAGCGGGGAGAGAGGGCGTCGGCTCCAGCAAGCTCGCGCCATCTGAAGCCCCGGAATTTGCTCCCCTGAGGCCCCTGGCCATGAGCTCTGGGGCTGCATCCTTCTGGGGGCACAGAGAAAGGTCCAAGCTGGCCTGGATCTGACAGGCGGTGTTTTTTGGGTGGGGAGAAGAGAGACAGTGAGAAAATGGGGTGAGACACCTGAGATCAAGTGGAAATGTTATTATTAGAGGTGACTTGGAACAGACAGATTTTCTTTTGTGAGCCTTTATGGTCTTGTAGGTAAACCAGGGATGGTCCACTCCCGCTGCTGAAATAGTATTTCCGCCGGCCTGGCCCCTCCCCATCGCCTTTCTACCCACTTCTCACCCGCTTGTTTCTACCCAGATGAGCTTGGGTTGTCTCACAGGGCAGAACAGAAAGAGGAGCAGGAGCACGTATATGCAATGAATGTCGGCCTTCTGCAAATGAGCGTCTAACCAGCTGATTTGCGCAGTGTGGGTTCTGAGTGACATGGAGACTTCTGCAGGAACAGGGGCAACCGGGAGTGACTTCTCTAAGGGCAGAGGGACACTGGACCATGCACAGCAGGGCACAGTCAGGGAGGGCAGCGGGGAAGGAGACAGGCTTTGGGGAAATGTGTAGGGACAAAGCAAGAGAGTGGAGACTATCACAGCAGGTGTCGATATGGGGGATCTTCTTCCCAGACCTACATTTTCCAGGAGGAAACATACTTGCCCCCCAAATACACACACACACACACACACACACACACACCCCTCTGATATCAGCAGTCAGTCAGCTCAGGCAAGTCCAAGAGAAGGCTAGGGCCCAGTGCCCAGCCGTGGGGGCTGGGCAGGGGTGCGCGCGTGTGCTGAGGCTGGGAGAGTTTGGGACGACGCGCCTGAGGCGAGAACTACAGCACAGACGAGGGCCAGGTCAGCAGCATGGTCATTTCCATGGGCTCCACAGTCTGCGTGGGGGGCAGAGTTTGGAGGTGAGCCTGGGGGTCCCTTCCTGACCCAGCTTTTCGCTCAGTGTCTACCGTGTGACAACTACATGCCAGACACGGGACTTGGACTCAAAGGGGTGGGACAGAGATCTAGAAAGACTTCCCCCCCCCCACACACACACAATGAAATGAAGGGACATCGCTGTAGAGCAAGGCCGCGTAGCGTCACTCTGTGGAAATACAGGAGGGTAGAGTCATTCGGATTTGGGTTCAAATTCTAGGTCTGTTGTGTGTCAACCGTGGACCGTGGGATAGGGTGCTGAATGTCTCAGTTTACTCATCTATAAAATGGGAACATTAATTAAGGGTTAGAGAGGCTATAAATAAATTTTCTAGAATACTTCCTGACTCATGGCAGATAAACAATAACGAGTATGTGTCAGGACTTAGAGCGTATAGTTCAAAAGAGGGGACGTCATCCACTTACTCGACAAACACCCATAAAGCTCCATCGTGTTGTAGGCACCATGACACAAATTACTATGAACAACAGTGGGAAGTTACAAGTAGCATCAGAAGAACTGGGAGCTATGAGAGTTGCTGGTGAGTGGCCACCATCCTGGTTAGCACAGGTGTGATGGACAATCGTGTCCAAACCACCTGAACAAGTGAGTTGAGATCAGACTGTGGAGCACCTCGAGCCTCATGCTGAGAGTTGTATTAATATTTCAACCTTAGGTTTCATGACATCCTAGCTCAGCCCTGGGGAGTCCCTGCAGGCTGAAGGGTGCAAGATGCATTGTAGAAGGAGACCCCAGTAGTGAGAGGACTAGATTATCAGAGCCTAAAATTGCAGGGGGATGGCAAGTTGAAAAGGTCAAGGAAGACGAATGTGACCGAGGAGCTGCCAAGAGGTGAGACTTAATCAACGCGAGCCTCTGTTTCTCCTGACACAAGGCTCAGCGGAGAATGAGGACCGACGCGTGATCTGAATGATGGACAGGAGGCAGGTGTCTCTGGGACCACAGGCAATGACTACAGATGGAATGACAGCCCCTCTCTGCCTCTCATGCACCTCCCAAATAGACCCACTGCCTTGTCCAACTCTGCTCGGGGAAAGATTTCTCTGTCCTTAATCTCCCTAGGTAATCGGAGCTGTGTAGACTTGGCTTTGTGGAACAGGAGCCCACGTGCCTGCAGGGAGCTCCCCTGGCTCCCCGGATGTTCGGATGGTGGCTGTGATTTCTTCCAGAGAGAGGAGGCTGATTTGGCATTCCTGGCACCATCTCCTCCTCTCCTGTCCTTCTTGGAGCTGGCCGCCAGGTCCCCAGGAACCCCGCATGACTTGCTGGAGAGCAGCGATTTGTTTTTGTCCTATTAGCTTCTGTAAAGGACAGAAACAGATTGCCGGGCTGGAGGGATGGCCTGGGAAGAATACGGATGAGGAACCGGCCGCATGAGGCAAGAACAAGGAGGCTGGAGAGAGGACTCCAGGGGGATTTCTAATCTGGGGCAAAAGGGCCAGGGAGGAAATAGAATCTCCATCTCTTTACTCACATCGACTGAAATAAATCTCTTTGCAGAAGTACAGATGTTTGGGGGAATTTTCTCTTCCTTTTCTCCCCCTTCCTTTTTGCACATGCGATTCTCTCTGCCTGAAAAACACACTGTATTCTCTCCTCCTCTCTTTTTGCTCACGTTTACACACATGTGAATCCATGAATAATGCACTGAGCGTCCACCACGTGCGCGTCGTTGTGTGGGAAACTGAGCGCACCACAGTGACAAAACCAGACAGGGTCCCCAACCCATGACATCCGGAGAGCAATGAGAAAGCGTAGATGAAGGTGCAATCATGAACGTAGGTAGAGATGTTGAAGAAACTCGTGCCGCGCCCACCCTGTGCATCTGTGGAATGCCCCTAGGCCAGCGGGGATCTTCCATGGCCCCCATCAGCCACGCTTGAGACCAGAGTCCCCAGTGTTAATGATGCTGCCAATCACTGAGGAGGGTGTAAGAGCCAACCAGATGCCCAACATCAAAACTTTGGCCAGTTGGGTTATTTCCTCCTTTTTCTCAATATCTGGCCCCTTCGGTCTGTTCTGTGAAACCCCCCGGATTCCCGCTGAGTGGCCCAGCTCCTGCCTGCCGGTCAAGGAGTGAATCCAGCTCTGCTTCCGGTGCCTCTTTGGCGCTCCTCATTCATTTCCTTTTAACCGCACCCTGTTTGCCGTTCAGACTCCGCTTGTCACTCCCTCGGAGAGGCTTCCTTGACTTGGTGGACCAGGTGGGTCTCTCCTACGAGGGGAGTCTCAGCAGGCCACTGTCCCCCTTGCAGCTCCCATTGCACGTGCCCCTTCGTGCGTGTGACCCTTTGCGAGAGATCTCTCTACCCAGACCGCGCCCACACTCCTCGTCACCATGTATCCAATACCTGAGTGGTGTCCTGCCTACGTTGGTTACTCAGTGTCTACTTGCTGACATGAATTAACACGAGGGCAGTTACAGGACAGTAGAGCGTGGTGCGTGAACTCATCGTCTGTGAAGGCCAACGGCTTGGGCTCAAATTCCGGACCTGCCACTCACTGGCTGGGCAAGTTGGCCAACCTCTCTACGCCTTGACTCATCCCTCTGCAACACGGTGTTGAGAATAGAACCTACGCATGTTGGGGAGAGGATCAAATACGATTTTACATGTAGGTGCCCAACAAGCACCTGCTACTGCTGGCTGTCATCACTCCTTTCTGAAGGTCAAGGGGCACAGTGGTCCCAGGGTCATTTTTTAGGCCAGGATGCATCCCGGTATGACAGGTTTGGGGTTTAAGCAAGAGGCCCACTAGATCTTTCAGAAACCCACCTACCTGTCCTCTCCTTCCCCTCGGGAAGCAGAGTTAGGATCTCGCTGTGTGGCACACAGAGGCCATTACCTAAATTCCTGGCCTTCCAGGGAACTATATAAAACCATTTAGAGCTACAAAGCCCAAACCTGTAACATTCCAGAGTGAAACTAGTCTGCTCCAAGGAGGAGGAGTTAAACGAATTGCAACAGAAAGCATGATTTATTGGCTGTCTTGGGACATGCTCTCACGCATGGCTATGATCAGACTGGGGAAAAAAAATGTTGGGGACACACCAGTCAAGCCTTTCAAACTGAACAGCCTCTGGAGGAAGTTGCAGGAAGGATGAAAGGTTTGTTCGCCTTATCCCAGACAAGAGAGGCCTACTCTGGGGCTCGCTGCTTTCCAAGGTGCTGAAGCACGGCCTTCCCACACAACATTTCTCTTTTATATTAAGTGGAGCAAACCTCGGGGGTCGCTACTGTATATTTTCCCACGCGATCTTGCAGATTCAAAGCCTATCTTTGAGAATAGCATTGATCCTACCCACATGCATCCCATGAGGTAGTGATGACAGGAATATAAGATACTATAAAATATTAAAGATTAAGTATCTAAGCGTCTTTACGGAGGTGGAATAAGGATGCAAAGGGAAGAAGACAGAGTGGAATGACTGTTCTGTTTAAAAGGGGATGGCTAGATTTGGTGAGAGGGAAGGAAAAAAGAGCCTTTTGACTTAAAGGAAAAGAGTCAGGCAGGTTACAAAGGAAGATTTGAGAGAGAAAGGAAGAGAGATTTGGGGAGCTGCTGAAAAGGAGAAAAAACAGGGAACTAACAGATGATGCTCAGGAAGTGGAGTGATGCTGTTGGCGCCTCACCTGATCCCCTTTGCCTGCAAGAACACGAACCCCAGATGCTGGAGTGTTGGCTGATGACGACTCCCATCTCCCTCCTCCAAATGAAAACCCCGCCACCTGAGAGGCTGTGCCCACCCTCGGCCACCCTGGCGTCCGATCTCAGCCAGTGGCTTGGGGCTATGTCTTAGTCCACTTAGGGCTGTTGCGAAGGCACACCCCAGGCTGGGTAATTTCTACAGGAAAGAGGTTTATTTGGCTCACGGTTCCGCAGCCTGCCCAGGAAGCGTGGCGCCAGCATCTGCCTCTGCTAAGGGCTTCAGGCCTTCCGCTCAAGGCAGAAAGCAAAGGGAGCCAGTGTTCGCAGAGACCACGCGGTGTGAGAGGGGAGAAGGGAGAGAGGGGTGAGAAGACAGGCTCTTTTTAACAACTAGTTCTCATGAGAACTAGCAGAGCAAGAACTCACTCACCACCCTCACCCCAAGGGCACTGATCTATTCATTAGGAATCTGCCCCCCCCTGACCCAAACACCTCCCATTAGGCCCCGCCTCCAACACTGGGATCAAATTTCAGCATGGCATTTGGAGGCATCAAACATCCAAACCAGAGCAGGGTAGGAGAGGCATGGCCACCTGCCTGCTTAGGTGCAGGGAACATGATTCCAGTTGAATCCACATCCTTGCTGTGTCCCTGCCTTTCCCTACACTCATGTCAGTCCCCTTCTCCTGAGAGCACTCCCCCAGTAAACACCCGAACAGGAATCCTCTCTCGGGCTCTGCTCTTCTAGGGCACCCGACCCAGGACAGGACGCTTTACACTGTGGCTTGTGATGCCTCCTCCCCCTGTACAAGCCCCTTCCCTGGAAATCTCAGGAATATAGACTTGGTTCTATATTCTTTTCGATTTTGACATGTGCCTCTTGGGCTGTGATCATATACTGAGATTGGCTTTCAGATTCAGCAAAACAGTTAAATTGCTTTCAGTTTACAATGAAAATAACATAATAGCTACAACAATGTATCAAAGGGCTCTGTTCTAAGCATCGTCTCAGGGGCCCGGCATTTAATCCTCCCAACAGCACGTAAGATGCCCGCGTTTACCCTACGTTATAAAGGAGGAGACCCGGGTCTACAAAAGGCAAACTAACTTGCCTGTGGTCACAGGTTAGTGGCAGAAAGGACAGACCAGCTTTCTGTGATTCCAAAACCTGTTTCCTATTCACTGGGCCACACTGGCCCCTTCTCCAGCTCAGCAAGGACAAAGACCAGGCCGCCAGATTGTCATTCCAGAGTGAAAACTCAGCGTCCCCTGGCCCTGGTATTTTGAGCACGTACTTTCTCTTCTTCAGTCAATGACACAGAGGTTGGCATTCACTGCGGAGTTCAGCTACCAGCTGACTGAAACCCAGCTCCTCCTTCCAGAAGCTCATCTGAGAAATCTAATATCTGAGACAGATAATGTAATGGGCTTGTGAGTCATCCATTTCCTGGGATTCTCTAATCTTGTATTAAGTTAGAGAGACAGGCACCTGGACCGCATTATTTTATCTTCCCCCGCGAAGCTGCCTCAACTGAGTTAAGACTTAACACAATGACCTCAGCGTGGAGAGCAGATGGGGGCAAGAAATGCTGATGCGGACGATCTTTTTTGTTGAAGACACTGCTTTTCTGTCGTGAAATACTGCTTCAGTGTGGACCCAAGTAATGAACTCCCTATCAGAGTTGAGCGCTGGGTAATGCCTCGTTTTGTAGATGAATTTCTTGTTTCTTCCCACCATAGGATGTAGATTGTGTGATCCGATGTGTTTCTCATTTTGCCTTTGCTTCCAGGCAGCTCAGAGACAAACTCAGTGCTCTAATGGACGTAAGATCTTTCTTGCATGTCTCCTCTTTTAAAATGTTTTTAAGTTATTTAGAAGTATTTTATTTTAGTTTGACTGTATTAGGTTATCTCAATTTTTTCAATAAGCATAGAAGACAAGGAGTATATAAGAGTGGTGTTACAGGGAGCCCCTAGGAAAATGGAACTCTAGAATTGTATTCAGATTTGGTGGCATATTTTTCAAAAGTCCCCATTGGGCATCTATCCCCTGAACTCCGTCACCACGGCTGTGACCACACACCAAGCCACCGTCATCCCCATCTAGATGGTTGCCGACCCCTCCGAGTGATGGACCAGTCTCCAGCCTTGGTTCCCGCCTCACCTCCCCTTTAATCCTACATTTTGCAACTAAATTAATCACTGTAATGACAGGCCTGACTCTGTCGCCAGGTGATCGCAAAGCCTTCAAAGGCTCCTACATATTTATTTGTCCAGTAGGAATTTAAAGCCAGAGTGCAAAGCTGCTTGTGGGGTACACGTGGCACGTGAGGATGTGGATTACACCTCCAGAGCACCGGGTCAGCTCCAAGGCAGGTCATTCAGAACACTAACGTGATGTTAAAAGAAACGCGATATAATATGAAACAAAATGCCAAACGTGCACCTACGTTTGATATTGGCACAGGAGACTCTGAGGATGTTTCCCAGCTGGGTTGGGTCACTGAGAACTTCAGTCTCCCCAAACCCTATTTCTTCCCAGGGCATTTTTGTGCCCTTTTCTCTGTCCTTGGGAAGGCTTTATTGGGAAATTGTGAGAACCCAGCTACAGGATAGAGGCCAGTTTTTTTTCAGCCAGTTCCCCGCTGACACCTGCGACCCCACCTCATGGCACCTGGGTCTTCTGGCGCCAGCTCTAACGGACTCTTCGCAGCACCAGGACTCGGCCATGCTCTCTTACCGCCTGGCCTTTGCACGAGCCATTCCCCAAGCTCCAACATCATTCCGTCCCCACTGCGCCTGGACCGCCCTGCCTGTCCTGCACATCTGAGCTTAGGAATCGCCTCTTGGAAGCCTCTTTGAACAGAGTGCATTAGATCTTCCCTGCAGCTGCCACAGATGCTGTGCTGCTTTCTACCCCTTAGCCTACAAAACACATGGCCAGTGCCTCTCTGCTGACTTCTCACTGCTGGTCCCTAACTGGTTTGTGATCTCCTCCTCGCCCCCTTCTTCCTCCTCCTCCTACTCCTCCTCATTGCTCTTCCTACATGCCAAGCACTTTACAAGCATTAACTCACTGGAACCACTTACAGTACTATTACCCCCACTATAGAGATGAGGAGACGGAGGCATAAAGCAGTAGAGTCGTAGGCAGAGACCATCCAGGGAGTAAGAGATGAAAAATAGAATTCCAGCTCAGGTCGGCTCCAACAACAAAGGCAGAACTTTTAATCACTCCTAATCACACTTAATCACCAAGATCCAGCTCGCCTAATCCCTCCCCTCTACTGAGCCTCTACTCCAACCTCACCGTCTCACAACATCCTAACTAGACCGGCCGTCAACACCGCATCCGTGCCTGGCACTCCCGGCCCCCGTTCGGTTCCAGTTTTTCTTTCCTTTTGCCATTCCTTGTGTTAACTGTCAACATCCCATCCGATCCATTCTGCTTATCGTGTGCTGTCTGTTTACCCTGCTAGACCATAAGCTCCATAAGGACAGAGAGCTATCGTGTTTACTGATGCGTCTGATACGAACGCAATAAATATTTGCGGAATGATTGCATAGATGAACTGCGTCATCCACCCTCCGGATCAACTAGACTCCCAGGGCCCTGGGACAGAGCAGGAGGCAAGAGGCCGTTCCAGAATGAAAGAGTCATGCCTCCTCCTCCATTGCGCTGAGGGAGTGGCCTCGAGCCCCGACCCAGGGCGTGGTGGCGTTGCTCCCAGAATCCCTCAGAGCAGGGTGGATGGTCTCAGAGTGGCAGCTGCCCAGCCCTGGCTGCCAGAATCCTGAGCCCCCCGTGCTGTGCTGGACCCCGCTCAGGCCCAGGCACCGCCTGTTCCCCGCCCCTCCTCTCTCACACTCCCTGCCCCGGGGCCCCTCCGCTGCTCTGGGCCCTGCCCTCCCCGGCCTCAGGGCCAGGACGCAGTGGGGCCCTTCACCTGGCTGTGGGGGGGAAGGACCCCCTCTGCCATTTTGCCACCTCATCCATCCAATTAAGCGGCTCTCGGCGATGGGGGAAAGCGGGCTGTTTCCTTGACAGCAAATACCCAAACTGACTGAAACAATTAGTTTGTCTATTTTAAAACTGAATTCCAATGCTGCCATGGCAACCAAAGTTATTAAAAGATGTAAATTAAAGTGTTGCACAGGAAAGATGGTCTGGCATGGAAGGTGCTTGTTTTGGGGAGAGAACACAAAGAACTTCAAACCGAGGGCACCCCCCTCCCCAGGCGGGCGTTGCCATCAGCTGGGGGGGACAGCCCCAACTGTCCTGGTGGCTTCTCCCCGCACCCTTGGCTTCTGTTGCTGCCTCTCGTCAGAGACACCCGGGTGAGAGAGATGAGGGGATTCGCACTTTCTGGAGCCCCTCGTGCAAAGAAGGGGTTTCCTGGGAGGGTGGAGAGGTGGAAGAACTGACCTTTGTGTAGAGCCTACAGTATACCTGGTAACAATGACGGCTGGCTCGTGGTGATGCTTCCTGTGCCCCTGGCATTGAGCTGGGGGCTTTGCATCCATTATCTCCCTGAACACCCCGCCAGTGCGATGCCATCTCAGTCGTCCTCACTGCACAGATGGAAAAAGTGAGGCCCTGAGAGATGAAGCCACTGGAGGAGCCACACAGGCAGTAAGAGAGAAAACTGGGAGTAGAGCCCACGTCCGTCTGACCCTATTCCATTTCCTGAATTCTTGCCAGAAAACTGCTGGTTGGATGGATTGTTCCACTTAATCCTTTCACTAATCCTAACTGGCAGGGTGGTGCCGGGTTAGGGGCTTAGGCTCCGGAGTCCGACAGGTGTGGGGCCAAAGCCCAGCACCTTCACCTATCAGTTCTGGGGCCTCAGGGCAAAGTCGCGACCTCCCATCCCCACTCTGCTCGGCTGTCGGACGCGGACTCCCCGCGCCGCGCGGTGGTGAGGACAAGTGAGTTCGACAGAGGAGGTATCTGCTCCTAGGAAGTGTTGCTAATGTCTGCTGTGATCATATGTTATTATTATTCTCTTTATGGGTGAGGACCAGAGGCTTAGACAGGTGAAACATTTACTTAAGGTCCCACAACTGGGGTCTGAGCCAGGTGGCATCCCGAGCTCGCACCTTCTCTCCCCCCAGCGACTGAGCAAACAGTACCATCTGCTCAAGACCCAGCAGTCTGTTCACATCAGGGCCAGGACACCCAGAGTCTCCAATCAGTGTGTCCCCATCTCATGTCCTGGCTACTTTGCTGCTTCTGAAAAGAAGGGAAGGAAAAGATGGAGCTGCATCTAACACGGTGATGATCGCATCGGCCGCCCGTCCACCCCATGTTTGCTCCGGGCTGCACCCAGGCGCTCCTCTCTCTGGCCATTCTGAAGTGGATTCACTTCTTTAAAAACTGCTTTGCCACGGGCTGCTCCCTCTGCCTTTGTCTGGGCAACACTCAGTTATCTCCCGGGTCTCAGTTCCTTCCTCCGAGAAGCCTTCCCTGATGCCCCAGTCCAGGGGAGACCCCTCCGGGAGGAGAGCCCCACGCGGCTGGAGATCTGTGTGTGACTCTCGGCTAGCTGTGGTCTGAGGCCTGTCCCTCCATGAGGACACGCATGGAGTCCATTTGTCCTGTATCCTCAGTGCCCAGGATCGGGTCTGGCACATAGTAGGGGCTTAATAGAGAATTTTTAACAAATGAATGAATATATTGTGGCATTTTTTAATTGAAGGGTATGCGATAATTCACATGATAGCCACCAAATCTTGACCAGTCTGGGGCCTTGGCCAGCACTCCCAGCAAAGGGACAGGCATGGCCCAAAGCGGGAGGTGCAGAGACCCTCCCCGTACCCAGGGAGGGCCATGCAGCTGGCTCCTCACCATCCCGGCTCCTAGAATTATTTTATTCATTCACTCTGATGTCTTTTAATCCAGCAACTGTTTATTAAGCGATGGCCCACTGCGGGTCAAGTGTTGGAGCTGGAACGCAGATAGGACGCTGTCCATGAGACTTACGCTTTCAGGAAACAACCACAGAATAAAACAAACTTCTGAGCAAATTAATTGTAAATTGTGATGGGTCTTTTTTTTT
>VBSM01002153.1:3223409-3318709 GCA_008086735.1 Cheirogaleus medius | reverse complement strand
CCTCCTGCCTCAGTCTCCCGAGTAGCTGGGACTATAGGCATGTGCCACCATGCCAGGCTAAATTTTTTCCCTATATATTTTTAGTTGGCCAATTAATTTATTTCTATTTTTAGTAGAGACTGGGTCTCGCTCTTGCTCAGGCTGGTTTTGAACTCCTGACCTTGAGCGATCCACCCGCCTCGGCCTCCCAGAGTGCTAGGATTACAGGCATAAGCCACCGCGCCCTGCCAACCTGAACGCGGCCGATCTTGTCTGTATTCATTTATTTAATCCTCATCACCGCTCATTATCCCCACTGTACAGATGAGTAAAAAGGGATGCAGGGATTTTAGTTAACTGGTCCAAGGTACCAAATCCAGTAAATGGAGGAGTTCAGAGCAGGAGCCCGGGGTTCCACTGGAGCACCTGGTACCAACAGATCCCAGTGAATGTCTGCCCATGAATGTCTAAGCAAGAAAATCGCTTCCTGCCTCCAAACTCGATGAGTAAGTACAATGTATTTCTTTATTTTGGCTTCCATACAGATTTCCCTTGGAAGCATTACCATGGGGAAAATTCTGAAAGGGAACATAGAGAACTCAGATCAAGCTAGGGTCCCTCGGGGGCCATTACCCATGTCCCAAACACAGTCTGCACGTCACTCTGAGGAGGGAAAGGAGAGTTGAAAAATCAAGACGCCTCTATCTGTGTACCCTGTGATTCCACATCCTTAGCAAGGGTTGCAAAAGTTCACATTTTCAGCTAACATTTTGTGTGATGCTTTTCTTAACCCTGCAAGTTGCTATTTTACTAGCAGCTTCCTTTGGGGGGCCTCAGATGACAGATTGGATGATTTAAGGGGAAAAATGTGGTTGTATTTGAAGTTTTTTTTTTAAGGCCTCCAGGAGTCTAATGTGACATTCTGGGTAAGAACACAGCATTATGTTGACGCACATGACATCTCTCTTAATGATGTATGAAGTCTCTTTATGGTGGCGAGTGACTGAGGGGGCGTAGAGAAACACAGCTGGAAACCCACATCAGCCTGGTAAAGCATGACTGCCACCCTTATCTCAGAAGAGGTGGGAAAAGCTAAGAGGTCTGGAAGCTTCTCCATGTGGAGAATATTCATCCACGAGGGAAACAGAGACCAGCTGGCCCCAGAGACCAGACTTTACAAAATAGGGTGTCATTTACATTCAGGCTCTAAAGGCAATGGTTATAGGTTCCCCCACCTCTGGGCCTAAATTAGGAACCCCCAAAGGACCCCAGCTATTTGTAGGAGAGTCCAAAGGGACTCTGGGTGCACCAGAGCATGGTGAAGTGAGAGAAAGACTTTCTTCCCAAGCCAATGCCACACATTGCCTTAGGGGCACCAAAGTCCCCTCTTGGAAGTACCTTCTGGACCTCACCCACCATCTGTTTTTCACAACGATTCCTCATTCTTCTACCCATTAGAACTCACTTTTATATATCAGGTAGCTGAGGCACAGAGACATTAAGAAACTTGCTTTAGAATCTCTTTTATTCAGCTCAAAGATGGAACATGAGCGTATGAGAATGATCAATCCGTGGGAAAGGTTATGGGTTACACTTGGAAAAGTCATACATCACTTCCGCCCACCTCCCAGTGGTCAGAATTCAGTCACATGGTCCCATGAACTGCAAGGGAGGCTGGGAAATGTAGTCTAGCCGTGTACCCAAAGGGAAAAAGAAATGGGTTTTGGTGACATCAGAGCTCTACCACAAGCACTAAGCAAAGTCCTTGAGTCCTCAAATTAATCTGGGAAGCCAGACTCAAAAATACACTCCATCATTTTTCAATCGTCCATCTCACCCACCCCAGAGTTCAATAAAAGCTCTCAAATATATCCCTGGACAACACTCTATGGGGAGGAATGGAAGGGAAAGTGATCTATATGGAGTTATCTGGGATGCTGCTTCAATATAAAATGGAGGCCCCACCTACTGATAACTTCCTGTGTGCCAGGCACTGTACCCCACGCTGTAATTGACTGTCCCATTTAATCCTCACCCTAGTAGTATTAGATAGTGACAATGATTATTCCCCACCTTGCAGATGAGCAGTCGAAATGTTGAGGGGTGACACAGTAAGTCATGAGAGAGCTGGAAATCACATCCAGGTTAATGTGATCTCAGAGCTCAGGTGCTTTCTCCAATGGCTTTTCCACATCAATCCTGATTTCTTCCCATCCACAAGATTATGTGTCATCCCTCAAGGGAGAAATGCCAGGGCTCCTACCTCCTATTCATATTTAAACCACAGCATTAGCTCGCCAGGAAAAGAAAACATTTTCATAAAATATTCAGAATGTGAAAAATGAAAGAAAAGAAATACATCCACAGGAATGTCACTAATCAAAGTGATTTTCTCACCCAACTGACTGGTGTTCTATTCAGAACAAGAAAGAGAGGGCAACTAGACAAAGACACCATGATTATCAGATAGCACGGCAAGCATGCTCTCAGCCTTAGGCAAGCAGCCTTCAGACTCCAGAGCAGAGAGACATGTGTAATCAAATTCCTCACTCAGAACAATTAGTAGAGTCCAACATTGGGACTGTGGGTGTCTGCCATCCATATCTGCAATCACATGTTCCTCTGAGGAAGTTTATTTATTAGTATGGTAAGATGGAATGCTAAGAGATGAAGTAGCCTTGTTTCATACGTGGAGAATTTGAGGAAATGGATTACTGGGGATGAGATTATATTTTTGTTGTTACTGTTTATTGGTTTTTTTCCTCTTTGGGGTCTGCATGGATTTTTCCATTATTAACATGCATATATTTTTAAAACATATCTAAAATATGAATGTGTTTTTAAATCAACGTGTGCATTTAACATTGTGTTGCTTTTGTTCCACATCCTGCACCCCTGCAAAAACAAAATTATTAAGGTAAGGCTGAGATTTGTAACCCATGATATCTGGGAACAGAGGATATATAACACACAGTGCTATATAGCACATGATTCTCTCACCCCATTGCAATAAAGTGGTCACTTGCAGAGGCTTTGAGCAGGAGATCCTAAGGGCAGGGGCTAGATCATTCAAATTTAAAATACAAACCAAATCAAAGAAAAAAAAGCCACCAACCAGTTTTCTTTTAAAAAAATAAGACTACATTTCAAATATTCATTTAAATGTATAGTAATAAACTATTATATATTTTAATCTGTTTTCTATTTGACAATATTTCATTTGCAGACTCTCTATGGCTTATAAAAATATGCCCAGAGTCCAAATCCCCACAGCATGAGATTTTTCACATTCTCTAATTGCAGTAATGTATTTCTGTCAAATTCTGTCTACAAGCCACCCAGGGGACAACACTGGTGCTCAGTGACTGTGAGTAATTAGGCTAAAGTGTGAGTCCAGGCACAAGAGGGGGGCTATGGACCCTAGGCTTGTGTGAGAGCATCTCCTTAGATGCTGAACCCCTCGCCTCACTCTTACTGTGGGTGGAATTTCACCATGAAGCATGAGTTCTCCAGGTGTGTACCTGTGGTTATGAGTTGACCAAAACCCATCTCTTTCTCCCCTTGGGTACACAGCTGGACTACATTTCCCAGCCTCCCTTGCAGTTTATGGGACCACATGACTGAGTTCTGGCCAATAGAAAGACAAGTGGAAGTGACATCTGACTTTTCCATGTGTAGCTGATAAAAGTTTCCCACAGAGTGATCATCTGTGCACTTTCTGGTTCCAACTTTGAGTTGAATAAAGCAGATTCTACGGCAAGTTTCTTAATATCTCTGTGCCTCAGTTGCCTAGTCTATAAAATGGAGATAAAAAAAAGTCACTTCTACCTCTGGAGCTGTTCTGAGGAACAGTAAACAAAATAAAAAACAAGCCTGAAGAGCGTAGTGGTTAGCTTCACAGTGTGTGGAAGAGAAATGGGTGAATTTAAAGCTTGTGTTTATAGCCATGTGACTTTGGGCAAGTCACTCAACCTCCCTGTACCTATTTCCCATTCTGTAAAATATAAACAACTGATACTGACCTGATAGGAATGTGGTGGGGAATCACTGAGATTAAGCATGTAAAATGCTTGGAACATAATAAGCCTGGCACCTACAGAGTGCTAAATAAGTCTTAGCTGCTACTATTATTACTGCTGCTACTACTGCTGTTATAATAATTATTATTATTTTAGCATCTAAAATGTGCTTAGAAGAGTGCCTGGTGCATAGTAAGCATTCATAAATGTTAACTATCATTATTCCTTTCTGTAAAACATGTTTAACAATCGATTCTACCAGAATTAAGTGAAATAATGCGTATAAAGTCTTACCATAGTACCACAGTAAAAAAAAAAAAAAAAAAAAAAAGGTAGCTTTCAGTAACCACTGATCCTATTAAATGACACATGGGTTGTGCTGGAAAAGGAGCTGCCGAGGGTGAAGAACAGCTATCGGACACCGATGACAGTACTAACGTAGGAGAGACAGCTGATAAATGCAACAAAACCAGACTTTATCTTTTCCATAATGTGAGCTTGGGCTCAGCCAGTTCTAGACTTTGACCCAACTAGAATCAGAAGACAATCTAGGGCCAAGGATGAACCAGGTTCTTCACTGGGGACCCAAGATTATTCAGGGGTCTCTGGCTGGAACACAGTGGGTCCATGAACTTGGATTAAAAATAAAAACTTTATTTCCACTAGCCTCTGTCATCTAGCATTCCCTCTAATTATAAATGTAAGCCACAAAATCACGGTAGTATTATCAGTACCTGTGACTTCATCACCAACAGAAATCACAGATTTTTTAGTCACATTACGTTATAATTTTCACAGGTACCTCAAAATATAATGCTTATCGCTACTTCCACATTATGGTAATTACTAGACTTGCTTGTTTAATGTGTCAATAAACAAAGCAAAGATTTAACTAAATCACATTTTATTTATTTAATAGATGTGTTTCAATATCAGTAGATTTCCTTTGTGATTCTAAGGATTGTGTAGTATGTGTTTGAAAACTTCATTCTGCAAAGAGGCCCACAGTTCTCCCCAGATGCCCTAGGGGTTCTTGGAACAGAGGAGGTTAAGAGATGCTAGCCTGGGGTCTGCAGGACGCTCAGGCCCACACACACAGAAAGGCTAGGTCTGGAGTCCAGAAACCTGCTGGTGATTGCCCAGGTGTCCTCCGGCAGGTCTTTAAAGCTCCTGTGCTCTCTGACACTGCCTACAGAGAGGAGCTAATATTATTCCTCCCAAGTCCTCCATAGGATTATTATAAGATTCACATATGATGCAGAATGTGGATCTGCTTGCTGAAAGTAACAGATTCTGCACCAACTTGGGCATCAGTCACCTCATCCTTCGGAGACTCAATAGATCCTTTTCCTCTGAATCTTCATAGGTGCTCTCTAAGTGTTGCCCCGGTTTCTCCTCCTAAAATGCCACGAAAGGAAATCTGCCAAGAACCTTGGGAGGCAAAGACCAGGGGAGGTGCTAGAGTCAGATCCGGGGTTGAATCCCAGTTGTACCCCTTACTAACTATGAGACCACTGACGACTGATTTCACCCCTCTGCGCCTCTGTTTCCTCCTCTTTAGAATGGAAAGAGTAATGGTACAACGAGATCAACGGCTGCAAGCACATATCAGAGTATCAAGCAAGTAACCACACTGTAGGGCTTGGTGAAGCACAAAGTTGAGATGAGAATAGGGACTTTTTTCATCATCATGGTCATGGTTGTCATTATCACACCAGGACAGGCATTTTCCCACAGAATATCCATGTGCTCCTTGCCTCTCCCATTGTCATGGGCGCCATGGGACTAGTGGACTGCAGGCAGCAGTGATATGCACCCTTTCTGTGCTGATGCAATGAAAAGCTCAAAAGAGATTCCTGTTCCTTTCTTCCCCTGCAGTACTGATGGTGGAGTTGTGTGTTGACACAGTGGAACCACGAGATAGAAACGGCCTGTCTGCTTGGTTGCTACATGGAGAGAGCTGCCCTGGAGAGCCACGCAGCTCTCATCAGACATGTAGCATGAGCAAGAAATAAACCTCCATTGCATGGGCCACTGAGATTTCATGGGTAACTCATTAATCGCGTATAGCCTAGCCTCTCCTGACTAATAAAGTAATTAAATAAGAAAATGAAGAAGTAGACAACACCCCCAAATGATGACAATGGCTAGATCCACCATGAGATATATCTAGAATTCAGCACCATCCTCTAGACAGGGGACCTCAAACTTTTTAAACAGGGGGCCAGTTCACTGTCCCTCAGACCGTTGGAGGGCCGTTGGAGAGTGCGGCGCACATTCCACACATGCGCACTGTGGGCCCGTGATGAGTCGGCTGCTAAGCAGGACAGGCAGCGGCGGCAAAAACACCCGGCGGGCCAGATAAATGTCCTCGGCGGGCCACATGTGGCCCACGGGCCATAGTTTGAGGACCCCTGCAGGACATGAATACACGACCCACTTGCAAGATCTGGGCAGAAACTTGTCCAAAGACTAAATGTAGTCCAAGGAGTTACTCACCCCGTTTCTACGTACAATCTGAAAACCTTGCTGACCAGCATAGCATTTGCTCCTTGGAACTCAGGAAGCCTTCTTGAGATACTGCATTTGCAGTCTGAGTTGACGTTAGCTAAAACCACTAACTAACAGGCTGTTTCCGCACAGCATTCTCTCTCCTTCTCTCCAAAGGCGCAAGTAGCTCCGGGCTTTGCAAGGAGCTCTCAATACCTACGTGGCCACCATTCTGTAAGGAGGGGGCGACAGGACCAGAATCCCTCTGCGTCGCTGCCGAGGACAGCACCAGGGCACAGTAGAAAACGTAATTAACACATTTCAAATCAACATGTAAAACATGTCAGATGTTTGAGTATTAATTAATATTTTTGCAAACTAATTACATTAGAATGACAAGGCCAGGAAGACACTAAAAGACTTTACTAATTTTGTTCCACTCCCCCTGTTTAAATGGCTGCACGGATTACCACTTTATTCAATTTTTGGTCTTTTTTTTTTTTTTTTAATTTACCAGAAACGATCTAAACACCACGCTATTTCACAGCTATCATCATTTATTCATAGCTCAATAGAGGAAGCCGGAATAGCAATAACTCTTTTTTTTTTTCCTTCTTCTCCTAATTGTCATTCTGGTGAGATAAGTAGGATATCAGCCCCCAGTCAAGCTACATTAGTGCCGAGAGCCAGGCACAGGCACGGAGTTTCTCCAAAGTGTGCTGGCATCATTTATCATGAGAGGTTTGTGTTGAGTAATGTGGACGCTAACCCAGGGGGGTTGCAAGCCTGCTTCCCCCGTCGTAGCTGCGCCACCGGCTCGGAAGGCAGACGGCACAGGATCCAACAATAACTTTTCCTGCCAGCCCCACGGCCTTGAGCAGGCCCCGCATGTTCTTCCGAGCCTTGGTTTTCTCACCCCTTAAATGAAGGCCACGTTCATACTCATCCTCCTGAGTTTGTTGGAAAGCACAAAAGAGGTAGTTCATATAAAAATGTCTAGCCCAGTGCCCAGGATACAGTAGGCATTTAATAAACGTCAGCTGCTCTCACCGCTGCCATCGCCACCACCATCGTTGTCACTATCGTCGCCACCATGAAGAGTCACCTTGAATGCCCTGCATCCACACGACCCACTGAGTCTCCAATTCTCCCCTCCTCCTCCACCCCTCACCCCCCACACAGTCGATCCAAAGCCATCTACTTGCTGTTTATCCAACTAGCTTCCAGGTCATTAAAACATGTCACGGGGTGTGATGCCCCCGATGCCTCGTACCAGCCCTTGAGCCAGGCGTGGGGGATGGGGAAGGGAGACCCATCTCACCCGAAGGCTCCCTGGGGTTCCCGCGAGACTTGAACACCCCTCCCCTAAGTGTTCGCTCTCCTTTTCAAACCCACCCCTATTAGAACTTAGCCAAAAGCATCTGTTCACCATCTGTGTAGTTTACTAGATCACAGGCTCCTTGAAAGCAGAAACGATATCTTATTCATTTCAAGTTACCGGGGCCTAAAGGAGTGGCTGTCCCACAATAGATGCTCCTTAAGCTTGCGGAACCGACGCCTGTCCCCACAAAGAGGTGCATCTGCTAGTATAGACGTGATTCGCTTCGTTCTGGAACCATGGAGCCCGGCCTGGACACGAGCCACACAACCTCTCTTCCTTCCCCCCGGCTAGATCTAGTAATTCTAGCATTCTCTTAGGAGGGCCCATAGTAGCTCCCTTGGACCTCCTCTTTCTTCTCTGACCCTTTACAGATCTACCCTGGGTCTGAGGTTTCCACAACCAACCCATCTAACCCCCACTCTTCAAATGACTCTGGACATCCCGACACTCCCTGCGACTGTCACGGCACCAGGCCTTCTCCCGTGTCTACTGTAAAAGCCCCAACACCGGGACGCGCCTGTTTCTCCTTTCGCCATCGATGAAACACGCCAGATCCCCGGAACTGTGCAGCATTACAGACGATGACAGGCCGGGGCCTCCGCGGCTCTAATTTGGAGCACCGAGCCCGAGAGTGGAGTGAAGTATGAGCCCGGGAGCGCATCTTTTGATCTTAAACAGTCAGGAGGTTGGAATGTATAATGCTATGGAAATAAATGGTGTCAAAACTGTAGGAAATAATTTATGGTTGTGGGAATGAGTTTTGTGATCACAGAGCACTCACAAAATCTTACAACAGAGAGTCAGTGAGGCTGGTTGAGCTTCGGCAGGGGAAGCCTTGGAGGAAGAGAGAAATCAGACGAGAATAGATGGGATTTTTCTCCCCAGGGTCAAAAGACCCAGACGTTGCCCCTGAGAGACTGGAGGTGACTCGTGACTCTGGGGTCTGAGAGTCGGGGGTGTGATTCTCAATCTTCCCCCGGGTTACCTCATGACTCATTTAACCAACCAGGTTGAGCTTCAGTTTGCTCATCTGTGAAATAGGAAAAATATTAATAATAGTGCTCGTTTCATAGGGTTATCATAAGATAAAGTAAATAAGACGAGGTATATAAAATGACTTGAGTGCCTGGCATATACTCAGATGCTAATTAAAAGTTAGCTTCCTTCCCCTTTGGCGTCTTCTATTCATTAACCTCCTCTGCAATGTACACATGGTGGGATCCTTCTAACTCAACCTCCAAACCTCATGGTAACACAAGTCTGTTTTTTTAAACAGAAGAAGTAGAAATAGAAACTTTACAACTGCTTGCTTTTCCAGGAACCCTTCATTAATGACTGTAGAGTAAGAAGCTTCTGGAAGACTCTAGGACAAATGCTTCCCTTGGTTCAGAGGCTATGAATTGATTCCAGTTGATACTGTTGCTATTTCCTATTGTAGCCTAGAATAAGTTACCAAGCATGCTCATAAAAGTAACAGCCACAATGACTAGCATATAGTAAGGGGTATATATGCACCAAGCAATATGCTGATTGCCTTTTATAAGTCACATCATGCCTTTCGCCATCTCAAAAAAGCTACAAGGTCCATTCTTTAATTGTCCTCATACTATGGAGGAGACAAACAAGGTGCACAGAGGTTGGGCAATTTCCCTGCGTTTCGGCACGATTTGGGATTGGAGACGGGAAGCGGTGACTGTGATGCTGCTCGTGGTGGAGAGAGCCCAGGTGTTGCAGCCA
Organism: Cheirogaleus medius; assembly: GCA_008086735.1. NCBI lineage: Eukaryota > Metazoa > Chordata > Mammalia > Primates > Cheirogaleidae > Cheirogaleus > Cheirogaleus medius. Next base: position 3,309,103 of record VBSM01002153.1, on the reverse strand, counting down.
GACAGACCCGGTTCCAACATGGGCCCCACCATTCTTAAGGTTGGTCAATGCACACCACCTTCCTGTGTCCTGCCTTCCCCACCTGTAACGTGCAGACAGTCACACTCACCTCAAGGACTATCGTGAGGATAATGCAGCGCTTGGGACTCCACGTGCATGTGGTGAACCACAGCCACGAGGACCAACACCGCAGGTGTCGTTGCTTTCGGAGGTCCTTGCTCCTCTCCACCCCCCTCACCCCAGGTGCTTCTGGGTGTCAGTTTTCTGGACTGGCCTCACAGTTTGTCAGCCTCTCACCAGTGCCTCCCGTCAGCTGTTTCTTCTGCCTGCTTATCTTTCCTCCCTAACCCCCAGTTCTACCTCCGCCCTCCCTATTCTCAGCACGTACATTTCCCTCTGCTATTCACTGGGAAAACGGAGGCTGCCAGGCATAACCTCTTTCAATTTCCCTTTCTTCTCCTCCAAATTTATCCGCATTTATTCTCCATCCTTTTTTCCTTCAAAGTCACAGAGGGGGAAAAAAAGGCCTTTCTCAGTCCAATCAGGGCTACAGCACTCTAGTGCCAAATCCTGGTGATGCAACAGTGAGCAGAGGCCCTCGGGGAGACTCTGACCACCGTGCTCTGAGTCCCATCCTGAATCCTCTGAAGCCTGTCCTCCAAGCATCTGCCAACCCCAAATTCCTTCCTAAATCCTGTCTTTCCTTTAATCCGGGGCCGGGGGGGGAGGGGGACCATCACTCCCTTGGCTTAAACACTTGCCTCCTTGAATGGCTTGTGGCCTCAGGGCCCATGTGGCCTTCTAGATCCTTGAGTGCAGCCTTCTGACTGAATCCAAGCTTGGACTTGGTTGCAGGGCCACACTGGGAGACCTGAAGGGCCACGTGTGGCCTTGAGCCCACAGGTTCCCCACCCCTGGTGGCCCAGGTGACCTCTCCTTCCAATCACTCCTTAAACCACACACATCAGAAAGACTGTTGCTGAGGATGTCGATGATTATACGGTTGCCAAACCCAGCGCCGTCGACCCCGTCCTTATTTCCCTTGTTCCCTCTGAACCACTCAATACCCCCATGTCTTTGTTGTAACCTCCTTACTCTCTGATTTCCATGCTTGGTCTTGGTTTTCCCACGTCACTCCAATCACTTCCATCCTCCTTCCCTGTTTCCACACTTACTTATTCCCTGAAAAGGCAGGCTCTTTCACACCTGGGCGTCTTCTCATGCTCTTGACTTTGCTTTGCTTGATGACAACCTAATTCACACTCGAAGGCTCCAGTCTGCACATCACCTCCTCTGGGAAACCCCCATAAATATCCCTCACCTATCTCAGCTCACTTGTGTTTGAACTCAGATCCAAAACTTGCCAAATATGGGAAGGAGGCTCATGGAGGGGGCTTTGCTGTTACAAGAACCTTAGGCCTCATGAACAAGTGACAAGACAGCATTTACGATATAACCCCCCGTATTGGACCATCAGTCTTCTGAGAGCATGATTGTGCGTCAACCTTGTATATGGATCCTCAGGCCTCGTCTTGTGCCTGGAATTTAACAAGCTGTCACTTAAATGCTCATCAGATTAAAAAACACTAACCATACCTCCAACTGAGAATTATGGGCCCTTGAGTTAAGGCCACATGATTTTTTTTTTTTTTTTTTTTTTTTAGAATTCTTTAAATATCCTTTTGCTCTGGCTTCAAGGACAGAGAAGACTATCAAAGTGTGATTGGGCAAAATTAGACAAGGCCAAGAGTGCTCATTGGAAAATACAGCTCATTTTCAAGTGGATCTTGTCCTTGGGTGGAGAGAAGAGGGCCATTAACTCCGGCGTGAATTACAAGTGTGTCTTACAAGTAAGCTTCTGCCTGGTTAGGGTCGGATGCAGCCATGATGCAAAGTTACCACGGCAAGTTCTCAAAGCCACATGTCTCGAAATAATCACGAATTAGGTTATTCACTTATTATTTTACTTTACAAAAATGTAAGAGGAGAGGGGTTATGTATGGAAGCAAAATAACAACTGCTGAATACCTACTGTGCTCCAGGCTCTGTCTTACGCATTGGGTATCGACTGGCTCATTTAAAGTTCACGCCATCCTTGCGGGCTATTCCGTTATCCCCATTTTGCAGATGAAGGACTTGCTCTGCAGTTAAGTGACCTGTCCACAGCCACATAACCCATGAGCTGTGGACCATGATTCTTGCCACATTTATAAGATTCCAAAGCTCATTCTCTTTTCACTGCGAACTTTGTAAAATGTGCTGGATTCTCCGATGACTCAGGATGGCCAGGGCTGGTCTCCTGTTCACAGCAATGGCAGCTCGGCCCCTTCTCAAATGCACTGGTCTCTCTCCAATGGGTGGCAGGACTTCTAACCGCCTCCCCACCCCCGGTTTCCTCTCCTGAGAATCAGGCTGGAGCCAAGAAAAACAAATGATTCCTTGGCCTGGAATGAAGTGTCCTTTTGGAAAAGGAAAAAAATAAAATGGGAGGAGGGAGATTCCACCCACCTTTTCCCAAGACCACTGGGTTTGCCGCCCGAGTAATTTGGGATTATTTGGGGTAGCCATTATTTGGGATAGCAAAACTGTAGTATCAATCAATCTCAGTTCGATTGCTTTGTGGAGAAATAAAAGCAGGATAATTTATCAAAACTGAGGCCCTCCACTGGGTTTATCTTACCATTAAAACTATCAACGGGAAATCATTAAGGTGAGGCAAAAAACCAACTGGCAACTGAAACAAAATGATCCCCCGCCCCCCAAACATCCTCACCTGCAACCCTCTTTGTCTGGCTGTCAGCACAGCCACCATGGGGCCGGGTCTCAGATCTCTGTGTTAATGTGCGGTTGGCGGTGGAGAGAGCTCACGCACAGGCATTTGCAATCCAACGGCTGTGCCCAGGTAACTTGGTTCTCTCTCAGCAGGGCAAGCTGCGTGACGATAAATAGGGGGAAATGTGTATGCATTTGTGCGATAAAACAGGCTTAATGATTTTGAAGGGGAAGGAGTCCACGAGACATACAGTAGCAACTTAGGAACAAAATGGAACCATGCAGGGCCAATTAATGTGCGAATATGTGTGTGCTGAACTTGCATTCCATTCATCATGTGGACATGGAAATTGGGCCATTTATCTGTTATATTATGTATGTGACATCTTAGTTTGGTTCTTACAGGCTGCTTGGGGACAAAGGGCCAGGTGCTTTGCGGCTAGCAGAGGGAATTTAAGATAAATTCTTCAGCTGTCATAAACATTGCTGGGCAGAATTTGGTCAGAAGATAAAGCTCTCTCCTCTGCAGGGTTTTAACATTTCTCAATAGCTCATGTGCCATCTTATTAAAACTGTGTGTGGTTGCAGGGAGGGGTGGCATATGCCATGAAAAATTATTGGCACAAACAGCTTGCTGTCATGTTTTCAAAGTCCAGATTTAGCAAACGTTATTCACATATTCACTGTCAATCTGCAGAGAGAAAGGGAACTGGCAAAGCCATTCATTCTCCCCAATTCTGTGGGTTTGTAATTCTTTTTGTCTCCTTTTACCCAATGTCTCCTCCACAGGTGGGGCTTGTTCTGCTCAAATTACAACTGTTTGTCTCTACTTAGAGGAGGGAAAAAAAGAAAGTCATCTGAGAAGGAAAAGGATCTCACAGAAGCACTTTCCCAGAGCCACTATTATTTACCTAACAGAACATGCCATGAATATGGATCATGCCTTAAATAACGCTGATCGCTTGCTTTGATGAATCGCCATTAGAAATTCAATTAATAAAAGGTTACCTCCTTCAGTAGTGCAAAAAAAAAATATATGATCTGGCCACAGCAATTATAATTTATCCTTAGAAATAATGTTTAGGAGAAAAAATAGAAATCTAATAAAAAATTATATCTGAAAAATGGGAACCTTGAATAAAAAATGAATGAGAACTATTTTTGATCTGAAGTAGTGTCCGTATGCTAATCATTCCTACACTTCCTAATTCCTTCCATTCTGCTCCCCCTACCTTCATCATCTGATCATCTTTTTTTCCCATTATTCTGGTTTATGCTTTTTGTGTTTTCTCTCCCTCTTTTTCCTCTCCCTTCCCCCTCCTCTTCCCTTGCCAGGAAGCTTCATTTGTTTCTTGGTATACAGATTACATACTATAAAGTGCACACATCTTAAGTGTAGACCTCCATCAATTTTGCATATGATGGTCGGCTCTGTAAACACACCGAGATGAAAGTGTTGAACATGGCCATGACTCTCATGCCCCAACCCAGCCAACGCCTCCCAGAGGGAACCACTCTTGTTACTTTTATCAGATATGAGTGTTGTCTGTGTGCGTGTGTAAATTAAATCACAGAGGATATATTCTTTTGTTCTGATGTTTTTTCTCACTCACCATTATGTCTCTAAGATGCATACACACTGTGTCATATATCCACAAATAATTCTTTTTGATTGCTGACTTGTATTCCATTGCATGAATATGACACTATTTACTTTTCTATTATACTGTGAATGGACCATTTAGCTTATTTCCAGCTTTCAGCTGTGATAAATAAAACCTCTATGAAAATTATTGCATATGATTTTTTGGTGGAAATAAGCATTTGTTTCTCTTAGGTACACAAGCGAAAGTGGAACTGCTGGATTATTAAACATTATTTCAGCAATGTGCAAAGTACTTCAACTCTCTCAACCTTCAATTTTCAATCTGTAAAATGGTGATAAGAAATAGCCTTCCATAGGCGACTGCTGTGACATTGTGTGAAGGTGCTTTTATTGTTGGTTATTTGTTTTAAACTGTCCACTGGGGCACAGATGTGAGAACGTGTCTAGGGGGAAGGTAGGAAGACGGAAGAGCAGAGGAAATAGCTGTCCGTGGTGCTGACCACGTAGAACCACGGCGTATTCAGGTATGATGTAGAAAGCAGAATGAGTCCTTCATGAGCAGCAGAGTTAACATTTACTGACCACCCACTATGTGCCAGACCATAATCTGGGTGGCTCACATGGCACGGCAGTTAATATCAGCACTTTGTACCCTGCCAGACACAGTCACTAATCCCAGTTCTATCATTTGTTCATTGAATGGCGCTAGCAAAGTCACTGAGTCTTTCTGAGCCTCGGATTATAATTCTGTAAAATGAGGGTCAAAGTAGCCTCCACATCACAAGATTTTTGTGAGGATTTTATAAGCTGATGCATGCAGAGCATTTACATAATAAATGGTGCATAAGAGGTGCTGAATAAATGAAAACCGGTACCCTGGCCACCTGGAGGAAACACTGCTATTACCCTTTCAGTGCCTTGACAGCCTTGTGGGGTGTGTCCCATTCTCAACACGAGAACACTAAGTTTGTGTGGATAAAGAAGTCGCTCACATCATTGATCACAAGATCATCAGGACGTAGGTGACAACAGTGGCTGCTGACCTCTGCCCCATCCTCGGGCTTCCTGCACCTTCCCCTCCCACCGGTCTGCTTCCCAGACACCTGCCTCACAAGGCATCTAAAATACTTCACACTGAATGAGTCACAGTTCTTGGAAAACTTGTGCATACCAGGCTATCATATTCAAGGATGAAGACATCTGAACTGGAATGGCCATTCTTTGATCGTGATCTTCCCTCCTGTCTTGCAGAACCTCACCAGAATCTGTCTGTATGACCTTTATTTCATTTCACCCTCCTAACAACCGTGTGATGGATCGACGGGAGGGACAATTATCCCCGTGAAACACTTGAGGCGAGCAAGTCTCAGCAGTTAAAGTGACGCACACTGTCACACAGAGCCCAGGGCGCCTGAGACCCAGGTCAACGCTCTTTTCTCTATCCACGCAGTGACTTGGGAGTGAGAAAGTGGCTGCCCCCCCCCCACCGCCCATAGTGCTGGATGGATTTTGGAGGTGTCCATTACATTACAAATGGATAATTTCCAATGGGTGGGCATCTCGCTGGTGATCTGGGACCAACTTCTTTCTTATTCTTTACCTATGTTGCCAGCACCAACCACAGTTCCCTTCATGAGCTGAGTAGGGAAAAGGAAAGGAAGAGAAGCCACGGAGAAACATCATGGAAACAGTGGAGATCTCACTGCCACAGCCAGGGCTCGTCTCAGGTGCCTGGACTCATAACAGATACAGAAACAGGCACACTCTGAAGTCACCGCGGCAGAAGCAAGCAGGAGAGCCAGCGCTGAACCCACCAGGGTCTTTGCCAGGCTACCCCAAGCACATGCCATGAACAGTAGCGTGGGTGACCAGGTCAGCCCAAAATCTCATGCCACGGAAACCACTCAACTGACAACGCACCACCCTAACCACGAGGAAGTTGCGCATAGAGGAATTCACAACCAGAATACTCATTCCACCCCATCGCAAGAGAAAGCCACTTCATAACGTTTTCCAAGGAGACAGCAAAACCGTGTTTCCTACCTCAGCTTCGCTGGTAGCCGGACCCGCCGAAACCTGTAGGTTAAAGAAAAAGAAAGACATTAGTATTGATTCAGCAACAAGGTAATTGGATTAATTGTCTTTTTAAGGGAACTGGCATCAATAATTTGTTATGACTCAAGGGGACAAGAGTGCCACACACACACACACACACACACAGAGGAAGAAAACTTCCACCAAGCACAGCAACAAGATTTGTTTTTCCAGTCCTGTTAATAAGGTGACTAGGATAATTAATATTTTCAACACATTATAACAATCTTGCCAGGAAATAAAAAGGGGGAGGGCTGTGGGCAATGCCCGTGCACTGATCATGATTAAATGAACACTGAAAAAGCAAAGGCATTGAAGACATTTTTGAGCTGGTTTTTTTTTTTCCTTAAAGTTTCAAGTCAGTGTCATGAGAAACAGCTACGACCACAGCAACAGCAGCCTTATATGTGCAAAATTCCTCAAAATACTGTGAAAGAAAGAGTTTGTGCCAGGCATCGTGCCAAGATCTATCCCTTTTTTAAAAATCTCTTTTAAATCCCCCAGAACAACTTTTATGATCCCCATTTCACAGATGAGAACACCGGGGCTTAGAAAAGTTTGGTAACTTTTCCAAGGCTAGGAACTTATTAAGTGGAAAAAAATCACATTTAAACTCAAGATAAAGTTATGTCGACTTTCAGGCTCCTAGGCATGAGCTCAGTCTACAGCAAAGGATTCAATTTAGATGCCACCCACCACCATTCACACTGGCCTGGAACGAAAGGGTCTCCTACCTAGGGGCAGATGAGGTTTTTTCCTCCCCCTGACAATGCTCAAGGAACTTTCTTCCCCACCACTGTCCCTTCCACCTGCAGTTTACTCGGCCAAGCTCAGACATGTTTTCTTACCAGGCTGCTACGGACTGAATCGTGTCCCCCAAATTCATATGTTGAAGCCCTAACTCCCAGTGTGATGGAGTCGGGAGATGGGGCCTTTGGAAATTAAGTTTAGACGAGGTCATGAGGGTGGGGCCCTGATGATGAGATTAGTGCCTGTACAAGAACAGACACATCACATAGCTTCCTTTCCCTCTTTCTCCCTCTCCTCCTTCCCTCCCTCCCTCCCTCCTTCTCTCTCTCCCTGTCTCCCCCTGCACAGACCGAAGAAAGGCCACATGAGAACACAGCACGGTGGCAGCCACCTGCAATGGACTTTGCTGGTTCCCTGCTCTTGAACTTCCAGACTCCAGAACACGACAAATGCATTCCCGTTGCTTAGGCCACGCAGTCTATGCTATTTTGTGACGGCAGCCGGAGCTAAGACACAGACCAGCAGCAGCTCACAGCCGTGAATCCAAGAAAGGGATCCAGACCGCACGGCCTCCTGCGGGAGCTGCCCAGCCTCTGCCTCTCCCGTGCTCAGCCCCACGGTCCCGCCAGGGGCTCAGGCAGGGCTGCTGTCCACTGACCAGCTCTCATGCATCATTAGGCTCCTAAACGGAAGGCCAGACTTCAGACTGACCTCGGCCAAGAGAGTCCATCAGCTGTGGCCGAAGGCTTTGCCAAGCCATGAATCCAAGGCCCAGCCATGGGGAACACTGCAAGGCATGATGGATGGAGCCCTCCCTGCCCTCCTCCTCCTCCTCCTCCGGAGCCGGGGCTCGGGGAGCAGCTGGCACTCCAGCCATTGGCCACACCCAAAAACCACAAGTACGAAAGGTCCCTGGCTACATAACTTCACATGTGTGCATGTGTGTATGTGTGTATATGTGTATGTATGCATATGTGTGTATGTGTGTATGCATATGTGTATGTGTGCATGTTTATGAGTTTGTGTTTGCATGTATGTGTGTACATGTGTGTTTATATGTATGTGTGTATATGGGTATGTGTGTGCATATGTGTGTGCATGTATATGAGTATGTGTTTGTATGTATGTGTGTATGAGTATGTGTGTGCATACATGTATGTATGCATGTTCCTGCTGCAAACCAACAGGAACATGTGAGGGACAAATACGAGACTGAACAGCTCGAGTCGTGGGCGGAACTACTCTCTCTGCTTAACGAGCGTGGGGGCAACACAGCCCTCAGCTGGCTACTCCGATGTCCCGTTTCACAATTTCTGTGTGTATTTCCTAACTTTGTGTAGTTCACATAATACAGCCCCCTTTGATCCCCCCCCATTAGGCAAGCCCACTTCTTGCATCTACCTTAGCAAATACACACAGACATAAACAGATCACACACAGTTATTTAGTAGGAATTGTTCGTGATAGCAATACATTTTTAAAAAAACTATAAGGGCTAAAATACAGGGTTTGGACACTCAACTGCCTATAGGGGTAAGACAGTAGGGGGTTGGGCCGATGAGGAAACTGGAGATCGCCTACTTTTCCCAAAGCCATTCGCATTCAATTCTTAACAAGCAACATATGCTTCCAGCCAAACAAAGCTCATATGGATTCTGGATGTGGCTGCTGGGCTTCCAGCTTATGATCCTACACGCCAGATCGATGATGATACATCCATATTATAAAATATTACATGCCATGGGAAGGATCCTAAGGTTCTGATATTAAAAATTCTATAGCACGTACTGCTAATGAAAAATAAAAGATGCAGAATGGTGTATATATGGCACCAATTTCTAACAAATCACTCAAGTACATATACATTGTCTCTTTCTCCCCTCCCCCACACAGAGCCGTGTGTTTGACCAGCGTCTAGGAGGGCACACGTCTTGAACAGACAAAAGGCTTCTTACTTCTGGGGAAACTGGAACTTGACTGGGACTTGGTGGGTGAAGGAAAGTCTGGGGAACTTTCTCTTTTTCTGAATGGTTCAAAATTTTACAACGAGACTGTATCCATTTATAAAAGTAAACATAGATCTAAAATATTAGTAAAACACAGCTTTACACTGCCTCAGTGTTAACAGGAGAACTTACAGAAATGTTGGCAATTGGTTTTTTTCTCACTGAAGAGGGGACTAGAAAGAACTCTGTCGCCCATATGCATGCAGTGGCACAAATGAGAAGATGAGGCATTGGCAAGGCAACAGAGAGTGGTGGGGCTTGCAGCCAACTGGTGATAAATTATAAATTATAGTTTTACATACTGAATAGTATAGGAAGAGCAAGTGGTAACATTTACCGAGGGTCCCCTAGGTAGCAGGAACCCTCCCTACACTGAATTCAGGGTGGATTTTACAGCTATAATTGTGTTAGCATCAGGGACTCACTTCCAATACCCGTAGTTCATGGGGTATGCAGAACTGTGCAGCCCAGACCTCGGGGCCTGCTGGACCACGCTGTGGCTGCAGTGCAGCCGGCCCAGCCGAGGGGACCGCGGAGGCCGGCGGGAGGCGGCAGGGCTCTTTAAGGGCTGCTGGCGCCAGGCTGCTGCGTGTGGCTTTGATCTTGCCAGCAGCCGCAGCCATCAGAGTGTTTCCGGTGGGGGGCTGATATGATTAGAGCCGTGTTTGAGGTGGGCATTCTGCAGACCAGCGCAGGGCACAGAAGGGATGTGGGCAACTTCCAGCAGGACGCCCTTGAAAGCTTTGTTCCGGCTATTTCCCATCCCTTTAATCATCTCCCTTCCTCTTGCTCGGCGTCTCTGCATGTGTTTGAAATCACTCAGGCCGACATTAAGGGTTTCCTCCTCGCTTGCGCTTGCAACTCGATGTCCGCGATTCCTTTTCAACCCTCCTCTCAACCTTCGGAACCAGCTCTCGGGCCACCTTCCCAGGCAGAGAAACTGAGACTGGGGATGGAAAGAGCTTTTCCAAGGCCACGCTAGGGACTGTCAGAGCAGGGTCTGAATGCAGGCTGGACTCCAAAGATGCTTTTGAGACCCAGGCAGGGGTTTTGCCCATGCGGGACAGACCTGGCTTCCCTCCTGCCACGCCCATGCGTCGAAGGCTGAGTCAACTGATGGAGGGGCGATCAGCACCCAGGCACCGCCACCTGGTCCCCCTCCACCCTGCCTGGGATGCGCAGACACCGTCTGGGGCTCCGAGGCTCCAAGCCAGTCTGTGCTCCGAGCCTTCTGTGCTGAGCAGCGTGGGCTGCCCTGCACTGATTTTGCAGGGCAGAGGTGGCCACGCCTCTTTGGGTTGCATGGGACAAAAACAACAAGAAATGGATTAAGCGCAGACAGGAATTTATTAGCGCGTTCAATGGACGGAGCTAACTTTAAGTGGATGCAGATAAGGATCAAAGAGGTTTAATTACTTCCCTGGCAAGTAGTGGAGCCGTGGACGGAACCCAGGTCTCTTCTCTGTGATCCTAGACGGTGCCCCCTGCGCGACTCAGCGGTACTCCCATCCGGAAGTCCAGACACTCGGTGACTGTTGCTGTCCCCCGGCTGGACGTCGTCCCAGCCCCATCTCACTAGCTGATGCAGGTCCTGTGCCTCCCGCCCCCACCCCAGGACCCACAGCAAAGGTCCCCGTGTCATGCTGCTGCTATGCGTGGCCTGCCAGGCGGGAAGACAGAACAACCACGCCCTCCCCAAGCACCGCCCTGCTGGGCCTTCAGATTTCACTCCCTGCCAGCAAAGGACACCACTGCGCCCAACAGGGACGCTCTACCTGTGAAGTCAGTGTGTCACTTAACCAGGCATCCAGGTAGAGAGGCCCATGAGGACATGTGATGGCATTTTGGTGACTCCTTCTGTTGACAGTCAAGTGAAAATGTCAAATCCCCCTACCCCTACACCCTGTTTCTACCACGTGATCTTTGCCACTCTGTCTATGGCTTTACCAGAACCAGTCTATGAGGCGGTCTGACACCAGCACGCGGAGTGAACAGCACAAACGTGGAGGTTTCCTCTTTCCAGCAACAACCCCTTCAGCCTAGTTTCCCTGTTAGTGCTGTCGGGACATCTCGGGAAGACCCAGAGAGCTTCCCAGTTACTCTTGGGCCTGAGAATTCCTGTCCACTCAAGGCGAGCTAAGTGCAAAACTCTGGTCACACATAAAATTGAGGCATCCATCAGAAAGACTAATTGGGGAGAACACGTGGTCTTTTCTGCCATGCCTTCTTTCCCCTTTGGCCTTCTGGTTGCGGCAGGTCTGCCTTTGGGTCTAAGAAGATGGATTTGAGAGAAAAGGCAAAAATCCTTTCCCCCGAGCATGCAGAAAATGACATCACCTGCTATGATGTTGATTATCACGCTATTTTCAATGGCCATAGACACCCTCTGCATGGAAGGTGTTGTCCACGGGCTTGTACCTTCATGGGGCACAGGTGGGTTTGGGGGCATCCTGAGGGTGAAGGCCTCCTGTATTTGTCAGGAATGTCTACGCTACAGTAGCAAAGAGAAGCAAGCGTACAATGTCATGGACATTAGCTTCTTGCTCACACTAGGGTCCCGGGGGGAGAACACGTTAGACAGCAGATCTCCTCCATGCGAACATTCAGGGACCCAGGCTGAGGGGGGCTCTGCCATCTTTAAGATGTAGTTTCCAAGGTCACCAGGGTCGTCTTCATCCCAACCAGCCTGAAGGAGGATGACAGGTGGAGGGACACGGGCAGGTGGTTTCTACCAACCAGACCCAGAAGAGGCAAGTGTCGGCCGGCTCACCTGCTACCGGCTGGAGCTCAGTCACACGGCCACCTATGGCCCCCCACGGCAAGGGGCTTGGGACATGTCGTCAAGGTGTGTGTCAAAGAGGAGAAGAGGGTTTTGTTTTGTGAACAGAGACAGCAGGCCTGGCCATACCTCCCCACTGCAGCACAGCTTTGCATGAGATCCTTGATAGGAAAATCCACTTCTCTTCAACCTCTTCCTAACCCTCCGGGGAATGTGATGCTGGTGGTGTGACCCATTGCCTGGTGATGCTGAGGACACTTCACCTTGCACCTTGTCCTCTTGGGTGCACAGCCACATGGTGCAAACACGGCTCCCCTGTGGTTTCCTTTTAACCCTCATAAACTCACATTGCCTCGCCTGGCCGCAGGAGCAGGGACAGGAGCAAAACAGAGAGTGGAACTTCGTCTTTCCTCTGTACCTTCTCTTCTCCCTCTGCTCAGACAAGCGCAGAGGGACGAACATCAAAGACGCTGCGTTAAGCAGACCGAGGCTCTTCCTTGCGAGCCTCCCAATACCTGCGCGGGGTTCCCTGGAGCTTGGCTTTTCTGCAGGCGGTGGGGGAAGGGCACTGACCCGTAACGCAGAACTCTTCTCTCTCGTCCTGACTCCTCTCTGATCTCCTGCTCGCGCAGATCAGCGGACACTGGAACAGCAGAGCTGGCTTGCTTCCTCTTAGCCCCAAGGAGGCATCTGAAGCCCATCGTTTTTTGCCCTCTTTCAAGTATCACAGATGCTCAGACGGTCTTTGTCTTCATCTTTGGGTACAATGGTCCATTCTGGGATAACAGGAAACGTTCTAGTACCCATGTCCTCTATACAGTCACCGCGACCAAAGGGACCAGGGAACGGTTTATGAAACCTTCATCACATGGAGCCAACCTTTCCTTGCACGGACTGTATCAGTCATTGTCACCGATGCAAACAGAATACCTCCAAGCACTACTGTCAAAGAGTGGTCACGCGGAGAATGCCTGGGCTGTAGAGTAAGACAAACGGGGTTCCTGCCACTCGGCAGGTGGGTGGCACTGAGGAGGTCACTATCCTGACCTGAGAGAGTTTGCTCATCTGTAAACAAGGAACTGGGAAGCCCTGCCACATGGCAGTGTTGTTGATTCCATGTTATTTCTTGAACAGTAACGTCAACGCCTCCAGAGTTCCACCTGCCATGGTTTCGTAACTTGGATGCTGGGAACTCTAAGTGCTGTTCTGGAGTAGAGGCCTGCATTCAAAACCTGCTTGTACCACTCTCTAGAAATGTCATCTTGGGCAAGCATGGTGAGCTACAAGTGGCCACGTGTTCTCTGGTACTTGCCCCGCTGAGCAGTGGGCGCTGCCTCCCACTCTTGCATCTGGGCAGGCTCTAAAACTACCTTCGCCAACAGACAGCAGCAGGAGGCTGTGCCACTTCCTGGGCACGTACAAGACTGGCTGCACTGACTCCTGTCCCCTGGGGCGCTCCCTGGCCACCCTCAGCAGAAATGGCAGGAATCTCACTATCCGAGACAGCCGTGCTGGGGAGGCCACAGCCGGGCATCTCGCTGTCCGTCCCAGTGGAGCCCGCACTCCCAGCCTTCCCCGCCAACATGCCAGCCAGCTCAGTGCCACCAAGAAACCTCAGTCGACTCAGGCCCAGCAAGCCCTGCCCAGATCCCGGCCCCACAAAATCTTGAGCTATAATAAAAGGTTACGAAGTTGTGGGGTACTTTGTTGCATGACAAGAGATGACCACAACAAAAGGTACTTATCCTCTCCAAGCCTATGATTTTATACTTGTAAAATGGGAATTATAGTATGTTACAAGATTATTATACGATTGAAGTGAACCAATGTGTTCAAAGTGTTTGGCACAGTCCCTGGCACGTAGTAAGCCACTAGTTCCATCTTCTCTTTCACAAAAACATGAGCACTTGGGCTGTTCTTTGGGATTTTCCACGTAAAATTTTCTTTACTGACTGTCACATGATGGTGTTCAGAACAGTCACCTTGATCACCAGCCGGTAAGACATACGTGGGCTGCTCTGGACTCAGAAAAACACGAGCTTTATAAATCCTCACTCTACCACTTACAAGCTGGGTGCACAGCCACAAGAAAGTGACCTTGCCTCTCTGAGCCTCAGTTTCCCCATTTGGAAGTAAACATAAAAATCTACCTTGCTGCCTTTTTTGGTGTAGATTCAACAAGAATGTCTGGCCTAGAGCTGGATGTTGAGAATGGACAGCTGTGGTTTCAGTGAGTTTGGTGTAGAAACTGTAACAACAGCAGTCTGAACACCGGATATGACAAGCCCCTCCGTGTTTAACAGAGCGGGTTGCCCGCAGACCACCATAAGGGGTATTTCTAAAAGCAGGCAGCTCCCATCTCCCCATCATCCTTCTCCTCTATTCTAGCCCAGGACTTGGTTCCAGCCACGGAGCTGCTGGAACTCATCTCAAATTTTAAAATGTAAGTGTAAAAAAGGAAAGAGCCCATTCATGGACGATATTCATCTCTCCTTCCCCCTTCCCCGCCTCAACCACATTTTGCAGGCTCCAGACATGTCCAATGAATAAATGTCTCTTAAAATTCTTCTGGAAAACGCATAAGGTTTCTCTTAATAACTCTCACTGTCAGAAATGAAATATTTACATGCACTTGCTTCAAAATTCTGGCAGCTTGTAACCTAAGAATAGTTTTACTTATGGAGCTGAGCAACTGCCCTGGGCCTGTCTTGTGGATGACGGCGAGAGCAGCAGGAGGCGGCAGGGGTGAAGCGAGGAGAGGAAAATGCACAGGGGAGGCAGGGACGGAGCAGGGAGGGCCTGGCACATCCCTGCCCTTGGTTTGCCCTTGAAGTTGGTATATTGAGGGAGGTTAAAGTAGTTACAGTGCTGGGTTGATGGGACGAGCCCATCAGTCACCCGGACACATGCTACAAAGCATGGCAACATTGCAAACATTATCTGACGCTTAATCACGAAGAAGGGAGGCGGCTGGGCTCCCGTGAGCAGTGTAAGCTGGGGCTCGCTGAGCCCTTTCCCACTGTACCCTGAAATCCTTGGGGAACATTGTCGCCATGTATGTTTCCTTCCAAGGAGCCCCTTGTTACTTTTTGAGGCTAGGTTGCAAAGTTAAAAAAAAAGCAGGGGGAGGGGTTCCTAAGAAGGTTCTGATTTCAAATTTACTTTGGCAATCTGGAAATGTGGATAAAGTCCCTTAAAAACCCTCCTTCCTCTTGGCCTAGTCCCTCTGCTCCTGGGAAATGCACCGAAAGTCTTACAGCACAAAATGATGTTTTGCAACATTTTACTAATGGGAAAAATAAATAGGAAACAACCTAGTTGTCCAACAACAGGGGATTGGCTCTGTGTACTGGGGCATCCTGCTTTCACGAATGAATGAATGACTACCAAAGTGACAGTCAAGGAAGGTTTGAAATAACACAGGAAAATGCTTCTATGAAGGTTAAAAAAACCCCAAAAAACCCTAGAATATAAATGACTTATATGATCTCAATTATGTTAAAACATGAATAGAAGAAACGTGTTAAACAAAATTAACAGCATTTTTCTTCAGGAGGTAAAATTGGGTATTTCATTTTCTTTTTTTCTATATTCTCCAAGATCTCTCTCTAGCAAACAAATGCATAGAAAGCAATTATTTAGACGTTATCTAGTTCATGCCAGTCCTTTCAAATATTCCAGCCATGTTCCTGACGCTATCTGCCCCAGGGACTGGTGATCCTGGAGCCAAGCTGGGCTCTGTGACCCCAAATGGCACAGAGCAAAGACACAAGGGACCCAGTGTTAGCCCCATGCACGTTTCGCGTCAGGCACTGTGCTCTGGGCGTGACCGGTGCTCACTCGGTCCACAGACCCTGCCAGGTGGGGCTCCCATCGCCATTCTGCCAGCGCCGTGGAAACTCAGAGCCCCGAGAGCGTGGGAACCTTCCCGGATAACATCACACCTAGGAGTCAGGCTGGGGATGTGAGCTCAGGGTGTCCTGACTCCCGGCCCTGGTCCTTCCCCTCATCTCCACCAGCCACAGATGGCGAGAAGCACCAGGCAGGGGCCTGGAGGTAACAGCCCTCCCTTTGCAAAGCCCTCCCTGTAGAATGTGAATTACTATGGAAACATCCCCAAACCCCCCAGTATCTCCTTCCTCCGTGGTCAAAGTACCTGGAATCCCACCCCTGGAGGTGCTTTTGTTAGGTTAAAAAGCCTCAACTCTAACCTCTACATGTCCCCTTTGAAAATGCAGATGACTCTGGGGGAGGTGACAGGGGTCGGGGCTGGAGCAAGTACACTGGCCTGGGGTGTGTCCACTTTGGGGAGGAGGATGCAGGGCACAGTTTACACCCAAGGCTTGTGCTAAGTGTGTGGACACTGGTCACTTTCAGCCATCCAGCATTTCGTCTCCTTTCCTAAAACTTCTATTTTCTTTCCAAGGTATCGCCTCTCCCCCGTGTTGTGTGGTCTCAGTGAGGAGGTGAGTTGAGGGGGCCCTTTTCCCAGGTAAGATTTAAAGGGGAAAATCCCATGATTCTTAACACCAGCTGCAGGTTAGAATCACACAGGGAACTAGACAGAAGGCGGCCAGTGAGGACCAGCCCCCAGGTGCTTTGATTTCACGGATCTGGGGTGGGGACTACATGTGGGAGTTCATGGAATCACTACAGGGGGCTCACATGAGCAGGCCGGATGCTTCTTATCAATCCCTGGGAGCCAAGATGAACACGTGGCCAAATGCTCTCCCCCAGTCTCCAAGGTCTCTAGAGTCAGTGACAGAGGGCAGAACAGTGGGGTACATTTATCTCATGGATAGTGGGGGTCCGTCCAGACCAGTTGTGCTGTGAGACACTCCCTGCCTCCCGGAACTCCAGCGCTGGATTGGTTCTTGCCCCTTTCCAGGTGGTCCCCCGTCCTTCCTACAGGCTCTGGGAGCCCCATCTGAACAAACTGTGTGTGTGTGTAACCCAGGAATAGCAGAGTATGGTCACGGGGGCTAGAAGGCACCCCCAAAGGCCACACAGAGAGAGGCAGCAGGGCGTCTAGAGCCACTAAACTCCCTGGTTAGCCAACGGCAGAAATGACAGCTATCCACTCCAGACTCACGCTTCTCCTTCTACCGAACGGAGGCACCATCGGGAAGTGGCTCCCCAACATCTAGACGGCGCCATGCTACTGGTTCTCACGACGGAACGTGACCAAAAGCGAGAGGAGACACTTCTAGGCCCAGAAGCTTACGAGGCAGGTGTGCTCCTACTGTGTTCCTGAACACGGACGCCTTCCAAGGGCTGAGAGGAGGGGAGGCTGCAAGACGGAGCGGCCTGGGGCCTCAAATCACTTCATGGAAGGCTGTCAGACCACCAGGAACACCTGCCTTGGACGTCTAAGGAAGCAAAAATAAACTTTATTGCGTTAAGGGACTGAAATCTGGGGAGTTATTTTAACAGGAGGGGCCTTATCCTAATTAATGCATATATCATTACAGATGCTGCTCACACTGACAGCAACATTAATCATCGTAGCTGCTCGCATGTTTACGATACGTCCAGCTCTCTTCTGAGGGCTTTGCGTATATTAACAGCAGCCCAGCAGTTCTAAGCCTGGGGTAATCTGCCCACCAGAGTTGGCAATGTCTGGAGCCATTTTCTGTTGTCACTACTGGAGACCTCATCGTATCGTGCTTCTCTTCACTGTGCGTCACAGACGCCACCGTTTTCCCAGACTGAAGGCCAGTGGCAGCCCTGTGTTGAGCGAGTCTATCGGTGCCATTTCCCCAACAGCGTGTGCTCATTTCACGTCTCTGTGTCACGTCTGGGTAGTTCTCGCAATATTTCAAAATCTTGCATTATTATATCTGTTATGGTGATCTGTGATCAGTAGTCTTTGGTGTTGCTATTGTCATTGTTTGGAGCTACTGCAGACCTCCCCAGTCAGACGGTGAACTTAAGTGGCAAATGTCGCGTGTGTTCTGACTGCTCCGCTCACTGGCCATTCCCCCATTCCTGCCCCTCCTCAGGCCTCCCTATTCCCTGAGACAGAACAATGTCGAAGTTAGGCTAATGAATAACCCTGCAAGGGCCTCCAAGTGTTCACGTGAAGGGGAGAGTCGCAGGTCTCTCACTTTAAATCAAAAGCTAGTGATTAAGCTTGGGGAGGGAGGCACGTCCTGAGACAGGCCGAAAGGAAGCTGGGCCTCATACACCAGGTAGCTAAGTTGTGAATACAAAGGAAAAGTTCTTGAAGGAAATTAAAATTGCTACTCCAGTAAACACATGAATGACAAGAAAGAAAAGCAGCCTCGTTGCTGATATGGAGAAAGATTTAGTGGTCTGGATAGAAGATCAAACCAGCCACAACATTCCCTTTGGCCAAAGCCGAAACCAGAGCAAGGTCCTAACTCTCTCTTCAATTCTGTGAAAGCAGAGAGGTGAGGAAGCTGCAGAAGAAAAGCTTGAAGCTGCAGAAGAAAAGCTTTGTTCATGAGGTTTAAGAAAAGAAACAGTCTCTGTAACACAGAAACGAAAGACGAAGCAGCAAGTGCTGCTATAAAAGCCACAAGTTATCCAAAAGATATAGCTAAGATCACTGATGAAGGTGGCTACAGCAGATTCTCAGTGTAGATGAAGCAGCCTTCTATTAGAAAAATATGCCATCTATGACTTTCATAGCTAGAGAGGAGAAGTCAGTGCTTGGCTTCAAAGCTTCAAAGGACAAGCTGGATATTCACCTGCAAAAGAAAGAAATTGGACCCTTTTCTCACACCATATGCAAAAATCAACTCAAAATGGACTAAAGACTAAAACGCACAACTTGAAACCATAAAAGAAAACACAGGGGAAAAGCTTCCTGATGTTGGTCTGAGCCAATGATTTTTTTTTAGACATAACACCAAAAGGACTCATAAAAAAAGCAAAAATAGACAAGTGGGCTTTCATTAAACTAAAACTTTTGTACAGCAAAGGAAACAATCAACAAAATGAAAAGGCAACCTGCAGAATGGGACAACATATTTGTAAATCATATATCTAATAAGAGGTTAATATCTAAAACATATAAAAGACTCAAACAACTCAATAGCAAAAAATAAACAAACAAACAAAAAAAGAATTAAAAAATGAACAAAGGACCCAAGTAGACATTTTTCCTAAGAAGATATACAAATGGCCAACAGGTACATGAAAAGGTATTCAACGTCATTAAACATCAAGGAAATGCAAATATCACCTCATACCTGTTAGGATGGCTATTCACAAAAACTCACAAGACAAGTGTTTGCCAGGATGTGGAGAAAAGGGTGCCCTTATACATTGTTGGTGGGAGTGTAAACTGGGATAGCCATTACGGGAAACAGTATGGAGGTTCCTCCAAAAGTTAAAAATAGAACTACCATATGGTCTAGCAATCCCATATCTGGGTATATATTTAAACAAAATGAAGTCAGTATCTCCAAGGGGCATCCGCACTTTCACGTTCATTGCAGCACTGTTCACGATAGTCAAGATATGGAAACAACCCAAGTGTCCGCCCACACACGAGTAAAGAAAATGCGTGTGTGTATATATATTTATATATATACATACATATGTATATAAATAAAATAAATGAATTACTTATGGACAGTATTTTCTCATCCAATAAAGTCAGCTAAGTTTTATGTTTTTAATTTTTGCCAGCTTTATTAAAGTATAAGTGACAAATAACAACTGCACATACTTAAGGTGAACATGTTTTGATGTTTTCATAAGCACGTACATTGTGAAATGATTACCACAATCAAGCTAATTAACACGTAATACAGTAAGACAGCTACTGAGTATTAGCCTCATAAAGAAGGAAATCTTGCCGTTTGCAACAGCACGGATGAGCCTGGAGGACATCGTGCTGAGTGAAATAAGCCAGACACAGAAAGACAAACACTGTAAGACCTCACTTACGTATGAAATCTAAAAAAGCTTAACCACAGAAGCAGAGAATGGAACAGCAGTTGCCAGGCACCGGAGGTTGGAGGAAATAGGAAGATGTTGGTCAAAGCGTATAAAGTTTCAAAGTTTCGATTATACGGGACGGATAAGTTCTGGGGACCTGATGTACAGGGCATTGATTACAATTAATAACTGCAATCATTAAACATAATGTTTGCCTCTTTCAGGTCCCTGCTCCAGTTGGCAGCAGAGAAGTGGAAGGGACCCTGTGAAGCACCTGCAACAACTCATACCTCGTTGACACTACCATAAGTGGAACCTTGGGTCCATCATACTGGAGTAAAGAGGTGACCCACAGAAGAAAAAGACCCAAACCCTAGTGGAGGGGCCAGACTTCAGGTGATCTAAAGAATCTATTAAAGGAAAAAGGAAAATGTTGATATTTTTATTAATCTTTATTTTTTTCTGTCTCTAGGATGGAGAGGCAGCTCCTTAGTGAGGATTTCTCCACGCTGTCGCCTCTCTGTTAACCTGTCCTGCTGCTGGGTTGTCCTCCTAAACTCTGTTCGGTGCTGTATATGATTTCCTGGATCACCTACAGGGTGCAACTAATAGCTCTGCACTCAGAGGTCCCGTGTTTCCTGCTCACCCAG
Organism: Cheirogaleus medius; assembly: GCA_008086735.1. Taxonomy (NCBI): domain Eukaryota; kingdom Metazoa; phylum Chordata; class Mammalia; order Primates; family Cheirogaleidae; genus Cheirogaleus; species Cheirogaleus medius. The sequence goes on along the minus strand of VBSM01002153.1, from coordinate 3,288,535 downwards.
CCCTGTATCAGACGTTGTGTACAAGGCGACGGTCCATTTTGCCTTGCCAATCCTCACTGTTACAGTCATTGCTGATGACTTTTTTTTGCCTGTTAATCTGTTGTTGTAAACATACTGCCAAAGCCTTGCAATAACATACATAAGCGCAAACCTTCCATCTAAACGTGACCCCATTTCAGCAGGAAGTAGCCTGATAATCCTCCTCCCACAGATATGGAAAGGTAAAATCGAGAGTGTGGAATATGTAACAAAGGGAATGACCTGAAAAAAAATGGCAAAAGATGTTTTCTCTTTAAAACTTCCCCCACTCTTTTTGGGACCTGAGGCCTGCATCCCTGCCTTGGGCAGGTGGTTGGGAGGGGCAGGGGAAGGTCTTTTGTTCTTTGTGTTATAGCAGGTAGCTCAGCTGTGTGGCTCCATCCCAGGCCCAGTGCCTGGCTGGTAGAGGTCTGAGTGGGCTTCCCAGGTGGACAGAGGTCACAGGCTTTGTCTTTGGCAGAGATTGGACGATTAAAATCATTAACTGTAGTTAAACAACAATAGCCTAGAACTTAGGGCTCTCTCTTTAAAAGCTCTGTATTTCTGCTTATGTACAGGAATTTGGATTTTGAGATGATAGTCTGCCATTCTCCTCCTTTGCCGGCAAAGTAATAAACTTCTCTTTCCTTCTCCTCAAACTGCTTGTTCTCGTTCTTCTGATAAGGCGGCCTTGAGAACAAGCACTGAGCTTTTGGTAACAAAGTAACACTCTGCATTTACATTAACTTAGAACAAACAACTTGGCGGCAGTTTTGGATACTGGCATTGCTATGGTCTTAACGTTTGTGCACCCTGCCCTGAATTCATATGTTGAAACTTAATCTCCAGACTGGTGGTATTAAGAGGGGGGCCTTTGGGAGGTGAACAGGTCATGAGGGCAGAGCCTTCGTGAATGAGATTAGTGTCCTTAAAAGAAGGGAGCTTGTCCACCCCTGCTACCATGTAAGGGTGCAGAGAGAAGGTGCTATCTACAAAGCTGAGGGAGAGGCCCCACCAGACACTGAGTATGCCGCTTTCTTGATCTTGGACTTCCTAGTCTCTAGAACTGTAAGAAATAAATTTCTGCTGTTTATTAAAAAAATTAACAATACCGTATTATTAATGCATACCCGAAATGTGCTGAGAGTTTATCTTAAGTATTCTCCCTACACACACACAAATCGTAACCATGTGCGGTGACGGGTATGTTAATTGGCTTGACTGTGGTATGTACATATCTAAACATCAAAGCACACCATTCACCTTAAATATATGCAGATTTTGTCAAGTATACCTCAATAAAGCTGGCAAAAATTAAAAATAGCAAAATCAAACTTAGCTGATAATGATATATAACAAAATACTGTCCATAAGTAATTCATTTATATACTAATTAAAACACAAAACAAGTACATGATTTTTAAAAGGCCAGTGTTTGAAACTCATCAGCCTTAGCTAGGATACCACTCTGCCTCTCCCCTCCAGCCCTGCTCCCTAAACTTCTCATCCTGAACCCTCTCTGTTGAGCTGGGCCAGACCCCACAGCTGGGCTCTCTGTTTCCTGAAGACTCATTCAAAGCCCCATCCCTGCAAGGAGGGGCCCTCATCACTGCAGCCCAGGAAGAGGCACGTTACCACCAGGGGAAGTCACCGAGGCCGTCTCTGCGTGGTCAGCACTGCGGGGTGGGAATGTGGCCAGCTTAGCTGGTCAGTCCTGGGTCTGACTCAGGCCGAAATGGGATCCTGCCTGGCAAGCCCAGGGGTGCAAGGGGCAGGGCGGGCCGTGCCCCAGGGCAGAACTCCAGCATGTTCACCAGTTTGGCTTTTCCCCCCTCCTTTGTGGGAAATTTAACTGTGCAACCTCTTTTGACTTTGCACAATTCTCCTGGCCATCTGCCTCCTTGCTCGGCTGCAAGACGTGGGAGCTGTCCAGCTCCAGCACCCTACATACTGCCCGGCGTTGAACTGGGAGGCTGAGGCCCGCCCCTCCCCTCGAGCAGCCCACCCCCCCCCCATGCTGTGCCCATTCAGCTCACGCCCCCCACACACGGGCGCCTCCTCTCTCCCTCCCAGAGGTCACTCTGACATCCTCTGGCTCTTTTCCTGGGGCTGGTCTGACCTGCACACACACAATTCCACGACAGTGTCATAAGTGCTGCAACCAAGGTACCCGCAGTGAAGAGTCTGACGGTTCTGCAGGGGGGGGAGCGACTCACCCCACACAGGGAGAGAGGAGGCCTCAGAATGATGGGGGTCACAGGAGTGCTGATGGACGGGCACAGGTCCATCCCATATTCCTTTTATGGATCCAGTGCATCTCCCCAAAGCTGCCCCGGGTGTCGGCCGACAAGGGCTCCGGCTGCCACCTTCTCTGGAGACTCACTCCTTGCCCAAAGGTGCTGGGCGGTGATGCACCGACCCCGTCCAGGGCAGCCCGCAGCCCATGGCTGGCGGATCCAGAGGCAGAACTTTCCATGCGTGCTTCAAGGCATGACAACCCCGTGGTGCTTTCTACACCTGAGAGCCTCCCACCACTGGGTCGGGCTGAGGCCCACTCCAACCAAACCAAAATGCTTCGCCGCCACCTCACCCTGCTTCCTTCACCTCTAGACAGGCCCCTCCCACAAGCACACCTTGCTCACAGGTGCAAGAGACACGTCCCGGCCCTGCCTCTAGAGAACGTGATCTGGGTGGGCAGGCAGGGCGGGCACTGGGCGAAGGTTGGGAGGCATGAGCTGACATGGTCCGGGGAGGTCAGGAAGCTTTCCGTGCAATATTATTAATGATGAAAGAAAATACAAAATCCCACTTAACACTGACTAAGGATCATTCTGTTTTCAGTCCTTCTCATATGTCATCTCAGTCAGTCCTCATCACAGCCCTGTGACGTAGCTTCATGTATTGGCCTCCAATGGCAAAAACAGCCAGAGAGGTGAATCGGCCCCATCCGAGCGGCGGGCTGGAGATTTCAACGCAGGTGCGTCTGACGGCAGAGCCCCCACCTCCAGCCAGAACGTCCCAGGCATTCGGAGACGCTCTGCACCTGGGCACGACATCCCGCCTCCTTTACTCACCAATTTTCTCGGCAAGTGTCTTTAAAGCACCCGCCCACGGAGCACCAAACTTGTCGTTTTCCTGTCACCTTTGAATGGACGCGAACAATGACTCTTTTTGAAAGGACACAGTATTTGTGGGGCCAAAGTGAAAAGGACGGAAGGAAGGAGCGAGCAGGAGCTTTGATAGCACGGAGATGACATAATTTATGTTCCGCTGCCCCCGCCGCCGCCGCTCTCCCCGTTGCCATCTCGAAATTGAGGAGAAACTCGGTAATTGCTTCGGCGGGGCTGGGCCCCGCTGCTGGCCGCTTGCTTTTCTTATTACCTCGTCCTGCCCGGTGGCCCCCGAGCACTTCATCTTCTCTGGCAGGGCTGGCAAATCTCTGGCTGTGCCCGGCAGGGCGGACGGAGCCCCCGAAAACACACGGAGGAGGACTGGGGGGGAGGGGCAGGCTCGAGGGAAGGTGCAAAATGCACGATGAGGGCGACGTGGACTTCTGGCGTGGCCTGGAGGATAAAGGGAAAGCGCCTACTGCGTGCCGGGGAGAGCCTCTCGTCTCCCGTCAGGACGGGATCTGTGGTGCCAGTCTGGTGACGCTGACAGGCCTCTGGCTCTGGGTGGAGCAGGATTTAGATCCGTGGCGCTGACTGCCGGGACAGGTGTTGCAACGTGCATGGCAGCGCAGACTGTTGGGCTGATTTCTGAGGGTGGGTCCACAGCAACGCGTGCGGAAAGAAGGGAGGACGGCGGCCCGGGAGTGGGGCACGTGGACCGGGGGCGCACTCTGCACGGGGTCCGGGATCAGCACAGGAGGCCCGCAGGTGGCCGCGGCTCAGCTCAGCTCAGACGACGCACGGGCCTCGGGCAACGCGGCCAGACGCGCACGGTACCATTCTCCGCCAGGCTGCGCACCTGCTGTCCCGGTCCTTGAAAAGTCATCTCTCGTCACCTCTCCCGCGCGGAGGTGGCTGCCTCCCTCCCTGACAGGTCAAATCCGAATTCCTCACACCCAGCCCGGGGGCCCTTGTGAGATGGCAGGTCCAGGAGAGGAGAGGTCAGGCTTTGGAGTCACCCTCTGGGGTCCAGTCACCTCTCGACCACTCACTGCCTGTGCCACCGGAGGCCACTTAGCTTCTCTGTGCCTCAGTTTCCTCATCTGTTACATGGGGATCATAGAGGGCTCTTTAAGGAGTGAGTGCAACAATGCACACATTTACAACAGTTCTTGGTGCAGAGCAAACATGCAAAAGATGCTGTCTGCTACCATAATTCATTATTACTGTGATTACTCTATTGCTGCCGCTTCTAGTGGCCACGGCCACTGTTGCTACTTTGTTAAAGAACCTGCACAGGGCTTGGTACACAGGATGCCAGCAATTAACATTTTATTTATCTCTTCTTCCTTTTTCTAAATATTCTAAAGAACAGAGTTACGGGTTCAAAGGACATGCGTGTGTGTGCACACACGTGTTCTTAATAAGCACCGTGATATCTGCTCCATTTTCCTTTTGGCAGGCAATTTCCAGCTCTTATCTCCTGTCTCTCCTCCACTCCACCTATTACCTCCGAGAGAGATCACAGATGCTTTTCTCCAACCCTCATGCTGAGTCCAAGCGTCACCCCTCTTATCCGGATGAGAGGGGTAAAACCACCTAACCAGCTAATCGGAAGTCCCCCTTCCCTCCGAGCCACCAGATCGCAGGGCCTTGGAGAGCCCAGACTCCCAGCCTGGGTTCAGAGTAAATAGAATTACCTGGGGTGGCTGGAACCGGTGCAGACAGAAGGTGTTTCAAAACTTAATCAAAAATTAATTAGAAAAAGAAACAAGCCAAAGGACAAACATCTGTGAGCAGATGATCCGCAAAGGAAAACAAACGTGAGATAGAACATTCCGCCTGAGTCGGGAGCAGGGACACGCTGGGTTACGCCGGGAGTAGCTGGAAACACGCTTTGAGGGGAACAAAAAGCCTCCGTGCTGACTTCTCAGGAGCAAATGACAGCACAGCTCGAAGTTCCAAAGACACGGGAGGGGAGAGAAGCTCCACACGCGAGATCACACGCGAGCCGCGGGGAAGCTGCACGTCCGTGAGACGCTAATAAATAATCATCAGTCGGAGCCTCAGAGTGGGGGGCCGTGCGACAGGAGAAAAGCCTCCGTGGGCGGTCGGAGCCTCCAGGTGGGATCAGCGGTGACGGCTGCTCCGGAGCCCGGGAAAACCAACCTGGAGAGCCATGCCACGTGGGGATGGGCCACGGAGTGTGGGCCACAGACCGGGCCACGGAGTGTGGGCGTGGGATACTGCTCTGGGAAAAACCAGTTGCCCAGAAATGAGTTTCTGCTGTAGAAGACTGTAGCAAACGCATCGATGCCCTGGACGTGTCCCCTCCACCCTCCTACGCCAAGGCCTTCGCAACACAGACACCATGAATCTTTCCAACGGCTTTCTTTGACCAGACGAGTGCTGCTCCACGCCCGAGGCGGACTGGAAGGCATAATCCCTAATGTCCCGGGGGCACCCTTGACTGACGACAGCACCTGCCCCCCGAGGGGCAACTCTGAGGCATGCCCTACGCCACCACCCAGAGGTCCCAGTGGGGTCGGCAACCAATTGCCCACAGGGGTGACCTGCTCTTGAAAGTGCCTCCTGGCCTCCCCCGATCCCTCTTCCCTGAGTAGCACTTCCCTGGGCCACCTCCCGAATGAGCCACTTGCATTCAGGTCTTTACCTTGCAATCTGCGCTTAGGGATTCAGCCTAACACAAGGATGTTGCTAGGGGCAGACAGGTTGAAAGCGGATTGGGAGCCAGGCACCATGGTTCACACCTGTAATTGCAGCACTTGGGGAGGCCAAGGCAGGAGGATCACTTGAGACCAGGAATTTGAGACCAGCCTGAAAAACATAGTGAGACTCCATCTCTACAAAAAAGAAAAAAAAAGAGCTGGGCGTGGTAGCACTCATGTGTAGTCCCAGCTACTCAGGAGGCTGAAGCAGGAGGATTGCTTGAGCCCAAGACTTAGAGGCTGCAGTGAGCTGCGACTGTGCCACTGCAACACAGGCAACGGAGTGAGACCTTGTCTCAATCAATCGATCAATCATTATGAACTGGAATCACTGACTTGGCTAAGGGAAGGATGCTCTGCAGGGACCTATGCCAACGAGTTCCTCATGGTGTCTCTGGCAGCCTCAAGCCTCAAGGTCAACTGCCTGATGACCTTGGTACTGCCACGTCCCAAATCCATATCACCCCCAAATCAGGGCACTCCCCTTTTTTTCCAAAGCCCAGGACCTCCTCCATGCAGGAAACTAAAATTGGAAATGGGTTCAATGTGACCTTATCTCTGGCCCCAAGGAGGTGCCGGTGTACTCCGTCCTCTTCTCGATAGGAGCCTAAGGTCCCAACCGGCCATACTCGGGCTTTCTGCTCTCCTAGACTTGCAAATTCCACTCCCTCTGCCTGGAGCTCCCGCTCTGCCTGCACCCCGCTTATTCTAATGAACCACTTGTCATTCCACTTTAACCCTGCGCTCGGGAGCTCCCCTGCCCCCGTCAACAATCCTGATTACAGCTGGGGCTGTCACAAAGGGTATAAACTTTGGTTTATCCAAGGTCCCTAACTAGACCAGTCTCTTAACCTGAAACCCTGAAGTTTAGGGGATTTTGGTGGTTCTTGACATGGAATCATATTTGTGTGTGTGTGTGCGTGCATGTGTGTGTACGCATGTGAGTGTTTGTCAGAAGATCTTCTGATCCCAGCAAGTGTCAGAACCATCACACTAGACTGTGGGCTCCCAAAGACCAGATGATGCCTTGTCTATTCGTGGGTCCCTCAGCCCAGCCCAGGGCCTGGACAGTCACAGGTGATTTGCTGGGGAAATTCGTGGCTTAGTTTGGGTGTCTGTTCTGAACTGGGCATGGGGCCGGGCACCCCATGCGTCTTGACTTCACTGACCTCCGCAAACGCCTTAAGAGGCACTGTTGTGTCGTCACAGGGAGGCGGAGAAAGAGCGGAGGGAGGATCACCGGTCCCAGGCCGCGTGGCGGGAAGGCCCGGTGCTGGGATCAGCAGCCAGGGGGCCAGGCTCTGGGGCAGAAGGGACTCCCTATCGAAGGGACCAGTAACGCTCAGCTCACAGCCATGCTGCCGTCCAGCGCTGGCCGGCGCCGTGCCGCCCTCCGTAACGCCGCAGCCCGCGGTGAGACCCTGGAAACCAGCGTCCGCGTCGTCTTTCTTCACAAACAGCGCGGAAACTCCTGTAACCAACCTGCAGGCAGATCCCTCTCCCGTCACAGCGTGCATGCATTTTAATCCTGTGAGGCAATCAGGGGACATTTGTAGGTTTTTATCTAAACATAAGGAAACTGAGGCCCAGAAGTCCTGTGACTTGCTCGAGGCCGGGCAAAGCTGGAAGTGGAACCCAGGTCCTGCCTGGTCTCAGCTAAGTGTCCTCCCTCCTACTTCTCCCAGCGGCAGCGCCTTCGCCGGATGACACTGATGTGCTTCTCACTCCAACGAGGTTCCCTGAGTCCGTCACCAGGTTCAATTTCATTTCTCGAATGATTTCCTGAGAACAACCTGGGCCGTGCACAGCTATTTTGGGGTTCTCTGTTCCTTGCTGCAAGCGAGCTCCTAGGGTCAGCGCTTTCCTGGAGGCTGTCGTCTGCCTCCCCTCCTCTTGGGATGTGGCCGAGGGGACGGAGACAGGCTGACGGCACCTGCCAGGGCAGCTCTGAGCAGCCCGGGCCCGAACGCGGTGACGGATCTTCAGGCAAAGCAGCTTCCGTGCACGGCTGGCCGTTTGCGAGGAGTTTCCTTTCCCGCCTTTGCTCTGAAGGAAACCCCCGGTCCCCGATGAAGCAGGCAGTGGAGGGGCCTGCGGAAGCCCTTTTGGGGGACACGTGTGGCTCTTCTCGCCCGCTCGTCACACGAGGAGTGAGAGGTGGAACACCCTTGGCTACCTGCAGCGCTGGCTTTAAATGAGGAAGCACCAGCTGGGAGTCAGCACGGACGGAGACGGCAGAGCGTGGGGGCAAGAGGCCGGCACCCATTCTGCAGCACGGGGCGACGTCCTGGCCCCGTCGCCCGCTGGGTCTCCGTCCTTGGGCACAACACGTGACCCGCCTGAGCCTCCGTTTCTCCCTCTGCTGCGCAGGGGAGAGAACCTTCCCCCTTGGGTGTGTGTGAGGAATAAACGAGATGGTGCCGTGCTCAGTATCTGTTGAACCATCACACAGAGACACAGAGACGCTCGAACGCGTGAAACACGCGGGCTAGAAGCTCCTTCCTTCCCAGGCCCCTTGCCCCGCTGTTCTGCCCCGCCGTGTTGAGAACAGGGAGGTGCGAGGATGTGAGTGTGTGGTTGCCCCCTTCCTTCCTCCTCCCTCCTCCGCCCTCATCACAAATGCTGCTCTTAACCACCTGCCATGAGTCACGAGCTTCCTGTGCATTTTCTCACCAAATTCTCAACGCGCTACCCTTAAAGGATGGATGATGTTTCCCGTTTCATAGCCCAGCGCGCCGGACAGAACTCTCCGGGCCGATGAGCATGTGCTGAGTCTGTGCCGTCCAGGGCGGGAGCCACGGGCTGCATGTGACCACTGAGCCCTTAACATGTGCCTGGTGCGAGGGAGGAACGAGATTTTCAATCTTATTTCATTTTAATTAATTTGCATGTAAGTAGCCGCGCACGGCAGCGGCCTCCGGACGGAACAGCACCGTTACGGGGGAAAACAGAGGAAAGCGCACCGGAGGCTGAGGACGGTCGGCAACTTGCCCCAGGTCTTCACCGTGGACCGAGGTGCAGGTGAGCGCTGGTGCCACACCTGTCGGTTCCCTCATGTGTCTCCTGGAGCCAAGGGCTGGGCTGGCCGAGGACCGACTTGGAGAAGCAAACATCCGAAACTCAAGACAGGCTGCGGAGGAATATTCCCAGGGCTGGGGAATTGGTTCAGGGGGAGGAGGAGGAAATGAGTATTCATGGCAGATGATGGCTGTGGAAACGCTTTGTAAACTGTGAAGTGCTGAGGGCGGGGGTTATGAATGATACCCATGAATGATACCCCCTTGGCACCGACTCCATGGCCAAGTTTTGCTGTCCCTCTCCACATCCCGGTGGCCTAGTTAATCATTAATTAAAGCTTAAGGGATTTGGGAATACAGGCCTCTGAAATTTGGACTAAACCCTCTATGTTATTGGGAAAGAAAAAAAAAAGAATCTCGAGTAATTAGCTTTTCTTTCCCTAAATGCTTTTTGGGTCTCATTACGAGCGAAGTGCTAGGCTAATATACCTTGTGTTGTGAATGCCTCACAATTCCTGCTAATTGAATTAAACCCAATTCTCTGCAAATAAACTCTTGGTGTTCTTAATGGCAAATAAGGAGCAAAGCTGTTTCTTCTTGGAACGGGTCATTACAAGGCCCTAATTACCAGGATCTCAATGTGTAACACAAACTGCCTTTGTGTGGGCTCCGAACGACGACGACTCTGTTAAGATCAAAGTTGCAACGTGCCCTTGGAATCTTCTCCCTCTTTTTATCCCACTTCAAAATGTTTGATAGCGACTAATCCAATTTCTAAGACGGCAGGGAAAGGAGAACAGAAATTCGTGTTTTCTTTCTTTTTTTTTGTAATTCAGGACAAATATCCTGAGAGTGACACGCTGCTAATTCCTCTTTCCCTCGGACACGGCACACTGTGAAGTTGCCGGTTAATGAAGGGATCTCTGCCGCCGGATTCGCACGCCCACCTGCCCCAGTGAACGCAGGAGCGCCGTGGTGCTGTCCGATGTTGGGGGGGCGGATGCTGTTGTTCTCCCATGGCCCAACGCCTTTATCAATAATGCAGGGCAATTACTTTGGAGACCATTCTTCACTCTTGCGGGATGGGAAACTTTATTCCAGGGCTTTTTAGAACAGCATATATAATCAGCCACACCAACCCGATTTTAACATGCAGCGTGCATCATGTCTTGCTGGCAATTTTGCGGATATGTGGGTTGAGTTTCTAAGTTTGAGATTTCTAAGTCAGGTGGATGGGAAAAAAATTAACAAGCATGGTAGCTGTGCTTTGTGAACACTCAAGGCTTCAGGGTAGGCGATAGCTAAAGACCCCGGCATTCGAGAATGCTGAGCCTCGGTTTCAGGACAAGCTGCTGGCTCTCGTGGTTTCACTCAAGCAGGACCAACCAGCTCTAGACTACCAGGGCAGCCCAGGAATTCGGTTCTCATAGTGCTTCTTCCCAAGCATCTCACTTACCTCCCTCAGTGATCAAACATCTCGCTCTTTAAGATCAAACATCACTCTTGATGTTTTTCTTCCCTAAGAAACCTCTTCGGACTCTTCTCTGATAGCAAAATTCCTAAATTCAGCCTCCAGAGCCCAGCTTCGGCACCCTCGCTGGAGCATATTGCTTGCTTCTGTTTGCTCCTTTTGCATTTTGTTCTTTCATCGGTGCCTGGGGCAACTTGGCAGAGCAAGAAGCATCTGGGTTTTAGAGAAGGACAGACCTGGGTTTGAATCATAGTCCCAGTCCTTACTTGCTGCATAGCTTGCGGCGAGTTATGTCACCTCTCAGAGCCTCTTCTAGAAATGGGGATGAACCTGGCTACCTTGCTTCAAGGCATGGCTTGGGCAGAGTGTGTTAATAATAACAATGAGGATACAGTGGCTGGTGCACAGATGTTCCATGAACAGAGTCCGATCTTGTCATTACCGCAGGACTAACCCACCGTGTGGTGATTACTTGTGTAGAAGTCCATTTCGCCACTGGGACATCCATTCTCTGAAGGAAAAACATGGACCTATCTCTTATTTTGTGAATATTCCCAGCGCCTAGTGCAGAGCTGGGCACGCGCTTGGTTTGAAAAATGCTTGCTTAATAAATTGACAAATGGATAAATGAAGGAACACTTGCAACATGCATTGAAAGGCTGAAATTAACCAGTGCCTGGCATGCAGTCGGTGCTTAATAAATGTTTGCTTACGAAGGAAGGAAGGAAGGAGGGAAGGAAGGAAGGAAGGAAGGAAGGAAGGAAGGAAGGAAGGAAGGAAGGAAGGAAGGAAGGAAGGAAGGAACCCTACAACTAAATATTCAGGGATTTAAATAGAAATCAAATCCAAGGGCTTTGTGATTTCCCACAGAGAGAATAAAATTCCCCAAACCGTCCTGCCAGAAGCAGCTTGCATCAGCTCACAGAGGAACAACAATGTTAAATTATTGCTTAACTCCTTCTCCTATGATGGTCCCTGCGTCTCACCAGGAAAATCAGCGCCTTTCTCTCAGTGCCGAGAACAGCTGCAGTTAACATGTTTGGGCGCCTTTTAAACACGATTCCCTCTAACAAGTCTCGACTTGATTTCAGCGGCTACATTTCCTTGTCACTCTAGAGAGCTCTCTTCAGGAAACTGACACACAAAACCCGTGATTCAGGGAGGGGATTTAGCATCCACCTGCAGGCAGGAGGGGCCGGAATGGCACCCGCACAGGGAGAGCGGGGGTGGGGGCGCCACTGGCCGAGGATGTGGCCCGGGTCTGCCCAGAGCTAAGGTCAAGGGTGGTCAACTTCACATCAGACCTGGGACCGGGATTTCAGCAGAAACAGCCTAGGGAATGCAGGTGTGTATTTTTAAAGCAGACACATCTACGTCTGATTCTTTGGGTCTGTGGGTAGAAAGCAGGTCCTCAATGCTGAAATGACAACAGGGTCACATCAGACCTGTTCGGTTGATGGGCCTGGACTCGGTCACTGGGGCGCTGTAGGCCACGGGAATAGGGGTGCCGGGTAAGATACAGGACACCCACTTACCTACTTTTGAATTTCAGATAAACTACATACATGCGCATGCACACATATGTGCATCATATATGTGTGTGTGCAAGCGTATCCCAAATACTGAATGGGATATATTTATGCTGAACACATACCTGTCACTGAGCGTCTGGCTGCAGACGGTCATACAGCCAAGTGTCAGTGTGCATCTTGCAGTTTCACTCGGCACACCTGGCAACCTTTTGTGGGAAGGATGAAGCAAAAACAGACCCTCCATTCCTTCGGGTCCTCCCTCACTCCAGAAGAGACGCCCTGGAGCGAGGGAGCAGGTGGGTGCGGGTGTCTGGAGTCTGCGGCTGCCTAAGCGGCAGTGCAGGCTGGTGGTTGTCAGGATGTTCCCTGCACCCAGCTCCGCTGGTTCTAATCCCGACTCCGCCACTTCTCAGCTACTGAATCCGAGCAAGTTCCTTCCCCTCCTTCCCTTCCTCCTGCCTCCATCAGACTGGATTGGTGGTGATCACAGGACCTACTTCACGTAGAGTTTGAGATGATCTGGGGGACAATGTATGTAAAACATCTGACGCCATGGCCGGAAGTCACTCGATCTACGCTCTGATTCACCGTGGTCACTACAAGGGCCCTCGCAGCTCAACGGGGGGGTGCGCCTGCCAGGGAGGCCGCCTGCAGCAAGAGCTAATGTCCCCTGATTCTCTAAGCCGGGGCCAGCAAACCCGGCCACTGTTTTCATAAACAGACACGCCCGTTCATCTGCACGACCCTACGGCAGTTTTCACATGACGAGGGCAGAGCTGAATAGTTGCCACACAGATTATTTGGCTTGAAAAGCCTGAAATATTTACCATTTGGCCCGAGACAGAGTTTTCTGAGCCCCGGTCTAACCACTGGCTTTACTTCCCACGTTGTCGCTATAACAAATTACCAAAAATGCAGCGCCATAAAACAACACGGGCTTACTCCCATACGGGTCTGCAGGTGAGAAGTCTGAAATCAGTTTCGCTTGGCCGAATAAAGCCAAGGTGTCGCAGTCTATGCTCGTTCCGGAGTGGCGTCCTTTCCCAGCCTTTCCCGCTCCTGGGAGCCGCCTGCGTGCCCCGGCTTGTGGTCCTTTCCCCGCCTCCAACTTGCGTCTCTCCAGCCTCCACAGCCATCACCGCCTCACTCTCTCCCCTGATGCGCCCTGCCTTCCTCTCATGAGTGACACAGTGATTACCTGAGCCCACCTGGACAGTTAGGATCACCCCATGTCAAATCCTTAACCTCATCATATCTGCCAAGTCCCTTTTGACAGACAAGGTGACTCACAGGTCCGGGGGATGTGGACATATCTGGATGTCATTATTCAGATTGCCACAGCCACCCACGGGAGAGCCCAGAGCAGGCAGAGGCCAAGCCTCAGCCCCACCATGGCCTTGTCACAGCCTCGCACCTGGGAGTCGAGAATGACCCCGATTCACCTGCAGAGTGTGGCTGGGCTTGGGGTCCCCTTGGGGCCCTCGTGTCTAGTCCATGCCCCACAGTTACGGACCGGTTGTCTGTATTCTTCCCCCCAGTTCACATGCTGAAAGCCCAACCCCCAAGGCGATGTCATTAGGAGGTGGGGCCTTTGGGAGGGGATTAGGTCCTGAGCGTGGGGCCCTCATGAATGGGATTAGGGCCCTTATAAAAGGGACTCCAGAGAGCTCCCTCACCCCTTCCACCATGTGAGAATGCAGTGAGAAGGGGCCGTCTATGAACCATGCAGGCCGTCACCAGACACCAAAGATGCAGGCACCTTGATCTTGGACTTCCCAGCCCCTAGAACCATAAGAAATGCATGCGCGTGGTTTAAGCCACACAGATTGGGGTACTTTAGTTAAAAGCCTGAATGGAGAAGAAAGCCCCCTGCAGCATCCTTGAGAAGCAGCGACCCAGCTTCAAGAACACCCCCAAAAGCAGCAGGCTCAGTACCCCAACAGCAGCCAAAGAGCTTAGAAGAAACCAGGACATTCGGGGTCAAGAGAGGAACAGAGTCTCTTCCACAGGAGCCTCTTGGCAGCCCAAGCTCTCCCCTGGCGCAGGCCCTGCCTCTCAGCGTCCCTGAGAGGGGCTTCCCCTCCACCAGGTTCTGCCAGCATGCTCCCCATGATGGAGAACTCACTACCTCCCCAGGTGGGCAGCACAGCCACGCTGGAGCCCCTGTGCCATTAGAGGGCTCCACTCACACACCCCCCTCCAGGCAGAGCTGACCCACAGCCCCACGCCTCACTAAGTGAAGCCTTCCCCTTCTGACATCTCTTCATACACGTGAAGCCCAGGTTCTCACCCCAGTAGCCCCTTCCTCCAACCAGGCCTTTTCTTCTAGAGCTCTGTGCCGGTGTCAGAGTCGGGATGACCCGGGAGGGCCCTGTGCCTGGTGTCCCAAAGGCACGGGAGGGGGCAGGTGCAGAGCCAGGTCTCCCCTGGCCCGTCGGCACAGGGTGACTTTCTACCCCGCGGGGAGCGGCATTCGCGGGGGCTCCCAGCCCCGTCCCGTGCACCGTCAGACGCTGGGAGGGGGGCGGCCTCTCCGGGAGGGGCTTTGTTCTCCCAGACTCTCCCGAAGAGCTGTCTGATTCACTGCTGTGCAGATGTGCTGCCTCTGGTTCAAGTGAGGACAGGGCCGCGGGGACGTGGGGGAGGCGAGATTAGGCTGGGACTGAGATGCAGAAAACTGTCCTATATTTGTCACTGGGTTCATGACATGGTGTCCAGGTCTATTTCTAAAACACAGTGGGGATCTAATGACCGTTTGCTGACTCTGGATGCGGATAAATTGAGGAGGGTAATAATAAACTGAGTTAGACAGTAAATGGAGTATCAGCAATGGACTAGGGGTGCCTTGGTCACTAGTCCCAGGTCTCACACAGTCTCTAGCACACCGGAGATGCTCGTGGAAGACACTGTTGAATATCTGCACAATAACCATTCCCAATCTCCTTCCCTTTTGTCTACCTTAGTTTCTCCATCTTAATTGCTCCTAGGGGTGACCACTGAGACTGATCTAGTCAAGCTGTAAGAGGATGACATCCAGTGAGGACATCTTCTCAGAAAGCAATTCTTCAAAGACAAAGAGCCTCAAGAAGAGAAAGTTTCCATCTAACCAATTCCTGCCTTGAAACACAGTAGGAGGTTGTGATGCCTGGAGCTATGACAGCTATTTTGTGATCATGAGACCACAAACATGTGGATGAAGGTGACTGTCTTGAGGCTGGTGAAGCAAAGTTGTGGAGCAAAGCTTGGATTCTTGATGCTGTTGAACTAGCCATGGAACCACCTGACTCCAGCCTTCCTGTTGAGTGAGATACTTAATGTCTTATAAATAAGTCTCTGTTGGCCAGTTGTGTTGTTTGTACTTCAGAGCACTTCAGGTTAAAGCAGCACTTAATAAACATTTCCTGAGTTGTACTTGAAGGGCTTATAGAGAGTCCTCATTTGGTCAATCAGGACCATAGAATGCCAGAAGGACATCTAACGGCTAAGGAGAGAGCTAAAGGAATTAAAGCTGTAAACTGAAAAAATGGCGTTTGGTAAAAAGTGAGTACCAAACAAAACTGTCAAGCTCCCTCCCAGTTACAGAAACAGAAATATGAGATTTCTGGTTCTGATTTTCTGTGACAGTTTGGTAAGACTTTTTTCCCTTGTAAGTCTTGAGCCGAGGGTGGAGAAACATACCGGGGGCCCGAGCCAAACAAGCTGTGGCGATGCAAAGGACAGACGCAGGCGCTGGCTGATCCAATCAACTCCCAGCTCCGATTCAGGCTCTCTCACCCTCAGCACTCTCGGAATTTGGGGCTGGGTAATTCCATGCCGTAAGATCTCTCTTGTGTTTGTCAATACCCCCGGCCTCACCCACTAGACACCAGGAGCACTCTCCACCAAGCTCGGAAACAAAAATCGTTTCCAGAAATGTCAAATGTCCCCGGGGGTGCAAACTTCTTGAAGGAATCCTGAGCAGGGAAAGTAACTCCTCTTGGTTTCCTTTCCTCATCTGTAAAAGGGGAAAGATAAGAGCCCCACTTCATAGCACCGGCCTGAGCGCCCACTGAGCTAGTCTGCAAAAGTCTCAGTCGATGTTAACCGTCGTTAGGGTCACTGGTTTTTTTTTTGGAGGCAGACTTTGTCGTGCCTGCTTTGCAACTTGGCTCTCACCAATATTAGAGCTGAAAAGGAACATAGATCTTCGTCAATCAAGTTCCCATTTTACAGATAAGGAGAGAGAGAAAGTGACGAGGCCAATGTCCTATAGCAAGTAAACCACCAGCCCCAGAGCCAGAGTCCACAGACGTCGGGAACGCTAAGCCTGTGCCGCCTCTTTCCGAAGCAGCAGTCGGAGCCCATCCTCCCAAGCGCCTTCCCCGACCTCCCACAGGACCCTCCACTCAGCCGACTCAAAAAGATTTATCGGGAACGGACTGTCACGCCGGGTAGCACGTCAATCCCGAGGGTACAGTGATCGGTGAGACAAGCACGGCCTTCTCTGCCCTCAGGGAAGCTTGGCTGGGCCAATGCCACGTGAATAATTCCTGACGAGCTGGACTTGAAACCCCAGAGGAGCACCAGGCAGCTCCCAGGGCAGAGGAGGAGGCCGGCACGGGCCAGTCCAGTTTCCCAGTGAGCTGCCCTTCCGCCTCGGCCCTGACCCAGGGAGTGGGTGGCTAGGGGCGGGGCTGGGAGTCATCACGAGGCTGAAGCTTATGCAATCTCCGAGAAAGGCCGTCTGAGTCAGGTTTGAACTGGGACAAAAAGCAGACAAGATGCCCAAGAAGATCCCTTAGGATTCTGCTAGCCGGGGACAAACCCTCATCTTCACTTCCGTTATTCTAGGACCCTCTGGGGTGCCTTGGGGGTGCCTCAGGCAGAGGGGGCAGTTTGTGGGCAGGCACGAAACTGAGAGGAGTCCAGCAGGGCTGGGACGTGGAGAGCGTGAGCAAAGGCCCCGCGGGAGGAGAAGGGGAGGGGGAGGGGATGATGGTGGAGGTGGCAGGAGCCCAGGGGGTTGGCAGTAGAGCAGGGCGTGTCAGGGGTACAGGCCAGCAGTGTGGACAGGGCCCTTAGAACGAGGGACCCCCCCATCGTGTCAGAGAACGCAGGTTCTCCTGCAGGTGCCCAGGGACCGCAGGGCTGTAGGGAAGAGCACCCCCTAGAGCAGTCGCCACTAGGAACACGTGCCTGACTGCAGAGTGGAGGGGCACCGGAGGAAGTGGGGCTGGCACCAGCAGACAAGTCGGGGGGCCGCGGCTGAGATCCTCGGGGGAAAGGGGCAGGCTGGTCTGCGGTAGAGCCCTGTTCCCGGCCGGTGCGACTGCCCTCCAGGGAACGGTTGTCAACGCGGAGGCATCTGTGGTGGCCACGGCTTGGGCATCTAGAGCGTGGAGGCCGGGGATGGCCCAGGACCACCCTTGCAACAAAGGGTGACCCGGCCCCAAATGCCCACAGCTCAGGGTTCGAGAAATCCTGGGGCAGAGGTGGGAGACGTGTCTGCAAGGCGGCCTCGGCTGGACTCGGGGATGAGCTGGATGCGAAGGGCGGAGAGTGAGGAAGTATCGACCACGATGGCTCCATCCACTGAGCCGTCAGTCAGTTGCAAGCTGGAGGCGGGGGAGCTGGAGGCTGAGGATGAGCCTCCCTGCGAGGCCCGCTGCGGGTGTGCACAGAGGAAGAGCGGGCAGCCCCGCGGTCTGGGCGCAGGGTCTCCGCAGCCTCCCCTACCCCGCGCTGAGCTTCTCTGGGCCTCACGTGCATCTGGGCCCCTGGGCCCCTCTCCTGCAGGCTGGCTGCCCTGGCCCAGTCTTGCCCCCAGCTGCAGAGCCCACGGCCCCCTCAGCGGGGAGGTGGTGGCGGCAGACGGAGTTGCCCCACCCCCAGCTCACGTCGCAGCAAAGCCTCACGACTAATTAAACATCTGCTGCAAGCTACAATTTGCTAAATTGCCTCACACTCTAACTTCTGGCACGGACTAATCCGAGTTCTCAACTTGGGGCCCAGAGCCTCCTCCAGGCAGCCGCAGCCCCCCGGGGTCCCCGCCGCCCACCAGGGCCAGGCGTCTCTCTCCTGGGACCGTGCCGTGGGCGGGACGGGAGGCCTGCAGGCTTGGTTCCTTGAGGAGCTCGTAATCAATTGTCCCCCAGAAAAAGACTAGAGAAGAAGATGAATGAGTAATCAGATGTAACGACACACCAAATTGAGTTTAATCAAGAACTGAGGCAGATGAGACAGGATACACGTCATATGGGGGTGGCGGATGGGTGACTCTTTTCCTCCTGAAACCTTGAGGAAGGGAGGGTCCGGGCAGGGCCGCCAGCCTGAGCCCTGCACAAGCCCTGGGGCGGGAACCGCAGAGTGCTGGGCCCTGCCCCGGAAGGTGCTGCTCCTGTAGGTCCCAGAGGGGCTCGGGAATCTAGACCCTTCTAAGTCGATAGACGTTCGGAGGACTGGCGTGCTCAAATCCCTGTTTCTCCACGGAGCCTCCCAATCCCTCCTCCTGAGAGAGAGCGGAGATGAGTAACACCACCTCCTGCGCAGACTGTCACCGCGTCTCCAGGCCCCGTGACGCGTGCGCAGCTGTCCCAGCCTGCCCTGCTCGCTCACCCTCCCACGCGGGCGCCTGCCCCGCTTGCCTCTGTCCGGGTCCCGTTGTCACGCGCTCATTCCTCTGAGCTCAACTCAGCTGTCCTCAATGCCAGGAAGCCCCTTCCAGCCCCCAGGGCTGGGCCAGGCGACTTCTGCAGCCCTGTGGCTCCATTATGTCCCTGCGTCACCACACGCAGTGACACAGATGTGCAAGTAGAGCCATCCCATCCCTTCTCTCAAGAAGCAGGGTTCACAGATGGCCCCGGTTAGCAAATGTACCTCGAAGTGAGCAGTTACTTGGTGCCACGCCAGGGGCTGGGCACTGAGGATGCAGATGTGGGGGTGACACTGCTCCTGTCCCCGAGGGACTCGCCCCTGTGCCACGTGCCTCTGCAGGGTGCTCGGGCCAGTAAGTTTCAGGAAAGGGAGCTTCAACCACGTGGCACAGAATCCGTCCTCTCCCACCGCAGCTCGGGGAGAGAGGGTGGTATGTGCATTAATACTTTTTTGCCTCCAAATAATACATAATACATAAGAGACTTCAATCTTTCCAAATTATAATAATTTGGACAGGGTCTGGGCTGAGAAAAAGACTAACTAAACTGAGAAACAAGGAAAACAAATCTCTCTCTGTATCTGCCAATATAAGACATTTCAAGGACCAACACTCATGTCCGTTCTAGATTTACGGATCACAATTCACCCTTAACTTTCAAGTAAAGGAGACCCTTTGAGTGTATCTTAATTGGCAACATTGTATCAGCCCAGTCGCCTTTATAATCGCAAGGTACAAAAGTGGACTGCTTCCTTTACTTTAAACCTTCTACAGGATTCTTAGTATAGATTTGATCCCTGGCTTACTAAATTATGATAAGATGGTACCTCTCTTTTACAGTGAGACTTGTTGATGAAGAAGACTCTAGAAGGGGGCTCTCATGCAGATCCTTGGATCCCCCCACTTGGCTTCCAGAGTCTGTGGACACTTCGCAACTGAATGCAAAGTTGTGCTGATGCATTTTGGGGCGTTGTTGGCTTTCACCAGATTCGCAAAAACATCCGTGGCCCTAAAGGGACTGAACCACCACTGGAAAACATCTTTCTCAGAGATTTTTACAACAGGTGACCTTTGAAGAGCCTTTAATGTCATCGTTGGCAGCAAGTCTTTACGTGACTCCCCAGAGGTACATCCTCTCCTGCTGAGGTCCCGGAGAGCTGGAACGCAGGCAGCTCAGCTTCCGGAACGTCTCTGGTTCCTCATCCCTCTGATTCTAAGACCCAGAGCCCAGCTTTTCTGTCTCTACTAACTCCACAGTGCCCCAGTGAAGAACCCACTGGACATCTCATAGGTTTGGCTAAACGCCCCATGACTGTGCACCTGCCCTCCTGGGGCTTACAGGCTCTTGGGAGAGATGTCGATGGGCTATAATTACAGAGCAATCAGAAATCTAGCAATGATGGCTACCATGTGTTATATACCGTGTGCCAAGGTGTGAGCTAGGCATTTCGTATGAAATATGCTGCCTAATCCTTGCAATAGCCCCAGCTCCTGCAAGGATTTTAGCTCTGAGGCTAAAATGACACCCACCCGGAACATCACTGTACAATGCACGGGCAGGCCGGACAGCGTGGGCAGGGAAGTCGTCCTGACTGCGCCCAACTGCAGAGTGCACCGCCTCTAACACAACACGCAATCATCCCGGTGGTCTCGGACCCCAGGCTGCCACCGCATCAAGACAATTCGCAAATGGACACTGCAGCCCACGACACGGGTGCTGGGCAACCCCAGCCTAGAGAAAAGTGGTAGTTTGGTGTTTCTAAAACCCTCCACGGCGATATTGACTATGCTGAGCCAAGGAAGGAACCGGAAGCAAGAGGAGAGGAAAAGCAAACAGCCTCCGATCGCGGCTCCCGGGGGCCCAGCTACTTGTGCCAATAAGTCGTCTCCGAAAAAAATAGTTTTGTTTGCTTCCCTTTTGAACAAATGAAGGTTTTTCCAAAAGGTTCCAGTTTCTCTTTGATTCTGTAGTTGCTGCTGATGGCATTCAAAGGCCTTTGGGGTAACAGGTGCATTTCAAATGAGTGGAAATAACAAATAAATTGGATCCAGGATTCACAGCATTAGCAATGTCTTTGTTCTCGTGCGTCAATGCCCGGCTTACGGGCAGCAGATCCACACAGCCCGCGGGAGCCTGGGGGAATCTCGGGTGGGGGCTGTTCCTACAAGGACGAAGAGGAGGAGAGGATGGAGGGAGGAGGAGAAGGAGACCACCAGGACCCCCTTACAGAGTTCAACTACACACGCACTAGGCGCTACCTCCACACCTGCCCCCGATCTCCACCTGACGCCACCACAGGGTCCAAGTCACCATCACCTCTTCCCTGGGTGACTTCAGCAGCTTCCTCACTTTGTCCCCTTAGACCCACTCTCCACACGGCCATCAAGACAATCTTCCCAAAATGCCCAGCTCATCGTGTGACCTCCCTGCTTCCCACCCGTCAGTGGCTTCCTGTTGTGTTTAGGATAAGCCCCGGGTGGCTGGCTGTGGCTTCCAGCCTCTGCAGGATCACTCCTGTCATACTCTCCCCATCGTCAACTTTTTTTTTTATTTCTTTTTGAGACAGGGTCTCGCTTTGTCACCTGGGCTAGAGTGCAGTGGTGCCATCACAGCTCACAGCAACCTCAAACTCATGGGCTCAAATGATTGTCCTGCTTCGGTCTCCTGAGAAGCTGGGACTACAAGTGCCACCATGCCTGGCTAATTTTTCTATTTTTTGTAGAGATGGGATCTTGCTATGTTGCTCAGACTAGTCTCAAACCCCTGCCCTCAAGCAATGCTCCTTCCTTGGCCTTCCAAAGTGCTCAGATTACAGGTGTGAGTCACTGCACCCAGCCTCTCCCCGTTGCCTTCTATACTGCAAAGTGGAGGCAGCTTCTGAGATGGTGCCCAGCAACCCTTGCCCCTGGCGCACAAGCCTTCGTGTGGTCTCCTCCTCGTGAGTGTGAACCGGACCTAGGGACATGCCTCTAAGGAACAGAACACAGTGAGAGGGCTCGCAGGCAGATCCTTCCCCAGTCGAGCCTTCAGATGTCTGCAGACTCAGATGACACGCCCTGACTGCAGCCTGGGGGAGACCCCAGAAAGAGGGCCCAGCGAGGCCACATCTGGATTCCTGGCCCACAAAACTGTGGGATGTCAAGTGGTGAATGTGGTTGGTTCAAGTCACTCAGCCTGGGGGTGAGTGGTTCTACAACAGCAGATTGCTAATGCATCCAGCCACCTCACTGTCCCTTCCCCTGAACACATGCCACACTCCTCCTTGCCCCGGACCTTCCACAGTCTCCAGCCTCCCCTGAAATGCTCCACTCGCATCCCTCACATGGCTGCATCTTCTTCATCCTTTATTTCTAGACTGAGATGTCACTTTCTCAGACCTGGTCACACTGTCTACGTAGTGACCAAACCCACCATTATTCTTAATATCCCGCTCTTTCTCTTCATTGCTCTTGCCCAGGTTAGTGATCATAAATTGCTTATATATGAGTTAAACGACTCTCTCCCACACATGGATGGATGCATGGACAGAAAGTTAGATGGATGAATGGACAAATGGAGAGAAGAAATATATACACATTGGTGTGCATTCAGGAGAGGATGGCCATCGTTAACGAGGGGACTTGGAAGTAGAGAAGTTTTAACTTAAAGCAGGGGTTGCCAACTAAAGCTTAATTGGAAAACAGACACACCCATTTATTTCCACGCTGCCTGTGGCTGCTTTTACATGACAGCAGAGTTGAGCAGTTGAGACAGAGACTCAAACTGTTACACAAATAGAGCCTAAAATAGTTACTCTCTGGCCCTATTCAGAAAAATGTTGATGACTCTTGATCTAGATGGAGGGAATTCTTGGGGTGGGTGGAGAGCTATCTGCAAGCCTTGTGTAGAAGTGGAATATGAGTTGTCCGGTGTAGTTTTACAGGATTAGAAAATATGATGTCTAATGTGTGAAAGAGAAACATAAGTGGGGTAAAAAGGAGAAAGAATATTCATAGAGTCAGAGATGCTCCCACAAAGAAAGGCTTCACTGGGAGGTAGTGAGCCCTCTGTCATTGGGGGTGTGCTAAGAAAAGCTACACAACCACTTTCTGGAATGTTGCAAAGATAATCTAACATTACCTACATGACTGGTCAAGGATTTAGGACTTTTTAGCTTGTTCCTGCCAAGAACTCCTTTAGAAGTCAGCTGAAACCTACATCCCACTTCTCAGAATAATGTTTGTAAATGCATAAATAATGGACATGGAATTATAAAAGGAATTTATGTTAAAATACAGATATAAAAATCTGTAATATAGCAATATGTTTGCGCTTTTAAATTAACATGCTAAATAACAAAAATGGTGAATCTAATAACTATTAGTAACTTCAAAGTAGAGATGAGCATAAAGTAGAAATCAACAAACTATCACCTGCAGGCCAAAGCTGGCCCACCAACTGCTTTTGTAAATAAAGTTTTATTGAAACACAGCAACACCCATCATCTGCGGCTGCTTTCATGCTAAATGTCAGAGTCGAATCATTGAGACTGTGATCATGTGAGTCACAAATGCCAAAAATATCTACTATCGGCCCCTTTATGGAAAAGGTTTGCCAATTTCTGGCATAAAGGATTTTCAAAACATATGAAACACTGTAACATGGAATGAAAATATCTGGGATGTGTACTGGTGACAAAGTCATAGGTACTACTAACACTATTGTGACTTGTGTCGAAATTCACACTTGAAGGGCACAGTAAACTCTAGGCAAAGGTTTGGGAAAAAATGTTAAGGGAAGGAGGGAATGGGAAGTGACTGCCTAATGGATACGGGGTTTTTATGTGGGGTAATTAAAAAGTTCTGGGATAGACGGTGGTAACTGTTGAACATCATTGTGAATGTACTTAATGCTCCTGAATTGTACATTTGAAATTGGTTGATATGGCAAATTTACATTGTATGTTTTCTTGACCATGAAAAAAATGCACTCAAAAAAAAAAGATGATATAATTTTTTCCCATCCAAGTTCATGAATCCCCCTAAATTCTATCCATAAACTCCAGGTGAAAACCATAGCAAATTATCTAGACATTTCCTTCCAACCTTATGGTAAGTGATTTCTGGCCCTGCTCTGGAAAGTTCCATGAGTTCATCTAGGAACTGGGCGTGAGGTAGGCGGAGTCCACAGAGGGTTTGGTGTTGAAGGGTCTGCCTGCAGCACCCTGCTCCTGCTCCGAACCTGGGGTCCCTGCTCCTTCCTTCGCCACAGGGGCTGCCTTCCGCCACCGTGTCGCATTCTATGAAGTCAGACCACATGCAAGGTCTTGCAGACCGTGTCCGCAGAGCTGGGACTTGAACCTACACAGCCGGGCTCTGGAGTCCACATGCTTAACCACAACAACAAACTGCTTCTGATTCCTTCCAACTTCGATATCCTAGGAGTCTAAGTTCTCAGCTAAACTCTCCCGGCCCCGGATTGGAACGCAAGCAAAGACATCGTTCCATGGTGGGATTCGACCTCTCACTTTTCTGATGTGATGCGGGAGTTGACCCCTACGACGAGGAAGCAGAGACAGAGCCCACTCACAAGACCCTTAGGCACACAAGCCAGGATGGAGCACGTGGCAATGTCGCTGGGTCCCCCAGGAAAGTGCACAGGATAAACATTTCAGCCCACCTCAGGAACCAGGGACGGCAGACAGGCCCCAAGGGTCCCTTTTAGCAACTCTCTGGGCTAGAATTCCACCCACCGCGCAGATGCCCTGAGACCTCTGAAGCCAGCAGGCTCCGAGCGTGCAGTTATCGCACAGAAAGCAAGGTCTGAGCCTGCAGCCTGCGGGGAGAGCGGCCTCAGATGCCCTGCAAGGGCAGGATGCCTAATTGTGGAACTCAATTTTGTTTTCATAGGAATCAATTTGGAGGGATTTTCATTTTCAATTATTCAACAACATCCAATTTTCCTTCCACACCTCAGCCAGACAGGAGGAGAGAAATTGCACATGTCAATCACTCCGGAACGCCGCTGACCAGCCTGAAGCCACCCCGCAGTTCTCTGCCTGGAGAGAGCATGGCTGGGGCCCTGGGAATGTGCCCGGGCTTTCCTGAGACAAATGGAGACACCAGATGGCCTTTTGCCCTGGACTCTAGGACACTGTCTGGCACTTGTTCTCCCTGTCAAAGAGGGAGACGGACAATCTCCAGGCCAGCAGGAATGACACACTCGGGGAGCAAGGCGGGGAGGCAGCCCTTTCCTCCTGGCCAGTCTCCCACCACCTCCTCACTGCTCATCACGGAGGGCCCTTCCCAAGGTCCTCGGAGGTGACAGGGACGTGGGAGCCGGGCAAGCCAGGCACAGACTCCAGAGCCCCCTCCTGCTCTCCCCATGACCCTGAGAAAACTGTCTAACCATCCTGAACCTTGGCTCCTTGCTCCTCAGAGCGGGTGTGAGCGCGGCTGGCTCCCAGGCCCAGGCAGGTGAAGCGACTCGCCCAGGTTGCCCTCACCAGGTAGCAGCAGAGCCTGGATCTGAACCCAGGGGTCTGGCCACAGCCCCCCACCCCCACCCCGCCGTCCTGAACTCCCATGCTGCAGAGGACAGTGCCTGACACACAGCAAGTTCTCGATCGACAGGAGAGCACGCCGTGTGCTCTGCCACCCGGGGCTGGGACTCCGCTGGCTGGGTAGTCTCTGGGGGCAGGAGCTACATGACTTCACACGCCTGCCCGGCATGCATCCGTTCACGTCTTCCACCCCTAAATGCACTCCCAAAGTAGTTGTCACGTGCCGACTCCGCACCAGGCCTTGTGCCAGCAGACAACAAAGCGAGCAGCATCCGTTCACTCGCCGCGCATACGCCCGGCTGCCCTCTCGTGCTGGCGACGCTCCCTGCGCCCACAGTTGGCACCCACAGTGACAGGCGGCGGGCGTGCGGCGGGTCAGTTGTGCTGAAAGGGGCGAGTCCTAAGGGTGCGGGTGTGGGCTGTCACTGGGATGGTCACAGAAATAAGACGAGTGAGTTCTACCGATCCACTATACGCACACTTCCCATAGACAGAAACACCGCATGGTGCACTTAAAATTTTCCATCATTTCTTTGTGGTGGGCAAATTTGCACCTTATACAATAAAAGGGCCGGAGAACTAGCTGGGCCCACTCTGCCCTCCCGCCGGCCGCCACGTGAGGATGAGTGATCAGGCGCCGTCCCGGGGGCGGAGAGCAGCCCTGCCGGGCACGGACTCTGCCGGCGCCTTGAACTTGGACTTCTCAGCCTCCAGAAACGTGAGAAAATACATTCCCGCTCTTTATCAAAGACCCCGTCTCAGCTATTTTGTGATATCAGCAGGAACAGACTAAGACAATACGAAAAAGAAGAATAAAAACCAAGCACGTTAATAATGAAAGAGGCAAGAGGAAACTTGGGGAGGTGACAGAGAGGTCCATGACTTGGTGACCTCGTGGGCGTAACTTAGCCCCAAACTCACCGAGGCAAACACCGTAAATACACACAGCTGTCATCACAGCTCAGCAAAGCGGCTTTGAACTCGGCATAAGAGTTCCCGCCTATTCTCTGCCAGCTCCCCTCAATGAAAGAAATGTTCTTCATTGAACATTTCTTCTGCTTCTGGCATTGTTCTAAGTACTGAAATGCTTTGCCCTGAATTCTCAGAATTCTATGATAGAAAAACTATATGTGGCTCCATTTTACAGATGAAAAAACTGTATACAGAGACCTAAGTTACTTGCCCGAGATGCTGGGGGAGGATGCTGGGCATAGGATTTTCCACCCTGAGTGGCTGGTTTCAGAGAACACACTCTTACCATTTTATTACAGGGCCCCCCAGCCACCACCCCCAGCCATTCGTAAGTGTTTGCTGGATTGAACTGGCCAGGACCGGCTGGGGTTGGCGGCGGGGGGTCTGGCAGCAACAGGGCCAGACTGACAGAGAACGCACTCCTCCGCCCCGGCTGGGACAGAAGGTCCCGTCTGGGGGTGGCCTTGGGCTCTGGCATCTGAGGTGGCCCTGACGTTCTCTCTCAGGCAAGATGAGGAGGAAAGACAGCCATCGGCAGCAAGGAGCCTTCGTCTTCCCTGACTGGTGCGTGTGGTCTTGCTGGGTGGGTGGGCTGCAGGGACCCCGGTGGGAGCCGCGCAGGGCAGCAGGTCCGGGGGTGAGGAAGGGAGAGAAGAGCCAGGCTCTTCGGGGTAAGGGGTCGTCCTGCCCTCCAGGGGAGGGGGCTCGCAGGTGGGCACAGTGACAAGGACCACCTTGACCACGCGGTACCCTGGGCAACTGTCAGTCGGAGAGCAGAGAGCACTTTCCGAAACCGAGACCAAGGCTTCCTCTGATTAAGAAGTCGCTGTCAGAGAGACGGCTGGATCCAGACGAGCTTGTTTAACTGTCTGATCCGCTAAACCCCAGCGAGGCTGAGAGCGCGCCGGAGACAGACGGGGGCACGCCGTCACCCAGGACGCGGCGGAGGTGCGTCCCAGCGATCCAGGGTCACAGAGGAATGATCTCGCACTGCCTTTTCTTGGGGAAAGTGTTTCTCCTCGCAACGTTCATTTCCAGGTGCCCTGTGACGCCGGCCAGCAAGCACACAGGAGGGGACCGGGAGGAAGCTGGCTGGGCTGGTGGCGGAGAGGGCTGGGGGACATCTCCCCTCCCTGTGCCTGGAAGCCTGGTGGGCTTGCCGTCCTGGTGCTGGGGAACCGTGACATGCCAAGTACGGTCCAGCCACTGGTCAGAGGCCACATGGACGGTCCCTCATCACCCCACCTCTGCCCCAGCCCTCTGCTCCTCCCGTCTCCCTCCCCCTCAATTTATACCGCAGACAACCAGATCTTCTAGCAAACATCCGTGTGCTCAATCCCACGTGACCTACTGAAGACAGATCTGAGTAAGGCAGCATGGCACCATAGCTAGGAGAACTTGGGCTTTGGAGTCAGGCTGTGGGAGGTGAGACCCTCATGAACAGGATCAGTGCCCTTATAACAGAGAGCTCATTCGACCCTTCTGTCATACAGTGCCACAGTAAAAACACAGCTACCTAGGAAGTGGGCCCTCACCAGACACCCCGTCTGCTGGTGCCTTGACCTTGGACTTCCCCACCTCCAGAACCGTGAGCAATAAATTTCTGCTGTGCGTGAGCCACCCAGTCTGTGGCACTTTGTCATATCAGCCCAAATGGACTAAGATGCAGGGAAGACAGCGGCCCGGAGGAGGGAGAGAAATTGGAGAGAGGAGAGGAGGGTATGGCAGAGATGCCTGAGGAACGAGACCCAGGACGATGGAATGTGCAGACTTGTCCATTGCGTGGTGAGAACAGGGGAGAGAGGAGTCCAGGGGGATGTGTTTGGTGGGTGGAGGAGCCGTTTCCTTAGCCTCGGGGACGTGAGGAGGAAGCTCTGGTCCCTGTTGAGTGTGAGGAGCATAATGGGATGTGTCCACCAGACACAGATGTCCAGCACCCAGAGGAGACACTCAGCTGCAGGCGGCAGCAGCCAGCTACACTCGTGACCATGAGGTGTGCCCTGTTCCTTGTTGTCCTCCACGACCAAGATTCTCCGTTTTCTTCCCGCCACACCAACAGCTCTCTGAAAATAGGGGTCTGTCTTATTCTTCTACTTTCTCCCAAAACTAACACAGTCAAATATCACTCAAGAATTGCCTGTTGATGGGCTTGGACCATCTCTAATTCAGAGGTCATGTGTGAACTCAGAGAAGGGTTTCAGAAGACATGACAAGGACAGTGGCAGACACGTGGGGTTGGTGCTCAGCAGATTCATTAGTTGAATGAAGAAAGGCAGAGTGACTATGACGTTAATAGATCTCCCCCACCAAGAGCAAGAGACAGAACCCAACAGAATACGCCCTTACGGGAGGAGTTCGGTCACATGATACAGGTGCTTGTAGGTCATGACATATAATGAAACTCAAGTTTTCCCACCTGGACAAGTCACTTTTGTTCTCTAAGCCTCAGTTTCCTCATATGCAAAATGATGGTGGCACACATCACTTGGAAGCACCAATGAGTCAGAAATAGAAACCTTGTCACACACAGCCTGGCCCAGCAGGGACTCGGTAGTTGGTAAGGATGCCAATAATTGCAATGATTGTTTTAATAATCACGTACTATTACTATGGATCAGGATGAGGATGGAGGTTATCTAATATCTTCATCCATCAGTCCCCTGCCTAAATCCCTTCAAAGACCCTACTGCTTTTAGTAGAAAAACAAAGGCACTTAACGTGACCACAAGACTCATCACTGTCCAACCCTTGCTCGTCCCTCCAGCCCCATCCAGACAAACCATCCTTCTCTCTCCTCCCCAGCCTGGCTTCCCTCCCCAAGGGGCTTGGTGACATGCCATCTTCCAACGTCAGTGAGACCTTCTCCTGTTCCCGAGCTGTGAGAATTTGGCCTCACTCACTTGTTCTTCCATTAATTTCTCACCCTCTTATTCACAAGACATTTATTTATTACCCACTCTGTGCCAGGCATCATAAAAACGGAAGTACCTGAAACTCTAACCATGAATGGGCTGTGAGCGAGAGTCCCGTCATCCCATCGGTACCTGCCTGTCAGCAAGCTCTGCTTAAAAAGACACGTGAAGGGAATGAGGTGAAAGAATACGGACCCTGAAGACCCAAGCCTTGTCCCCCACTCTGGTTTAATTACAGCCATAGAGATGTAGCTACTCCCAGAAGTGCCTGTGCCAACACACACACACACACGCACATGCACACGGCAGAGAGAAAGCAAAGAGAGAGAGAGTGAGAGAGAAGATCCAAATTAGATTATAAAGTGCAGAAGGAATAAAGGAAAGGGTGTATCCTCAGCTGAACCCAAGATGGGATTTTTCTGGATTTTGGGCGATTTACTGGAAGGTGGGTGGATCTCCTGCTCCGGGTGTTTATTTGCATGGGAGGAAGAGAGACTTGGAGAAGAAATATTTTTGTGTAACTCCTCAAAAAAGAATAGAACACGGAGAGGACAGAATAGCATCTTTCTCCGCCTGGATCTGGGGCTCAAGAATTATTGCAACAGGGGCTTCAGACAGGAGACGCAGGGTCTGTTTTCATGAGAGACTGGAGAATTTGGGGCTCAGGTGGCATCCCTGGGAGAGGAGAGGAGATGGTCTTATCACTCCTGCAGAGAGCTGCTGATGCAGCCAGTGAGATGCAAAGGTACCTGGATGGCTTTGTAACTTGGAGGTACTGAAAGTCAGGGAAGCTTCCGAGGTGAGACAGGAAAGAGCTTCAAGGGAAAGGTGGCAAGAGGGAAAGGGGTGCCGCCGGCTTCTGAAATCCCAGGACCTCGAAGCCTAGGATGTAGCAGGTGAAACAAACAGAGAGGAAAGATGGAGAGCACCCTTCAGGAGCCACTGGGGGCCAACGGTGAGTCCGGGTTCGCAAAGCAGAGCCAATGCCGCCTTCAGCCCAGGGCGTCATCAGCCTCGTCAGTCAGCTCTACCCAGAGCTGCGTCCCCCTGCTGGGCCCCCCGCAACCCAGAGCTCCCAAGGGCCATCCACCTGGGAGCTGGAGGACCCGACCAACTAGGCCTACCAGCTTTCAACCCACTGTAACACCCCCGCGGCACCCACACCACCCAGCGTGGCCCCGGCCCCTGCCCCCTTCCGAGTTCATTAGCGAGCCCAGCGTCGGTCCTCTCGGCAGCACCGAGTTCTCCGGGCTCCACTGTTTCCTGAGAAAGGATAATAAATGTGTTCAGAAGCGTGGGGTGATTTATTAAAGTGCATTGTATTGCAATGGTTTTACAAGAAGATTAATTTTTAATAAAGAAACCTATTACCTCACTCTTTGAGGACCTTCACACACCTAAGAAAAATGATTCCTTTTGCCTCTGCGGAGACGGCTGCGGCTTCTTTCCTGGAACAGGAGCCGCTTTGTTCTCCCAGCTCCTCCGGAGAGAGGGAGATGGGCTTTCTGAGTGGGGTCCACACGGAATGTGGGCCTCTTCTTGGTCCATTAGTGACCGGAAGTCCATTTTTCAGGCTCTTTTCTTACCCCCATCCCCCCAGCTGAGGTTTCTGAGCTGCCCCATTCTAATCGTGAGGCGGGGTCCAGAGCAGGGGACATTTGGGGCCAGGACAGCTGCTGACCATGGCAGCCTCTAGACAGGGGCTTGTGGGGTGCAAGGGAGCTTAAAGGAGACCCACATGATGGAGACGTCAGGAAGCTAGTCGGGGACAAAGTGACAAAGGGCTGCGTGGCAGCAGAGACGAGCGGAGGAGCAGACTGGCTACTCCTGTGACCTTGGGCAAGTCGTGTGACCTCTGAGCCTGAATTTCCTCATCTGTGAAACTGGCATGGACGGAATTTGAGGGGGGGGGGTTCAACTATAACAAGTGAAGTGCCGGGCGCCGGGCCTGCGTCTCTTGCTATGATTGCTGCCGCCGCGGGCGTGATTACCGGGGAGAGAGAAGTAGCGGGGTGACGCTGGGACTGGGGAGCGGGGTGGAGGGGCTGGTAGTGATCTGTGTATAAATTAGAGGCAACTTATTTTCACATTCTTTTGCGGGGAACACAATCCCTTTGTCTCTTCCTTACTAGGGATAACATGCGAGGAGACAGTGTGCGGTCTGTAGAAGAGGCTCCAGCTCTGGCGGGGAGAGAAGCGCGTGGAGGGCTGGCCGGGGTGTAGGGAAGAGAGGCAGGCACCGGAGACACCGTCTCCAGAGGGTTTTACACGGGGGAAGGCACCCTCCGGCAAGAGTAATTACAGGTTAGATAACTTGGAGACAGAAGGCTCATCATTCAAATTAATAATAACAATTACCATTATCATCATAATTGCTTAAAATAAGTTACTTAATGCAACAAAAATTAGTGGAGAATTTCTACCATGTGCCAATCCTGAAATTCTACCTACCATAATTCCAGGGTTCCAAGCCAGCAACAAGGACCTTTACTTCTACATAAAGGGCTTTTACTGAGTTCAGAGTCAGAATCAACCACTAAAATTCCCCATGAGACTAGATCCAAATAATGTAATGCCAATAACAGCTTGCAAATACTAAGCACTTGGTTGAAGCCAGACACTACGTGAAGAAATTGTTTTATCAACTAATTTAATCCCCCAAACAACTCTATAACAGAGAGAAACTATTTGCAAATCACATATCTGGTAAAAGATCCCTATTATATAAAGAACACTTAAAATTCAACAATAGGATTTGCCTATTCTGGACATTTCGTATAAACGGAATCACATGATATGTGGCCTTTTGTGTCTAGCTTCTTCCACTGAGCATAACGTGTTCATAAAGGCTCATCCATGTTGTAACATGTGTCAGTACTTCATTCCTTTCATGGTGGAATAATATTATTAATACAATGTACAGATATACCACACAGAAACAGAAAGTAAATCAGTGGTTGTCAAGGGCAGGAGTGGGGGTTGGGGGTGACTGCTTAAGAGGTATTAAGTTTTCTGTTTGGGCGATGAAAAAGTTCTAGAATCACAATGACGGTGCTTGCATAACATTGTGGATGTACTTAATACACTAAATTGCATGCTTTAAAATGTCTCCTTTTCTTATAAAAACACAAATCATCTTGAATTAGGGCTCACTCTGATCACCTCATTTTAACTTAATTACCTCTTTAAGACCCTACCTCCAAATACATTTGAATTTGACATACTGGGGAGTAGGACTTCAACAATTGGGTTCGGAGAGGTGCAAAACTCAGTGCATAAGACCCTTTGAGGATACAGGTGTAGAACCAGTAAGCCTGGTAGGTGTTTGGAGACAGCACGAAGGAAGGAGACTGACAGACACAAATTGGGTAACCCAGGATGGAAGGTTTATGACACAAGGTGGCCATCTTATTGGTTGTTCTGTCCTGGGGGGATATGACTCCTGAAGATTGAGTGGCCTCGCTTCTTGCTCCTCAAAGCATAGTCCAGACCAGAGCATGAGCACAGCTTGTTAGAAGTGCAGACTCTCCGGCCCTACCCCAGACCAGCTGAACCAGAGTCTGCATTATAGCAAGGCCCCCAGGGGATCCCTGAGCCTGTTAGAGTTTAAGAAGCGCTGGCATAGACCCTCAACTTCTTTCCTGCTACCTCCCTTTCAGAAGTCAGGATTTCCAGAATCAATCTCTGTTCCGACAGCCCCTGCCGCACTCTGTTCATCCCTGTTTACACACTTGTGTGGCTACCTATGCAATTAAGTTATAACGAGCCCTATTAGCAAACTGGTTTGCACCCAATTGATTTCCTGGTTGCACAAATATGCTCGGTAATGACCCATTTTAGTAGTAAGTGAGATTAGCACAGAAACCCAGCTCCACCTTTTGCAGTCAGACACAAGGGGATCCTGGCCCCATGGCCTCCCCCAGGACGTGGCAAGATGGTGAAGGAAGTGCAAAGAGAGGTGCTCGGGTGGTCGGAGCTCAAATCTAGAACCAAAGAGGATGCGGCTCAGGTCCGCGGGCCCAGTGACGGGGAGGAGTGGGTGTAGTCATGACTGTCTTCCTGCTCAGGACAACGGAGAGGTCGGTTCTATCACAGGAGAGAAAAGAGACCATGAGCAGTTAAGTAATCGCGCCCTCACCACCCCGCAAATGGACAAAGGAGCCAAGACTTGAACCTGGACATCTGACACCAAAGCTCCCCACTGGGACAGGCTCAGCTGTCGCTGGTACCTGCTGGTGGGGGTGTCAGGGTCAATGTTAGCTTCTTCCCCAGGCCTAGGAAAGACATTTTCCCAACCACTCCTCCCATCTCTTCCTGGGATCCTGCCCGCCTGGCAGCAAAGGCTGGCTGCTTGGGAAAGTGGCTCTGCGGGGCTCAGAAAGAGCACTTGGGGGACACCTGTGGGCCGAGAAGTAGGAAGGGCCCCGATGATGCGCTGGCTCTCAGAGGGCCGAGTGCGTCAGTGATTCTGAAGCCACCTCCGTGCTAATTAGGGAAGCTCATCCCGGGGCATTACCGGGTTTGTTTGGTTGTCAGCTCCCGTCTCTCCCACTGAGGACCGTCCCTGGCAGGGGCCCGATTCCTTAACGAACTCCTGGTAATGAGTTTCACTCTCAGGGCTTGGTTTTTAACCCTTGGAAAGCAAAACAGACTTGGCACCTGATCATCTCTGCTGTGGTTTGAATGACGGTGCCCTCTCCAAAATTCACGTTGAAACTTAATCCCCACTAGGGTGGTATTAAGAGGAGGCGCCTGTGGGGAAGCAGACCTCTCGCAAATAGATTTGTGCCTTATAAAAATGGCGGGCAGCACGGCACTGGTACAAAAATCGAGACACAGACCAATGGAACAGAACAGAGAACCCAGATATGACACCATCTATCCACAACCAACTGATCTTTGACAAAGCAGATAACAATGTACACTAGGGGAAAGAATCCCTACTCAATAAACGGTGCTGGGAGAATTGGATAGCCACGTGCAGAAGAATGAAACAGGACCCCTACCTCTCACCACTCACAAAAACGAATTCAAGATGAACAAAAGACTTAAGTCCAAGGCATGAAACCACAAGAATTCTAGAAGAAAATATAAGAAAAACTCTTCTAGATATTGGCCTAGGGAAAGAATTTATAACTAAGACTCCAATGGCAATCATGGCAACAACAAAAATTAATAAATGGGATTTGATTAAACTAAAAAGCTTCTGCACAGCTAAGGAACCAATCAACAGAGCAAACAGACAACCTACAGAATGGGAGAAATTATTCACAAGCTACATACCTGATAAAGAGCTAATATCCAGAATTTACAAAGAACTGAAGCAAATCAGCAAGAAAAAACAAACAACCCTATTAGAAAATGGGCAAAAGACATGAACAGAAGCTTCTCAAATGAAGAAAGACAAATGGCCGGTAAACATATGAAAAAATGCTCAATGTCAATAATCATCACGGAAATGCAAGTTAAAATCACGAGATATCACCTTATCCCAGTTAGAATGGCTTTTATCTAAAAGTCCCAAAACAATAGATGCTGGCATGGATGCAGAGAAACAGGAACCCGTATACACTGTTGGTGGGACTGCAAATTAGTACAACCCTTATGAAAACCCATATGAAGATTCCTCAAAGACTAAAAGTAGACCTATCATTCTATCCAGCAATTCCACTATTGGGTATCTACCCAAAGGAAAAGAAGTCATTTTATCAAAAAGATACCTGCACTTGAAACTTTATTTCAGTACAATTCACAATTGCAAAGATGTATAATCAACCCAAGTACTCATCAATTCATGAGTGGATTAATAAAATGTGGTATATTTATACCACGGGGTACTACTTAGCCACAAAAAAGATGAATTAACTACTTTTTCAATAATCTGGATGGATCTGGAGACCATTCTCCTAAGTGAAATATCTTAAGAACGGAAAAACACTACATGTACTCACTGTTAAATTGGAACTAACCGATGAGCACACATGTGCACACAGGGTGAAGTAAAACTCAGTGGAAATCAGCCAGGGGGGAGGGAGGAGGAGAGAAGGGCAAACACCTACCCAATGTGCACAAGGAACACTATTTGGGTGATGGTCACACCTATAGCTGGAACTCAAGCATTATAAAAGTGACCCATGTAACCTAAAACATTGGTACCCCCTTAACATTTTCAAATTTTAAAAAAGTAATTTAAAATAAATAAATAAATAAAAAAGGACTTGCAGGAAGCAGTTTAGGCTTAGGCCCTTCTCTGCGCTCCCCTCTCCCACCACATGAGGACACAGCACTTGCCCCTTGGTCCGAAGGCCCCGCCAGGCACCAAACGCCAGCGCCTTGCTCTTGCACTTCCCAGCCTGCAGACTGCGAGAAAATAAATTTCTGCTCTCTCTGATCTTTATAAATCACCGAGCCTCGGCTACTTTGTTGCAGCTGCACAAATGGACCGAGACAACCTCCCTCAGGTGGCCGATGAAGAACGAGAGACGAGAGGAAGGCCTAACAGGGAAGGCAGGTCTGCCAGCCAAGGTGGGAGGGGCCGTCTTGCCTGCCGAAGCCTGAGCGTCACGTGGGGATAATGTTGCCAGCGGTCCCCTCCCTCCCTGTGGGGACATGAGCTCCTCGTCACCCACAGTCGGCACCACTTCTCGACTCACTGAGAGCCCAGCACTGTGCTGGCGTCTGTGCGGGGCAGATTTCTCCACTTGCCCCACTGGGGACCACTCGCCACCCCTAGCCACCCCGTTCTGTGCCCTGTGACCTTCATGGACTGCACTGACCGGTCCCCTCCCCCACCGAGTTTGGCCAGGGGCTGCCATCCCAAGGTAGCAGAGGGTGGGAGGAGAGCGGGATGGAGGTGTTCATTCTCTTGACGCCCTGTCTGCCGGAATACGCGTTGCTTGTCACACGACCCTCTCCTGACGGTGACATCCACGCCAGGCAACCTACCCCACTGTCCCCTGGGTTCTGGTAACTCCCCCTGCCCCCTCGAAGCCTGGGGGTGGTAGCAGCTCCCCACTGTGGCTAGCCCCAGGGTGCTGCGCCTCCTCTTACGTGTCTCCCTTAACCCTTTGATCGATAATGCCTTTATTAGACTCGTCTCACTTCTGCCATCAGTGTACATCACCTGCTCCAGCGGGGACCCTGACCCACATAGGACCCTGTGTGTTTGCTCTCCAGTCCTCAGACATGGTTCTGCAGAACAGGCACGAACAGCTTCCTGTTGCGGATGAGGGAAAGGAGGCTCGGCACTCGCGTTTACATAAGGAGCCCGAGGTCATAACGCAGTTAATAGAATTTTGAACTCACAGAGGCTGGCTGGTCACGTGTGGCGCATGAGTTGGAGGTAAATAAGTGCGCACTGAGTGAAGTAAGCAAGGGGATGAGCCCCTCCCATGCGACCCCCTCTGGCTGGGCATTTTCATCCGAGCCCCGTGCCAGGGCTGCACGCCGCGCTTCACTCAGGCAGTTCGCGGGAATCGTTGCTTCGTGTCGCCCGTACACCCACCCGGGTCTCCACCAAACTGCGCCCTCCCCGGCTGTCGTCGGCCCAACCCCACACCACGTCAGCTTCTTCTGATTCGAGCAACTCAGTGCTCCCAAAACTGTATTTTTCCACCCCAGAGCCTCCAAGTCACAGCAGCCCTTTGCACTTCATCCACGAAATTTCCCAGTATACTGCAGTTTTAGCGGGACTATTAAAAACCTGTCAGGGAAGTGCTGGTGACGGCAAAAACATTTCTCAGGGGCCGTCAATCCCCCACATAGCCATCAGAGCCGCCCTGCACAACAAGGAGGGCCTCATTTAGAATGTGTCAATTCTGATTATTAATGTGGGGAGAACACCTGCTAAGTACGTTTGTCTGGGAGGCGAGCGTGGCGGGGCGGGACGGCAGGAGCAGCCACGGCTGCAGAGAAAACCCTGGCGTCCGAGCCCGGCCTGCTGGAAGGCCATCGCAATTAATTAGGACGTGGCTATCACAGCAAAGAGAAGTGGGGAAGGGAGGGTGGAGAGGGTGGGGAGGGGTCGTGCAGCCCACAGAGGGCAGCCCCCACCCCCGCCATCGCGGTGGAATCCAATTCACACCTGAAACCCAGAGCACGTGACATGTCCATTTGCCCTCAGATCGGTTAGCCCATGAGATGCCCCAGGCCCTCCGTACACAGCTATCCTCGAAATCCAAACCTTATCAGAGAACAGGATGGCTTGGTTTGGGTATTTCACTAACTGACGCCTGCCTGGGTCACAAAGACTCCATCACTACCACTACTGAACCAAGTGTATGCACTCACTTGTGTATTGATTCATTTGTCCATCCATCCATCCGTTCATCCATCCGTCATCCATGTATCCATCCACATATGAATGTGTGCATGACCGTCTCCCCTTATCCTCCCATCTATCCATCTACCTAACCATTTATCCATTAGTTCGTGCATTTGTTTATTCACTCATCTGGCATTTATTGAGCAAATACTCAGTTCCGGACTATATAATGTCCCTGAAGGATTCCAAAATGAATTGTCCCTGACTTCAAGGAGCTCACAGTCTAGAAAGAAAAACAGACACACACTTTGGCAAAATGGCCCAGGGAGGAACGGATACAGCTGCAAACCATCCTGAGTGCTGAGAACTTTCCAGAGGAAATCACTGAGCTGAGTTTTGAAGGGTGAGCAGGAGTTTGACAAGAAGGAAAGGGCATGAGTTAGGATGGGCAAAACCACGAGAGAGGGCAGCATATGCAAAGGCATGGAAGTTGGATTACTCGTGGGAATTATCAGACAAGAGGCAGAGGAGCAAGAGAGGAAGGCAGAAGCCTTTTTGAAGTCCCAAACCCTTAACCGAAGCAACGTAATCACGGCAGAGCATGAGACCCTAGAGAAGGGAGCAGGAAGGCAGAGGACACATGCTGTTCAACTGGACAACCGCCTCTGTGCCTACTATGACACCCCAGATACAGGAGGAGCTCAATATTCTATCACTTTATGAATTCAGCCCTGTTTCATCAAGGGCTTAACCCAGGCCCAACAGT
This sequence comes from Cheirogaleus medius, assembly GCA_008086735.1. Taxonomy (NCBI): domain Eukaryota; kingdom Metazoa; phylum Chordata; class Mammalia; order Primates; family Cheirogaleidae; genus Cheirogaleus; species Cheirogaleus medius. The sequence continues at coordinate 3,250,572 of VBSM01002153.1, read as the reverse complement.
AAGGTGGTTTATGGAGTGAGCGAATGAAGGTCAGGCATCACCCATGTGCTTCATGTTCCCTGTCTCATTTTAATGCTTGCTGTAGCCTCGCAAGAATGGATGAGGAGACTGAAGCCCGGCAAGGAGGAACAGCTGCTAATGATCCCCACCTAGTGAGTGGGAGAGCTGGGACTGGAATCCACGGGTTTGTTTCCAAAGCACCTGTTATTTCTCTGCCTCTCTTCCAACATCCCCCCAAAGCCCACAGACAGAGGACTGTGAAATAGGATGTCGGATCTCTTGGAGTTGTGTTTGTCAGAGGAGGAGCAAGCCCAGGGCCAAAAGGGGGATGCTTGATGCCAAGGTGGCCAGAGCGGTTGCAGAACGGAAGATGAAAGCCCGAGAGGTAAGGTTTCATTTTGTTGTTGTTTGTTTGGGGTTGTGGGGAGGGATATAGTGGCAGGTAGGGAGAAATCATGGCTGCATTCCCATCCAACCAATTCCTGCCATCGGCTGGGTCCTTCTCGGGGAGAAACCCGCAGGGTCTAGCTCCGACTGAGCATCTGGCTGTCCATGCGGATCCAGACGAGCTCCTCTTGGAGGGAAAGACCTTAACACTTCCTCGCTGTGGATTAACGAGAAAGGTAGGGCAGACAATAACTTTATCCTATCGAGGGCCTCTGAGCCTGTAAATATCAGAGAACAAGGAGATTCAGTGTCCATCCTACCACGTCTGAGCGTCCTGGAGCCCGGCCAGCCACGGGAAGGTGGTGGGAAGGCCCACACACCTGGGCTTCCAGGTCAGGGCAGGAAAGCTCGGTTCCCTGCCCGCAAGTGGAAACGCTCCCTTCGCAGCGAAAAGAGGGGCTGGAGGTGGGGGAGAGGCAAAAGGACTTTCCAGACCTCCTCCTGGCTCAAGCTTAACAGCTCCAATTTGAGGAATTATTTTAGGCTTCCTTTTGATGGGGAGCTTAAAGGGCAAAGTTTGGGCAGCAAATAAAATTGAGTGTACCGGGAAAGGGGAGTTAAACCACACCGGGAACGTTTTAAGGAGCTTACAGGCAACTCCTCCGGAGAAGAGCTTATTATACCTCTGCTACCAAGGAACCTGTGGATCAGATTTAATCTGCAAAAAGGCCCCGTCAAGGTCTCCTCCTCGGGCGAACACAGCCTCCAGCAGACCCAGGCGGGACGCCGCCACTCCCGCCCCAGCCCCAGCCGCACACGGCGCAGACACGCGGACAGCCCGCCCCCGGGGGCAGGGGCCTGCGCGGCAGTCAGTCTCCTTTATGCTCCATTTATCCATCTAATGCGGCGCTGCCCTGCGCACGCAACTTCCATAGCCAGCAAAAACGAACGTTCTGATTTTTAACGATGCCAGGCAATCATTTTGGCACCCGGATCACTCTCGCTTGCCTGTCAGCATAGTGATTTAAAAAGAAAAGAAAAGAAAAAAAAAAAAAAAAAAACCTGTGTTGTTGGATAAACCCACCAGATGGTTCATCTCTATCAACTGCACATTGTGCCTGCTACCACATCTAGCGCTTTGTAAATCTCGACTGTTTAGAGACCAGCGCGTCGCTATTTTTTTGCCTAGTTAGCCTTTCAACCTCGTTACTTTCCCCAAAGTAACCAAGCCGGGCTCACGCCCCCGTGCACCCCCGTCCCCGCGCCGGCTTCGAGACACACATGTCTTCTCTTTTATGAGTCACTGCCTGATGCCAGCTAAGGATATTACTGCCTCAAAAATTAACTAGCACACTGAGAATAATCACAGAAAAGAAATTTGTTTTCCTACAAGGTTGTTTTCCAGCTGTTTTAATGCAGACAATTTTACCCTGAAACCGAAATGGAAGGGAAAAAAAAGGGGGGAGAGAGAGAGAGAGAGAGAGAGAGGGAGGGAAGCAGAGAGAGAGACTTTAAAATCTGCATAATTTGAAAGTGCTTAATGTAAATTAGATAGATCAGCCTAATTTTATTTCAGTACTTTTTAATTGCATTTATAATTAGTAAAATACATTAATGTGCTACACAGAAGGTCAGGAGTCCTGGTAACGGGATCTAATTAAAATGGGCCACTGCGTTTCTGTCACGCGTGCGCCCGGGAACCGAGGGGTCCGCTTCCGTCCGCGCTCCGCACGCGGCTATTTTTGACTCCATTGTGTCTTCACCCAAAGAGGCGATCCTGTGATCACAAGGCCCCCGTGTGCAAGACCCAACTCCAGGCCTCACTCACGCGCTTAAACCTCGTCTTCGGGCCTCCCGTGAGTCTACATCCAGCCTAAGGAGCAGACTCCATCTGTCCCCACGTGGCGGGGGGTTTTCCAACAATTAACTCATCGTCCCCCACCACTGCCGCCCTGCCCTTGTGTCTGTTTAGAGAGAGAAACAAGTCCATACGTTCGCCCAGCAAAGGGATCCGACGGCAATGGGACGTCTTCCTCGCTTCGGTTTCCAAGCGGCCCTGTTTGCTCCCTGAGGAGAAACCGAGGACAGAAATTCCTCTCTGTAGTGATAACAACACAGCAGCAACAGTAGCAGAACCGACTCTTCTCCTCTGATTTGTCCCCATAGTCACCATGAACTAGGTGATACGCCACCATAAGGCCCTGAGTCACAGGGGTCACACCAGTTTGACCTCACTGTGTCCTCTGATTCCGCAAAGCCTTGGCCATCCGCCCTGGCCAACCCTCCCTCAGTCTCTGGAGCCTTTGGCACTGGCGGGCAAAGGACCCCCGTCCACCCACACTCCGGCCAAAGCGCAAGGGCCAAAGCGCAAGGGCCAAAGCGCAAGGCCATGCTGGGGGCAGGAGCCCATTCGCGCAACACAAAGGCACAACCTCCCACCCCACCCCCACCCCCGCCCTTCGCCCATGTCCATCAAGTCCTGTCCACAGGATGTCCCACCCAGTTTGCTCTTTACTTCCTTTTCCCTCATTAACGTCACAACATAACGCGCGAAGCTATGCAGGGGAGAGAGGATGGACTACGAAGTCTCCTTGTGGAAGTACTCTTGGCTAATCCAAAATTAGGCAACGTACCGTTGGACCTGCCATACCAGAGCATCGCATGTGGCCACGGGAGTAATCAGGGCCCCCCTGTCCTTAGGATATTTCCTGCTTTTTCTGGAACAATCCGGCTTATTGCACAGTTTTCTGTACTTCTCCCTAGTTACATATTAATATTTCTCTCCTCTCCATGTTTAAGCAGGATATATACTTACATACTTATACAGTTATATATATATAATAGATAAATATATACTTAATAGGAGAAATAGAACATGCAAGTGTATCTTTGGAGAAATACATATTCATTTTCTGAGGATATATATATATAAATTTAGTATATGAAACAGAACAACCATATATAGCAACACTCTCCCACTTATTTTTTTTTAAATTAATTTAAAAAAATCAAACATACCACATTATATTCTGAGAACTAGCACTTGTTGAATAGGCAGTGGGGCCCAACTTCATGTGCAGAGTTATTCAGCTATTCAGATTTGCTCCTCAACTTACATCCCAATAAACCCTGAAGTTGAAAATATCGTAAGTCAAAAATGCATTGAATACACGTGACCCACCGAACATCACAGCTCAACCCAGCCTACCTGAAATGTGCTCAGAACACAGTTGGGCAAAATCATCTAACACAAAGCCTATTTTATCATAAAGTGTTGAATATCTCATGCAATTTGTTGAATACTGTACTGAAAGTGAAAATCAGAATGGCCGTATGGATACTTGAAGCATGCTTTCTACTGAATGCATATTGCTTTTGCCACACTGTCGAGTTGAAAAATTGTAAGTTCAACCACTGCAAGTCAACCACTGTCAGTCGGGACCGTCTGCATGTATACGGTTTGATTTATTTCAGCCATCCTGTCCACACAGACCAATGGTGTTGCTGTTTCAAACCTCCCTTTTGCAGGGGAAGGATCTGAGGTTCAGAGTGGCTCACCTTAGGTCTCCCATGTAGCAAGTAGCAGAACTGGATCAGAATCCGGTCTGTGTGACTCAGGCAGGTCTGTCCCTCCAGCCCACACCCACCCTGATGCTGAAGGAAGTTATGCAGTGTCTGTAAAGAGCAGACACCCAGGAGGAACCTCACGGCTCAGACTCCTGGATCACGGTTTTTGACTTCAGCAACACTGAAGATTTTCCTTCTGCTTCCACATGGTAAAATGAAGCAACTAGCAAATTTTTTCAAAAAGTAAACAGAACATCCCTTTCCATAAGTCCCACCCGACATGCATATTTCGTGGTGATAAGAATACAGGTGAATATACTAGATGACAACACCCAGCATTCAATTCCTGTTGCCCTAACAATCATCTAACCGGCCCTCTGCCCGGTAACGCCTCACTACATAAAGTCCCATCAACCGCCGGGTCCTTTCAAGTCCCCGCGTCTTTGCCTACACTGTGCCTGTCAAATCCCACATCCCCCAGTGCACCTGGGAAATGAACCGTCTCGTCCTTGAGAACCGAGCTCAAACATCTCCTTTCATCAAAGCCTTCTCGGACCCAGGTGCCCACCACTTCACACACCGTTCCATGGGGTCTCACAACCCTATCAGTCACGGTTACCCTGGTTTTTCAGAGGAGGAAACAGAAATTCAGAGAGGTTAAGGAACATGCCCAAAGTCACACGCCCATTAAGTCCTGGAACCAGTATTCAAACCCAGGCTGTCTGCTTAACATATTCCCAGGGCCTCGTGCACAGTAGGTACAAAATAAGTGCTGTTTGAAAGAATACATGGTGCATATTTACTGAACGCCTCCCCTCCTGTGTCCCCTCCAATTAACTTCAGGCAGGTGGAGTGCGGACATCCTTCCAGAGCTCGTCCTGCCTGTCCCAAGGCCTCATGACTTACCTAGAAGTCAATATTTCATTATGAGCCCATCACACAGGGCAGTGTAATAATTAATGACTATCTGCTGGTGTTGCTGCTTATCGTATTTTAGCTTAATTCCAATAAAATCTAAATGGTCTATTAATTTTCCTAATAAATTTAGATATGGCCTCTGACCGCAATCTGGCTTTGATTAGCTAACAAAATATTTGAAGATGGGCCAAGCCGGCTCTTTCAAATATTTCAAGCAAATACCACTTAACTGGATTTAGGGTTTTCTGCATCAGCTTATGGCTGGGCCCAGCAGTGAATAGGGAAGGGGCAGCTTCGTAATTGGTCCCCGAATGCCCAGAGTTGAGCCACCCTGGGGAGCCATCTACAGAAAGGTCTGGAAGACACATACGACCAAGACAAGGAAGCACATCCTCGGTTACAAAAGGGGCAGAAAAGCAAGCAGCAGGGAGTAACGTCTCAGGAGCACCCACCAGGGCGTCCCAAGAAGCAGGTGCAGACAGACCCCGTGCTGAACGGCCTGCCCTGAGGACATCCTCAGAGTCTACACTGCATGTGAAAACCCAGCCTATGACGCTGACCCACAGAGACCCAAAGGCAATGAGGAGAGACGGGAAATTAGCCTGTTCTCCCACGGGCTTCCTGCATGACTGCTTCTCTTTATCCTCCAGGTCTCAGTGTAAATGTCACCTGTGGCATCCACCCTGACCTCCCTACACAAAGACGACCCCACTGTCTCCATCAACCGGTCTTTATCGCAAAACCCTATCTATCTATCTATCTATCTAATTTCAGGAAATTATGAGAGTACAAACATTTTGGTTACATTTTATATCTTTGCCTCTCCCTAGCAAGGGTTAGAGGCATTCCCTTCCCCTCTACAATGCTCACTGCATCTCTCACCTGTGAGTCTACCCCGGCAACCCCCTAATCCCTGAAGGACATTACCACCATAAGAGCATTTAATGTTCTTTACAGCACATATTAGACTCTAATCATTTGTAGTAATTTTATGCATTAATAATTGTCTTTTGTCCTCCTCACAGGAATATAAACTCTAGAGGGGAAGAGACCTTTTGCACAGTGCTTGGCACCTAATAGATGCTCAATAAATATTGCCAAATAAGTAAATAATTGATAAATAATCAATGATGAATTGATGAATGATAAGAGGGCTATACAGAGGTTCACCAGGAAACAAGAGAGAAAAAATATGAGAGAGAGAGAACACTAGGTCTGGAATCAAACAGAGCTGGGTTTGAATCACAGCACTGCCTCCTGCTAGCTGTGTGGCCATGGGAAAATCACACAACCTCTCTGTCCCTCGGTTTCTTCATCTGTAAAACGGGGTTAATATCAGCACCTCCCGCAAAAGACAAGAGTAGCAATAAGCACTGACAAGCAAACCACTCGGTACCAGAGCTGGAGCATGATCAGTGCTTGTGAAAGTTTAGTTGCCATTGTTGTCACCATCATCATCATCATCGGAGAGTGGAGACTCCACCTGATACAGCCCTGCCTCCCTCCAGGGATCTGCCTCATTCCATCACATCTTTGAGACCTAATCTATGGCACAATCGCCCCTTCTCCTCCTGTCTCTGACCCCAAGTGATACTTTCGAGGAACTGCACGTCCCAGGCACCCGATCACTGATTTGGTCCTGATGCTGGATTTACCAATCCGGTCTTGACCCCACTCTTGGCAAAGGCAGCCACTGAGCCATGACATATCTGCGTCTCCCACGACCCAAATTTCTGTCCACGTAGGGTGCATCCACTCCCCTCCAGATCCAAATCTCTGCATTTCAGAACCCAGCCCCAGATCCAGGCAGATCCCTTGTTTTCAGGGCTCACTGTTCCTGACCCCAGTCTTGAGCAGCTAATGACCTTCTATCATAGCTCACCTAAATCCAACCACACCTTCACAAGGACACAGAACTCCTCCCTCCCCCCAACCCGCCAGCTGAACTGCAGCACCGTCCTATGACCGTCCACAGTGCGTGGCTCAGTCCTACGCAAACATGAAAACTCGACTGCAGCGCCCAAGTCTTTGGAAAGGGGGGATTATTGATGCAAGTGGTGAGTGTTGTCAGGCCTGTCACTAGTAGAGTAAACAAAAGGCGCAACTCATTAGAGGATGCAAGAGCGATTGTGAGGCTCTAATAGCTCTGGCAGGCAGTGATAGGAAGCAAATGCTTTTCCGCTGGACATCAGCAGAAGAGAAGAACGGAACCATCTATCTTTCAGGCCTAAAGTCAGATGTCAGGAGAGCGGTATGGGTGTGTGTAACGGGGGAAACTGATCTACCTAGCAGACCAGAGATGTCTCTTGAAGACATGGTATTTGAGCTAAGACCTACAAGAGAAATAGTCAGGGAACTGGGAGAAAAAAATCATCCCAGGACAAAGGAACAGCCTGTTAAAGGTGACAAGGTAGAACAGAGCCTGGTTCTCAGTGAGAACCATTACGCTCATTGTCGCTCGGCATGGTAAGCGAAGATAGAGGAGGGCAATGGAGCTGACACAGAATCCCTTCTTGCTACTTATGGCTCAAGTCTTCTGTTGGGTGTTTCACATCCATGGCTGCCTGTCTATAGAAACAATGTAACGAAGGAGGTGTCGCTTTCCCTGTTCTCCAGATGAGAGACTGAGGTTGAAATCATTTAAGGAGCTTAGCCAAAGTCATAAAACTAGGGAGAGGTAGAGGTAGAGTCTGAACAAAGGTGTACTGGTTTGAAAGTGACTCCCCTTCTCATTCCAAGAACCAGACTGATGAGAATGGGCACGTGCCTAGAGGAACACGTGGGCGGCGTGTGGACTGGGGTCCCATGCGATGGGTGGGCTCCTGTCTTGCTGATCGCTGCCATAACAGAAACGCAGCCTCTTGGCTGCTAATGCAGACGAGATGCCACTAGCCTCTGCCTAGATTTAATATTGGTTTAGCAGTCAGGAGTTAATTAAATGTTAATGTTCAGTCACTTGAAATTAAACATTAGGAATCTCAGCTTTATGTGTAAGTTTCTTAAGCCATCATTAAGGTGTTCTGTTTGGCTCCCCTCCCGCTGGGCTGCTGGCTCCTCCGGCTGCATCCCCCATCCACAGGCAAACTCATTTCACTCCCCACATGCCTTGACACACAGCATCTGACCTGCCCGACAGCTATGCTCTTCTGCTGAGCGGACCCAAAAGTCTGAACACGCACACGCACACGCTGACATCGAGTCTCACATAAGGTGAGTCCACCTCTGGTATGCAGATATTTCGGTGTTTGTAATGCTTTATAGACGATGCAGCGCTTTCGGGTACATAATTGAATTTGACCTCATGGTGAGATGATGGCAATGAAGATAACGATGATGGAAAAGGAGGACAAATGAGTAATGGAAAAGGAAAAGAAGGAGGTGAAGGCTGAGATGGAAGAGGAGGAGAAGGAAGAGGAGGAGGAATAAAAAAGAAGAGGAAAGAGAACGATTCTATGTTTTCTGTGCATTTTTCTGCAATGCTCAGTATAACCTCATGAGTTAAAGATCGTTACCGAGCTCACTTTACGGATAAAGAAACTAAATCCCTGAGAGATTAAATCACGTGCTCCCAGACCACATACGTGCTGGGATTGGATATCAAGGCTAAGACTTCAAATGCTCATTCCCTTAACCATACATGATCACACGCATGAGACAGAGTGAAAGTGAAGTTTAGAGATGTTTAAGAGGTTTGTTAAAGACCCCGCAGTTTTATGATTTTACCTATCAACTCCCTAATAATGAAGAAATGAAGCTCAGAGAGGTTAAATGGATAAAATCACACAGGTTGATAGGGTGAGGATCGGGGCCCAAATCCTGGATTTCCATCTCGTAGGAAGTGTGTAAGTGCACACACACTTGCACACACCTGTGCACACAGATCCAGGCTCCCTCCAAAGCTGGAAACCCTTCCCGGGAGGTGACCAGTCTGGGCCTTCCACCCTCTCTGGCAGTTGCTGGGCCCCTGGCTGCATCCTGAACACTGCTCTTGAGCAGTAGGGAGGACGGGAGGGTGGAGGGAGGTAGCTTTTGGCGGGAGAGGAAGGGAGGGACGCTTGCTGCTTCCAGAAAGGCCTCATCTCTTGTGCCTACACTTCAGGACCCTGGACAGTGCCACAGCAGCTTCCAGGCCCTCTCACTGGCAAGAAGCCTGTGCCCCAGCACCCACGCCAACCTGCTGAATTGGAAATCAGGGTAAATCCGCACCGAGGGAGATGTCTAATCAAGGCTCAGGTTTGCATTTCCTTCTCGATGGCATGTTGACAAAACAAGAAAAGACAGAAACAAACACGGTTAAGCTGGCTTTCGGAGGCCAGCCAGCGGAGCAGTGGGAGCAGACAGGGCTGCCTGTGCTGGGCAAGAGGAGCCGTTCCACACAGCAGGGCTGGGCTTCTGGCCCTTGTAAGCATGTCTCAGAGGCCGAAGGGCAAATTTAGAGAAAACTGAGATCATCCAGAAACAGAGGGGGGTTGCAGGGGGGGGTATGTTACTCCCCTACAGACACCTGAACATAGCCTGAGGTTTCAAAAATGAGAAATAAGGTTGACCCTCGAACAACATGGGTTTGAATTGCATGGGCCACTTATACGCAGATGTTCTTCTGTCTCTGCCACCCCTGGGACAGCAAGACCAGCTCCTCCTCTTCCTCAGCCTCCTCAAGGTGAAGATGACAAGGATGAAGAGCTTTATGATGATCCACCTCTACATAATGAGTAATAAATACATTTTATCATCCTTGTGATTTTCTTAATAACATTTTCTTTTCTCTAGCTTACTTTAAGAATACAGTATATAATGCATACACAAAATTTGTGTTAATTGGCTGTTTATGTTATCAGCAAGGCTTCTGCTCCACAGCACGCTATCAGCAGTTAAGTTTCTGGGGAATCGAAAGTTGCATGTGGATTTTCGACTGTGCAAGACATCAGCATCCTAACCCCTGTGTTGTTTCAGGGTCGACGGTATACAGGTGTGGTGCTGTCTCTCCAGTACATCCAGAAGGACTCAGAAAGGGATTATAGAGGGCTGGAACAGGAATAATACCAGCACTGACCACTTACAGAGAAGCCATTCTGTGCCAGAAATATACACATGCCATTTCTTCAAAAACAGTCTTGTCCCAGGGTCTATATCACAGACCCTGAGACTGGGGTCCCAGAATTTCCAATCACTTGTCCACAATAACTGGCTATAAGGGAATCAGGAATCAACCCGTCCAGTCTGCCTGCTTTACACACACAGACTGGCTCTGGGGTGGGCAGAGCCCTGCCAAGGTCACCCTCAAAGTCCCTGGCACACTGGGGACCTCCAAGCCCCAGAGGCAACCCCATGAAATCCAGATGGTGGGCTCAGTCATCTTGCTGGTTGTTTTCAAAACAGTCATTTGAGTGACAGCGACAATTGTCATTTTCTCTCTTTATTTCCAGACAGCAAAGTCCCCTTAAATGGAAATCAAGCAAAGGATATTTAAGTCAAACACATTCTGGGTTTGTTGGATTGCTTACTTTTGAATACATGATGTCAAACCTCTGGGTTTTTTGTTTTGTTTTCTTTTTTTGGCTACTTTTTTCTACTCCACAGAATGCAGTCTGGGGTCAGACAGACCTGAATTTGGATCCAGCCGTAAAGCTGACTGTAGCATGATGTTGGGGAGGTCAGGCAACTTCTCCAGGGCTCCCTGTTCCTGGAAACCAGAGAGCCGTCCACTCGCCCACAAACGTCTGAGTGCCGACAGCACGCCAGGCACTGTCCCAGGCACTGAGTGTGGAGACGTGAATGAGACAGGCTGACATGGAGTCCCCTGGGCTAATATGTCTGTGGGGATAATGACAGTACCCAGATCTGGGATTGCTGTGAGAATTAAAATCCACATATAGCTTTGGACTCCCCCGAAACTTAAGGCACATAAAGGCCTTATACCAGCATCTCCTGGTGAGTTGTCCCTCAACAAATAATGCCTGTTAAAATAATATCATCTCCATGGAATGAATGTACACACACACACATAGACACACACACACATACATATATAATTATTAAAGTATCATATTGATCATTTTTTATCAGTTACAGCTACGTTTTTTAGGGCAATAAAAAATAAAAGAAAATAGTTGGAGAGACTTTGGTGAATATTTACCTAAGTATGTAATATTTGATGATCTAGCTGACTCATATGTGAGAAATTTTTCAAAAGGACCCACCATCCAGATCTCCGAAAGAGGCAGAGGGTCCCAAGAGCAGCAGCTTCGCAACAGCCCCTGCTGCCCGCAGAGGGAGAGAGTGACGCAGGGCACGCGCCCCGCCCCAGCCATCCCACCCTCCGTATCCGCGTCCGCACGGCAGCCCCATGAGCAGGTGCGGCTGTCCCCACCTTACCCAGGAGGGAGGTGAGGCTCACGGGGGGTGAGAAACGTTTCTCCCAGGACCAGACCCCGACAGCACAAGGGCATTGCTCATCTCACGGCATGTGCTGCCTTTCTGAGCATTATGCGACATTTTATGTTTTTTCCATCATGGTTTCTATTTTTTGAAGACTGAGCTTGCCACACCTGGAAGGGAAGGAGACACGAACAAAGCTGTCCCCATAGCCCCGTCCTTTTCCGTACACTCTCTGCGCCTTCGACATTGGAAAAGGCAGGGGTTTCTCGCTCTCGGGAGCCTTTCCCATGCACCGGCATCCTGGCACCCTCCCTGGTCCCACAGTGGGCAGCTCCATGGCTGCGAGGCATGGCCGCGGGACTGTGTCACAGTGGATGGAAGGGCTATGGGCCAGTCCCAGCCTGGGCTGTCCAAGCTCTCCACGTGAGACCCTCGCTCTCTTTTCCCTCAGAGGTCAGACACAGGAGGTAGAAAGGAACCGAGTGGTACCCGCCTGGAATCCTGAACTGCCACCAGGGGCCGAGCGCTCACGCCACGCCCATGCGTCGCACAGGGGAGAAATAAACTCCCGCATTAGCCCCTGGGTCGTGGAGGTGCACCTGTTCCAGCAGCCAGCACCACCCTGGCTGACACGGCCCATTCACCTGCAGGCTCCTCTCCCTAAGGTAAGAACCACGTCTGCTTCAAGTCTATCACCTGGGTTCCCAGGCATGGCTCAGCGTATGTGCAGGAAGCCTGGCCTTGTGGCTAGGGGGACGTATTCTGGGATCAGATTTGGATCTGAGTACTGGTTCTGACGTGCGTGAGCTTGAGAACTTCGGGCGGATTATTTAACGTATTTGAGCTTTCATTTTCTCATTGGTAGAAGTGGGATACTAACTGTATAGACGACACTTGGTCACGAGTCATAAACAAGCTATGCCTGGGGAAAATGCTTAGCCTAAGAGAACATATATTAATAATAAGCTCTGGAGAGCTGGCAAAATATTACTGCTCTTACTACTGGTACTGCTAATGATGATGATGATAACTAAGCTGATGCTATTAAATGCCCAACAGTAAAAGCTTAAACTTGACCCTGAATATACACACACGGGTGCTCACATACACCCACATACACACACACACACACACACATGCACTCATGTAAATATACAGATATGCATGCTTGGAAACCTCCTAAAGTGGCTTCTTCTGAGCAAAAGTAACGATGGCTCTGTCCCCTTCTCACAAACATTTATTGTCACCATTCATAGCCTCTCCTTTCTTGGTGCTGCTGGCTCCCTGGGTTCTGAGAAATTATAATTAATTCATACTTTGGACTCTCAGGATTATAAGGCATTATAGGGTGGCAGAGCTAAGACAAATGCTCTAATTCACCAGCTGCCACGTATTTAATTAAAGAGTGTGAGGAGCCCTCCTTACGCAGATATGCGGTCCTACTTGGTGTCATGCGGGGAGAGGGGAGAATTTGTGCACAAGGACGCCAGGGCTCTCGAACTTTTTCCTCGCTTGGCCTGCTCGTCTGTCACATCGGAGTCAGCTGGAGGTGGAGCGGTGCCGGCTGCCAGCCCTCTGCCACATCCGGTGGGCGGGAGGAAATGTCTGCAGAGAGGCTTTTATATTCCTGGGACATAGGGAAGCCCTCCACCTGGGGTGGGAGCTTCTCACAGATCTGAATTGCTTCTGGGGGCTCTCCTATGCCTTTGTTTGTAACCTTTCTTATACTTTTGGAGGTGGATTGTGGAACCAAAAGCAAGTGACTCTCACTGGCAACGTTGCTGTCAGGGTGCTGTGTGCGTGTGAGTGTGTGTGACTCACACCCTGATAGACTTGGCAGGTCAGCAAACAAGGCTAAGTTTGCTCCTGCAGAAGGGCACAGTTGCTCTTTAAAAAATTGGTTTTGTTGTGCTGAATGTCTCTGATGAGCACGGCGGCTAATAAAACCTAAAATTCAGGTTGTGAACAGAAAAGCTGATACACAGGTTCATTTCTTCTCTCCATCTGGGGCCAATAATGAGTTGCCAGAAAACAGTGGAGACGCAGGCCGTGGCCCCGGAAGTGACCTCCAGGGTAGTCAAAGGACACTCCCTGGGTACTGTGCTCTGAACAGTCGAATCTCCACCCGGGGAGAGGGCTTCCCGGACAATCTTCCCAACACCCCTGCGAGTCAGTCCGAACATCTAGCCCATTCTGCAGATGAAGACAGGGATATAGGGAATGTCTTTGTCAGAAGCTCAGAGCTGGAAAAAGCAAAAACAAAACAAAAGCAGCTCTGAGCAAAACAGTCTTGAGCCCAGCTGAGCCTTTCTCTACTCCCCACTCGATTCTTTGTGAACCTGGCACCACGTAACACCCAAGCCCCTTAGCTGGGTTCGAACACTCCACGGTCCCAGCATATTCTTCCTTCCAACCTTGTTTTCCGGCTCTTGCCTTTACTGGACTGACTCAGGAAGTTATCCTCACGCAGCCTTGAATGTCCAGCACTCACTTCTGCCTGCGCCCTTGGCTGGGGGCACGACCCGCCCTGGGGTCCCCGCCCTGCTCCCTGCATGTTGCCAACCTCCTTCTCCACGACCTTCCCCCCTTTCTGCAAAGCTCTCATTTCTCTTCCTATTCTTCGGCATTCATACATAATTACTTATCCTTTTCTCTGTGGTGTGTCCTGTCTTCGAACCTAAACCGTAAAGTCTTTGAGGACAGAGTCAGGTCTGCACAGTGCCCTCCCCTCGCGACTAAGCGTGGAGAGCCCACTGCAAGCCCCAGTGTCTGCAACGTTCAGCTGGACGATGTTCAGAGGGGGTCCTTGGCTCCTGGGGTACAAACTCCTCGTCCAGAACGTGGTCAGGAACCGTCACTGGTCTCCTGTCTAACTCGCCACGAGGAGCTTCTGTTCGTGTTGGAGAACACCCCTGACGTTTACCACAACCAGGTCCCGCGGGAGCACAGTGCCAGCTGCTGTCGTCCGTGGTGTGGTCACCGCCCACTCTTCTCCCAGTGGAGGGCCCCGTGCAGTCACGACAAGGTCTTCTCCACAAGGAGAAGGACCGTGGGCGCCTCTGGTTTCATCCTGCCTTTCCGACGTCTTCCCTCCCACCACTCTCAGGTGAGGTCAGACACCACCTCTCCGTGGCCATCTCATGAAGAGTGTGACATGAGCCAAATGTGAAATGGCACGATGAGTATGACCAGCCGGGCGAGAGTGAAGCGTTGTCAAGGACGATGTCCAGGTGTGGGGCGGGGGCAATGGGCACACTGAGGAGACTGAGCTTCATTGTAGGGCCAAGACAGTTGGGGAGATCTTTAAAAAAGTGAAGGCATCATCCACAGAGCCCACTGCTCCTCGCGGGTGGGTAGGAGAACCCCACCTGGAGCCAAGCTGTGCCCTCCACGTAAGGGTAGAATCTTCCAAGTCTGAAACAAGCCACAACACATTGCACACATCTGTCTGCCATGCCCACCCCCATTATGCTCTCTTGTTATTGTTTATTTACATATCCCATGTCCTTGCTTGACTTTGACATCCCTGGAGGAACGGGGTTGTGTCATTCATCCCTGAACCCTGAGAAACTAGTGCAAACTCTGGTATTCTGTGGGTTTGTTGAATGAACAAATGAACAAGTAAAGTAGGAAGAGTCAACTCTACAGCCTCATCTTAGCCTTCCCCTCCCTTAACTTTTGGCCCCCTTCTTTTGAAAAAAAATAATAAAGTTCATTTCTCACGAACAGTCGAATAGACGCAAATGAAAATATTCCGGAAGTATCATTTTGAACTAACTAAATTAGTGAAAGCATTTCTAAAGCAACAACACCTAATGCTATCATGCTAGCAGCTGAAATTACATCTGAATACCACTGGAAGTAAGTTGGTACAGCTCTCTTGAACTCAGCAAATCCCTCACTTACTCATTTCACAAACATGTCCTGAATGCCTGGGTACTGAACTAAGCGTGAGGGATTCAGGAGGGCAAAAACACAGAGTGCTTCCTAGGGGTAGAGACACACTATTAACTAGTAGTTGCAAAAGTACTACATGAATAACAGATTTAAGTATCGAGGGGCAGTTGGAAGCAGCCCCCAACCTGGCATTGGGAGGTCAGGGATGGGTTTTCCCCAGAGCTAAGAGCCAAGCTGAGATCTCAAGGCTGAGCAGGAGCCACAGAAGGAGGAGGAGAGATGGCCCAGAAGGTGAGGAAGACCATGCACACCCCATGTGAAGGACAGAGAGGAGAGAGTGGCGGCATGGACCGTCTCGTGGGAGGCCAGAGCAGCGCAGGTGGGGCCCCATCAGCAAGGGCCCTGGAAAGCATCTCGAGGACTTGGGACCATCCTAGGGGCAGTGAGCCTCTCCCAGGAGTGTCAGGATCCAAGGAGCCTATTGAAAGCACAGCTCTCGTGGCCCGTCGGAGACCCGGCAGGAGGAGGTGAGCATGCAGGCAGGGAAGGGAATGAGGAGGTGGTTCCGGTCGCCCAGAAGCGAGACGAGGTCAGCCTGGGCTGCATAATGGCAGTGGAAAGGAGGAGAGGCGGATTTATTCAAGAAGCTGGAGACGCATCCGGAGAAGCTGGTAATGCACAGAGGGTGGGACAGAAGGCAGAAGGATCCTGAAGGATGGGGAGGGGGCGATGGCAGCGCGTTCACCAAGAAAGGACCACGGGAGGGCAGACGCCATGCTGCAAGGGCTGCTGAATGTCCTCCCATCTTTTGAACGCCCCTCCTGGGCATAAATGGAAGGTAACGGTTGAATGCTCTTATGTATCTGTGCCGCTGCTGTCGACAAAAATCTGGCAACAGCCCCGACGCCCAATCACGACAGCAAACACGTGGATCATGTCATTGCGCACCAGGCATTGGTCTGAGTGTCTAGCACAGAGGCTATGCTATGCGTGTACCATACTATACTATACCGTGCTATACTAAGCCATGTAGGCTATGCTATGCTATATGTGTACCATACTATACTATACTGTGCTATACTATGCTATATAGGCGATGCTATGCTATATTATACCATGTTATACTACACTGTTCTATCCTATGTTGTACTATACTATGCTATGTTACACGGTACCATACTATAGTATACTACACCATACTATACTGTGCTATACTATGCTATGCTATACTATGCTGTGCTGTGCTATGCTATACTATGCTATGCTATGCTATACTATGCTGTGCTGTGCTATACTATGCTGTGCTGTGCTATGCTATGCTATGCTATACTGTGCTGTGCTATGCTATACTGTACTATACTATGCTGTGCTATACTATGCTGTGCTATGCTATACTATACTGTGCTATACTGTGCTGTGCTATGCCATATCATACTATACTATATAGTACTATACTATGCTATGCTATAATATGCTATACCATACTATATTTTACTATACTATTAATATATTGCCTCTCCATGACAAGGGAAGTTTTGGAAAGTTTGAACACATCAGTAGGCTGAAATTATAGACAATCATTAAACAATCATTAAAGAAATTTCATACAAACAGGGGAAATGCACCTGGTGTATCATTAAATAAAAAAAATCCGGGGAAATGGTGTGTAAAGTCTGAAAACAACTACGTTAAAATATATGCATGTGTGGGTCAGACATGGAGGAGGATTTACCATGATGAAAATAGATGTGATGTTCAGGTGATGGGATGACGGTGATTTTTTCTATGAATCAGTTTTTTCCTACATTATTGTTGACACCTTATATTTAATGAAATATTCAAAACAAGATGCAAAAAATGCATAAGCTGTATAATCCCAATATATGAGTTACAAAAAAACAGGCACAATTAAGCGGTTGCTTCCAGCTGGGGCATAAGCTACTGCCCGGGAGGAGGGAAGTGCCCTACACACAGACAAAACTGTGTGACAATACTGTCAAAACTCCCTGAACTGTATCTTTCGGGTCTGTATTTTGTTGCATATAAATTTAATGTACATACTGTGTGTTTCTTGCATATAAATTATAAATTTATTAAAAAATATAAGTATGGGGGTGTGACAGTTAATCTCATGTGTCAGCTTGACTGGATCGTAGAATGCCAGGACACTTGGTTAAACGTTATTTCTGGGTGTGTCCATGAGGGTGTCTGGGGATGAAATGAGCATGTGGATCGGTGGACTCCGTAAAGCAGAGCGCCCCCCCCAGGGTGGCCGTCTCCCCATCCACGGACGGCCCGACTAGCACAAAAGGCAGAGGACACGGAATTCCTCCCTGCTTTCCTGCCTCACTGCTGGGGCTAGAACATCTCATTCCATCTTCTCCTGCCCTTGAACTGGGATAGACAACATCAGCTCCTCTGGGACACAGGCCTTTGAACGCGGACTGAATTATATCACTGGCTTTCCTGGGTCTCCAGCCTGCAGGTGGCAAGACCGCAGGACTTCTTAGCCTCTGCAATCCCGTGAGCCAATTCCTCGCCGTATACATAAATAGGTGAATGAATGAATGAATGCACACATATGCACAATCTCCTATTGGTCCCGTTTCTCCGGAGAACCCTAATGCCACAAAGGGGAGTCAAAACAAAATCCCCCGTTTTGACATTTTCTTCTTCCGTCTCTGCATGGTCTGAATGTGGCCCCCAAATTCCCGTGTTGGCGACTGAATCTCCACTGCAACAGCGTTGGGAGGTGGGGCCTTTGGGGAGGTGTCTAGGTCGGAAGGGCTCTGCCCCCACGAATGAATGAGTGCTCTTATGAAAGGGCTTGCCCGAGAGAGCTCGCCCCTTTCCACAGCAACCGTCAGGCCCACCGTGTGAGGACGCAGCACCCCCGCCTCTGAGGACGCGGCACCAGGCGCCGTCTTGGAAGCAGACAGCGGCCCTCGCCGGACACCAAACCTGCTGGTGCCTAGATGTGCGCACCCCTAAAGCTGTGAGAGATAAACGTCTGGTCCTTACAAACTGCCCGGTCTCAGGTATTTTGTTACAGCGGCACACATGGACTGAGAAAATCTCTCTATGAGGATGCCGCCATTTTCTGATCGTCGGTTCCAGACAGGACAACCAGCCCACTTCTCCCTCTAGAACAGGGAATTTCAATGGGGCAGCACAATCCCTGGGAACAGGGGGCGTCCGTGTACACCCCACGGGCCAACCCCAGCCTGCCACCAGTTTTTGTCGGTGGCATTCTACCGGCACGCCGCCACGCCCATTGGTTTACGCGTCTACGCTTTCTCACTTCGACAGCATCGAGCAGCTGCAGCAGGGTCCGTATCGGCAGCAAAGCTCAAAATATTTCCTATCCGGATCTTTACAGAAGACGCTTGCCAATTCCTTCCCCGGAGAGCATTTGTAAATGTTTATGGGTGTTGGAGGCTGTCACAGGGACTGAGTCGGGGCTGCGCCTGGCATTTATGGGGCGCAGTTATTTACGATAGCAAAGAACGGCCCTGCTCAGACCTCTAAGAGCAGCTCCGCTGAGAAACCTGCTCTAGAAGTAGCTCCAGACCCCAGAGGCGGCGGCTGCAGACAAGGCTCAGGCTCCTACCTACGCCACTTCAAACGCGGCACAGTTTCACCTCCCCACTTAGCGAGAGGCACCCCCGCCGCCACCTTTTCCCTTCTTTAGGCAAGAAGGTTCAGAAAAGCGCCCACCTCTCGGCTTCCTTAATTTACCGAACTTGTCGGTTGCTACCTGACAGCTTGTCTCACGGGTCCCCTCTAGTTTTAGAATCAAGGAGCAGGGTTTTAAGAGTTGCCAAACCCAAGTTGAACAGAATGAGACAGAAATACCTGCCAGGGTTCTGACTTGTTCTATCACATCCTCTACCCATCCCGGCGGCCCCGGCGAGGGTGTTCTCTGCTCGTCCTGTCGGAGTCTTCGCTTGGGGGTTGACAAAGTGCTTTCTGGGGCGGCAGAAGGTTGTGGGCTGAGTGGCAGACTGTGCCGGGGGTGCCGGCTCCCACTTCCCACGAGGAGAAGAGAAGGTGTGACTTGCTCAAGGTTAAGTGGGCGACCCGAGTTTGCACGGGGCCTCCGCTCCTTCTCTCAGGTGCTGCCTACGGATGTCATACTCAAGCCATGTGACGGTGAAACTCCATTAGCTGAGCAGCCTCTTCCAGAGCATGTCAGACCACGGAACGGGACGGAAAGCAGAAGATCCGGCCTGTTTTGCCCGTGAAGGCTTAACTGTCTGTCTCCCCAGAGCACTCGGTGTTTTGGAATGCTCGGGCTATGTCTTTCTTTTTCCCATTTGGCAGGAATTTATTTATTTTTTAATTGAAAAATAAAAATTGTGCCTATTTATGGTATACAACATGACGTTTTGACCTGTTCTTAATCTCTTTTCATCTTCAATCCTTAGGATAATGCAGGGTACATGCTAGGCACATAATAAATGTCAGATGAATGAATGAATCAATGAAATGTACCTCATTTTATCCTTTCCTCTACCCAGAAGGTATAAGATAGAAAAGTATGAAAGAAAATTAAAAATAGTAGTGAAGATGCTTATAAATGTATCCAGCAAGCTTCTAACCATGTATCTATTTTAGTTCATTATTTTCAACCACTCTCTGAGATCAGGACTATTATCATCTCCATTTATTTTATAACTGAGAAAACTCAAGATCAGGCAGGTTGCAAAGCTAAACCAAGGTCACAGTGTGGGCAAGTGGAGATCCAAGATTTGAACTCAGATCTGGCAGTTCCGGCCTCCCGTGCCAGAAGTTTCAATTACCACAGTATCCTGTATCCGATGCCAAGTGCCAGGGAAATATAATCCCATTATCCACTTTAGGGGGGTCCCTTCTATAAGAATAACTCCTGTGAATGAATTTCCAATAGCACCCACGCTGAACCCAGGAGAATGGCGAGAGAAGACTTCTTAGCTTGTCAACATTCATAAGAAGCAACTCTCTCCAGAGAAAGTCCCCGCAGAGATGTGGGGACATGTGGATACATGGATATTTGATTCTGTAGTTTCAATACAACAAAGATTGGACCCCACACCATGTGATAAATGGCTCAATAAGTAGCATAATATAATGCAGTCAGAAAGAAATACATTTTTATGTGCTGAATGGAATTGTCTAACACCAGCTACAGCTTGGGTGATCATGTAATGAAAACGCTTTTGTGCTGGGCTGAAATGCAGGGGACAGCAAAGATTGGGTTTGGAAGCTTAACAACTGTGTACATCTTAACTTTTTATAATTTAAATTCAAGATAAATTGAGCTGTTTAGAGAGAGAGAGGCAGGCAGAGGGACCAAGCCCAGAGGGGTTTGTATGTGCAGTGGGAGGAGGGGGAGGAAAGCTGAAATACCATCACTTCTTGGAAAGTGGCCATGAGATTTATTTTCAAATTCGCCTGAAATCTGTCATTAAAATATCCTGAGTTCATGTCTAGATAGTCGTCAATGACATAGTCAGTTAAACTCGTAATTTAGAGGCCAGATTTCTCTGATAATAGGTTAGCTCATCCCCACAAACCAGTGAGTGCTTAATATACATTTGTTAAAATGAATAAATGGATTTATGGATGAATGATTGAATGAATGAAAAAAATTACTGAGTGCTTTCTATGCCAGACATATAAATATGTATTTTGTTTAACTTTCATGTGAATCATATCAGGCAGATAGCCCCATTTTTGAGATGAAGAAACTGAGGCATGACGGGGCATGTAACTTTGGTCTGAGACTGCACAGGGACTGAGAGAGGGGAGCTAGGACTCAAACTCGGAAGCCTTATTCTCATCACCTCCTGTGCACCCCAATGGAGAAGAAGGGATCCCCCACCCTAAACAGCATGAGATGGCCAAACACACAACACGGTGGAGAGATGCAATCAGCGTAGTTTATTGGCCACGTACACTCACAGAGCGGGACAGGCAGATACTGCGCAGTACGCAGGGCCACGTGGGGGGGCACTCGGGACCAGCAGGGGCTGCAGGAAGCAGTACTCGTGGTGACAGGAGGGCAAGATGCCTCCTGGTTCCTGCAGGATGATGAGATTGGTTCGTCTGAATAATTCCACGGGCTGGCTGGGAACTGAAGCCCATTAGGATGAGGACCAGGTGAAGGACCAGGGGCGAGGCTGGGCCAGGTGGTAGAGGAACTAACCAGGTGGGGAATCTTTCCTGCTTGAACTTCGGTGCTGTGAGGCTCGAAGATGTCAAGAAACCACTTGAAATTTCAGGTCTTACGTACATGGGTGACGCTGGAACCCTAACTCTCAACGAATGCATGACTGTCGTTCCTCCCCCTCAATTTATCCTTCTGCTCCTGAACAAAGCTGGCATAGACCCTTGTCCTTCATTTCACCACGGAGTGGAAGGCAAGTGTGTAGATGTGGAATGAGCACCAATCTTGGAACCAGGAGGTCAATGTTAGGGTTCTAGCTCCTCTGCATACTAGCTCTATAGTTCTAAGCAAGTATCTTAACATTCCCGAGCCTTTGTTTTCTACCGTGTGGAATGAGAAACTTACCACGCACTTCAAATGGGGATTATAAAATGAAAAAAAAGACATTCTATAAACAAGATATCTGCACTAGAATGTTCACAGCAGCACAATTCACAATTGCAAAGATGTGGAAATGACCCAAGTGCCCATCAATACATAAGAATTAATAAAATGTGGCATATGTATACCATGGAGTTCTACTCCAATAAAAATGATAAACTAATACCCCTTGTACTATCCTGAATGGAGCTGGAACCCATTCTTCTAAGGGAAGTATCACAAGAATGGAAAAACAAGCACCACATGTACTCACCAGCAAATTGGTACTAACTGATCAGCACTTATGTGCACATATAATAGCAACATTCATAGAGCATGGGGCAGGTGGGAGGCGGACGAAGGGGATGGGTAATGTCACACCTAATGGGTGCAGTGTGTGATGTCTGGAGGTTGGGTACACTTGTAGCCCTGCCCTGGGTGATGCAAAGGCAATGTACGTAACCAAAGTGCCTGTACCCCTGTAATATTCTTAAATAAAAAGAAGGAACACGTGCAATAAAAGAAAGACCTTTAAATGGGAGAGATGACAATTTATGACCGTGATTCTCATTATTTCTGCATTTCTTTGACCCAGGGCATATTTTTTAAAGGCGTTAAGTAGAAAAGGGAGGGTGTATACTATCGCATCAAACAATAATGAAAACTAAGTTAAAGAAGTAGCCTCTAGCAACTTTAAACGTGTCCTATGTGTTTTCCTCTGTGCTAAGTACTTTTCATCGTTACCTTACTCTGTTCTCACAACAACCCTATCAGGTTGGTGTTAGCATTACTTCCCTCTCAAAGATGAGTTAATTGAGACTCGGGTTAAGGAACCTGCCCCAAGACCATTCATACAGGGAGTAAGAGACAAGGCTGAGAGTCGCACCATGTGAGTACAACGCCAAAGCCTCTGCCTGTCACCTCCAAGGCAGGCTCTCACAAGGACATCGGGGTGGTGTGGGAGGGCAAATAATGGCTCCCCAGAGATATCCTGGTCCTGACCCCCAGAATCTCATGTGAATATGTTACTTTATATGGCAAAGGAGACTTTGCAGGTGCGATTAAGTTAAGGTTCTTGAGATGGGGCTATTGCCCGGATTTACTCAGGTGGGCCACTGTAAGTACAGGGGTCCCTTAGGAAGAAGCTGGGAGGGCTGGAGTCAGAGAGAGACGTGAAGATGCTCTGCAGCTGGCTCTGCAGGTGGAGGGAGGGGCCACAAGCCAAGGAAAGCAGGCGTCCTCTGGCAGGTAGAAAAGGCAAGCAAGTGCACTCTCCGCGGAGCCTCCAGAAGGAACCCAACCCTGCCGATTCCAGGACTTCTGACCTCTAGAACTATAGGATAATACATTTGCATCCTTTAAGCTGTGAAGTCTGGGGAATCTGTTACAGCACAATGGATGGGGTCCGAGCACGAGTGCACAGGAGCAGGCAGCTTGCTCTCGAGCTGTGCTGCCCAACAGGGGGTGGCTGCTGACCACACGCAGCTACTTAAATGGAGGGTAGTTAAATTCAAAGTAAATTTCAAACTCAGTTCTATAGTTACACTCAGCCATATCTCGCGCACTCAAAAGACATCCCTGGTGCGTGGCCACTCTGTCGGACAGCGCCGATACAGAAAGAACATTTCCATCATCACAGAAAATCTAGACAGGGCTACTCTGGAGGAAGAAAGCTGACACACCTCCACACCTGCAGATATTCCCGTAAGGACAGTTCAAGGTGCTCCAGGGCACCGTGGGTGACCGAGGCACACTGCCCGGGTTCAAATCCCAGCTCTGCCACTTTCTAGCTTGGCGTCAACTAGGGACGAAAATGACAGCCCCCAGCACGTTGATTTGTTATATGGACTGACTGTGGACGATGCAGGTAGAGTGTTTAGCACAGCCAGTGGGCATTTAATATCAACACGTACGATTATTACCATTTCCCTTTTAGACAGGAAGACTTCAACCCAGCCCAGTTCCAGAAGATCCAGTTGGTCTGTTCCCAGTCAACCATCGCGCACAGACGAACGCAGGTTACAACAGCGGCTGTGACCTCTTGCTGCGGAAGCAATGCGACGTTCTATGGAAAAACTCAGTGCCCAAAAGGAAAGCGAAAAAAAAAAAAATGGAAGGAAATGTGGCCTGTGAGAAAATACGACATAAGACACTTCCCCGGGATGGGGCACATAGCAGCCGCGTGCATACAAATCACGGATGTGCAAATGCTCCTCGGAAATATTTATGAAACTTGTGCACCAACCCAAACAGCCTTCTCGGAGTGAAATGAAACCATAAATTATTTCCAAGAACATGGTAATGCCAAGGGAACTCACTTAATTATCCATTATCCCAGAAATGTAGACATAATGTTAATTAAAATGAAGGGGGAAAGCCATTTCCATTCTTTATTAAGATTCATTGGGCTCTTGGACAACTCTGTGCCCTGCAGGCTGGGCCAGGTGACGGAGACCTCATCGCTCATCCCGAGAACCGAAACGCGCAGCCCGCGTGAGAACAGGGGCTCCTCAAGGTCAGGAGACAGACCCTCCCAAAGAGGAGAAGAATCGTCGGGCCCCTGACTCCGCAGATAACCCTTCTCCCACAGATGCCCGCATTTCCGCCGCTAAAAACCGTTTTTCTTTCATCTGGACGTTGCCTCGTTCTCTCCATACTCCCACGCCTGCAGAAGTCGCGGCGCACCGTGTTTCCGGTGCTTCAGCAAGCTCGAAGGACGCAGAATAGCAAGCCCAGGCTTCCAGCCCTTTCTCTCCTAGAGCCCTGAAGCCACACTGAGGCCACGTACGAGTGCCTGCCCCGAGGGAAGGGGAGGGGACGGATGGATGGACAGCCAACAGGCCCGGGACAGCGAGAGGACCTGGCGGGCCTGGTGTCGGAACGCCAGCTCCAACCCACAGGGCAGCTTTGCTTTTATCACTTGTCACCGATGGGACAATGAGTGCTCCCAGCACGTTTCTCGCTTTCTCCTTCCGAACAACCCTGGCCTGACTCGCACCCGCCCCTCCCACGCGGCGGTCCTCTGTCCTGCCTGCCTTGTCCACCTCAAGACAGACCCGGGTCCAACATCAGGCCTGGGAAGTCGAGAGAGAGAGGACAGAGCGCGGTCGGCCAGGGAGCGGGAGGTGAGTGCAAGACCAGCTCCGAGCAGCGCTGGCCGTGGGGGAAGCGGAGGGATCTGGGGACAATGCGCCCTCCACAGAGGCCCCAGGAAAGGACGTGAGTTCCTGTGAGCTGACGTGAGGGTGTGGCCGTGTCCTTTTGTCCACGCCGCCACTGGAGGGTCAAGCCACACGCGCTGCAACTGATGAACACTCTGTGCGTCTTCCATTTTTGCGTGAGATCTGGTTGGAAGAGAAATGCAGGGGGATGCTATTATGAAAATAAATTTAAAATGCTCTGGCATATAGGAAAGGAAAGCCCACTGGCGTCCGGAAGCCCTGACACACAGTAGGCGCCGTGTGGATGCTCATGGAATGGTGACGACTGCAGGGATGATGAAACCACTTTCTGGGTGATGCTGGGAGGCGGACTGCTCTCCCCGTGCAAAGAGACTGGACAGGGCCAGCGGGGAGCTGACACGCATCGAACTATGTGTAGGTATGATGTGTGCATGTGCGTGTTTTAAAAATACTGCCTCTGTGAAAATAATGTCTAAAAGCATCTGTGAAACCGTAACCACCACTCCTACACTACAACAAATGACATCATCAAGAATTTCCACTAACGTGGAAATGTCAGAGGGAACCAGCGTATAATTAATGCAGAAATGAGAAAGCAATGTTGCCAGCGCTGCCCGTCCGTCTGTCTGCTGACGGACGCTTTCTCTTCCCGTCGCCCCACGCCCTCATTCCATGCCTCAGTTTCCTCATCTGCGTAACAGCCCTCCTCCCGCATGGGCTGACTGCGACGCACGTTCCGGGGCTTCGTAAACCAGGAAACCCGACATACAAAGCAGACGTCTCGCTGCTGGTGGGAATGTTAATTACCACAACCCAGGTGGAGGGCAAACAGGCACACACATTAACACACAGGCGTTCTTACTAACACACAAGAACGCGTACGCCCTTCGACCTGGCAATTCCGTCTCCGAAATAACCCCACGCACGTACCCGCTCAGGTACACAGAGACAGACATGGCGCAAACGTTCACTGTCGCATCGTTCAGGAAGCGAAGAATTGAAACTGAAAACATCCTAAACGCCCGTCGATGGGTGGAACTGATGCAACAATTGTCACACATCCGTGTGATGAAAGATCATGCAGCTGACTAGGCTACGACATAAATCATGTGATACAGTGAATAAAAAAGTAATTTATGGAGCAATATGTTTAGGATGATCTCATTCATGAAAAGCATGTGTGTATGTGCTTGTATAACGAGGGACTTGGTCTAGAGGCTGCTCACGAAAGTGCACAGTATCTACCTCTGCGGAGTGAGCCACCACGGGAAAGGACTTGCTTCTTTCTTCACGTGCTTGACAAATGTATACATTCAGCTATTGCAACAACCTATTAACTGGTCGCCCTGCTTCTGTGCTACCCCGAAGGCTGTGCTCGGCCTCGCGGCTGCAGGCCCCCTGCAGACCCTGAGCCAGTCACACCCGTCCTCTGCTCGGAACCTTCCAGAGACCCCCGCAAGCCCCTCACCATAAGCAAAGTCCACACAGTGCCTTGTCCCTCTCTGGTGTCATCTCCTGCTCTCTCCTCTCTAGCCAAGTGGCTTCCTCGAACACACTCCCGTCTCCAGTCCTCTGCACAGGCTGCTCCCTCCGCCTGGAACAGTCTTTCTCCCACTTCTGCCAAACGACTCCCCCATCTTAACGGCCTGTTCTCGTCCTCCTAAATAAAACCGTAACTGGCAGCCCCTGTGCTGCCTTTCCCTCAGCACGGTCCTTTCCACCGTGCTGCTATCTGTTGTCTGTCTCTCCCAGGCAGAAGGTAAGTCCCCCAAACACAGAGCTACGGGCTCATCCCGCAGATGTGTCCTCTCAGTCACTTGTCCTTGGTCCAAAGATTCCTTTCCCTGTACTTCCTTTCTAGCTGTCTATTTCTTCCAGAACAGACCAGCAACTAGCATCCTTTCAACTCATGTGCCCACATCAGCCATGAATAAATGTTGGCAGACCTGCTAATTTATACTATAGTAGAAATGACTCGTATTCACTCGCTCATAAGGTTTATTGTCATGTAATTGGGCTGAGTTTTCAAGTCAACCTGATGGAGAAGTGATTCTCCGACTCAAGGGTGCACAGATTGACCTGAGGATCTTGCTAAGCATGAAGATTCTCGTAATTTTGAGGGGACGGGGTTGAGCCCACAATATATTCATAACATGGTCCCCACCTAAAAGGTCACTCACCTGTCTTCTATTTCACATGCATCAATATTTCATTGACTCTATTTTTTTTTTCTTTTTGACCTTTTGGTCATTTATAGGCTTTTTAT
>VBSM01002153.1:3032340-3201363 GCA_008086735.1 Cheirogaleus medius | reverse complement strand
TCAGTTTACCAGGGCAGAAACTGAGGCTCAGAAAGGCCAAAGTCATACACGGCTAGAATTCTAACTATTGCTCACCTGACCCCAAACCCATCCAGGCCTTCCACCTATGCCTCGCTGCCCTCTCTCATTTCCGTGAATTCCGGCAAGTGCCCAACAGCCGGCCGGCTCCTGTTCCGTGGCTCGAGTCTCCTGGAGAGACGGTCATGTTACCAATAAGCCCTCTGGCCCCTGAGCTGCTCTGCCCTTCGGGGCTGAGAATCTTGCGTCCAGCGTCATTGTTAGTTTCTGTAATTTTAATGAAGGAGGGCCGCTCCCCCTCGGTTCCCGGTCTTTAAACTCTTGAATTTTAATAACCAACTCCACTGATGATTTACAAATTTCAGGGCAGGAATTAGCAGAAAATTCCGTATTTCATAGATGCTGAATTGGACTATTATCTCCATGTAGCAGGTGCCAATTTCCTACCGAATGGTGAAATGCCGTAATTATCTGTAGGATTCCATTCAAATTCTAAAAGTAGATAAATAACCAATGGGAATATCATTTATTCATTAGAATGGGAAGAAAAGAGGAAATATTACCCTGCTCACGGCTGCAATGAGGGTGCCTTGCCAAGGAATGCCCCGCTCGCCAACGCGGCATGGAGGATTCTAGATTCATTAAGCGTTCGGGTCGGCAGGAGAGAGGAACTTCCATTAAACACCTGAACAGGCGAGATAATGGGGCTACTGATTGAGAGGCTAGAGTGAGATGTGGTGGCATCTCCTTATTTCTCTTGCAGTGGATAGAAAGACACACATTAGAAACCACTGGAAAACCACCTGAGACTTCATGCTTCCATTGCATGTCCCCCCTGCATGACCGACGGTCCAGGGCTCCTCTCCCGACCCACGTTTCTTCCTGCTCTTGCCGGCACAAACGCCCTGTGGACACGCCGGGGCGTCTCTGCCTTCACAGCTCTCCCTGTTTCCCTGGGAAAGATGTCCCTGCCTCTGATGAGACGGATCATGCAGTTCATCCCCACGCTCCTGAGCTTCACATGCTACCCTCAGGGGCAAGGGAACCTTCGACCTCTTTACTCCAGACTTAGACAACTGAGGTTCGAATCGTGCCCTTCCTACGCATGTGGGTCTGTTTGCTCCTCTGTGAAATGGGGATAACCATGGTGCCCGCGGTCTAAGGTTGTGTGACGGCTGAGATATTGCGGGTAAGGGTTTCACATAGTATCTGCTGAGGAGTACTGAGTAAACGTTAGCTGATCAATATGGTGGTGGTGATGGTGGTTATGATGATGGTGGTGGTGGTGATGGTTATGATGATGGTGGTGGTGGTGATGGTTATGATGATGGTGGTGGTGATAGGAATGATGATAATGGTGGTGGTGGTGATGTTGATGGTGGCAGGAACGATGGCAATGATGGTGGTGGTGGTGATGGTGGTGGTGGTGGTGATGGTGGTGGTGGTGGTGATGGTGGTGATGGTGGTGGTGGTGGTGGTAGTGGTGATGTTGATGGTGGCAGGAAGGATGGTGATGATTATGATGGTGGTGGTGGTGGTGGTGATGATGATGGTGGTGGTGATGATGGTGGTATTTCATAGATACTGAATTGGACTATTACCTCCAGGCAGCGGTTGCCAATTTCCTATCAAATGGTGAAATGCCGTAATTATCGGCAGGATTCCATTCAAATTCTAAAAGTAGATAACCAATGGGAATATCGTTTACTCATTAGAATAGGAAGAAAAGAAGAAATATCACCCTGTTCATGGCTGCAAGGAGGTTGCCTTCACCTCCCCAAGGAGGAAAACAGTTAAACGTGTTGGTCAAGTTCCAGACACTGACAGCATCGCAGACCCATCTGCAGTCCCAGTGAGTGTGCAGCCGACATGTCCAGTGGCATCCAGCCCCCTGTCTGCCGTGGACCGGCTCAAGTGACAGGGCTGGCCAGCTCCACTCTAGACTCACAGGCAAATACTCTCTCCATCCACCCGCCTTTCTGGATCCTTTTCCTCAGGCATGAGGGCATGTGGCCTTTCGCTCCGGAGCACTACATTCCCAAGAATCAGGTCTGGACGTTTGAAGGAAAAAAGCAGAACAAGCCTCTTGGTCAGCTTGTCTTCCAGGCCTTGCAAGCCCGTCTAGTGGTGACAGGCACTGTGAACTGGCCAGAGCAGTGACCACTATACCCTCCCTTGAATGTTCCTTCCTCTCCTGCCAAGGCCAGAACCCTAAACATGAAACTCCCCAGGCACATCTACGAGTAAACTCTGTGTGCGACTTAGGTCCTCTGATCAGATGCACCGTGTGATGCTCGGATTGGAAATGAGTCGGGTCTGGACGAGGGCAGGACCCGAGGCGCCCCTCTGCAGGTGTGCACCAGGACAGAAGCATGGTGGCCTGCTACAGCAGCTGCTGGACGCGCTGGCTTCTGCCGGGAGGAGGAGCAGCTTTCCTCACCGCGTGAGCAGCGTGCGGCTCTCGGGGCTGGGATCTGCTCCCGCAAACAGCCGAGGGTCTGGCGCTTCTCCTTCCCAGTGGGAATGTAAGTCCCCAAAACCTTGTCACTCATTAATCCTGACACTGGGATAAACCAGCTAGAGTGGTATCTGTTGTCTGTAACTGAACCCTAATTGATACACGAACAGAAAAATAAAAATGCCCTTCACGTGGCCCAACCAATTACCTGAGTCTATGTCTACTTTATTCCTCACTTGAGACCTTAAGTGGAAGAGATACAGGTAAGCTAAGATGCAAATGATCTTGGGGTCCCTGGATAAACACCCTTAATATAGCTTTTTGTGGGATACGGCTGGTCTCAGTTCCCACGTGCCTGTCTCAGAGTCTCCACGCTGAGTGTGATTTTAAAGTTGATATCCCCTAAAAGCAAGCCATAGACCCACCAGATGCTCAATCACAGAACCATAATCCATTTCTTGGCTGGAACGAAACCTAGCTGTGCTGGAGGAATCGCAAAGTGAGTTCCAATTCTGCAGCCTTCAAGAGAAATTTCGGACTTGCTCACGTATTGTGCTCCCAGCTCTGATTAAGGACTTAAGCTCCAGGTAGGGTGCATCTCTATGCTCCTGTCCCCAGGCGACAGAGGACAAACTGAAGCTTAGAAACCTAAGTCACTTGCCCAAGGATACACGGCTGGTAGGAGACAGAATTAAGTCTTGCCAATCTCCAAAGCCTATGTTCAGCTGTCCCAGCCTTTGGTAACAGCAAGCATTCAAGATATGTCACTGCCTCCCTGGCCCTGTTGCCCTGCAGGCGGGCCCTGGAAACGCCAGGCTGCCTTCTGAGTTCTCACCTGTCAGGGGAGGCATTGGACAGGAGGCAGGGCAAGGCAGGTAAAGGTCAACCTGTCCCTGGGTGTCACTATCTGTTGAAGGTGAGAGGTGACGCTGTGTTTGGGTGCCCATGGGGAGAGGTTTTCACAGGTACAGAATTTGGCCTGGATGGGAAGACTTGGGGGTGATCTCAGAACTCTGCCGGAGGTGAGCAGGGAGGAAGGGTAGCCGACAGCGCACGGTGGCGGGCAGGTTGTCCAGAGCCTCACGTGGAGCCGCCTGCGCCGGGAGGGAATCTTGTTTCAGTGGCCCCAGCCCATGGGGAGTGGAAGGACAGCCAGAAGCCCAAAGAGGGAGGGCCCCAGAGAGTTCCACCAAGTCACCCCAAGAACCCAGCAGCCTTCTGCATGCCACGAGCAACAGCTGGAAAGGAGAAATGGCATCGGAGAGTGTTGTCCCACCTTTTTCTCCTTCTTAGCCACAGGGACCTTCACTTTCTCATGGAACCTGCCAGGTGGGCAGGGGGACGTTTGCCCCCAGCTTCACCTCTGCCTGGGAACCCCACCTGATGCGGAAGACTTGCCTTGGGCTGAGGCCGACCAACCCGTTCACACGCAGACGTCTCCATCGGATTGCTCCCGTGCTCATAGGAGTTTCTGCTCAGGAACTTTCAACTGAAGAGCTTCTGACCAGTGTGAGTAGCAAACGAATTTCATCCATGATGTTGCCTGGCAGGATTTCTTTCTTTTTTAAGGCTGATATTCCAGCGCGCGTGTGTGTGTGTGTGTGTGTGTGTATGTGTGTGTGTGTATGTGTGTGACATGTTCTTTATCCATTCATCTGTGGATGGACACTGAGGTTGTTTCAGTGTCATGGCTATTGTGACTAGTACTGCAATAAACATGGGGTGTAAACAGTCATTTTATTTCCTTTGGGTGTATATCCATAGTGGGATTGCCGGATCAAGGGGAATAAGCCAGACACAGAAAGACAAAATACCGCATGATCTCACTTATCTGTGGAACCTGAAAAAGTTGAACTCACAGAAACAGAGAGAACTGTGGTCACCAAGGGCCCAGGGGCGTGGGGGAGAGTGGGGGGATATTGGTCGAAGGTACAAACTCTCAGTCACATGACGAACAGGTTCTGGGGACCTAATGTCCACCATAGGGCCGCAGTTAATAATACTGTACTGTGTGTTTGAAAGTTGCTAAGAGAGCAGATCTAAGTACTCCTACCCCCCCCACACACACACACACAAAACGGAAACTAAGTGAGGCGACGGATGTGTTAACTAGTCTGATTGTGGCGAACGTATCACAATGCACACATACCTCTCACATCACAGTTTATCTCAAATATGCCCAATTTTTACTTGTCCGTCATTCCTCGGTAAAGCTGAAGGTCGGGGGAGCACAGCCAGTCTTCGCCTTGGGGTTTGAATTCAGGGCCAGATGTAACAGTGGGACATCCACATGGCCTTGGGAAAGTCCCCAACCTTTCTGAGCCTCAGTTTCCTTCAGCATAAAACGACACTAAAAATCGTGTCTATCTTATTGGATTATTGGGAGAAGCAAGTGACTCTGCCTGAGAGTGCACAGCAGAGCACCTGACACCCAGTAAGGCTCAAGCATGCCACCACACCGTTTGTCACTGTTGCTACTGTTGCCACAACTGCACCTGAGACACGAAGTCCGCAGGAGCAGCAAGAGATTCAATTTGTAAAAGGGCACAGCATGGTGGCACGCAGCACGTGACACTGTTGTCATCATCGACAATATTAAAATATTTGTACGGATCATGTGTCACAATTCTAGCAATAACTACTGTATTGTTGATCATAATACCCATAGTTATTAGTATTGCTAACAACACAATATAAGCCTTGACAACAACATAACAATGTTAGTGTCCAGATCAAGGGCGGAGCAGACAGGGAGGTGTGGAGTGGCGAGGTCCGCTCTGGGGCCACCCCCTCTGGGCTGCAGGCCACGGACGAGGACATGACCCAGGCTGACTTCCAGGCACGGGGCTGGACCAACAAACAGCGCTGCTGGGAGAGCAGGTCAGAGCAGGTCAGAGCGGGTCACGGTCCTGGCATGCTGGAGCAGACCCTGGCAGCGGACGGGCCGTCGTCTGAGACCCAGGTCATGGAGGAGGTTTAGACGAAACGGGCCTTCAGCAGTATTTAATTTAGTGAGGGCCGGTCACAGCATGGTTCAGGAAAAGAAGGTCAGGCCTAACAAATCTGGTTGAATTTTCTGAATACATCCCAGAATTGGGAGACAACGGTTCCATAATGGGCAATTTATCTGCATTTCAGGGAGGCATCCGATCTAGAATGACAAAACTGATTGATTCGCAAAGGCCAATATGGCACTTTAGGGATGGGAAATTAAATGGGGACGGAAGGAGTTTAAATCAGAGAAACCTATTCTCCCCGAAGAAAAAGGCTTCTTTTTGGAAAATAAGGAGGTGGAAACAACAAAAAGGAGGCTGGGAGGAGCAGGACTCAGGTTTGGGCAGAAGATCGTGGAACAGAAAGGCCCACTTTGAATGGAGAGACCCTCTGGCGGCCAGGTTCAAGCGTCTGATTTTGCACGGATGTCGTGCCGCTGGCAGAGGGAGCGACTCTGTGCTGAGGAATCAGCCTCCACCTGCAGCCAACCTGCCTCCTCTAGCAGCCTCCTCCTGCCAGGAGCAGGGAACCCAGAGCCCTGGCGCCCTAGACCAGCCCTGACGGGGCAGAAGGCGGCTGGCAGGGGCACCCTCAGGCAGCGCGAGCTCTACGCGGGTGGTGATGGTGGCCAAAGAGGCACCAAAGGCTCTGCCGCAGGCCAGTGCTGCGTGACTGTGGACCTCGAGTGGCCTCTGAGCCTCCCTGTGTGGACAGCGGGGACCCTACAGTCATCCTTGCAGGCTCGAGGGAAAGGCCCACGGAGAGACCCTTGGTGATGGAAAGTCACCTTAAGGTACCACATGCAAGGTAGCAAACAACACAAGGAACTGTCTTGGGGTGTTCATCACTCAGCACCGTCCTCCTCGGCCATGCACAGCAGGGCCCCTGCCCGCCCCAAAGGCTCGGTGGGACTGTCTCCTATTTTGAGATGAAGCAAACCTGGGAGCACGGTGCAAATCCCAACACTCTGTCTTTCCATGACAGCATGGGGGAGGGAGATGCATTCAAGCAGTGGGCAGTCTACACACGAGCACACACGTACACACACACACACCTCCACACACACACGCACACACGTGCAAATGGCTTTGCCAACACGGCAAGCAGTAAACCCACACTCTTTTCCTTTGAATTTGACCACTTCAAAACACTTTTCAAAGAAGAAAGTATTTTAAAAAGGGAAGAATGTGAAACAGATTACTCGAGTTCATTAAAGAGATACCCAGGTAGCTACTTCGGTGAAGAAAGCAATGGCACCAGGCCCAGTCCAGTGCCGGGCTTGTGACTCGGGTGGTCCACGAGGCTGCCACTGTCTTCTCCACGGCTTCCTGTGGGCTGTCCGTCCAATCTCAGACTGAGGGTCTCAAAGTTGGAGCTCGGAGAGCAGCCAGCCCACACGCCTCCTGTGGCACGCTGCCTCATGGCGGTCGCTGCACCTGCCATCCCTCTCAGCACATCCTCTGTGAGGAGGACCCTGTCGTGGTCCTCCCACGTTGCAGATGAACACACCGAGGCAGGAGGAATGGGCAAGTGAGAAGAGTGGTCCAGTCATTCAGCGTGGATGGATCTAGGGCACAAGGAAGAGACTGGAGAAGCCAAGGCTAGTTCTCCTCCCAATTAGGCACCAGAGATTGGCAAGACAGTCCTGGACACACTTGTTCAACCACCACAACTGGGAGTTTTGTACGTGGGCCACGTGCTTGTGAGTGTGGCAATGAACAAACAGAGGAGGGAAACAGCAAATAGACAACAAAATACGGTGAGACCTCCCACATAAGGAAACACGGGGTAAAACGAGAGCTGATGACAGAAAGAGTTAGATGGTGGGGAGAGGGAATCGGTCTTGGGAGATTCCTCAGAAGGAGCAGCGTTTAAGACATTCAAGCTGAGATGTGATGGTTAACTAGAAGTACGTCTGGTAAGGAGTATTCCAAGCATGGAATGGTATCCATGAAGCTGTAAGTTGGGAAAGAGCTATGTGTATTTGAGAAAGTCCACACCTGGGTGAGGCCACCTAAGTGTCTGCAAGTCAGATGCTGACTCACAGCTGTGATGCTACCATGGGGACTTTTCCAAAGATTCCACCAACGAGATGCCTGCCTGGGACCAAACTGAGGCTCAACACAGGTGCCAGGTGCCATCTGTCTGTGAATTCCCTCCTTGATGCCGTAGGGGCACCTGGACATGGGGATAGATGGTCGCGATGAGTCTAATTGTATCTGATTCCTCCACACAAGCATGCACGGAACAGCCCAGCAGAGCCCTTGACTAATGACTTTCAAATATAATTAAAAACATATTTCAATAGAAAGCACATTGCCAAGTCTATACCAGCAAAGTGAAATTAACCTTCAGACGATACTGGAACAACAGTGAATCGCCAGGGTTTGTAAGAGATTAGATACACTGTAGCCTAATTATGTTACAATAACTCACCTCATTAATCTCCAAGGAAACAATAATGACAACAGTTAAATACTGTAATTAACAAATCCTATTTCAAACTTGATTTTAATTTTATAGGACTTGGTAATGTTATCCAATGTAACTATGGAAAAGACAGAATGTCAGTAGAGCTACCCAGTTCTTTAAGGGCTTTTGGCTAACAGAGCCCAATACCTCAGACTTATGATTCTACCAAGTGGGGCCTCTGCTTAGAATGCAACCCACACAGCAAAAATATTGTGCCATGAGGTCAAGATACCACATGCTGGCAAGACCTCCTAGGTGGTCTCTTCTCTCGACAACAAGCATGAAATCAAATTTGTGTTCGTCTTTCTATATTTAAAAGCAGTGAATCTTGTGCTTGGTCCTCTGTTTGGGGCTTGTTTAGTGTTGGAATGCTCTAGTTGCAAGTCCTTTGCGGAGGTTTCATGGGCAGGTTAGACAATCAAGGGCAGATAACAGAATAAAAACCCAAATGGCACGATCATCTCAATAGATATAGAAAAAGCAATTGACAAAACCCAACAACCTTTCATGATGAAAAACACTCAATAATCCAGGAACAGAAGAGAACTTTTTCAAAATGATAAAGGGAATCTATGGAAACACCTACAAGGAGCATCATACTTCATGGTGAAAGACAGAATGTTTTCCCCCTAAGATCAGAGACAAAATGAGGATGTCCATTCTCACCACTCATATTCAACATTATTCTGGATGGCCAAGCTGGGGCAATTAGGCAAGGAAAAGAAATGACAGAAATCCTTCAGATTGGGAAGGAAGCACAGAACTATCTCTATTCACAAATTACGAATTCTTCTATATAAAAAGCCAGAATGATCCACAAACAAAAAGAAACCATTAGAACTAATAAATAAGTTAAGCAAGGTTATAAGACGTAAGATCAATTTGCAAAAATCAGTTGTATTTCTTTACACTAGCAACGAACAAATTGAAAATGAAATTAAGAAAACAATTTCCTTTATAACAGTATCAAAAATAAAATACTTAGGAATAAACTAAACAAAAGAAATGTAAAATGGGTGCATGGAAAACTATTAAGCATTATTGAAAGAAATTTAAAAGGACCTAAATAAAAGAAATTCCATGGTTATGAATTGGAAGATTTAATGCTAAGATTAAAATACCAGTATTTCTACAAAGCTACAGTAATGAAGACAGTATGGTACTTGCCTAAGGACAGACATATAGAGATTAATGGAATAAAACTGAGAGTCCATAAATGAACCATTATATTTATGGTCAATTGATTTTTGACAGGGGTATAAAGACCATTCAATGGGTAAAGAATATTCTTCTCAACAAATGATGTTGGCACAACTTGATAGTCACATACAAAACAATAAAGTTGGACTTCCTTTCACCATACATAAAAATTAACCCATAATGGATCATAGACCTAAATGTAAAAGCTATAAAACTCTTATAAGAAAACATAGGAGGGAATCTTCATGACCTTGGGTTAAGTAAAGCCTTGTTTTATGTGACAATAAAAGCACAAACCACAAAACAAAAAATAAATAAATTGGAATTCATAAAAATGAAAAACCTTGCCCTGGAAATAATGCCATTAGGAAAGTTAAAGCAACCCACACAATGAGAGAAAACATTTGAAAATCACATATTTGATAAAAGACTAATATCCAAAAATACATAAATAACTCTTATAATTCAATATTAAAAGGAAAATAAGCCACTTACAAATGGAGAAAAAAATATGGATAGACATTTCTCCAAAGAAGATCTACAAATGACCAATAAGCACACAAAAAGATGTTCAACATCATTAGTCATTAGAAAAATACAAATCAAAATCACAATGAGATACTACTACACACCCACTAGGATGGTTAGAATCAAAACAAACAGATCACAGCAAGTGTTGGATGTAAAAAAATTGAAACCCTCATTTACTGCTAGTGGGAATGGTAATATATAATGGTACAGTGACTTTGGAAAACATTTGGCAGTTTCTCAAATTGTTAAAAAAATAAAAAAGAGTCACCATATGACCTAGAAATTGCACTCCTGAATATATACTCGAGAGATATAAACATGCATCCATGTGAAAACTTACACACAAACGTTCATAGTGGCATTATCCATAATATCCAAAAAAATAAAACCCAAATATCCAACAAATGATAAATGGATAAACAAAATGGGATGCAGCCATACCATGGAGTGTTATTCAGCAATGGAAAGGAATGAAGTACTGACACAAGCTACAACACAGGTGCATCACGAAAACCGCATGCTCGGTGAAAGAAGCCGGACGCAAAAGGCTGAGGTATGATTCCATTTATACGAAATACCCAGACTAGGTAAACCCAGAGAGACAGAAAATCGATTAGTGGTTGTCAGGGGGTTAGAGGGGAAGGCAAAATGGGGAGTGACTGCTTAAGAAATGGAAGGTTTATTTTAGGAGTCACAAAAAGGTTCTAAAATTGAGTATGGTGATGGTTGTCCAACTCGGGACAGACTAGAAACTACGGAGCAATACACTTGAAATAGATAAGATGTATTTAACAAATATCACTTGAGGTCATCCTGACAACAGTTATCTTTCACTGAGCTCTTACCATATGCCAGTCATTTGCATACATGATCTCCATCAATCTGCACAGAAATCATATGAAGTATGGAATGTTGTTTTCTTCACTATACATATAGAGACACTGAACCCAGAGAGTCTGACATAATTTGTGCCTAGCATCAAACCCATGTCTCATTCAAACATTCATGCACTTAACAAATGCATATGACTTTATCTCTGTTCCAAGCCCTGTGTCTCACCTAGCCCAGCCTTTGAGGAGCTCACACCTAATGAGAGTTTATCAGTTAGTTATATCACAATAATACCTATACAACAAACCACCCAAAAACTCAGTGGCTTGACACAGCACTCATTTATTCTCACATGTGCCTGTGGCTTGGCTAGCGATGGCTGATCTAGGCTGGGCTCGGCTGGGCAGCTTTGCTTCCAACCGCAGGTCTGGCTAGGCTTGGCTTCTCGTTGCATGCTGGGTTCGTGCATGCTCCATATGCATACTTAATAATTGTACTTGATTTGGTCTATATCAAGAGAAACCAAGGCTGTGGGGCCCAGGCCTAAATAACAGAAGCCATTCAAGGGGGCCGTGGCAATGGCCAAGGTGCATAGGGGCAAGCCCCACTGTATAAGGAAATGACTATCCTACGAGTTGTGTTTGCTGCTACCTACTGTCAACAGCAAGTCACATGACCAAGTTCAAAGTCAAGAAGGGAGGAAAGCCACTCTGCTCACTGCAAGTCCATGGCAAAGCACAGATGCATAGCACTAAGACAGAAGAGTAAGGATGAAGCATTCAATCTACCAAAGAGGGATGTGTCCATATCTCTAATAAAGACCCTCAGCATCTTCTATCTGGAGTTTCCCATCTGTAAACATATGGTCAAAACATCCACCTTACCTACCCTACATAGTGGTTGTGAGGATCAGATACTGATGTGAACAGTTCTCCAAGTAGCAGCAAATCTCTCTGCAAATAAGACAAATTACTGTTACTCATTGTTACCAAAGACCTCCCAATTATTGGAAAGATTGTGTTGCTGAGATCTTCAAATGAAAGTGGAAATGCAAAGATAAACTTGCAGTATAGCTAGAGTCTGTGTCACCCAAGAAATCCCTCTTGAAAACAACCACGATAAGAAAGTAAGAGATATTTTAAATCATTACTATATTGAATTTCTGCTTTTCTACTGGATTCATGAAAGTTCCTGGAAAATTAAGCTCTTTCTACTGGACTTTCTGATCCTCTCAGATAGAAAAGCACCTCCAGGAATTTCTAACTTCTAATGGCCCCACAAGAAAACCGAGATGACATCATAGGAGTTAAGAGTTCCCTGCTGCTAATGTAACTCCTGTGCCGGATGAGTCCCTGAGAGCATCCTAGTGTCCGCAACCCAAGCTCCAGCACTGGGAGGAAGGTAGTGCAAGGATCAAGGGCCTGCACTTCAGAGGGGCAGAGAGTCCTGGGTGTGAATCCAAGGTCTGCACTCGACGGTTGTGTAATCTTCGACAAGTCACCGAGCTTCCTCGAGCCCCCATTTCTTCATATAAAAAAGAATGAGCCCCATAACAGCACCCACTGGAAATGACGTATTTGAAACTTAAATGAGATGACATGTGTGAATTGTTTAATGTAATCCCTGGTGTATAATAATTGCTAAATTAATACCAAACATCATCACTGGTTATTTTTAAACATTATCTTCATTCCTACCTTGTCTATGCTTTATGAGTTTTTTTCCCCCATAAGGGAGAAATGAGAGAATTAGTAGAAAGATACTTTATCAGCTGTGAAGAACTAGACAAATACATATGCTGTGATGGTCACTGAGTGTCTTGGCACATTGCACCACTCAATAAACATTTGTTAAAGGCATTGGTCAGTAATGAAATTAAACCCTTTCTTTTGCTGTTTGCCTTGGGCCAGTGAAAGGAAGCCATGGTAGCCGGCAGTCCTGCTTACAGCTGTGGGCTTGTGATCCAAGCACAGGCGTCTTAAAACCTCCCAAAGCTGCCCCCCACCTCCGCTCATCGCTTGCTTTCCCGAGAAACTCATCACGGGGAAGGCAAACCTTTAGCCTTCATGCCCTGACCTAGAAGAGACAGCACGGAGATTATTTTTGCGGAAAACGAGAAAGGTCACGTTTCATAACTCTGTGTCCCGATACCTGAGCACTGGCAAGGAAGAAAAGAGAGATCAGTCATGTGGACTTTTCCACTTAGAGAAGCATAATACGTCTGAAGAGCTTGCGTGATGCATTGGTATCTCCTTGAGGAAGATATTCCGAGTTGGAGACGCACCATAAATATCCTTCAGTGTGGTGCACGTCAGCTGAGAGTGCCCATCCTCGAGTAAGCGTGGACAGTGTACAGCAGGAACAGAGGTGAGTTATGGCGGGGAACGTGTTTAGTAATCTAGGCACCCAGTGGACACCCACAATTTACAGTTTAATCGTCCACAAGGTATAGCTTCCCTGTAATTGAATTAGATTTTGACGTAAGGCAAACCTGATTTATAAGGCTGTTAAAAAAAATGCACAACGGGGTATGTCTTCTTGTTTGTAACAATAATCCAATGGTTACTGTTAACACATCAGCAAGGAATGGCGCAAAAGTGGATAAATGCAAGGTATCTCGCATTTGCTGAACAAAGCATCTTTGTACGCTAAAGATTCGAGAAGCGGGACAAGTTATCCTTCTCGTTTATGTTCACTTAAGGCAGACGTACTATTTTACTTTAATTTGCTTCGGGCTTATTCAACTAAACACAATTTGCAGTGTAGTTACTCATTCATCAAGAGACATCTGAGCACCGACTCCCCGCTCGCCGCCGTGCTTGGCGCTCGAGGCGCTGCGATGGGTGCAAGCCACGTGACCCTGGTTCCCTGCGTGCCCACCTAAGTCTCAGCTCTGCAGTCTGTGATGTGGACACGGTAACAGTTTCCATCTTATGGGCTTCCGTGATGATTGTGATAAATCGTTCGGTGCACCGTGTACAACACAGTATCACCATTCTTATCGTTATGGCCTTTGTTATGATTTCCTCGCCCACAAACAGTTCACGGTTTTGCAGAGAAGACAATGTCATCCATGCTGCCGCACCTGTATCTGTTATCTATTGCCACGGTAATGCTATGTGACGGACACCACAACCCCAGTGACATTCAGCTGTAGGGTTCATTGTTCACACACTTGAGGTCTGCCAGGGGCTGGCCAGGGGCTCTGCCTTCTCACCTGGGCTTGCACACATGTCTGGGGCTGGCCCCCTTTTGGTTGGGCTATGCTGGCCTCAGCTGGAGATGTCTCTATGCCATGTTGTTTGTAGCCACTTCCTGCGACTGGTCACTGGTCTGGGTGAGTTGTCATGGCAATGGTAGTGCAAACATGCAGAGCCCCTTGAGGTATGAGCTCAGGTCAGGACCTCATCATTTCTGCCTTGTGATATTGGCCATGGCAAGTCACAGGGCTGTGCCCAGATTCACAGTGGGAAGGGATGGCAAAGTCACACTTATCCCATACATTTAAATAGAGATGCCGTGGGAATAAAAGAGAGTCCTCAGCACTGCTCTGAGAAAGAGGACTCAAGAAGGCTCTGGCTGAGTCTTGATCCGGGGGCAGGAGTTCCCCAGGCCACCCAGTGAATTCACAGAGTGCATAAACAGGTATTTTGCTGTCTTTTTTTTTTTTACCACCTAACTGGTTAAAGAGTCCCAAGAGTGACGTTCCTATGATCTCGAAAAGGTCAACAGACCTGAGCTGTGTCACAACATCTCCCTCATGTCCCAGAACGAGGTCGCTGGAAGGCGCAGCTAACCCATTGTAGCGTGGACGCTCTGGGCTTGCTCCCGACTTCCAACAAGGCCAGTGCAGGCCAAGTCTCTGGCACCTCCCTGGAAACTAACATGAAGCATCCTACTTCATTTTCCAGGTGGTCAGGCACTCAGAGTTCCAGCCCTTAATGACGCGGGTTAAACCTAACCAAAGCCCCAGGAGGGAGGACCGGGCTGTCCGAAGGGTCCCTCCGTGGTGCCGTGTGCACTTTGTATCTCCAGCCGCCACGAGGAAGCAGAGCAAGAGCTTATCCACAAACCCTCACCCTGCTGAGCGGGCAGCCTTCCTCACTGCTCCTTACAAAATGTGCCTTTCAAAAGGATCAAAGACCTGGACATTTCCAGATCAACCAGTTTTTATTAATAGAACCTTAAAAGAGGCATCCTTTGGAGACACAGACATCTTCCTTAGGAACAAAGAGCAGCAGGGTGAGGAGTTTAGGGGGCCAAAGCCCAGATTAGCTCAGGTGGGCAGAGTACCATGACACTTCAAAAACCACGGGAGTCACAAGAGGTCAAGCCCCACTAACCCCCACAGTTCGAAGGACAAGGAGAGCTCTGAAAGCCCCCTTCATCTCAGCCCTGGCCCCTTCCTCATCTGTTCCCTCTCCCTCCTCTGTCCCTCAAAGGTTACTGAGGATTAATCCAAAAGGAACGTGTCACAAAGGATACCTTTGGCCTCAAGTAACAATAGAATTAATCCCAAATGGCTTAAGCCAATACAGAAAAGTATGGTCACATATAACAAGAAATCCAGAGGCAGGTTGGTTCAAGGTTGGTTCATGCAATGCTTTTGATTCTTCCCTAAGGAGAAGGAAAGCTTTCTTCCTGTCCCCACCGC
This sequence comes from Cheirogaleus medius, assembly GCA_008086735.1. Taxonomy (NCBI): domain Eukaryota; kingdom Metazoa; phylum Chordata; class Mammalia; order Primates; family Cheirogaleidae; genus Cheirogaleus; species Cheirogaleus medius. The sequence goes on along the minus strand of VBSM01002153.1, from coordinate 3,186,205 downwards.
CCCTTGGTTAGAATAAAGTCATACCCACCCTGCTCAGATGAACCACTAGCATGTATTAGAAGGATTGCCTTAGAGACCAATCACAGTATAGCCTTTGGGGCTGGGCAGGGTCCAACCTCCATGGGAAAAGATGAGTATTTAATATTTAAGAACAGCTGGAATTCTGTAGCACAGAAATGAGGTGGGAGGTGGCAGTTGTGTACCCAGCCAACAACATCTGACAAAGGAAGTAACATTAAAAATTGGGAATTCAGACAGAGGGAACCAGGCAAACTTCTTCAGAGAAATATAACCACTAGTCTTTTGCAGCCAGATGACCTGGGTTAAAACTCAGACTTCTCACTATTTATGAACCACATGACTGCAGGCAATTTATCTGAGCTTCCACTTCCTCATCTATGAAATGGGGCCAATAATGTATACCTCACCTAGTTGTTATGAGAATTAAGTGAGATAGTATGTGATGAGAAGCCCCCAAGATCCTGGTATCTAATTAATGATCATTAAGGGTTGAGAGGCTCCACATCCCCTGCCTCTGCTCTTCTCTCGGGACAAGGGTTCGTCATCACAGGTAAAAGCCTGACCTTTGGAATCAGCCATGGAATGCCAACCAACTGCTGAAATTCTCTAAGCTTTAGCGGTCTGTAAAATGGGTATAATAACATTCCCAGTCTCACAGAAGGTGGCTGTGAGAACTGAATGAGACATTGCCAACGAAGGATTTAGCGGGTCCCTGGTCCTGAATAAGCTACTACTATTACTATTGTTGCCCTCATCACCATCATCACCCCCTTAAAGGTTACAACCTGCCAGGTGCTGGGTCCTGCAGACACACATGGATGTCCAGATTCACAGATGTCCTTCTCAAGACGCAAACCTGACTGCTCACCTCCTTTTGGTGGATTCCCATTTTCCGGAGAGTAAAGACCAAAAACTCCTTAGCATGGCCTGAAAGGCCCTGCAAGATCTGGTTCCTGTTCACCTCCCCAGTCTCATCTCATAACAAGCTCCACCGGCCATCCTCCAGCCTCTGTGACCTGCCCCCCTTCCTCTGACCACAGGGCCTTTGCCTGTGCTGTCCCTTCACCTGAAACACGCTTTCCATGTTTGTTTAGTCACCTCCTCTTCCTTTGTATCTCACCCCAAATGTCACTTTGCAAGGAAGCCTGTCCAAACCCCAGACTGAGACAGACTCCTTTAGTCTGAATTCTCAGCTGAAAGGCAGTATCCTGAGTGGTTAGGAGCGTGAACTCTGAAGAAAGACCACATGAGTGTAGATCTCAGCTTTACTACTTACTAGCTGTGTGACCTTGGGACACTTAACCTCCCTGGTTCCTCAGTTTCCCCATCTGTACAATGTAAACAACAATAACTAATAAGAGTACCTATCCATTAGGATTATTTTGAAGATTTACTATAAGTAACGTACTTAGAATAATATCATGCATACAGTAAGTGCTATGTAAGTATTTACAACAACAAATTAATAAACTGTCCCATGCCTGCAGAGAATCTCTCTTGTCTGAAAATATGCATTCATTACTATGACAATCTGACTGCTCTCACCTTCCAGATCAAGTGTCCTGGGAGTCTAGAGGCATGTCCCTTTGTGCTCCCTGTTTGCCCAAGCTTCCAGCACAAGACCTGGTCCAGGGTGGGTTTGCAATAAATGTGCATTCAATTAATGAAGGAAACATAACACACAGCATAAGCCAATATTTTCCTTGCTTTGACCAAAACAAAGAGGCACCCCCACCCCCTTTCTGATCCCCCCCCCCAGTTCTTACAGCATCAGCAGCAGCAGCAATGCCTTCTCCTTGCCTGGTGCACAATGCAACTCTTGCCAACAAGCCCAGCAAACGTCGGAAGCTCCCCAGGGACACAGAGCCGGTAATGGGCTCCATATTGTTTCAGATGTTCCGGACCACAAAGTGATCATGTCTGAGATACTGTCAGCATGGTTAACCCCACATTCCTCCGCTCACTCCACTGTGCAGAACTCTTTAAAACATCCTGTGCACCAACCCTTCCCAACCACGACAATCGCGGGACGTGAGCCTTAATCAGAGAAGAGAAGATTAATTGGAGAGCTGCCTTGAGAGAGCCCATGTGCCAGGCCTGCCACCCTTATAATACAGACAATTAGGCCAGCACTATCACTCGGGCTACCGCAGCAGCAGCAGCAGCGCCGGCAAAGTCTCTCCCCCTCTGCTTTGAGGGTTGCGACCGTGGGAGGACGGAAAGCAGACGGATGAAGGGCACCCCTTGAGGACACTAGCAGAAGAAGGTGGCCATCCCCACATGCCACGGAGAACACAGTGGAAACAACAGGAAAAAAAAGTGTGCATGCCAATCTCGCTCCATCCCTTACACGCACGACACTGGGCTACCCAGTCCACAATTTGCTGCCTCTGTTTCCCCGTGTGTCAAGCGGCAGAGTAGGACTCTATCCACTGTTACATAACCCTTGGCTTTAACCCCATGTCTCCGAATAGACGTGTTGTGGGAGTTTACAACCTCTCACACACATCTTCAGATACCTGGATGTGCATCCAACCAGCCAGGAGCTGTCCTAGGTCCTGAAGATGCACTGGTAGCTAAACAAAATCACTGCCCTTCCACATACAGGCTGTGGAGTCAATCGTGAATCAGAGGACCCAATGCCTCTTGGATAGATGTCTTAACCTCTTAGGTGCTCGTCTGCAACCAAGGGCAATAATGCCTACCTCACAGGGACATTGTGAAGAATAAAGGAGATAATGTATATAAGGGAACTGATACAGGACCCAACAGATTGAAGGGGCTTCATAAATAGGAGCTATTAGTATAAGGGTCTCATAATGTGGCCCTTGTATATACACAGAATATCAGGTGTCAGATGAATTTCAGCTCCTGGATGAAAGAGATGGTATTTTTGTTGGGAAGAAGGCAGAAAGAAAAGTGCCTGCCACAACTAGCTAATGAGGCTTGCTGTTAAATAGGAGGTATCAGGAGGAGGCCTGGGAGAATGGGAGATGGATTGATGTTATAATCGACATGCACAGGCCAAGAGATGCCATTTGTCTTACTGAAGACTCACCCTAGGACACTTTGGGAGGTGAAAGGAAGTGAATGATAAAACATCCCACCACGAGAATCTGTTTTAAATTCTCATTATTCTGCCAGTTGACTAAGCCAGGTTGGTTCATCTCAATTAGGTCATATTCACGCACATGCTCACCAATCAGAGAGCGGAAGAGCCACGCCTTGCTCTCTCTGAAAGGACACAGAGGACCGACTCTTCGTGGAATTCCTGATTAAGCACTCATTCTCTTCGCGGCCGTAGCATCCTGTGTTCTCTTCCACCTTCTATCATGGCACTGATTATACTGAGCCGTCAGAGCCAGGTTTCTAATCTCTCTCACACGGGAGCCCAGAAACTGATCCAGGGATGCTGTATTCATCAAGATTCTGTGGGTTGCAGGAGACAGAAACTCAACACTAGCATGGTTAAGCAAAAGTAGAATGTGATGACTCATGGCCTCCCTTATGGGGCTAAATAACCAAACCCTGGGTAGGAGCATAACACAGCTGGGTCTCAGGAATAAATCAAACGAGGGACTCGAAGACTACCAATGGGTCTCCCAATCAGCATCTCTTCTCTCGTTCTCTATCTCACTCTCATTCTCATGCTCGTCTCTGCTCTTCTAGGAGAGTTGGATTCGTTCTCAACAGTGACAGACTTGTTTCTCCCAAATGTTGGGAACTGTGGCCCCTGGAAGCTCCCGAGCTTCTCATGTCACAGATTCTTCTTCCAGAGAGAAGTGACCCAATCCCGGGCCCAGTTTGAACATCCCCAAGATGGATTCTCATTGGCCAAGCGTATGTCATATACCCATCGATGGCAGGTGGTGTGTGGGAGGGTGGGTAGGTGTCTGTCTGCATGTAAGGGGGAAGGGCTGTGAACCATGCCAGCTCCTGGAAGCTGGAAAACATACAGGTGAGCGGAGGGTGTCAGCGTCTTAAAGAAGCGGGATGCTATTTCCGTAAGAAAGAAAATCAGACAGATGCCAGGTTCAGATCAAGATGGCTGCAGGGGGGTCTATTAATGGTCTAAAATTATAAACTAAATGTTTGTGCAGATGATTCCCTAACCCCACTGCTTGAGAGAAAAACCACTTCTTTTATCGAACTATCAAAGGAATCTATATATGCAGAAGTTTAAAACTTACTGCTTTGAACTTCAGAGGAGGCACTAACTCTCTCTGTCCTTTATGGCCGACACCTAGGATGGTGCCCGACACTCCACCTGTTTGACACGCACTTTTCAAATGAATGAATAAAATTACAGTGAATACATTAATTAAGTCAGATGAATGAATGAAGTCATACCAGTTCAAGTTCAAGAGGGAACATGTTTCTCCCTCCATATACCCAATTCTAGTCTGACTTCTTTAGATTTTTAGAAAATGGGATTCCAGAAGGAACCCACAAACCAGAAAACACATGGTTTGGCCGGTCTAGACAGCACCCAGCCTCCTTCATACATTCCCTCTTCCAACAACAATAATTTACCATGTGGTGGGCACTTTGAATATATTGTCAGATTTCATCCTTAAAAATTCCTCTGAGGTCGGTATTATCATCTCTACCTAAAAGATGGAAAACTAAGGCTTAGGGACAGCATCCACAAGGTCACAAATCTTATCAAGGAGGAGAACTGGGATTTGAACCCAAAGCCATCTGATTCCAATGACATTGTTAAATGCTACTATACTTCCTAAGAAATCTTTGTTAAGTGTCTTCTTAGTAGCAAGCACTGTGCCATGTCCTTATTACCAAATATTGTGCCATGTTCTTTACATGGGTTCCCGCAATCCTCCTAGGAACCCAGTAAGGTACTGGCATCATTCCTTGTAACCGATGAGGCTATGAATGCTCACACAAGTTAAGATTCCCACACAGGAATACAATGCTAATAAACTCAGAGCTACTCTTGATGCCAGTTGTATCTTCCCTGGGAGCTGTGCTTTTAAACATTGTATTTATAGCCTGAATGAGGGAGGAAGGCATGACATCTGCCCATCTCGATAACTCTCTGAGCTTCTTGCAAATGTCAGGCATAGGTGTTAGTCATCAGGTAGGACCTGGCATTGGTTACTAAACCACACCCATGTTCAACCCCCTTCACGAGCAGGGCACTAATGTTCACCGTTCAAGGCACAAGACGCCTCAGCTCTGAGAGAATGCGCCGTCTTCCTCAAGGCTCTTAGAGAACCACTGACTTAGGAAGAAAAAACATATCAGAAGCAGAAATCACAGAAGCTATTACTTTCCCCAAAACAGCTGCAGCAGAGCTGTGAGATTCCAACTGTACACAGTAGGGAACCCTGGTCCCCGCCTTCCTCTCCCTGTTCAAACAGGGCTTGGCTGAACTTGAGACAGTTACAGGTGTAAGTCCCACTGTTGGGAGCATGAAAGGAAACTACCCTAATGATGAGGTTTGTGTTGCCTGAGAAGGGGAGGACCTGAAAAAATCCAAATCCTGACTTGGTGTGCTGGATGTTTTTCATATTGCACATGTCTGGATGCCCCTGGATGCGGCGACTCGTGGGGGTGAAAGGGAGAGATAACCTAAAATATGCAGGTAAATGGCTGGTCTTGCACAGGACACTCAGCTTCTTCTCCCTGCAGAAAATGGCTGTGTGTGAAACAGCGAAGCAAAGGAAAGATGCCGGCAACCTGCGGCGGGGGGACTGGGTTGGGGGTGGATGACTACACTCCCAACCCACACCCTCCTAATCCAAGAACACCCACGGCCTCTTTCTCCTGTTCCAAAGATTCCTCCCTGCTCTCACAGAACATTAATCCCTTCCTGCAAATTCGAAAGGGTGCCCTCTGGAGACAAATCAACCATCGAGGAAAAAAAATAGCAAACCTCATTTCATTTGGCAACCAATGCTTTAGGAAAGACATAAATATTGGATTTGCAACTTTATTTTCCTCCAGAGAGACACTCCGGAGAAAATTAAAACAATGCAAGATTTAATTATTAAAAGCCAAACATTCCTGTACATATTTTCTGGCCCAAAGTTTTAAAAACAAACTCCCAGAGAAAATACATTTTTAATGACTAACTCCCTCCCACCCGGGCTGCATTTTAAATCATCTCTCCATCATGACTCACCCGGCACAAACGAGGGGAGAACACCGGGGAAATCAAAGGGTAGGTTTTCTGCTGAAGAAAAAACAAGGCAGTGCTTAGAGATCTGGGGGAGCTGGCACCTTGAAGTCACCTTGGTTTGGGCGGTATTTCCACTCTCATCTTCCGGGCAAACGACCGCGGAAGACATGTTGAAACTGACCAAATTTCTCACCTGTATACATTTTCTTTGTTTTTGAAAAGTTACAAGCAGGATTTAAAGAAAAAATGCAAGATGATCAATTCGTTCATTTGACAAACATTTACCGGGGACCTACTGTATTCCTACTAAACTGTTCTAGGTGCTTTGGGTAGGGTGGGGATCAAAGCAAAGAGGCCTCGCCCACCGACGTTGTATTCCAGGGGAATGACAGTAATCCTGTCTGTCCCTAAAAGCCCCCACCTGTTTGCTTCCTCTGCCCTTATTGAGATGGCTAGAGACCACACAAGTCAACCTTGTCTCTTTCTCTCTCCTCTTTTTTCAGTTGTGTAATGATCCTACACTGTTCGTCGATTGCCTCTTCTCTGTTTTGGGATGTTTCTTGCTTTGCTGATAGTCAAAAAAAAAATGCATGTACTAATGTCAAGTGTTTGCTGATCATAGAGGTATATGGAAGATGAGAGATCCAGTGAGACATGGAAGTGCTGGTTTTGGTGCTTGCGGATAGGACGTGAGACATGATGGAAGATGGTCTTCAGGGGTGAACATCAAAGGCCGCCAGAGCTGACTGATCTGTCCTATCTGTCTCTACTGGCGAAGTTTGGCTACTCGTGGGTGGCATACAGTATGGTTATATATCTGGGTTTACAAAGTGGATGCAACTGGGCAAAAAAATGGGCTGGCGAAAGAAGTTTCTGGTGGAAGAGATGGTCCACGTGTTTCCTTTGGAGGCAGCGGCAGGTTTTCCAGCTGTCTCCTCCCCATATGACTTTTCAGCTGGAGGAGGATAATTAAATCCCTCAAGAAGTAGGAAGTCAGATAAGTCTCAGTCCCAGTGAGAATCACCCCAGGACTCTAAAAGCTCCCCATAATGAAGAGGGGGGTCCTGGCACTGGCCGGCTCCCCTTGTCATTATTTGTGCTGCCAGGAACACGTCGACCTGCCAAGCCAAGCCCGGGATGTACATGGAGCCAAGCGGAATCCTCCCCACCTAAAAACGTCTCAAAACCTTAAGTAGTTGGCTACTTCCACTCGACTTGAGATGCAGTGCATTAAAGGCAACTTAAAATAACTTGAGAGAAGAAGGGTGAGTAAACCAGGGATGATTTATCTCCGAGGAATAGCGGTGTGGCTGCTGAATAATGACATGCACCAATCTTTATTAGTATGCAAAGTGGCTGGGCCTGGTTGGCTCCCAGCACTGCTCAGAGGACAAAAAGCCAAGAGAGCTGCACACATTCTAATAAATCACACCCCGCCACTCCCTACGTGCTGTGTCGACCCCCAGACCCCCGGGGCCCCTCTGTGTGCTGCTTTTCTCAGAGAGATAAGCAGCAAGCATTTAATTCCTACCTTGCAGTGATGGATTAGGCCTCCAGAGTTCCTCCAGACGAGTGTAGAAACGGTCTGGGCTCCTCTTTGCACAAGTTTTACCCAAACTGTTACTGTGTCTTCCGGCAGCTTCTGCGACTACCCGCGACTCCTGCCCTCCTCTGTCCGGAGTACTGAGTGCCTTTGCCAGAGTTGGGACCTCCTCTCCTCTTGCCGTGACCCCCAACAGATGAGCTCAGGATATATGTCCCAGTCCTTCTTCACCGGCCCAACAAGCTGTTCAAGGTGGTTAGTGAGAAAGAGCCACCAAACCTGTCCTGGTCAACCTAAGAGCACAATTTGGCTTATTCTAATCTCTGAAGACAGAATAGATCTGAGCTGCTATAGAAGGGTTTGAGGGGGTTTAACCTGTGCACAATAATAATAATGGTAATACTTCCAATAGCAATGGTTTAAAACTTTTGTGAAGTTTTGAGCACGGCAGGCACCTTTCTAAGCCTTGCACACATGCACGCATGCACACAACCCACGTCATCTATAAAACTGGGATAATACCAGTCCTTGCATCATGAGTTGGCATGAGGAGCAAATATGTATATATATAAACACACACACATACTCATTTGATATGCATGACAACCCATGATATAAGGACTATTATTATCCCCATTTCAAAGATGAGAAAACCGAGGCTCTGAGGGTGAAGTAACTTACTCACAGAGTGGCTAAGCTGTAATCCAAATCCAAGCATCCCGGCTCCAGAGTCTGTGCACTAACCACTGCATTAAAATGTCTGTGTTGCTACCTCATGTAAAATCTTTAAACGGGCTTCCATGGCTCGCAGGATTGAGACCAGAATCCTTCTAAGGGCATATGAGGGTGGCCCGTGATATCTGGACCCTGGCTTCACCTCATGCCACTCCCCACCTTGCTCTCTGGGATCCAGCTGTCCCATCCACCTGCTGACCCTCGAGGACCCTCCATCCCAGCTCGGGGGCTACGACGCTCTCCCCAGCCCTCTTTGCTTGGCCAATTCCTACACATCTTGCAGACAGCCTTGGTTTACATCCACCTCCTCCAGAAAGCCTTCTCCCAATGCTCCCTAGCCCACACTCAGCTCAAGTCCCCAGAACGCTGTCATGGCATCCTGTACCATCTCTCACAACACGTAAAAGAGGTCTGATTATCAGTCCCTCCCTTCTCTCACGCCCCAGACTGTAAATGTGTTGAGGGCAAAGACTGTGCATCTTTTCCGTCACTGTCTCCCCAGTGCCCGGCGTTGGCTCTAGCATATAGGATACATTTCATAACTATTGTACTCACTCTATGACACAACGGAGGGCATAAAAAGCATGATGCCTATGGAAGAGCCCTGCAGTTTGCCAAATTGTAACAGACACAGCTAAATGAAAGTGTTCCCCCCTCCCCATATTCACACCCAGCAAGACCGCTGATTCAGGCATGGAAGGTGTCGTCTGCAAATACGAGCACCTGAGAAGCTCACTACATACCAGGCTCCATACAGCTTGTCCATGCATCATCTTAATCTAGTCCCCAAAGATTCTATGAAGTCAACGCCATTATTATCCCCAGTCTGTAGATGGGACAGCTGATACCCACAGTCTCACTGTTAACACTGAGATTACAGAAGCTCATTGTTAAAATCAACCTCGGTGATGTTCAAATGCAAGCTCAGAGGTTTAAAACCCCCCCCTCAAGCCCTGTTCCCCTCCAGGGATGTTAAAGAAGAGGGGTTTGAACGCTCAGGCACATCGATGATCCTTTTGTGTCCTCACTAGTCTAGATGATTAAGACTTCTCCGCAATTCTCCACATTCTTCTCGCCACTATTTATGGCCTTGATAGGCACCTAGATTTCTTTTTTTAAAAAATTTATTTCAGAATATTATGGGGACACAAATGTTTAGGTTACATAAATTGCTTTTGTACCATTTGAGTCTAGATTTCTGTTCAAACAGTTAATGAGTATCTATTGAGCTCTTACACCTTGCCAGGCATCGTGCTAGACAATCAAAGAACAACAGGAAACCAGACAGAGGTCGTCCCTACTCTCCTAGAGTTTATGTTGTAAGAAGGAACTTACCAAGCTGCCTAGTATACAAAAATTAGGAAGTTAAGGCTATTCAAAATTGGCATTTAAACCTAAACTCCAGGAAGGCTGAAATGGCCAGGAGAACCCCCACACCACCTCTTTTTCGGGGATGTCACAGATCATACATGACTCTGGAAAAAAGGTCATCAAATGATTCTTCACCCACTGTACCTGTGAGAAGGTGGATTTCTGTGATTTCGATGAACCTGGCTATTCAAAGTGTTCCTTTGAGACAAGCTTGAGGCACCACAATGTTTTCTTCCCATGAAGCCCCCTTAACTACACAAGCACAATAAACCTTCACGATTTCCTTTGGCATTTGCTTGTATTCCTCTGGAGCCCGGGCAATTTGCACCATGTGATACCCTGTTTCGGCTCCAAGTATGCAGGAGACAGAGCATCTGACGCCGAGAGCGCATGGTCTGGCAGGGGAGACAGACAATTAGCCAATAATGCAGTGCAAGAGACAGATCACACAGAGCCAAGATTGATTCACTCAGTCCAGGATTTTCAACAATAAATAGAAGTTTTCTGAGCTCATTAGGGCAAGGAGATATGGGGATGGGAAGCCATGAAAAGAAGAAAATTCTAGGCTCATTAGACAACATATTTGCTGTGAACAACCCCTGGATTTGCCTGCCCAGCATCATTCTGCCTTTTGGGGGCACTAGTGTTCCTTTATTTTCCTTTGAAGAACCATCCTTTCTTCTCCTACTTTCAGACACGATGGGCTAGACCAAACCCACCCATGCGACCTACCTGTGACCTAAGACTGGCCAGCCCATGACTGGTTCACAGATGGGCATGGGACCCCTATCAGGATCATAGGAGGGTTAAGTCTAAAGAATTCATCCAGGATGCACTAGAACACAAAGATAAAGGAGGAGGTAAGTAAGAGATGACAAGAAGGACTGAAAAGCTCCAACATGTACCTGACATGAGCCCCAGAAGGGAATGAAAACAGTAACAGAGAAGGAGCAATTGAATAAATCATCAGGGAGAATTTTCCAGAGTTGAAGCAATATCGTTTCTCCGAAAGTTGCAATCAGAATAAGTAACATGTACACCTAGATACAACACAGTGAAACTGCAAAACATAAAGCATAACAAAAAAAATCTTAAAAGCTGACAGAGAAAATATTATTGCCTACAGAGGAAGACACTTAGACTTGATGAAGGGCTTTCAGGAGGAACACAAGCCAGTGAAATGACAGGAGAAAAACTATGAATCTAATATCTTTGATCCATCTGACTGTGACTCAAGAGAGAAGGCAACACAAAGGTATTTTCACATATAGAAAGTCTAAGAGACTTTACCACCCACCAACTCCTAATAAAAAGCCATCAAAGTGGGCTTTAGAATAAAGAAAGTACTGAAATCAGAAACTGAGCCCAGAAATTGATAAAATACATTCACAATCTATTTAAATGTTGACTTCAAATAACTGTCTCAAAAAATATTAAACTGTCATTTCAGCTAATAAAAACAGAAAGGACAGATAATGCCTGGTGATGTCTATGCCATGGTGCCACTATGGGTTTCTCCGCCCTGGCATTAACGGTATTCAGTGCTGGATGAGTCTGTACGGTAGGGGCTGCCCTGTGCACCGTAGGATGTTTAGCAATTTCGTTGGATTCTACTCCTAGATGCCAGCAGCACACCCACCCTGGAGTTGATAACCAGAATGTCTACAGACATCCCCAAATGTCCCCTTAGGGGCAAAGCTGCCTCCAACTGTGAACCACCGCACTAAGAAGAGAAATAATCCATTGTCTCCAAACCAGGGTAGAACATAGAAGAAATAAAGTAAACCTGATTGGCCCAAGAGAAAGGAGTAAAGGAGAAAAAAAAATAGAGAAGGGAAAATATTGTGAACGAAATAATAAAATAAGACGGTTTTAAAAAGTCTAAATATAGCTGTATCACAACATATGTTAATCTATTCATTTACCTTTTAAAAGACCGAGGTGATATGGCTGCGAAGAAAAGCAAGATCTGATTAGGTGCTGTTTGTAAGAGCTACATCTAAATCAAGCTACAAAGAAAGATGGAAAATAGATAGAAATAAAGATATTACATGCAGATACTACATGAAATAAGGCTGATATAGCTATTAAAATACCTTCAATAAAATAGAATTTTGAAGACAAAGGTTTCCAGCTTTACTCATGCTGTATGTAGCATGTGTCAGTTATTTATTCCTCTTCACAGACAAATAATTTTCTATTGTGTATCATGTTTTGTTTATTCATCAACTGATGGACATTTCGGTTGCTTTTAACTTGTGGCTCTTGTAAAAAGTACTGCTATGAACATCCTTCTGTAATTTTTATTTGAATGCCTGATTTCAAATCTTTTGGGTATATACCCAGGAGTGGAATTGCTGAGTCATATGGTATATTTTTAAAATCAAAAAAGTAAATGACAAAGCGGTTCTATATCAAAAACAAGCATAAGTATATTACATGTATAGTTTCGTAGAAAAACTTACATTACTAAAATTGACTTTAGGAAAAAATAGAGCAACCACAATAACCCAGTAACCGTAAAATAAGTAGAAGTGATGATCGAAGTTGCCATGCCTGTCTAATAAGCACACCCCAAAAGCAAAACAATCACAGGAAAATTTTATAAATTTTTCATGGAAAAGATAATCTTCCACCTTGTATAAATTCTTTCAGTGACTATAAAAAGAAAGCCATGACTCACTTAATCAGGTTAGTATTACCTTAGTAACCAAAATCAAACAAGGACAGTATAAGAAGAGAAAATTATAAACCATTCTCACTTATCAACATAGATGTAAAAATCTCCAATAAAGCACTTTCAAATTGGATTCATCAGAGTCTAAAAATAATAATGCATCATGATCAAATAGCGATTATCCCAAGAATCCAACAATGATTCAAAACCAGAACTCCTATTAAAGTAATGTGCCACATTAAAAGATTAAGAGAGAGAGCACATAATCATAACTTATGAAGAGTAGGCATTTTATAAAACTTAATACCTACTCATTATAAAAACTCTTAGAAAACTAGGTATAATGGGGAAATTTCTTAACCCAATAAGGTTATCCATCAAAACCTATTGTAAAGATCATGTCTAAAGTATACATGAATTCCCACTAATGTCAGGGATGGAAAAAGAATGCCCAGAATCACTGCTTTTATGCTTCATTGCTTTCTTGGTCCTCTAGCTCTGTGGTCCCCAACCCTCAGGCCACAGATCAGTACCAGTCCATGGCCTGTTAGGAACCGGGACATGGCACCATATAAGCTCCACCTTCCCTGTCCTCTGTCCATGGAAAAACTGTCTTCCATGGAACTTAGGAACCTGGCTGCACAGCAGGAAGTGAGCAGCAGGTGAGCCAGCAGGTGAGCCAGCAAGGCTTCATCTGTAATTACCGCCACTCCCGATCGCTCAACATCACCGCCTGAGCTCTGCCTCCCCCTGAACCCCCGTTCATGGAAAAATTGAAAAATTGTCTTCAATGAAACCAGTCCCTGGTGTCAAAAAGAGTGGGGACCACTGCTCTAACTAATGCAATAGACAATAAATATAGTGTCAATAAATACATAAATATATAAATTTTATATATCTATAAATTATACATTTTCCTATATAGAGATGGGAAAGGGAGAGCCAAAATGGTGTAGATATCATAAACAGAACATCCAAGAATATCTGCAATTTATTAAGAGTTTAGTAAGATTTCTGGATAAAGATCAACATATAAAAATCAATAACATCATTATATCCAGAAATAAATAATTTAAAATCATATAAGGAAAAAAGTTCCATTTACATAGCACAAAAATCTATAAGATACCTAGAAATAAATTTTTAAAAATATGTGTGTATATATAAAGAAAATATATAAAGATAGATAATTTATATATAAATGATATAAATATATAACTAAAATAGATATAGATTTTAGATAGTCATGAAGGAAGTACTCAAAAATGGTAAGGCATACCATATTCATAGATAAGAAAGCAATATCATAAGGAGGTAATCTCTTCTCAAATAAATCTTTAAATTCAATGCAATTCATATCAAAATTATAATTATTATTTTCATCAAACTTTAACACATTGATCTTAAAATTTGTATCGAGGTATGAAGGACTAGGAAGAATAATGACTGGAGGAACTTGGATATGGTTTTAGAAACATCTGGTAAATCTGAAGATGTATGTAGCCTTAGACCACACAATTTCATATTCAGTCAAAGTGCAAGGAGGCAAGTTCACAAATACTTATTACAGCCTTATTTGAAAGTAAAATATACAAGATAACCTGAATGTTCATCAACAGGAGAATGGATAACAAATTCAGGGAGATACTATACAGAAGTTAAACTGAATAAACTAGAGTTACATGTGAAAACATAGAGAAATCAAAAACACAATGCTGAGTATCACAGATGCATGGATACCATAGTGTGTGCATTTGTAAAGATGTATAAAATGTCTACGGGAATGATGATGCAGGCAGCAAAGGAAGACATTGGGGATAAGGAGAGGTATCCAGGGGCTTCAGCTTGACCATTTAAAAAAATCTTTACAAATTCTGAAGCAAAATATAAAATAATGTTAAGATGTGATAAAGCTAAAAGGCGAGCAAAGGTCTCTTTATATTATCCTCTACGATTTTCTGCTACAATTGCCCACTTTCTGGATTTGACTATTTTTATCCAAATATAAAATCATGCTTGGTATTTTCCTCTAGTCTTTGTATTTCCTATGACCACCAATTAGAACTAGAAGCTCGACTGGATTCAGGTGTAATTTCTTTTCGTGTTTACTTCTATTGTATATACTCCAGATGTGCAGCATGTTGTGAGATACATAACACACACGCACGCATAGTGGATGGTTACTACAGGTAAGCAGATTAACATATTCATCACTTTCCATAGTTGGTAGTAAGAGCACCCAACATCTATTATCTAAGTGAATTTTCAATATACAACACAACGTGATTAAGTATAGTCCTTGTGCTACGCATTAGATCTTTAGACCTATCCATCCCACCTAACTGGAAGTACAGGTCAGAGGGTGCAAACTTGCAATTTCCTTTCCTTTTAGCAAGAACGCATCACTGTGTTCCTGGGTACCACCTATGGCATCGCATACAGAGGCACATGACATCTCACTTTCCCACCTTTAGCGATGCTAAGATACATCAGTGGGTTCAATTGGTATCATCCTGATCCATCCGTCACCAAATTCCCCATCCACTTTCTACCTAATGGCTTTAACGGCTATTGATCATTACTGTCTAGCTCCATTATTTCATTAGGGGCTGCAAAGCGGTTTTATAGTGGTTCCTAAGTGGTGTACCACCTCACTTGCTCTTACTTGAGCAGCCTTTTTATAAAGAACCTTTCCTTGTAAAACACTTACCCTGACAGAAACGCAACGATTATAGAGTTGCACAAGGGGTACGCAGGGATTCGTCATACTATCCTCTCTACTGTTGAATGTGTTTGAAAATTTCTATCATAAAAATAAAAAAGGTAATAGGGTTTGAATGTTTGTCCCCTCCAAATCTTACGTTGAAATGTGATCCCCAGGGTTGGAGGTGGGACCCAGCGTGAGGTGTCTGAGTGAGGGTGACAGGTCCCTCATGAATGGGTGGTGTCGTACCCTGGTAATGAGTGAGTTCTGGCTCTTTTAGCTCCTGTGAGAGCCGGTTGTCGCAAAGAGCCCGGCACCTTCCTCCTCCCTCTCTTGCTCCTTCTCTCACCATGTGACCCACCTGCTCCCCCTTCACCTCCCACCTTGACTGGAAGCTCCCTGGAGCCCTCACCAGAGGCAGATGCTGGCGGCAGGCTTCTTGTACAGCCCGCAGAACTGGGAGCCAAAGAAACCACATTTCTGTATCAATTATCCAGCCTCTGCTATTTCCTTACAGCAGCACAAAACGGACTACCACACGAGGTAAGAAACAAAAATGTAAATGCATAGGGAAACAACTGGAAGGAAAGATACCAAATATCTTACCATAATTAACGGCAAGGCTGTGGGAGTACAGGTGACTTATATACGCTGTTGTATTTCCAAACGTACCGAGTAAAAATGTATACTCCACTTATAATTAGAAAACCAAAGAGAAGAGCAGAACGGTGTGATGGTAACAGGGGGTGGGGGTGTGTATGGTCTATTCTAAATCAGGAGTCAGGGCCAGTATCCCTAAGAGGTATCATCTGAAGGAAGGGACCCAGAAAAGCCCTTGGGAAACAATATATCTGGCAGAGAAACCCCAAAGCCCAGCACGGAGACAATCCTAGGGCATTTGCGGAACGGGAAAAGCTAGCGTGCCGCAGGGAAGCGGATGAGTACCATTAAGCTCTTAGTACAAATGGACACCAGCGGATTCTCCAAATGAGAAATTTCCGCCCATGTCACACACCAATCGGGCATCATTCAGGAGATGGTGTTCGTGAAGTTACGGAACCCAAATCACGCAGGGAATCTCAACTTCAGCCCCCGTGAGTAGGTGGAAGGCAGAAAACCTGAGAATCCTAAATAATAGGTCACAGCGGCGCCGTGATAACGAGGCACAGTCGCGATAATTAAATGATTTTACCAGTGTGTCAACATGAAGGATAATGGTCTTGGAAAAGGAGGCTGGTAAATCACCAGCCTCCGGGCTTGTGGGCAAGGCCCAGTTGGGGAGTGAACAATGCAGAATGCAAAATCCCCAGCCGCGCATTTTCGTTTAGTGCAACGTTCGTTCTCGCCCTATTAGGGTTGCATCTGAGCCAAGCGCAGCCGGGATCCCTGAGAGCTGAGCTCAGATTTATCTCATTTACTGAGCACTTCACTAAGATGCCCCCGAGCTCTGCACTAGACGCTAGCGATAGGCACACAAGATAGCTACTCTAACAGGGGAAAACCGGCCACTGCAAAGTGTGGGTGGGAGGAGACTGAGGCAGCCCACAGGGGGTCCCCCATTTGAACCCCAACCTTCTCTGGGTCTGGGAAACGTTCCCCAAGAGGCAATACTTGAGCTGAGTTTGAAGAGTGAAGAGTTGCCTGTTTATAAGAAGGGAGACGAGGGCATTCTAGGCTGAAGGAATCGCGCAGACGGGCTCTCGCTTGGAAAGAGTAGGAAAGAGGGAGTCACTGAAGGTGACATTTAAGATTATTTAATTTCACTGGCATCGAAAGTTCTGGAACCAGGATTCTTGCTACATCTTTCACAAACACCCACACACAAATCCATCACCACCCACCGTCCACAGCAATGTGACTGAAAGAAGGGCCTGACCTCCAAGAAAGAATTTTTTCTCTTACCCGATACATAATGAGTTTTTTAACCTTTTGTTGTTCCATAAGCATTATATATAGGGCAAAAAGGAATAGGCAAAAAAGGAAAAAAGTAATAAAATCCATCCCCATTCCCTGCAACAAGGTATATCCATTGCAACGTTTGGATGTACAGAGCTTCGGATGGCTGGTTTTTTTTTCACTCCACATATATACATGCTCTTAACATAAATTAGAATCATACTATTTGTGAACTGGAAATCATTTTATTTTAATGCAAAGGTCTATAGTTTGGCTGGCTTCCAAGCCTCATTACCCACAGTTTTTATCTCCTACGTACGAAACGAGCACCAGGAAAGGGTTAAAGGGCCCCTTTGGCAGCAGAGAGGAGATTCGTCATCTCAGGCACTGAAGGCAACAGAAGGGGCGATGTGCTGAGCGGTTCACACCAGGATGCACACACCCACGCCTGTCCACTCCGCTCTCTCCCATGGCAACCAGAACGCTGCCTTCGCCAGCATCTAAAAACTTCTCCACACTCAAAACACCTTACATACCCCGACATCCAGCGTGGGGGGAGGGAGGCTGGGAAAGTGGGGATGGATCATGTCGTGAGTCCGGACATCTGCAAGGCGGTATAAGTGCTTCCATCCCAGAACTTACCCACTGTGTCCTCCCAGCTGATAGGCTGCTCGTGCCATGCCTGGCCTTCCAGGTGTGGTCCCATGTCATTGTGTCTCAGCTGCCAGAGGACCACATCCCTCTATCCAGGCCTCAGTGCTCTCTCGCGTTGACTCCGTCACGCCTGCTGGCTTGGATTCTCAACAACCAGACAAGAACCTCTAGAAGAGGCACTGAGCTTCCCAGCCAGGGGTTCCGGTCTCCACGTAGGAACGTGCAAGTTCTTACCCCACCCGCGGTGGTACTTTGCTACTGCTGCGTAACAAAGCATCCCAAACGCAGAACCTTAAAGGACACCCATGTATTATTATCCCACGGTATTGCTGGGTCAGGAGCCCAGGCAGAGCACAGCTGCGTCCTCTCTGCCCCGGGCCTTCAGCAGGCCGCGATTTGGCTGCTGGTCAGGACTGTGTCTCGCCAGAGGCTCAAATGAGGAAAGAGTCACTTCAAGCCCTCTCATAGGTAGCAGAATTCATCTTCTTGCAGCTGTAGGACTGGGGTCCCTTTTCATTTCCATCTGTGGTCCAGGGACCACACTCTACTCCTTAAGGCTGCCAGCAGTTCCCTTCCCCTCCTTTTCAGAGGTCTTCATCATATGGCATCTTAATTCTTTACACCAAGCGAGGGGAGTTTCTCTGCATCTTCTAGCAGTCACACACTCACACACACACACACACACACACACACACACGAGTCATCCTTATTATCCATGGGTTCCATATTTGTGAATTAGCCTAGTTGCTAAAGTTTATCTGTAACCCCAAATCAATACCTGTGACACTTTCCCAGTCATCTGGGGACATGCACAGAATGCAGAACACTTGAGTCACCCAACATGCACATTCTCAGCTGAGACTGGGAAGGTGACACTCTGCCTTCTTGTTTCAGGTCTCACGCAGCGACGACCAGAGGGCTGGGCGGGAAGCGGGTGGCAGCGCAGGGCAGTGTAAGCAGCCCTGGCTCTGGGGCCAGGTGGGTGGGGTTGGAAGCCCAACTCTGGCACCCGTGCGTGGGGTACCTCAGGCCAATCACTCAAACGTTTCTGAACTTCATTTCTTCTTTTTGTACAATACAATAGAACGTACCAGGTTTCGTTGATTTTAAGATTTAAGATTATAATCTATATGAGGGATACAGGTTGAGCATTCCTAATCCAAAAATCTGAAATTCAAAATGCTCCAAAATCTGAAGCTTACTGAGTGCCAACATGGTGCTTTGAGAAAATGCTCATTGGAGCATTTCAGGCTAGGGATGCTCAACTGGTAGGTATAATGCAAATATTCAAAAATCTGAAAAATAACCCCAAATCTGAAGCACTTTTAATCCAAAGCATTTTGGATAAGGGACACTGCACTTGTATTATGAATATACAGTTGCCATGAACACTGAGTTAGTGGATACGGAACCACTGCTCCAAGCCACAGCATCCTGCCTGTGCACATGCCCAGTGGGTAACTGGTCTACCAAACGCATGGCCCTGTGCTGCATCCCTGATGCACCATGTATCAGCACAGATCGTGAACAGCCTTCCAGCTTCCCAGAGCCTGGCATGCCGCAGGTGATATTACCGCTTCACAGCTTACATCCAGCCTCTTGAATTGCTCTAGGTTCTTTGGTTGCAGGCAATAGAAACTAAGTATGGAAATCATCCAAAACAGAAAACTTATTTAAATGACATTGGGGAGCCCAGAGAATGTAAGGAAAAGTTTGAGAACCAGCTCTGAGGATCCAAGGTGCTGGAACTATTGGACAGCCTCTTCAGCGAGCTACCGGCGAGGTGAATAAGCTCATACTATCACCCACCTGTGTGTCGTTGTTCTCAAGATTTTATGCTGGGAGAAAGAGTAGGACTGGCCTATGCTGGCTCCCCTGCCCACCTTCTTTGGAAATATGGGGCCACTTTACAATCTCTCTGAGACTGCCACCTGCTAGGAACAAGTGGCTCCCCAAACAAAATCAGGGTTTCATTGCCATAGGGGGAAATAAAAACCCGGCTCGCAAAAACAACGGAAGTGTACTGTGTGTCCGTGAGGAAACCTCGGCCTAGGCAACGTCAGAGTCTGCACTCGATTCAGAAGAACACTGCTTCTTAGAGAAAGAGATGCCCTCCTAAAATCTGTGTCCTCTCTCCACCCATTCATGCACTAAATCTCCTGCTGAGATTTTGGGATTCAAAGAGAAGCAAAATCATGCCTTTGCCCTCGAATCCCTCAAAATCTGATGGGAAAGGTTTGTTTGAAAGCAAACTGGCAACAATAAGAGCAATAGTTATATTTACGGAGTGCCTCCTTCATGCCCGGCTCTGTGCCGAGAGGGCCGCGCGCATTACTTTATCCAATCCTCTAGACCAGGCGTCCTCAAACCACGGCCCGCGGGCCACAAGCGGGTGTTTTTGCCCGTTTGTTTTTTTACTTTAAAATAAGATATGTGCAGTGTGCATAGGAATTTGTTCATAGTTTTCTTTAAACTATAGTCTGGCCCTCCAACGGTCTGAGGGACAGTGAACTGGCCCCCTGTTTAAAAAGTTTGAGGACCCCTGCTCTAAACCTTTTGCGGTAGGTACTGACCATAGCATTTGGAGAGCTGTAAAGAGATTTGCCTGAGCCCCAAGAGACAGGTAGATGGTGCCCTAAATGTTTCTAAGGACATCACTGGCTTTGGAAGCTCTACACTGAGGGTTCCTTTCAGGAGAAGATGTCATCTGCAATATAAAAGAATTTCCTTGGCACTGACAATACTGTGATGACAAGAACGTGCATTTGGGTGGAGCTGATGTCTGACTATGCTCAATACACACCTTTTCACTGGTTAAATAGATGGGATCACTATGTAAAAACCAAGAATTCTTTTCAGGAGGCAAAAACCAACCAAGGTGTCGTCACTGGGCTGACCTTGCTGGCCTCTCAGACTGCGCCCCTCCCTGACCACTGCCCAGCTCGCCGCTAGCTTAGCAACACGCAAAGTCTTCGCTGCCGCAAAGCTCAAGCAGTTGCCGTCCCTCTGCCAGGTGCCGTCTCCACCGGCTCTCTGCACGGCTGGGTGTCTCAGGCTTTAAGTTTCCATGCCGATGCTTCAGAGGGACCTTCCTCGACCATCCTGTCCTGTCATTCTCAAGTCATCCAGGTGGTTACCATAACACGGAACTGATTTATACATCTGTTCCTTCGGTTCCCTTCTGTCTGTATTACCCATTGAAATGGTTGGTTCAAGACAAAACAGATCTTCTCTGTACCGTTTTCTATTACTTCCTGTTTCTAAACAGTTCCCAGGACATAATAGTTCAAATATATGTGTATAGGGCCAGGCACAGTGGCTCACGCCTGTAATCCTAGCACTCTGGGAGGCCGAGGCGGGAGGATCGCTCAAGGTCAGGAGTTCAAAACCAGCCTGAGCTAGAGCCAGACCCCATCTCTACTAAAAATAGAAAGAAATTAATTGGCCAACTAAAAATATATACAAAAAATTAGCCGGGCATGGTGGCACATGCCTGTAGTCCCAGTTACTCGGGAGGCTGAGGCAGGAGGATGGCCTGAACCCAGGAGTCTGAGGTTGCTGTGAGCTAGGTTGATGCCATAGCACTCTAGCCTGGGCAACAGAGTGACACTCTGTCTCAAAAAACAACAACAACAACAACAAAATATATATATGTATATATTTAATATAAGAATGAGTGGATGAATGAAGGTGACCATAACACAAATTCCATGAGAAATTATTGTCCTGATAGGTCTCTGATCTTTGCAAAGAACAAATAAGAATGTTCTAAAGCCCCCAAAAGACTTTTCTGATGTGCCAAATAAGACCTCTTATTCAACTCAGGGCAACATTTCCTATGCACCGGATCATCTTTTTTTATTTAGGATTCCACAGACATTTGAGCAGGCAATTCATCCTATCTTCACCTTTCCCCACCCTCATCCCAATTTACCACTATCACGATCATAACTTCCATTTACCAGCGGCCTCCTGTATAGCAGGCACTGGACTACACCCTGAGTATATGTTATCTAACTCTTTGTAACAACCCTTTCATGGTGGACGTTACAACATCTGTGTTGCTCAAAGCCCCACTCACGACCGCAAGTGATGGAGCTGAAATAAACAACCAGGAATGAGCAGCCCAGTTAGCACCACTGGGGTGGCTGCCCTAAAACGCCAGTTCTCTAGACATGACCTTGATGTCCAGCGCTGGACCCCACATGCCATGCGTGTGCTACACAACCAAGCCTCCCAGACCTTTGATCACTGATTCGAAGTTGGGTACTTGATCAGTGATGCCCAAATAAAATCCTGCCTCAGGGTTACCAAGCAAAGAGATGGGGGTCCACAGGTGGCAGGTGGAGCCAGAAGATTTTAGTCTTTGGAGTGAGTGGCCACATGCCCCACGGCCGGTCTGTGTGAAGACAGATTGGAACTCAACGCTCAGAGAAGCAGAGACGGGAGACAGGAAGAGCAGGTCTCGGCAAAGGTCAACACCCCACTTCTAGTTTTCTCTGAGACCCAGATGTTCTACTCCACTTTCTCAGGTTACTTGGAATGTACATTTCTTCAATAAAATCTCCTTTTTGCCTGAGTTATCTTTAATGCAGTCTTTGCCATTTTGTAACTCAAAATGTCTCATTAATTATATGTGAGACACTGGGTGGGTAATAAATTTCTCTTTAACGTAACCCAGTTCAGGCTATTAACCATCCGGTTCGTGCTGGGGCCAGTTCAACTGCAGTATCTCAGAGTTGGAGAGGAAAGGGTATCCTTGGGAATTCGAGATATGCAAGAATCACCTCCCTATAGTCTCACACACAGGAAATACATGTTTCAAGAGGCCAAAACGTACTCGAGAATCCTTCCAGGCAACGTGAGGGCAACCAGCTTTGCACCAGACATAAATTATCCCTAGCTATGGAAAATGAGTAGCCTTTAAGTCAGAGTGGCCCTTGCTGATATGAAATTCTTGTTGCAATTCAGAAAGCTCTTTTTTTCTTAAGTATTCCTTTCTGACAAACAAAATAAATTGCCATGCCAAGCACATATAAAGATTGCAAAGATGCACCTCCATTAAATTCTACTTAGTGGCAAAGCAACTCAGGTGTTATCTAAATTTAGCCTTATGAGCTCCTTTTCTTCCATACCTAAACACCATTTCTTGCAGCTTTTGCTTAGACTTACAGGAGTTTAATAAATTGAAAACGTTTCATGATGCATTAAGATTAGGTCAGCTGGAGAGCTTGACCTGGTTGGATCAAATTTTTTATTTTTGTAATGATTTCTCAAAGAGTGAGTGAGTGTGTGTGTGTGTGTGTGTATTTTTTTTACTAAATCTTGGACCTTTGCCGAGAAAGAGAAGATGACATACTGTGAGCCAGGTAAAAAAACAAAAGCAGTATACATCCTTCCCTTTCCCTAATGCTGCGGAGCAGTGAGTGCCTTGTCTATGAAGGTGGTGGATGAGGGACGCCAACTACAATCATAATTTTTTCTAATATAAGATGTGCACTCACCATCGAGACCACTGATACCCAGTACTTAGGCTCTGGCAGCAGAGCCATGAGTAGAGATTCAGATGCACAACCCTCCCAGTTTTCCTGAGACTGAACGGATTCCCAGATGGGGGATTTTCAGTGCCAAAACTGGGACGATACCAGGCAAACTGGAACGGTTGGTAGGGGATGCTGATCTCACAGGGACACTACGATGACTTTCCATAATGCGGCTTTCAGAGAAGCCAAAGTCTCAGCCTGAAACCTGAGGACAATGTTTGCGCTGGTTCCACTCACCTGATCTGTGTAATGGCACCAAAGCATCCGAACGGAGCTTTCAAAAGGGCCCTTGATCTCAGCCGCCTGACTGAACAACCGTATCAGTCCTAAGAGGTGGAATCAGTATCCTTTTTTACAGATGAGGCAAAGAAGTTTAATGACTGGCCCAAGGTCAACTCGTCAGTAATTGGTGAGGAGGGAGCTGTGAGCAGCCTGTTCTACACACCTTTCCCGCTCTGAGCCCACGCTGCACCGTGCTGGACCAGTGCATCGTGAAGGCACCACAGTTTCTCGTCGTGGGCTTTTGCACAAACTGTTCCACCCCTGTTAAGCACACATCATACTAATTCATTCATATTCTCCCCCCGCCTCCTCCCTACTACATTAGGAGGACTTTGAGGATAAGATTCTTTCTTTGCACCATTTTTCCTAAGCAACTAGCTCAAGGACTGCCAAATAGCCAGTAAGTAGTTAATAATTATTAATTGCATTAATACAGGAATCAAAATCTAACTCCAAAGCTGAAACATTCTGGTAAGTAAGTTTTGAAATACTTACTTGATACCCAAGTGTCAAATCAGGTAGGATGTCACCAGTTCCAAAGGCAAAGAGAGGATGGAAAGAAATACCGGGAAGGGTTATCTTCCTGGAAGCCTCCTCCGTTCTCAGTGCAAGGTGTCTCTCTGGTTCCCATCCCACCCATGAGACCGGTGAAAACTGCAAAGGCAGCAGCCAATCCCACCCTGTCCTGCAGTCTGAAATCCAACACTGACTTCGCCACCCTGCATTTGCATGCCTGTGACTGTAGGCACGATCTCTTCTTGCCTACGCCAAATGCTGAGGAAGTGCCCAGGCGCAAAAAAAAAAATGACACTGGTTGGAGTTTCTGAAATTAAGATCTAAAAACTGTATGTCATCCCATGAGAAGGAACAAGGCTCTGATTTTCTACTCTTGGCCACATTTGGGGAGTCAGGTATCCACCCTGCAGAGACTGTGAACCAGTGGGAGTGGGGGAGGCACTCAGAGAAGCCCACAGTGTTTACTGAACAGCAACGGGGAGCTGACTTTCAGTGGACACATGTGTTTCCCCTCATGATCACACTAAAACTAATGAATCTTCTTATTTTGATGTGCCAAGTAGTTGAAATGGAGTGAGGGCTTTCATCGAAGCTATATTATAGGAAAAAAATCAACTCCTACGGGCTCTAGGGAAAGCAACAGGTCAAATACAAAGACCAAATTCCTTGGTGAATAATCAGAAGTCAAGAAAGGACACCCACGGTTTAGCAGAAATCCCTCAACGGTCACCTGAACAAACAAAGCCGGGGCCTTCTCCTGGAGGTACAGGAGACAGACACAGTCACTGCAGATCTAGGTCTGAGTGTGACTAAGCTCTACTTGCTCCCAGGAAATCTCCCTGTTACTCTCCGAAATTAATGGTGAAAACATTCATATTCCTACCACCCCAAAATACATATATATTTTTTTCCATAATTATTTCTAGTCTTTAAACAAACAGAGCATTACAGATACTGCTAAATACCCTCCCTAACCCCATAGTGCCCAGTGTCACCCCCCTGCCCCAGCCGGCCGCTGTCATATGTTTCCATATCCAGTGCTGCTCTGCAGGTGGAATAAAAAATCCACATAAGGAACAAACCGTGCATACCATTCTGCCTCTTGTTTTCTCCACTGGACACTGTTTTTGAGCCTGCCCTTATCAGGAGAAGGAACCCAAGTACAGTGTCTTATTAAAAAGGGACTTATTTGTAGCCCTTTTAACTGATGCACAGTGGTACAACACTATGGTGTGGTACGATAACTATGGTGTGGTACAATACGCCACATTCCCCCCTCCTCATTCCGCCACTGATGGGCATTCAGGTTGTTTACAAGTGTCTGGCACGACAAATTTTGCTGTAATAAACATCCTTGTACACAGCTCTTTGTGCACATGGGAAAGCTTTTGTCCAAGGCACACAATTAAAGGTGGAATCCCCACGTGCTAGGAATGTACATCTTCAAATGTGTTAGATTTTGCCAATTTTTTCTTCAAAGAGGTCACATCAATCTGCAACACCATCAGCCCTTGAGGAAGACGCAATCTTGTCCTCACCTCCAGAGACACGTTTTACACATACAGGATGAGATGGTCTTCATGTGGGCCCAGAGCTCACCTTTTCACATACAAAAAGGAATGGATGAACGTGCGTGGAAAACAAAAAAAAAAGAACCTATAAAGTTCAACGTGATTTTCTTTAATCACCGCTTGCACCATTTTAAAAGCTAATGATGCATCTGCATTCTCCCACCTTGTGATAACTTAATGAATTAGCCACTTGGCCATCAGAAAAGAACCCCTTGGGATAATACGTCAAAATTAAGTAAGGCACCCGAGCTCATATTGGGCTGATGGATTTAAGGCAAGACCTTAGGCAATAATAATGCTGTTTGGAAGATGAATCTACTCATAAGAGACCCTCCATGACAAATGACTTACTTGGAGGCTATTTATGAGGTCCAGGTGGGAGAGGTATAAACTTAATTAAAGTTTGAAAACATAATAGAACCAAAGGCAGTGCATCAATTTCTGGGTGTCCTATCAAAAAGCTAATAATGTCCTTAACAGGTTAGCGATATCTGCTTCTTGGAGCCATAATGTACAGCTATCCAACTTACACAGCCCCAAATGGTGTTCACCTTGCTGAGGCCAATTCCACCCTTTCATCTTTTCCCCTTTATGTCTGCTTATGGGACCAATTAATTTCAGCTGGGGAGAGAATCGCCACTGCTTGCATCGCGTGCGCTTTGCTCCGGATCCTAATGAAACCAAGCGCAAGGCCGGCTGCCCATCGCATTCCTTAGTGGCTGGGTCCACGGCATCTGGGAAATCACACAAACCGTGCTGGGTCTCCCTGACGCCCACCACTCTAGAGCAGCATCGTATAAAAATATGCCAAAGACCCATTCAAATCACGACCCAGGGAACCAGATACTCCCGAGCAACCTGAAAATATAAATAAACAGAAACAGCTCAGGACGGAGCCCCCGCTATACCAGCCAAGCAGTCATTTCGAAACACTTCATTACAGTGGGAGGCGATATGTCTGAAATATGACTTGACGGTTTCAATGGCTCCCCGCTGAGAGAGAAGCTGATGAAAAGGCTGAATCGCTCCCAACTACGTGTCCCATTTAAAACGTGTCCAGAAGTCACTTCATTAAGCACTGGGGTCATTTTTATAAATGGGTGTCCTTCCTTGGAAGGCTTGAGGGAACCAAGAGAAATGTGTGTGTTCGTGTGAGGCTAATCCTAGAATGAACACACACGCACACACACGCACACACATGACAGTCAGTGGATATAAAAGAGAGCAGAGTTGTTTCCATGTGGGAGGTAACAGACCACTGTGGGGTCATCCATCTGTCCCAACTAGGGCAAGTCTGGTGGGGCAGAGAGATGCACCCCATGACCTTTGAACCCCACAGCTAATCAAAAGCAGCGGTTCTCACCCAAAGATGCTTTACAAGATGCCAATGCCCAAGCCCCACCCCAGAGCAACTAAGTCAGAATCTCTGGGGTGAGACCTCTGCATTAGTATTTTTCAAACACTCCCCAAGTCCCTCAACTTTGCACCCAAGGCTGAAAGACTTGGCCAGAGGATCTGAGAACTCGATATTCTCTAGGCGTCAGCAAAACCACAGTACTTTCCATGCTTTATCTCGGTAAATCCTCATGGCGACGCTAAGCGGGAAACGCTCTCATTATTCCTGTTTTATCAAGGCACGAGCAGAGGCTCAGAGCGTTTAAATAATTGTCCTGCAGCCACAGCGCAGGCGGGAGGCAGAGCCAGGACTCACAGCAGCCCCTGTGTGTGTCCCCAGCTGCTCCCCCACAGCCTGTCTCTGAAATTTGCAGTTCCCGCTTTTCAAGAAAGAGCAGAGACACGTTCCACATATCACAGTGTCAGTCCCAAGGACCTCTCGAACTCTTCCATCAACTCAACGTGTGGTTGCAAGGATGAAGACGCCTCTCTTTGAATGTAGTGTTGTTAGGCTCAGACAACCCTGGGTGAAACCCGAGCTTTCCCCGTTCTCAGCTGTGAGACTTTGAGCCAACTACTTATCTATTATAAAACTCAGTTGCGTGATCTATAAAATGGGGCTAATACCCACCTGCCAGGGTTAGGAGGATTCACAGTAATGGCACTGATGAAAGCCCCTGGCACAAGTCAGGGATTAGCAAACAGTCGTCTGTTCTACTGCAAGGGGTGTGGCATAGAAACCTAGACTGTGATTGTCTAATTTCATTCTTCTTATCTCTACAAAGATAGGACTAAGATAAGACTCTGATAAATTACAGAGTCTCCTTTTCAAAGTGCTTTTCCATTGATTATCTCATTTTAACCAGTTTTTATTAAATACTAGTTGCCACAGTTGTGTGATGCTTTTTCTCCTTAGACTCCTCCACCCCAAAGGGGATCAATGGTGTCCTCGCAAAGGCAGGGCTTTTAACAGATGCAAATTTGCAAGGCATAATGCATTTATTAATCCCTCATTGGAGCAAACTATAACAAAGCCAGCAGAAGCAATCATTAATTTACATTAATAGCTTTCAGTGTCATTTACCCCAGTGCCTGACATGAAACAGCAATCTGAAACCAAACTAGGATGCTGTCCTACATGAGTGAATGTCTCGCAGCCCTGGAGACCCAGAAGTTGCAGAGTATTAGATATCAACCCTCATGCATTTCAACAAGGGGAAGATGTATTAATGCATCCCAATGCCCATAGAAAAATATTCCAGCTCCTTACCATGATCTTCAAGGTTCTACCCCTCCAAGCTCATCTCAGACCACGCACACTCACTATTCTTCAGCCAGGTTAGCCTTGAGACATGCATATCAGATACCTGCAGCTTATTTCCATCTCGGGGCCTTTGTACATGCTGTTAACAATGCCTGAAACATTCTCCGCTCCCTTATTTTGCATGACTGGGTCATTTTTGTCCTACAGGTCTCAGATCAAATCTTACCTTGCCAGAGAGGTTCTTTTATGCCTATCTTATCTAAGAAACTCTCCTTAGAAACTCATCACTTTATCCCATTTATTTCCTTTACAGCACCTAAAATATGTCAAATGCATCTTGTTTATAGTTGTTAATTTCATACACACACACTCACATGCACATGCACACCCTCCTTTGTCATGAAATCCTTTTTCTTTTCTGAAGTCTTTGTTCATAAAATTCATTCCATTAAATCAATCAAGTTCTTACTCTAACTTCAGTGCTTGTCTCTCATTCAACAAACATGTAAGGGACATATTTCCTTATCCCTCCTCTTGTTAAAACAACACACGATTTCTTAGAGAAAGTAAGAGCTAGCATGGATCAGGCACAGATGAAACACTGGGTGCTGGACTAGACACACCACCGTCCTTATGAAATGTACTTCCACATAATCCTTGCGACACCTCCTTCTCAGTAAGCACGATAGAGAGACTCGGAGATCTGGAGGGGGAAGCACCTTGCCTAACGTCACATAGGGACTGTATGGCAGAGCCCAGTTTCAAGTCTGGGTTGCTCTGCTGCCAAAGCCCATTACCTTAGTCACCACACTAGGAAGTTCCTTACCAGGTGTTAATTGGTAGAGGACTTCGTGAAAGAGAATTGAGGGTGAGTTATACTATTTGGGAGGTACCAGCATGACCTTAGCATGTTGTCTAGCACACATGTGAGAAGGAACATGAGGCCCAGACTAGCAGGCCACTCCGCTGTATCACATGGAGATGTGCACTCGTGGAAAGCATCGCGGAACCTCCGACTGCCGTGCCCGTTCCAGGTGCTCAGCCTGGCTCCTGTGCACCAATGAGCTCAGCAGCCATGTGTTGCAACCAAGCACAAATGGAGCAAGGAATTGAGATGCAGGCTTCGTAAAAGTGATTAACTGCTAAATTCTAGTTAAGCTTACAGTTCGATTATCCCATTTTTGCACCTTAGCCTTCCATCCAATTCTGCATTCACATAGCCCCTATCACTGAGGCAGCTACATCCTCCAAACTGCCATTAATTAAGCCATCATGCTTTCCTGGGAATCTGTCCACCCTTCCTCGTGAGCTGGGTTTGTAGATAAGGGTGGGAAGGGTGAGCTTTGAGAAGCAGATAAAATAGTTCGCCCCAAGTGGATTTTAACGACCACTACCCCACATACACTGCCGCTGCCTTCTTCTGAGAACGCAAAGGTAGACGAAATCCATGTGGCATTTGGAAGCACAGGAGGAGGAACAGAGACCTCAGCTGAGCTTCTCCCTTGTCTATGGTGGCCGACAGGTTCCTGGGGAGGGATTCACACACCCAGGAAGGAAGCAATACTTCACCAGGTAACCGTCCAGCACCATGGACAGGGCTCATGGTTTGTGCTTGGGAGACGCGTGCCAGCTTAAACAGCCCAAGAGAGTATCGTGAATCCCTCGCCCCATGCCCTAGATCTGTCGACTTCCTGTACTGATCAGGGTTCTTGGTTATAAACAAAGAAAACCGGCGGGAATTTACTGAATCAGAAAAGGAGTTCTTACGAAGGATACTCTGTTCACCAACTTGCTATGGAAGCTAAAAAAAAATAAGACCAGCCACTAACCCAGGTGACGTCACAGATTTGGATGACACTGCCCTCTTGGGAGGACACTGACTGGCTGGTGCTTCCATAAGAACAATTTCTAAACTCTCCCTGCACCTGTGGACCCCTCGCCCTAGAGCCAGCATCCCGGGGGGAAGCGTCCGGTTAGTCCACATTCCTGTGCTCACGCCACGTGTCCGGGAGAGGAGAGAGTGTCTGGTGCTTTTAGTCTCCTGACTTCCATCAATACCAATGCCAGAGTGACTCCCTAGACACAGGAAGGGGGTTCAGACACTGAGCAGACCACACACGCAGACACAGGGACTCCCACCAGGGGCGCCCTCAAGTCACTCATTTCAGCAAATGGTTCTTAGGAGAAAGACAGAGCTTCCTAGCGACCCTGGTCCTGAAGCCCTCCTGCCTCCCCCACGTTGTCCCTCACTCGCTCCCCTCACATCTGTGATCCATCTTCACTCCAGAACACAGGGTCTTCTTCACCACCGAGCCTTTGCCCACGCGCTTCCTCCACGTGGACCGCTCTCCTCCTAGCTGACTGCCACTCGCCCCCTGAACTCAGATGTGCATTTCCGACGAGGCTCTAACAGCACGGCATGTTTAGTCCATGAGCACAGGGAATATGCCGGTGTGGCTGTCTGTTGTATCCAAAGAAACTAAGACAGTGTATCACTCACAGATGTTGAATATAGATTTGGTTGATGAATTTCTCTCAACCCTGACTTTGGATAAAAATAACACGGAAGAGGCAGGAAAGGGGTAGGTAAAGTCCATGCATCACTCCTAAGCACATTTACCTATACGTCCTCATTACCTTGGACCCAGTGAGCTGAAGTGTCCATGAACCTTTGGAAAGTCAGTTTTTCCCTAAGAATTCCTTGGCTGTCTCTTACTAGCTTTTATTGCTCAAAACACAAAACTCTGCTTCACCAAAACATGGCTGTGCAGGTGGGTTTCACACTGGAACCCTGGCTTCTCATAGGGAAGCGTATTCTGTGCACGACTATCCTGTCTGCGGTGACACCCCTTCAGCAGCCTGGAGGGACCTGGCACCTCTGGTCTTTCAGAAGACAGAGCGGCATATCGGGCTGCGTATGTATTCAAGAGAAGCCACCGCCGTGGCCAAAATGAGAGACCCGTGTTCGACTCCTGGGTCTTCCCCTTCTGGCATCTGACCTTGCCCTCAATCATGACTGAGCTGGAGTTCCCCAGCAGTCTGGCAGAATAGGGAACTGGAAGTAGGTTTGATTTGATTTTTTAAAAGACAAAGAAAAATGG
This sequence comes from Cheirogaleus medius, assembly GCA_008086735.1. Taxonomy (NCBI): domain Eukaryota; kingdom Metazoa; phylum Chordata; class Mammalia; order Primates; family Cheirogaleidae; genus Cheirogaleus; species Cheirogaleus medius. The sequence goes on along the minus strand of VBSM01002153.1, from coordinate 3,154,790 downwards.
AGATACTTTGTATCTGTTTTAGACAGAGAGACTCATGCTTGCTACTTCAGTTTTGTTCATCAATGTAAAAATGTAAAGGTGATAATCATGCACATGTATTTTACTGTGACCAGGCACCGTTCTTAGCACTTCCCACGCACAATCTCATTCAATCCTCACCACAAACTCTGTGACTTGCTATTACTGGTATCTGCATTTTGCACACGGGGAAACTGAATCTCAGAGAGGTTGAGTAACTTGCTCAAGGTCACACGGCTGGAGAGAGAGAGATTTTTGGATTCAGAGTTTGCTCTCTCAGTGACTTCCTAAATCATGTGCGAGATACATCAGGTACATGACAACTGTTTAATAAATGTTATTTTAATACATGATGGAAGGTTGGATGAATAGATATAGGGGTGGAAAGGTGGATAGATGAACAGGTGGGTAGAAAGGTGTGATGTCAGTCTGCTTAAATGATCCCCATCACAGCCTAATTATAGACAAGGCTTAGCCCATGGAGCCTTCATGACCCAGAAAATGATGTTCCCCAAAACAGTAGTTTCTTTCCCCAAACCACGTCCAACAGAGGGAGCTCTGTGTCCCTTCTTTGTTTCCAAAGCAAGGTCTTCAGTCTCCAGGAACTGCTGGAGGGAAGCAAAGCAAAGAGGGGACAGGGCGTCTCCACGCACCACCCGCAAGGAGAGAGGATGCCCAGAACAGATGCCGTTAATCATCCATCCCTCCCCGACAGATGGGTCGCGGCGCAGCCCTGGAAATCCCGTGGCTGGCCCCGCAGCCACGCAGGCGTGCGAGAGGACACGCGTGTGCCATCCGAGAAGGCTCAGGGTTGAGGCTCAACTGCCGTGTTTAAACATAAACAGCTCGTTTGCCCCGTGCCTTGTTTCTGTGTCTCCATTATGTGGCAAAGTTGGGTTCAATTGAGAGAGAGACAGCTGTGTTTGGGGAGCGATTGTCTTCTTCCCACGGGGCACGCGAGCTGAGTTCCCTATTGTTCACATCTGTGGCCGCCTGGCTGAGAACCCAGAGATGCCTCTCTCTCCTGGCACCAACGTGGGTAGTCCCAGGTCTGCAAACGATTCCATAGTAACGGCTTCTCACAAACAGGAGATACCCCTGGGCGGGTTCATCCCCTCTTCTCCTTCCTCAGGACCCAAAGACGGGCTATGTTTAAACACCTGCCATGCGCCACAGCTCAGCACACGTCCTGTGACTGCACAGAAGGTTTTCGCCACAGGGATGGGGATGGCTTACCCAAAGTGACGGATGGTGAAAGTCACCACACAGGATTTGAATGTGAACCTTTCTCCAAAATCCACGCTTTTGCCACATTTAATGTTCTGTGCATACTCTGAGATGCTTCCAGTCCGAAGCAAGCAGAATCTGAACCCCACCAGAAAGCCCTCTTCCCACCTTTGCCTTCTAAGATCCTTTGTCTTTTGATATGTGATGGGAAAGCCCCAGAAAGAGCTAGAACCTGGTGGAAGACGGATGGATTCCGGAGTCTAACACACGTGAGGTTGAATCCAGGCTCCATCACTTTGGGTGTGTCCCTGGGCGTGGTACCCACACATCAGTAAACTTCAGTTCCCCTACTTGCAAAATAGACACACAAATATCCTCCCCATTATAGAGAAAAGTGGGGATTACGTGAGAAAAGAGAAAGTCATATTCATCCTTCAAGTCTTAGCACAAATATCAGTTACTCAGAAACACCTTCTCTGAACCCTGAATCAGGTTAAATCCAGTTGCTTTTAAAGATTTTCACAATAGCCTATGCTCCTCCTGGCATGCCACTTATTACACTTGTAATTCCTCCTTAACTCTGTGCCTCCCTTCTAGACTCCAAGAGCTACGGTGACAGGGGGGTATGTCTGCTTCTTCTGCTGCTGTGTATCCATGGGGCTCGATGGAGGATGAAGAACCAAGAAACAATTACTGAGCTGCCACAGATGGTGTTTATAAAGCAACTGGCCCAGCCCCGGGCACACAGAGAAGCACTAGTCCTTTCTCCTCTTCCCCCAGATGCACTGAGACCCATGGGGCGTTCTCAGCCCCCCTTTCCCTCTTGTAACCAGCCTCCACGGACAAGAAGACAAAAGGCTGCAGGCTGAGAGGCAGATAACGCCGAGAAAATGCGAACCTGGGAAGTGCTGACAAGTCTTAGGCGATATCGAGGAAAGCCACAAGCCCGAGAATGTGGCCAGGAATCGCGGCGACACGCTCCGTAATGTTCATGCACATTTATAAGGTGGAAGAGCAAGGGTGCGGAGACGGAGGGCTGGCAGGTTGGCGCGATCGGGGGCTGGAGAGGGAGAAAAGAGACGCAAGCTCAAGATGGGGAAAATGCGGCCGTGGCTTCCGCCTGAAGGTAGACAGGAACATCACCAAGTGGGGACAGCTGCCTCACATGGAGCCCCTTGCACGTGATGGGACAACCGGTTCTGGCCTCGGCAACACCGACGCCTGTATCTCGATGCCAAGCAGAGGCTTCGTTCGGGCTCGGCCATGAAAATTATCTGTGAGCCGACCTGCTAGGAGCCAGGGAGAGGGATGCTCGAGGTGGCAGTGCTGGACAGAGCCCGAGGACGCGTGTGCTCTGGGAGATGACAACCTCACGCGCCTTTTCTTTACTGACTTGTGACCTTGACGTTGACCTGTCGACCTTGGAACCACTCCCTGCCGGCTTCCAAGTGCCAGGCACATGCTTCCTCCTGACCCTGTAACGTGAGCCGCTTCTCACTGACTGGCTCTGTCCTTGCCCCTTCTCCGTGACTCCTGCTTGAATAATGAGCTCTAAATATATTTCCTTGTTCTAAACCATTTTTCTTTCCTAATGCTAAATTATAAGGCTTGTGTGTGTCAGTAGGAAAACGTGCCCTGCTTTTCCAAAGGGTGCAGAGATGCCGCTAGACAGTCTTCCAAACCGCGGGGAGGGGGCGGGGGCGTTTCCACCGACTTACCAGCCCTGGAGCGGAGGCTCGTCCGCGGCCAAGCACATTTCCCAGCAATTACAGGCCCAACCCCAAGCTCCCCAATTATTTCTGAAAAAGTTCAAGATGAAGAAGGAACTGCTATTAATTATTAAAAATGAAAACCCAGAGACACACACACACAGGGTGAAAGATCTCCGATCATACCTCTTATTTCTCGGGTCTAGCCAGGAACATCAGATACCACTGAATTTAGCTTGGCTGCTTGTAAGTCACAAATTACAGGCAAACCAACAACAGCTAAAGGTTTTTATTTTATTTTTTTCCTCTTGACATCATTATCTCCAGCTAATGGAAGTGGTGGTTATAAAAGAAAAAAAAAAAATCAGAGCTGGGTGATTCTGCATCTTCCTCGGCGGTGCTCCTTCCTAGAAAATATGATTTATTCTTTGAGCCAAGTTTTGCGAGGTGAGATATCAGTCTGATGGGGAGCGCGGGACGCGTACTCTCTCCTGCAAGTCGGGTCCTTGCTGAGGTCTGGAGAGGAACGCTTATCCTTTAAGAATGAGGTGTGCCCAAAGCCAGCCACGAAAGGCTCAACAGGACAGACGTGGAGAGTCCCACGTGCAAAGGCCCAGGGGTGGGTGGAAAGCCCTGCAAGTCCAGAAGCGGCAGGAAGCACCAGCCAGCCCCAGGCACGAGTCAGGAGCCCTCCTGGCACACGGCACCTGGACACCCCTGGGCAAGTTTCTGGATCTCTCTGTAACTGACTTTCTGCATCGGGCAGGTGGGCATCTGCCCAGCAGACCTCAAGCGCCATGCCAAAGCCCAGATAAGGCAATGTATGCAGTTAGGGCACCAACCATGGACTCCTTACAGCCTTGTGATCCAACAGGCACATTCCCTGCCTTCCGGCTGATCTGATGCCTCCAAAACAAACCAAGAGACGCAAACCTCTGACTAGCAACCTGAGCAAGTGCAAGAGAGTAGCGCCCCTTTTGTTCAGAGGCCCAAAGATGCAAATCTCTCTATCCTTTTAACTGGGTTACCTGAAGAACATGGGACAGGTTTTTATTATTCATCACTTTGAAATAAAATGGATTATAGATGTGCCTTTACCTGGAGAAAGCTATGGCTCTGATTTAAATCTAAATATTCTGCCGGGCTGATGAGTGGTATCCATAACCGACCCACCCCCGCCACCCCGCCTTGCTCATATCCCAACTTGTGTGAAGACATCATTTGAATAGTCATTTTAAATTATAAAAAGACAAGGGGCCTTATAGTCACTGGATGGTCGCCTCTCTCTGGGCAGCTCTGAATTAGCAAAAGCATCAAGTCCTAAAAATAACAGGGCGCGAGAGGCGCCCCTTTCAGAAGAGTTTGCATTAGCACTTTGATCACCTGCCCATCAAACTGTGCATTTCTGTATAGGAAACGGAGAACAGCTTGTCTCCACAGTCTATTATAATTACCACTAAATGCTCCAGAAACTTGGCAGTTTTGAATTTCATAACACCCATGACTGACATTCCTAATTAATACTATTGTTTTTCTCCTCTGGCTGAATTTCCTGAATGCCAACATGCGTCGCATACACTAAAAACAGACATTAAAGAAAATAACATCAGTGTTAATCTCCAGCACAAATATATCAAATGCCTCAGTGAAAGTGTATAGAAAAGTCTCGGATTCCTATAAATAATGGAGCATCCCTCTCTGATCATCTTTATCCTTCTACGCTAATAAGATGATCACGTTTCTCCCCATGAATCCTCGAGCTTAGATTTCAGAATTGCCTTGGGTAGAGTGCACTCCCAGCTCTCTTCTTCTCTTGCTCTGCTTTTAAGTTGCAGATTGAAACTTTCAAAGAAAACCTTCCAGCTTAAGTTAGAAACAGCATCCACTGGGCACGCTATAAACAGGGACTCCACACCAGAGAGCAAGAGGGTCTAATCTGTGCTTTCTAATGGGTGCTTCTCTGTGGGGGTGGGGGCTAAGAGCACCCAACATGTGCTGATGTCCTCCTTTACTTTGCTGGGTGGTTTCAACAGGGATTTCGGTGTAGCGGGCTCTAAGTCTGAATCCCGCCTCTGCCACCCAGCACCTGGGCCATTTGTTCCTTGGGCTCTCCGAACCTCAGTGGTTTCATTGGTGAAGTGGAGCTTATCGGCACACCTACATTACAGGGCTGCTGTGGGAATCCAGGGAAAAAATAGTGTACTTAGAAGAGATGCTAGCTCATGGCAAGGACTAATTACATTTAGTTATTAGATTTACTTTTCTCCTTTATTTCAAACTATTAAGGGGGTACAAATCTTTTTCGCTAAATGAATACCCTGTAAAAGGCTTCAGTTGGGGCTTTTAGCGTGCCCATCGCTGGAATAGCGTTCACTGTACCCGACAGGTGAGTTTTTAACCCCTCATACCCTCCCTGGAACTGGAGGCCATTATCCTAGATGAACTATCTCCGGAATAGGTTCACTGTTAATACACATCTCACTGTGTTGGCAGGTCTAAGAAAAGTTCCAGGAACATATTAGGAACTCAATAAACTCATATAATTGAACGAGGAAGAAAGACAATCCTATAAGATGCCCAGGAGTTTCATGTGTAATTGAGTAAAAAGTAAAGGAATACATGTGAGTCTGGGTTAACACTCTAGAAAGTGACAGTTGTCTCTTTTACAGATGCCAGGACCTCAGGCAGTATCACAAAGCAGAAACTCGAAGACGAAAATCAGGCCCTGTGGCTTAAGAGGCACACGCCTCTGTCCCCGTATCCCCGTACCTTGCCCCGCGCACACCACTTTGACTGGTGCTGGTTCCATCTCGATGGGGCCTACGGACGTGGGCCGCAAGATGATCCTGCCCACCTCACATTCCTTTTTGCTCCACTCTCTTTGTTTTTCTAATTCAGAATGGATCAATATTTATTTTTATTGCGGCAAAATACACATAACATGAAATTTACGAGTAGTGACAATTAATACACTCACCGTATTAAGCAACCATCATCACGACCTGGTTCCAGAATATTTTCATCTCCCCAAAAGGAAACCTCACATCCATTAAGCAGCCACTTCCCAATCCCCCCAACCCCAACCCTAGCAACCACTCATCTGCTTTCTGTCCCTGTGAATTTTCATTTACTCTGGACATTTCACATAAATATGTGACCTTTGGTGTTCAGCTTCCTCCACTCAGCATGACGTCGTCAAGGTTCGTCCACGCGCAGCCTGTGTCAGGGCTCCGCTCCTTTTTATGGCTGAACAATACTCCACTGTATGGACAGAGCACAGTTGGTTCATTCATCCTTCCACTGATGGACTGGGGGTTGCTTCCGCCGTTCGGATACTGTGGATGATGTTGCTGTGAACATTCAAGTGCAAGACTTTGCATGGACACACATACCTAGGAAAAGAACTGCCGGGTCATATGGCAACTATTTAACCTCTTCTAGTTTTGATACCCTAATTTCTACTCAGGAATCATCCCTTCATTGTGGTCTTTCCTTGCGGTGTGACCTCAAAAGGTCAATTCTCACCCTCTCCCACAAAACCAGGTTAGGGCGGGGCACCCGGCCCAGGTCAGCCCAGTGAGCCTAAGTCCGGGGCCTTCTGCAGGAACCTGGCTCCCGCTTGCTGCTGGGCGGGCTGAGGTGGTAAAACAGTGTCGGAGCTGATGGTGGCCATCCACCCACCAAGAGGAGAGAGCAAAACAGGTAAAGACTTTTCCTGAAAGTAGGCAGAAGAACAGGCATCTTATCAATCTCAGCTGAAACCTGAGGACTTCAGAGCAGCCTTTGGAAAAAACAAGCCGATCTCCCAGAGGTTTTGCTTGCAGGATTTGCCCCGTTTCTTCCACGTGCGTTGCACTAGGAGACAGAATGACACACACGGGGCAGTCCGTGGGGCTGGCGGCATTTCACACGTGCAGACTGAGTGGTGGTGAGATCAAGTCCAGTCCTCCCAGGGCTCAGATGAAAATCTGAGTTAACTAACAAAAATCACATCTCCACCACCATGATGTTTTCAAATAACAACTTCATGTTGGTTCTTTCAGCAGGAGACACAGAGATTCATTTCCTATCCAGAAGAAAAGGGGAGATGTGGGCGAGAGTCACCCTGCAGGTTCGGGTCATGTCACTTCCTCCTCTATCTAAAGTCGACAGGGCCACCCACCCCGCCCCGGGCCACCCCCATCACAGCACCTGCTTCCTTCTTTTGTGGAATCCACGACAGGCTACAAGTACTTTGTTTGCTCGTGTGCGTAACTGACACATTGTCTGTCTGTCCCTGCAGGCTCCCAGGGGATGGATCTGGTCTGTCGTCTTTGGTGCTTTCCCCCTAGAGTGTAGGATGAGGCCTGAAAGATCCGTGGACTAATAAATATGAATTTAATGAAGGGTGTAACGCACCTAGTCGTGGGAATAAAAAGAGTGTGCAATCTTGCGGAAGACTCCCCTTCACTCTGTTTGCTGTGCCAAGGAATTCGACGACCTTCACTCTGTTTCGTGAGCACCGTCATGGAAGAAAGAAAAAGGGGATGGAACCGGGAGAACGGGACTGCATTCGGGCACCTACTCCACACCCTGCGTGCCTGAATAGGTGCCCCACGCCCTGGCGAGGACGGCCCTCCCTTCCTCCCCAGCCGCCCTCATGCCCACACTGGATATGCCCATGGGGGGGGGCCTGAGAAAGGCTCTGTTCAATCAGACCTGGCCCCTGCAAACCCTGCCCCCCTCCCCGGAGCGTCCCTGCCCTTTGCCGTCAGGCACGTGGAGGAGCGGGCCCGTCTGAAGGATTTCCCCGTCCAGCCCTCCAGGCCCAAGTGGGCGGTGGTCTTCACGGCGGCGCCTGATTACCCCACTCACCCCTCGACATTTCCTCAGCTCTCAGCAGTCACCTCTGAGCAGCCGGGGCACTGACACCGGCCCCCTCCTGGGGCTCCGAGGGCACGGCACGGCTCTGCCCGCCCTGGCTGGCACGCGGGCACGAGCGCTTTGCACACAGTCCAGCTCCAGACCCTCCGTGAGCGCCCGAGGAGCTGGGCTATCGGGATCCTGAGTTTTCTGGGATCTAAGATCAGCAGTGCTCGGCAAATGCGGGGAAACAGCTGGAGAAAGCCCAGCCGTGCGTGAATTCATCCACTGAATGTTTGCGGCGTGCTGACTACCCGCCCAACGCCAAACCAGGCAATGCTGCCATGTCAGTGACCCAGAAGTCCCTGCCCTTGTGGCAGCCGCCGGTCAGGGAAACCGCAAACACACGATTCCATACAGTTTGCCAACTGTGAGTGTTTCTGGAAATGGAAAGAGCAGGGTGGTACGCGAGACGATAAGGGGTGACCACCTCTAGCAGGAAGGAGGTCAGAGAAGCCCACCATGTGGGACGTCCTTAAAGCCAAACCAGAAGGAAGAGGAGGAGCCAGACGCTTGGACAGCAAAAGGCACGGTGGTTCAGGGCTATGATCAAGCAACGCATATTCCCCTTTGGATGAAACTAAAAATTAGTCTATTAAAAATTAGACTGCACCCCCTGACAGGTAATCACCTGTCTAAAACCATTTTAATTGACTATAGAATGAGATTTCTCAACCTCAACACTCTTGGCACTTGGGGCCGGATCATTCTCTGTTATAGGCAGCTGTCCCTGGTCTCTACCCACTGTGCCACTAACAATCCTCCCCAACCAGTTGCAAGAAGCAAAAATACCTCCAGACATTGCCAATTGTTCTCTGGGGAGCAAAATCCATTAAAAACCATTGCTGTAGATAACAGGTAGCATTTATTGAGCATGTACTATGTGCTGGCACCACCCCAGCCACATGGTGTATAATTTTTATTTAATCTTTCCAATACAACGGTGACATGAGTCTCACTCTCCTCGTTTTGCAGATGAGGAAACTGAGGCAAGGGGGCTGCTGTACAGCTTAGAAAGCGGTGGTGGGGAGCTAGACACTGAACCTAACTCTGTCCAGTTCCAACTAACACTCGAACTTCAAACCACTACTCCATACTGCTTTCATGTTACTAGTGACTTCGTTACAACAAAGACTCAAAAGGATTCCATATGGTTCCTACATTTCATGTGTTTTAAGTGTTCATTAACAAGTTTTTAAAGCTAGAAAAAGCTGTCATGATAAAAAAAATTGTAGGAGACTACTCCAGGTCGGCAATTGTCAAAGTGTGGTCCAGGCCCCTAAGACTCTTGTGGGGTGGTGCACCACCAAGTCAAAATTACTTCACAGCGATACTAAGATGTGACTTGCACCTCTACTCTCATTTTCTCATGCGTTCACGGTGGAGTTTTCCAGATTGTGTCATGATATCATTGCTTTAACAGATAACAGAATATACACTCACGTTTCCCTGCACTTTAAAAAGCGCTGATTTTAATTTCTCATACAATAAACGTGGAGAGAGAGAACTCACACAAACAAAACTCGTTCATCGTTTTCAAGAGAGTAAAGGGGCCCTGAAACTAAAAAGGTTCAAACTACTGCTCTAGATTAAAAGAAACTCAAAAGTCTAACAGTCAAATGAAACGTGTGGATTTCGATGAAGTCCCAGTTTTCCTGAGGAGGATTTTAAAAAGGGGAAATGGGGAGATGTTGGTCAAAGAGCACAAACTTTCAGCTACAAGACGAATAAATTCTGGAGGATCAAATGGACGGCACAGTGGCTGCAGTTAATAACACTGTTTTGTTTACTTGGAATTTGATAGGACAGCAGACCACACAAGCATCTCACCACACACCCCCGCAACTGGCAACTGTGGCGGGATGGACGTGCTAATTAATTTGATTGTGGTTGTCATTACACAACGTAAACACGTACCAAATCGGCATGTTGCATACCTTGAATTTATACCATTTTGTCAGCTAAATATTTTCAAATTTTAGCAATTAAAAAAATAAATAGATAAAAAGGACATGTGGGGGCAACTGAGAAAACTGGGTATTTACTGGAAGCTAGACGATATTAAGGAGTTGTCATTCATCTCCTTGGGTGTGTGAACGTTGTGATGATGAAGAGAATGTCCTTAGGAGACGCAGGCTGACGTCTCGAGGGTCGATACCTGCGACTTACTGTGGCTCTCTCGCACGCATGCTCTCTCTTGTGCACACACACAAACGTGCACAGGAGCTTATTTTAATACATAACGCAGGCAGAACAAAGGTGGCAAGATATTCACCATCACTGGATCTAAGGGACTAGGTATATCACATGTATTATATTATTCATTTGCTGTATTCTTCTTTGAAATTCTATATATGTCTAGTAATAAATAAGTTGGGGAAATAATTAAAAGTTGGAAAAACAGATTCAATTTTGGGTCAAGAAGAGATATATGGTGAAGAAAGACAGGGGGCCTCTTAGTGTTTCTTCTTTTCTGAATTTCACAAGAGGCACCGGCCGGGGTGAAGTGAGCAGGTGACAGCTCACATCACTGCGTCAGCACCCCCAGCCAGGTCAGAGCAAAGCAGGGGAACGCTCCCCTGGAGCTCCCCTCCTCACCCTAGCCCTGGGGTCTGACGCGCTCTGACGTCAGAACTCCTCCTGCCTGGTGCGCTGGCGACTCAGCCTCCATCTGCACACACAGCACAGCAGCGACAGCCAGAACCACGCCAGCTCAGACCCTCCCTGCTCTTCCCAGTTACTGCTCTACGGCCGAGAGTCCCGCGCATGCGCCTCGGCCTGCCCAGCACACCCCTCAGGCGCGGCAGGCACCCCGAAAGTACTGTCATGGCCCAGTTTATAGATCTGTTAGGTTTATCCGCTTGGCTCTAAACTAGTTATTTTAAGCACTTTATTTCTATGGCAAAGATTAAAAAATAATTAATGAACCATGCAGGGGAAGAAATGTCAAAAGTACCTAAACAGAGCAAACTGCAACCATAAATATCACATCTCCTCCAGAGATGATGAAAACACCCAATCAGAATAGCCCCTGGGTGATGCAATAAACCTAAAAGAACGCATCACATGACACACAGCATTCGTGACCCACGCTGGAATAATGAAATTGGAAGTCTGGTGCAAGCATCTGGAGAGCAGTACCTGCCCCCCGGGTTCTGGCTGGGAAATGATTAGCCAACAACTCCTCCGTAGTCACTGGGCACCGCCAGGAAAGCCCACACAAGGGAAGAGGAGAAAGTCCAGTGAGCAGGACCTTCTGGTCACAAAGGCTCAAGAGGAAGTTAAGAGCCTTCACCGAATCACCCTCTCCCACGGGGGCACCTGGCAGTACCAGTTAATAGCAGCTGCTTGACCAAACGACCCTGACTCTAAACATCATTTCCAGGCCCTCTACTCACCAGGTCCCCTGGTCAACCTGGGTCTCCTTCCCTCTGACTGCAGGAAAAGACGTCTGCATCTAAACTAGGCGTTCTTAACGCTTTTTGTGTGCCTTGAACCCCCCTTTGGTCTAATGAAGACAACAAACTCCTTCTCTGAATGTTATTAAATTTATAAAAATAGAACACAAAGGATTATAAGAGACACCAATGCTGTTGCAACTTGTGATTTGACAATAGACGGTTCTGTGTCAATGCATGACACAACAAGCCCTAGCAGCACACCTGTAACCAGCATCATTTCCAAGTAGCAATGAGCATAAAAAATATTTGTGGATGGCTGCAACAACTATAACATAATAGGAAAGTAACTATGATTTGATGGATGACAAAGTCACAGATGCTGCTACAAACCACTGTGGTTTGTTGTCTACCTTCATAACTGGAGGAAACTCTTAACTTTTCAGTGAATGTAAATAGAGAAACCATTTTTTTTTTCATATCCAACTTTGCAGACTCCTTAAATCCTATCCATGAATCCCAGCTTGAAAATGTCTGACCCAGGCCCTTTGGGAATCCAGGCAGAGGCTGATGTGTGAGCTGCAGTCGGTTGGAGGAAGATTATTTCGGGCCCCAGGGCTTCCCTCCCACCCCCGCCCTCTGCGCTGGGCTCTGTACCTTTCTGGCCCCACCAGCCCTTGACTTTGCCCTGTGGGGCTGCCCTTCCTTCATGCCCTGCTGCCCTCAGCTGGGCTGGGCTTCCTCTTCTCCTTTTCTCAGTGCCTGTGCATCTTGTTCCTGAATTCATCCAACACGCATTTCTTAAGTGCCTACGATGGCACAGGGAGGCTCTCAAGCCGAGGGGAAAAAGATAAAGGACACAGTTTCCAATCAAATCCCTTCTTCCCCACGACTGGAAACTTCCTGAGGTCAGGGCACCACGTCCTCTATGTTCACTCGGAGCCCCAGGGCCGGGCACAGGGACTGTCCACAGACACTCATGTGCTCGTCAGTGGATGGATATCTGTGTGGAAACGTGAGCGGGTGGACAGATGGATGACGGATGGACAAATCAATCCTTATCATTTTGATATTCATTACCCTCAGGTGTACACCTTAACCCCTCAGCTAAAAGGGCCAGTTTTTTTCTCAGTCTTGTACTAGGGCCCTAGAGACTCTTCCACGCAATATCCACGGTCAAGGTCAGAGAAAGGCAGAGAACAAATGGCCCATCCACAGAGGGAATTGGATTGGACACTTCCTGCCATTTGTCCAAGAAGCACCAGTGAAAGTCTCATCAAGTAAATCAAGTTTCCCAATCTGCTGATCGAAGCCAGATGATGACCCTGGAAGGTGGTCACCCAAGTGAGGTTCATAATCAGATGGGACAATCTGGTTCCCGTCAGCTCGTTTCAGCCCCAAACTTGGATGGCCATGAGAACTTTCCTCTGCTCGCACGGAGATACCTTTCCAGCTCCAAGTGTTGTCTGGGTCTTGGGGTCTGGCCTTCCCAACAGGTTGTTTTCCTGAGATCTCAAGTAGCTACAGAGAACAAAACACCCCAGGGCTGCTGGCCTTCCTTCATCCCCTCTCTTCTCTCCACTTGCTGGGTCAATCTTGGCCTTGCTTCTCTGCACAACTGAGGTACAGCCACACAGCAGGTTTCCTCTCCAGCCCCGCCCTGGTGTCTAGATCAGGAAACAGGATCAAGAACATGCAGGCCACAAAACATCCTCATCCTGCAAGTGAATGGTGACTACCTTGATGTGAGACTGAGCCACAGTATGCCGGTCAATTTTTCAGACTCTAGAGTTGGGCGATCTGGGCTCACATTCTTACTCCACCACTACTCACTGGCCCCATGATCGTGGGTATCTTATTCCCTCTAGCCCCAACTTCCTCCTCTGTAAAATGGCAATGGTAGGATTGACCACACTGTCTCGTAACATGGATTAAGTACGAGAAAGACGACAAAGGGTTTGTTCTACAGTAAGTGTTTATGACAGCTTTTACAGCATTGTTGTGGGAAAGCGTGGCTCTAAGACCATACACAGCTTGCTACACGACTAGTGAAAACAAAGATGTACAGCTCAACCAGATCATCCCCAAAGAAAGATTAATAAATAGGTCCTCAACCAAAAGACATACACCATGCATATTCAGAGAAGTCCATTTATAAGAAGTGTCAGCTGTGGCTGTAGGAGCTGGAGACCTTATGTTGTGTTCTTGTTTTACAAAAAAACTGAAAGTAATAATAAGTAAGAGGGCAGGAGGAAACTTTTGGAAGTGATGGATAGGTGTATGGCATAGATCCTTGGTGATGGTTTCACAGATGTATTCTTGTCTTCAAACTCACCAAGTTGCATACATGAAACACGTACAGCTTTTTGTACATTAATTATACCTCAATAAAGTCGTTTAAATTCTTAAAAATGCAACTTCTCCCAACCAGCATTCTTGAATGAATGTAAGAGAATTGCAAGACACACTAATCATGATAATTATATTAACAAAAATGACAATTTTAACCATATGCTAGCCACCATGCTAAGTGTTTGAGGTGCATTATTTCTTTCAGCCTTCAAAACAGCCCTCTGAGAGAGATATTATTGTTGACGTTTTATAAAATAAGAAACCCGAAAATTCAGAGAGTCAATGTGATTTGCCTCTGTGCATACGTCTAAGAAGTACTGGAACAAGGATTCGAACACAGTTTTTCCTAAGCCCCAAATGGTCCACGTTACTAATATTCACACTATTATTGGTAATAATTATTATTCATTACTCCAGAACAGTGATTCTAGTCTATCTTTCAACAAGCATTTACTGAGTACCTACGACAAATGTGACACTTTGGAAACTGCTGGTGAAACGTGGTGAGCAAGACAGGCACAGTGGCCATCCTTCCTTCCTTAGAGCCCAAATGCAGAGACACGCAGGAGAGTTGCTTAATCAACACCTGCATGTGCTTTGCAGAAATAATTGCCAGTGTACAAAGTACTTCCAAGGAGAAACAGAGTCATACGGGGGCTTCAGCTGCACCTCCTACTAATCTGCACTGCTTGCAAAGCCAGGGCTCCGGTGTATGTTCAAGTTCCAAGAAGCTGTGAAATCTCATGCCCACCCTCACCACCACTCGGGCCCCCCAAGGGCTACGCCGTCGCTGTGAGACAGGAAGACACACAACACACACGCCCATTTCATCTGCCTGCATGGCCTGAGCAACAAAACAGAGTACTCAGCTGTGTGAAAAGACAACCAGGTCTTTTCGATAAAACGACTTCTTTTCCTCTGGGCGGATACCCAGTGGTGCGCTTGCTGGATCGAATGGTAGGTCTACTTTTAGTTCTTTGAGGAACCTCCATATTGTTTCCCATTGGGGTTGTGCTAATCTGCAGTCCCACATACAGTGTGTAAGTGCTCCTTTCTCTCTGCATCCACGCCAGCATCTACTGTTTTGGGACATTTTTAATAAAAGCCATTCTAACAGGATTAAGGTGATGTCTCATTATGATTTTAATTTCCATTTTCCTGATGATTAGTGACATTGAGCATTTTTTCATGTGTTTCTTGGCCATTTGTCTATCTTCTTTTGAAAAGCTTCTGTTCATGCCTTTTGGCCCGCTTTTTAATGGAGTGGGGTTTTTCTCTTGCTGATCTGAGTTCTTTGTAGATGCTGGATATTAGCTCTTTATCAAAGATGTAGACTGTGAATATTCACCTGCACTGAAATGTTTATTGTGGCACAATTCACAACTGCAAAGCTCTGGAATCAACCCAAGTGTCCGTACATCGATCCGTGAGTGGATTAACAAGATGTGGCATACGTATACCATGGAATACTACTCAGCCATAAGACCAATGAATTAATGCCTTTTGTAGCAATTTGGAAGATGATAATAATTTATTCTTAGGCTCCTGTAACATGTGGCTCTTGCCCCCTTCCAACTATGCCATAGGGTTAGGGAAGTCAGATCTGCGTGCACCTCCACGGGAATGAACTTTACTGGGAAAAGTGGGAAAGTGAATTAACTTTACTGAGCCTCAGTTTCCCCATCTGTGAAATAGGGATTGCTGATGGAAGCTACTTTATAAAATTGTTGTAAGAAGTAAATGAAATCGAATATAATGAAGTTTTAAATGTGTCTGATAACTAGTAACCTCTCAGGATAGGTTAGCTCTGTAACTATGATCATCATCGTTATTAAAAGTACTATTGCTGTTATCATTACACCTTGTCACTGGTAGGCAAATGGGCGCTCAGGATTGGGCAACAAGGTTGTCTAGAAAAAACTATGCAACAAGCACTGCTGGTGCACACCCGGAGAGGAAACCATAAAAAAGCAGGAGGTGATGGGAGTCGGCGGGGCACAGGTGGGCGGAAATAGCTCACAGGTGAGTGCCGGGAGTGTCACACTGCAGCTGGAGGATAGGGACTGAATGGTCACCCACAGGGTCACACCCAGGACAGGACCAGGGGTGCTCATCTCCCCCAAAGGAGTGCTGACTCCTGACAACCCTGGGAGGGCGGAAACTGACACAGGCCCCGCAGGGAATCTGCGCTGTGGGTCCCGCAGCTCTGCGAGGTGGCCTGGGGGAGGGTCGTGTGTGTGTATGTGTGGGGGTGGGGGGCGATGGCACAAGGGCTCACCTGTGTCCTCCAAGGGACACTGTGCAGGGTGCTCCAGGCGTGCTCATGCAAGGTGCTAGGATTCTCCCAGGCGAGGGAGGAGAAAGGGAGAGAGGGAAGTGACTGACACAGGAGGGCAGAGGAGGAGGGGAAAGAGGGAGAGGAGGACTGAGAAGTAAGAAGGGGAGAGTGGGTGACACAGCACCTCTCACACTCTGGAGACATTTGCTACATGCCATTTATGGGCTCAGCTCCTGTCTGCGCCCCCTGCTGCCCCAGCCTCCACGAGCACAAAGACTGTGTCTAGCTGTTTGCAGGGCAGGGTGAGTGCTCAGTGCAGGTGAGAGGGAGGAAGGGAGGGACAGACAGACAGACACAGGAAGGCAGGCTCCTGGTGAGCCCCGTTCCATGGAGAGAAAAGCCGCAGTCCCCTCTCCTCGGGTGTTTATCTAAGCAGCTGGCAGAACCAAGGCAGCTTTGCTTAAAAATCATTTCCCAGGGGATTAGCATCCCCTTTCACACTTAAAAGCCTTCCCCAAAGCCAAAGAATGAATTGATTTTCCTATAACTAATCACACTCCCGTTTAATAGCAGGAAGCCGCTGCTTTATTTTCCATTTCTGTCTCTGAAAAATGCAGACTGGGCATCTTTGTCACCTCTCCCGCACCAAGAGCAGGATGCCAGGAAGATGAAAAGGGCCCTCGACAGGACGCCCGCCCTCCCTCCACACCACTGCCCCACCGCGCTGCCTCTGCAGAGGGTGAGGAGTGTGACGAGAGCCGGGAAGGGGCACTTCGCCGCTCCCGGGCCATCACTCGGCCCCTCGGGCCCGAGCATCGGTCTGTTTTCTCAGGTGGGGTGGAGAGCCTCCTGAGAAGATCTCGCCCGGAGCGCAGGCCTGGAGGCCGTCGGGTCCCCGTGCAAACCACAGAGGTCGTTGAGAGGAAGGCTCCGTCCACAAGGACCCACCTTGCCTTCAAACCCCGAGTTTGCTCAGCCAGCCCGGGTGGCCGGCGCCGAGCAGAGAGCAATGTGGTGTTTGCAAACCTCCCCACGTGCTCCACTGGGGGACAATGCTCGGGAACTCCGGCGCCACGCCACTCCGGTGAGACGGCGCACTTTCCACTGTCACCTGCACCGTGCGAAGGACGAACAAGCTCAGCTCAAGGGCCGAGAACGCCCGGCTCAGACCCCCCCCCCCCGCCACGAGCTCACCACGGGCAGCGGCCGAGTAAAAAGAGCGAGTTGTACGCAACCCCCTCCCACATGTGTTCACTGGAAAGACGTGAATTCACACGGTGCTTCGTTCATTGGTATTCATAAAGCACAAAAAATGGACAAAGAATGACAGAGAATCTCAGGCCACAGGCTGCACCTCTGGGGGAAGGAAAGGAGACCAGAAAGGGAGGAGAAGGGAAGAGCTTCCCTGTGGCTTTTTAAATCTCTTTAAAATATTAGGAAAGAGAAGTAACTGGGTGGTGGAAACACGTTTTGTATATACTAATATTATCCATACTTCAATGTGCCTTTAAACTTTTTAAATGTACAAATTAAAAGAAGAGGAGGTAGACCAGCACGTCAGCACCCTCCCCAGGGCCTCTGTGGCACCCCACGCTGCGCCCCCCCCCACAACGCCTTCCTGCCGCCACCCTGGGCTTCCCTTCCCTGCCTCCCCCATGCACGCTGCCCACGCGTGACGCTCTGACATAGCAGGCCTCCTCTCGGGTGTTGCACGAACGCAGTGCAAGCCAACTATCTCCGTGGTTTGATTCACCGAGACCCTGCAAGGTGAGGACCAAGGATTTCAAAATAGAGCACCCAAGGAACGTGCCCCAGGGATGTTCACAATAAAGGATGGGCCAATGTGTATAGACAGCTCCAGATGACGTGGGGCTCTTTTAAAAAACAGAGATAAAACCCACATAATTTACAATACACATAAATTTCACATAAAATTAACCATTTTATAAGTGAACAATTCAATGTTATTTAGTATATTCACAGTGGTGTGTAAATATCACCTGTATTTAATTGCAAAACATTTTTATCATCCTGAAAAGAAACCCTGTACCCATTCAGCAATCACTCCCTATACCCCAAAGCACCCCCAGTCCCTGGCAACCCCCAATTGGGGTCCTGTCTCTATGGATTTGCCACTTCTGGACATGTCCTGCAGACAGGATCATGCACCAGGTGGCCTTTTGCGACTGGCTTCTGTCACCGAGCGTCATGTTTCCAAGGTTCACCGATGGTGTGGCACGTGTCAGTATTTCCATTTTCCTAGGTGTATGCCCCGAACAATGAACAACAGGTATTCAAATAAACACCTGCACACATGTGTTCACAGCGGCATTATTCACAGTTGCCCAAAGGTACAAACAACCCCAATGCCCATCGCCTAGCGCAGGGCTCAGTAAAATGTGCCGTATCCATACAAGCGACATGATTCAGACATAACGTGGGCTTTTCCGTACGTGATTTCAATTAATCATCAGAATCGGGCTATAGAAGACATAGTATTTTTATCTCCCCTGTTTTGGGGGGAAAAAATTGAAACTCAGATACACTGCCAGTCTCATGTCTCCCAGCATGACTTGCTTTAAAATCAGAGACACGGCTTAGTCCCCAAAACGTATCTCGGGCTGACTGTGGGGTTCATATCACGGGCCGGGGGGATGTGACTAGTTATGGAGTATGAGGCGAACCCTGCCTCCATGGCATAGAGTCCAGTCTCAACCTGCATGGAGCCCAAGAGGCTTCAAAGTGGCCTTACAAAATTCTCTCTCTCTCTCTGACACGGGCATTTACTTTTCACGATGGTCAAAATCACTCATTCACATCCAGAGTGGTGCTACTATGCCCTTCTCGGGGATCTCTGAATCCCTAATTCACTTTACTGCCCATAAATTGCGTTCTCTTTCATATATAGCTTTAACCTATTTAATTAGAGCCATAATTTACTTTTTTTTAAGAGAAAAAGAAACACACTTTAACTCTACAATGGGCTAAAATTATACCTTATGAAAAGACGCAATTGTTTCCTGACCATGAACTTTTGCTTTTATGAATTGCTAATTTGGTTAATGGGCTTGTTCTGCTCTGAAATTTGCATCATGAAAATTACTAGCTTCGAAGAGTCCTCTGTGTACCACGCAGTCTGCACGTTTTGTTGTAAAGGTCACATTTGACATCGTAAAACAGCGGGCCCTTTTGAAAAGGTACAAATGTAAGAAATTAAGTGGGCCCATTGGTATAATGTCATTGTTACGGAGGGGAAAAAAGATTTTTAAGTTAATTTTTATTCACATTGTTTATGCACGTGCAAGCTGAGCTCCGTCCCATGTGAATTCCTTCTCGTGCCTGGCACGCTACAGGCTTCACTTGTGATTCAGCGACACTAGTGGCAGGAAAGTTCCTGCCACAAGCATTGGTGGCACGGAGCATCTCAAATCAGTAAAATCACCAATAAATAAAATAGCAGGCACCCTCCTCTATCTGAGTAGACCCAGGCGGTGGGGTAAAGCAGATGTTGCAACATCAAATCATAATTTAAATACTTTAGGGTGACTCTGTATCTAAAAATACCTTGCTGTGACTCTGCTTCCTTTACAATAATAAATCATAAAGCTTTCCCCGCCCCAGTCGGCGTGGGGTGTACATCTGGATTCTCCTAGGCTGAGTGTGTGAAGTCAGATTCTCGGCACCTCTACGCCTCTGGGCAGGGCAGCCCTATTGACGATGGTTTTAGGAAATCTTCCTGTATGCGACAGGGAAGATGGGAACACGTCCACATGCTGGAGGCACAGAGAAGGAAATGTTGGTAGGTAAGGTTTAGCCACCTCCTGAACGCCCAGAGGCAATGAGCACAGGCGAGGAACGCCCTGGCAAAAAGGACAGCCAAGAAGACACATCGTTTACGAAGAGGTGGTTCAAGGTCCGCGGCAGGGCTCCTCTGCTCATCTGCCGTGTGGCTTTGAGCGAGCGTCCTCACTCCCCTGATCCTGGGGTCGTCTTGCTCTGTTTCCATGTCTACGGGGGGAATGAGAATCCTACCTCTGCCCACGGGGTCGTCGTGGAGCTTTCTAGAGGCAGCGCAGGGCACCCAGCCACATCACGAGATCTAGAGGAGCCGGAACTCGCCGACTACTAAGGTGAAGACATCACCTTTTCGCCTTCCCGCCCGGGCTTCGAGAAGTCGTACTCAGGGGACGCCGTGGATGGGCCGCCAGGGGTGTCGGGGGGAAACTTCGGAGAGAGTGACATTTAAATGGGCCTTGTGACACGAGTAGAGGGTTTTCAGGGCACTACAGTAACCCTGACCCTGGCTTCTACCATGCTGTTCTGAGGACGGGACCGGCCCTGAAGGACTGTCACCTCCGGGAGACACAGAGGTGGCCTCGAGTCACCAGTGCCTGACCGAGTCCTGGGCAGAACACATGCGAAGAGAACATCATCGGAGGAAAACAGTCCTTTGTGACAAGGAAAGAGAGACCCCTCCCAGCGGCACATGGGGCCTGCCTCCCTCCCTCCTCCTGTAATTACCTCTAGTAAATTCCCCATTCAGCCGGCTTCTATTCAGCGAGGACGCGAGGCTGCGCGGCGGGCGGGGGCGGCGGGGCGCATTCAGCTCGCACAATCTCCAATCACCGCACCTGACGGGGTGAGCGCTTGCTTCTGTGGAATTTTCATTTCAATCCCAGCCTCAGATTGCGTCGTTTCATGGCGACGCTCTCCAACACCTCCACACAGAAGGCCTTTCATCCTCAGAGTTCCACACAAGTGTCACCTAATTAATGCTCAACAATGTTGCCAGACCTCCCTCTTTTAAAACGTATCAACCTGGAAAGGTCTGGAATTAAGGATTTCGATCTTGGATGGATGGCTTTCATGTACTCCGGGTAATTCGTACAGCTGCTTATAGGCAGATGGTCATCGCCTGTGAACAGCCCCAAGTTTGAGCAGCTACACAAGCAAACCTTCCCTTATCTCCCCCGCAGCCGCCCTCTGCCTGCTCCGGCAGCGAGGGGATCAAAACTGCTCCCTGAAGGACCGACTGAACAAGCACGTGGACCCCAAAGGGAGTCGTTCTTCAGCCAGGCAGAATAAGCTCCCAGCCCAGGACCTGCCAGTGGCTGTCCCCGAGTCCTGCCCAGGGCTCCTGGCCTCGCTCCTCAAAGTGCAGCCCAGACACCAGCAGCCGCCAGGAGTTCGTTAGAGATGTGGAATCATGAGCCCCACCTTAGACCTATGGAACCAAAATTTGCATTTTAGCCAAACCCCCGGGCAGCGCATGTGCACATGGAAGTCTGAGATGCGCTGGTCTCCATGGCCCTCCAGAACTGACTCTCCACGCCTCGGGCACCGCACCCTCCCCGTCTCCTGTTTCATGATCTCCGTGCTGTTCCCCAGACACGGCAAGCACGCCCAGCCTGCTGACGTCCGCCCTGGCGGAGCTCCCTGCCCAGGAACCTTCCTCGAGCTGCGGCAGGGCCAGGCCTGCTGCGTGGCACACCCCTGGGGGCACCATGCATGTGGCAGTTGATACGAATGGCACCTTCTGTGGCCCAGCTCCAGGAGCTGAGTGGAGAGCTGCCCTGCGCCAGGACCTGCAAGGGCCACCTCTTGGAA
Organism: Cheirogaleus medius; assembly: GCA_008086735.1. NCBI lineage: Eukaryota > Metazoa > Chordata > Mammalia > Primates > Cheirogaleidae > Cheirogaleus > Cheirogaleus medius. The sequence goes on along the minus strand of VBSM01002153.1, from coordinate 3,133,299 downwards.
GAGGCCTTCCTGCTCACCCTGCTGTGGCCTCCTTCATAGCACTGGCCGCTGCCTGACACGGCATCGTGAATCTACCTGTTTATGTAGTTTACTGCCCAACTTGCCTTGCTAGAATTCACCCCCCATGAGATCAGGAACAATGTCTTCCCCCGACCCCATTGTACTCTCAGCACCTGGAACAGAGCCTATCTAACAACTGGCACACAGTTTGTGTGTGCGTGTGCATGCGTGAGTGTGCACACATACGTGTGTGTGCGCAAGGTTACTCTCGCCCGTGGTCTACAATAACCTGGGGCTGATGGTGAAACTGAACTTTTCTGCAAAACACCTCTTCATGTCTGCAGATTCCCGGGCGCTTCAGAGATGAGAAGCCCTCCAGAGAGTGACGCTGTCCAGCTCGATGCTGAGGAACGGGCCCAAGTCCCACACTAGGCCCATGTCTGCCCCTCAGCGGCTACAAAAGCCTCCTTCGCTTTCTTCCCGTTTCACTCAACTGCACGCACGGCAGCGAAGAGCCTTGTCCGAGGCAGCACCCCACCCCTCGGACAGAAACAGGCGAATGCCCGGCCAACTGCGCTGGTGGGAAAGCGGAACTGCGTGCAGAGAAGAGTGCAAGAGACGCTCGGCTTGTCTGGTGAGCGCAATGTTGTGCACTTTAGCAGAAAACAGCTCAAAACCAAGCAAACACCGTGGGGCTTCAAAGGCATAAGGTGAATAAACTGATGATCGTAACGGGGGGAACAGAGTGACACCAACCCGGGACTGGAAGCCACGCCGACCCTCTGCCGAGCACTCTGGTAAATGCAGCCGTCTGGGTCCACCCCAGGCCTGGGCAGGCCCCGCTGGGTCACGGACACGAGTGAGGTAGGGCTGCCAGACAGACGGCAGCATCAGAGCAATGACGGATGAAAACTGAGCCTGATGCCTGACGTCAGGGAGGCCATAGGGAGTGGTAGAGACCGCGGCACGCACGCCCCTTCTAAAGGGGAAGCCACTCGTACTTTCCCCCAGGGAGCAGCGGCTACCGTAGCTAAGGGTGTGGGAGAGGTCCCTGGACCCCAGGGTGAGTAAAACCCGGCTGCCCTCCTCCCTCGCCGCACTACCAGCAACAGAAGGTCTTCAACGCAAGTTGAACGGGAACGCTAGTTCTCTCTTCCTGCTGCCTGGATGTGTACATCTCTCTCTCCCATCCCAGGGGGTCCTTCCCCATCAGCTTCCCGGGAAAACTACTGGACTGACCAGAAATGGAGTGTGGCCAAGTGGTGTCTGTGCCTTGCACAGCACAAGGCACAAAGGGGCCACTTCCCGAATAATTCATAAATGAATGAAAAATAATAAGATCTCTATTTATCGAGGACACAGTAGGTGCTCACTACTCTAGGTGCATTATATTAAACTCATCAGAAGCATTAATTAGCACACTGAGTCCGTAATGACCCGATGGGTAGGTATTATTCCTTTATCATCTGAGGTTCAGAGATTTAATTCACTTGCTAAGGGCAGCCTGTAGGAGGAAGCTGAGTAGAAATGAGCCCCCCGAAAACCTGGCTCTAGAGACCACTCCCCTAGCTACTAAGGCATTACTTATTTAAGTCGGGGTGGGAGGCAGGGGGTGCTCTAAAACCGTGCCACCTTTCCCCGTCTTATGTGGTGACCCACAGCCTAGCTGCCGGGGCCGTGTGAGAGCTTCGCGTTCATCTGCTTGTTTCTCAGTGGCATGTCAGCCGCTGCCCTGCATGATAGCTTATTTAAAATATCGGGCAGAAATAAGATTCACTGTGAAATTAGTTGTAGAAAAGCTCAGAAACTGCTAATGATGCAGAGATAATAAGGGGATTTGCAGAAAACACTGATATTGCATTATGATTAGTGAGCAGAGCTTCACCCCTTGAAGCCTGAGGGGCCCGAGCTCCCACAAGAAGAACAAATGCATATGCATTAGCCGCGCACGCCGGCAAATCCCGGCTCCCAAGGCCAGCAGGCTCGGGCCTCCCGGTCAGAGGCTCAGAGCTCAGCTCTGATTTGCAAAAATGATTAATTTGTGGGTTTTGAGAATGAGAAATGTTTACTTCCTGGGTCTGGGAGAAACCAAAGGCCAGTCCTAAATCAAATTCCCATTTGAAAATAAAAACAAGCAAGAACAGCTCTGGAAGGCAACCCTGTGGTCTCACCTGGTCTGCTGCCCAGGGCTCCTTAGACAGCTCTTCCAGGGGATAATTTCAAATCTACCAAGAACTTTGCTAGTTCCATGTTCCTGCATGAATGCAGAAGTTGGTTGTCAGCTGATACATGCCAGAGGGGCCTCACCGGTTGGTAAATCACTGAGATCTTGACATATCAGTCAGTCAGTAACGGCCATCACGACTTTGCCAATGGCCCTGGGCTCATCCATCCCATTGCTCCATGATCCAGCAACCAAAGGGTTAATATCTGGCACCACAAAGTGCCCTTCAGATCCTGTTCCAGCACTTTGGCCAAGATTCATTCTGATCCACAGTGTCCACACCTTACTGGCTGTTAAACAGTTCTCCCATCACCCTCCCATCCCCAGACCTGGCACATCCAGTTGAAGCGTCCATAACGTGGGCAATGGACGGCTGACGTGCCGGAAATCAAGCAGCGTAAGAACAGGGTGCGTAAAAGCCTAACGCTACGCACCGACGGGATCCGAGTCCTACTCCGGCAGGATCTGTCCCTCAGTGTGTACACGTGTGCCCAAAATGTCGGTCTCCTTGTGCTCCCAGGATGTGTGGTTTGGCCAAGTTACAGTCTCTGCACTTTTGGCAAATAAAAAAAAAAAACAGGGGAAAATGTAAATTGTGTGCATGTCAATGACGAAGTCACCTGCATGATGAGATGCCAGAAAGTTTGAGGCTAAAATACTTATTTACATGAAAAACAAATCTGTGTGGGACACATATTTCTCTCCTTCACATCTCAACACGTTTGTCACTCAAAGCCACAGGTGCTACGCAACAAAGTCCCTCCAGTCCCTGGTCCTATTTTCATTCTCTTTCGCTTTCAGCTTCGCTCCACAAGGAGCGGAGGCCAGCAGGTGTTCACAACATATGCCGTTACCCTGCCGCCTAGAGAACCGCTTTCAGAGAAAGGGGTGGGCTGGGGGACTCCAATTCCCACCATGCCAAAAGTATTTTGTACAATGCTTGTGCAGAATGTAAATTATTTATTCAATTTATGCGGTGAGGTTGATGCAATTGAATAGCTTGAGATTTTGTCAGATGGTTGACCACCAATGCAAACAGTACTTTTCTTTTAAATGTAATGAAACTGTACACGAAAGTCAAAAGTGAAAATATTAAAGAAAGAGGAGGAATTATGGTTCAGTGCAGACAGTGATGGTTATAGTTTGGGACTGCCTAATATACTTTCCCTCCATTTCCCTTACTCTGAAACTTCCAGGCCATATGACCCTGTCCTGGCCAATCATGGTAATTCTCTTCCCTTGGACACAGTAATTGGTGGAGGGGTAGGCACATGATCCAAGGAGAGCCAATCAGAGTCTGCCCTGGAATTGATATATAAACACTATGAGTAAAAGATTCTCTTTCCTATTATGTTGCCAAAAATGAAGTTATAAAGCCAAAGAACTGGTGGGTATTTTCCCCAACATCTCTGCCATCTGGACAGAGTCTGTCTGCAGAGTGAAGCCAATCAGAAATGAAAGAGAAACAGAGAGAGTATGCTGGTGGCCCAAATCCTCACCCCAACTCCCTGGTTCCTGCAACCCTTCTTTGACTCTCTGAGTGGCTGATGATCCTTCCCAACTATATTGGCCAATAAATTTCCCTTGGTTTAAAAGATGTGAAGTAGTTTCTGTCACTGAAAACATCCTGCACTGGCTCATTTCCAAAAAGGATAGATATATATCCTTAATCACACTTAGATATTTGAAAAAATATTTAGCATTTTGAACAAGTTCTTTAATTTTGTTTTCCCCCTTTGCAATGTAAAATTATTAATTAGCCTAAGTCTAATAAGAATCCAATTAAAGCTAAATAATCCCTATTGCTGTCTCAATTATATTTGAGACCCCTGCTTCTTATCACTTTTATTAACACTCTAATTTGCCTATTTTTCACTCTTTATAAAATATTAAGGGAGAACACAAAATAAAATAGCCAAATAATTGCACTACCCATTGCTATAAGGAAAAAATAGCAGGCTTTGCCAAAACTGAACCAATAGCTGGCAGGTAATGCCAGCATGCAACACCCAAAATGTTAATTTGTCAACTGACGTATATAAGTTTGAATTTACAGCATGAAGGGAAGCTAGCAGTGCCTATAAAAGGTAAAGTTGGATCTCGGAAAGTGTGTGACAACTGATGTCACTTATTTAGCTCATGCCCCCTAGGTGGCAGTAGAGCAAACACGCACCATTGCACTCAGGGTGGGGTTTGCTAATGTTAAGGAATAGGCGGTCAAAGGATAGGCATCTATCTATGCTTAAGAAGAGTGGTAGTTTCAAGGCTTTCTAACTTACACCATTGCAAAGGAGCTGTTAAAATTGGAAGCCCTGGCGTCAGATAACCTGGGTTGCAGCCCTGTGTTTTCGTAGCTATGTTTGAGAAAGTTATTGAACTCCCACATGCTTCCGTTCTACCACTTTTTAAAGGAGGATGATAAGAGGACCTACCCCACAGCGCTGCCGTAAGGCTAATTTGCGATCATTTTCGTAAAGTGCTAGCACAGCACATGCCGGACAGTAAGTGCTCACTAAGTCACAGCTATGGTGCCTACTGTCTCCACCCTCCCAGTACCCCCTTGCAGGCTCCGCGAGCAGAAGACAAAATAAACACAGGTGGGGCCAGTTGGTTCGTGGGCAGAGACTGGAGGGAAGTGTTATTTCTGGATGAATCACCACTGATGTTACGTGTGATGTCAAAACGCAACTACTCCTTAAGACCTCAAAGGCCTTGCCTTGCTGAAAAATAAAATAACCACCACCACCAAAATGGTGATTATCATTTACTGAGTCGTTACAATGCTAGATACTTTTCATCTACTTAATTTGATTCTCACCACAAAAAAAAAAAAAAAAAAAAAAAAAAAAAAAACAGGATAGGTGTTGTTATCTCCATCTTTACAGGGCGTAACAGGACACTGACCAGGACATATCAATAGCTCAGAAAGGTAAAATGACTTGCCCAAGGGACACGGTTAGTGATGTGGGACGTGGAACAGCAGATCTCCTCAAGCCAATCCACCCATACACCACAGCTGGTTGAGTTGTCTCACAGCATCTTCCTTAATATAAAATACTATATTGACTGTGTACATGTGACAGGCGCCATGCTAAGTGGCTTACCTGCACCCCATGGCCTTTGTGAAGAGGCCTCTGGACACACACAGCAAGGCCCTCCCTCTGGCATCTCCATTCCCTCCCCGGCTCTGGAACTGAAGCTGAGTTGGAAAAGAAACCTCAGGCATCCAATCCCCTTTGAGATCTTTGGACAGAAGCTTACAGAGACCAAACACAGGGAGGCTTATCCTTCCTTTGCTATGCATGTGGGGTGCCATTTCACCTGCCCGCCACCCTACCATGAACCTGGCCCCAATGGGCCACCACAGTGTCCAGCTCAGGAAATGACCCTACACTGGGCCTTCAGCCCAACTCTGGCCCTGCAAGAGAAAAGCTCACGTGGGCAATGCCCAACGTCCTTTCCCCAGACTCTGCACATTCCATTGGAGAAATATTCAGGAAACGCCTACTATGTGCTAAAGCCCAAATACCAGGTACAAGGAATGAAAGGGAAAAGGTGGGGGGCAGGGGAAGAACAGTTAGCTCCCGCTCTAGGAGGCAGGAAACATGCAAGCAGAAGGGCACAACGTGAGTGACAGATCATGCATGACGGAAGTCCAGACGCAGCGGCTACACGGGAGACAGACGTCTCGAGGTGCGTACATCGGGAAGCTCCTCGAGAGCCCAGCCAGGCTCACCTGCCACGCCAGCAGCCTCATCGCCTTCGTCAGAGCAAATGCTGACACGCTCAACGCCCAGGTGTGTTTTCTTGGTTCTTCTTTTCTTCACATTGTTTTAAACACAGACGAGGCGCCTCCCAGCCTCTGCAATCACAGCTTTGGAAACCGGTTCGGCCGTTTGTTGCGGACAACCTCTACATGCAAGTGTGACCTTTCCAAGGGAAATGACTTCACCACCCCACGTCCCCCTCTTAAATGTCAAACCTTGCCATCCTGCAGCTACTTTGCAATAGATGGAGAAAATAACATCAGAAGCTAACAACCGTATTTGGTCATTAAACATCAGAAAACCAAAAAACTTAAAGTTCAAGTCATTCCTCTCTGAAATGACCTCCTCGTCCACACGTTCTATCTCCACCGTTGCCTTTCCTCCAACAACTAAACCTACAAAGAGAGAATCAGGGGCCAGCCCGTGGGACCCTGCCTGGGTTTGAGCGGCAGTCCCATGCCCTTCATCAGGATAGGAAAAGCAGTGAGAAGTGGGTTTGTCTCTGGGAAACACCGGTTGATAAATGCACGGACACCGACCGCTGGAGAATGAAGTCCTTTCCGTGAGGAGTATCGTGCAAGCTGCCTACCACTGCCCTGAGGGTCCTGAGGAGGTCTGCAAACACAGCCTAAAGAGCTTTTGGAAACATCGTGGTTATTAATGAGATCAATGCTTCCTCCTTGCTCTCCACTCCTGCAGAAGGCAGCACACCTGTGAGAGGTAGATGGAGGTTGATGGGGAAAAAGAGGGTCTTGCAATGTACCTACACTGACCTCCTGCAAGAAGCACCCCGCCCCACCCACAGACACAGAGATTTTGTCCCCAACCAGATAAGAAGTGTGGCCAGGCATTGAGCACCGCTGTGAGTGAAGTGTCTGATGAGCCTGAGCTCCCTGTAACACCGTGAGATGGACACTTTCATACTCGCTAAGATTTAGACAGTGAGGCTTGAAGTGAGGCCAGGGCTCAGCCCCAGCTCTGATGGACTCCAGAAACCTGCCCTCTCCACCACCAGGCTTCGGTACTCCCAGAACACAAAGGACTGAGCGCTGAGCCCAGGTCCATCAAGGACAACAAAGTTGGGCAAATACAACTTTAAGCTTGAAGGGAGGGAGGTCAGGAAAGAAAAACATAAGGCTCCGGGCAGTCACCGCCATACCGGGACCCCAGGCAGGCGCATGGCCAAGATGTCGCGCGAGGACACGGCGACCACTGTGGCCAGCTCCTCAGAATCTGTTCTGACGTTGGACCCTATTCCAGTGTTGCTGAGTTTTCCAGTGTTTAAATGGCCCATGAAGCCCTCTTTGGGCAGTGGCTTTGAGTCTGTGGGGACTGTCAGGGTCCTCTGAGAATACGTAGCCAAAGTCCTAAAGACACAACGGAGGGCACTGCCAGTCCGCTGGTCACCACGGCACGGCTGCGCAGGTTTGCAGCTGGGTCTGTTCTATATGTTGCTGCATCCATTCTTACCAATTGGCGCCCAAGCCCTAAAGGTTGTTAAATATTGAATATCACCTTGGTGCATCCTTAGAAGACTGGGGATATGGGGGGGTATTTATTCTAGGGTCACTTTGGGACTGAATTCAGGTCCTGGGGGTTGAATTCAGGTCCTCTAAACTTGCACTCTTGTTATGTTATGAGTGGAGAATGAGGAGTGAAATAGCTTCTTCTTCTTTTTGGAGCATCACAGTCTTTACTCCTCGCTGGTGCGCTGGCCAGCTCTGTGCTGGGTGCCTGGGGCCCGGACAGCATCAGCATAAAGACATTCAATCGCACTCACAGTTTACTCTGACATTTGGCCTCAGCCATACTTACTACCACGCTAAGTCGCAAGGTTCCTTGGTACACGATCTGACTCAGCTTAGGACTAGCTGGTCAGATGCTACAGCTCTCACGATAGCCCATGGAAAAGAGCCTAGCAAGATCTCACTTTAGCCACGAAGGTGCTCATATTTGACATTTCCTAGGGATTTAGAATCCTCTCATGGGAATGTGGCAGGGGAGAAGCCAGAGACTACTCTGTCAACCCTGGCTCGACACCAAGGACCATAATAGCAAGGTTTCCCCTATCATTTATCTCACCTGTCAGCTGTAGGTTCTTGGGACATCTCCACCCTCTCTGGCGATGAAGACAGACCAATAACACCAGGAGATTTCCGACCTTGGTGAGACCGGATTTGGGATCTTTCCTAGGGTTCAAATACTACTTGGCTGACCTACAAGTTTCTTTCCTCAGCCCAGATCCTGGAAACTTAAACTGTATCAGTGGTTCCTTTTCCCCAGAACTCAGAGCTCCCTTTGGTTGGGTTCTCAATGGGGAATGTGCCTAGGATACAGAGGGGTCAGTAAAGAGCAAAAATAAAAGAGAAAGAAAGGGAATTTAGTCTGTGAGAATTTGCATCACAGATAATACCATTTGCATGGTAAAGAGAGATGTCAATTCTTGGGTTCCTTCAACCCCCAAGTTCTTCACTCAAACACTGGGCTGCAGTAAGTTTCTCAGTACAGTATCTGATATGAAGGCAGCTACCCAATGCCAGAGACTGAACAGTTACAAGCACTCAAACTCTAACTGCACAGCATTCTTTCTAATTGGGGTGGAGGTGGCAGAAAGACCATCGCCCTTAGACTAATCTACTTAATACTAAAAATATAAGGAATTCCTCTCTCTGATGACCGAAGAGTCCTAATAACACCCAAGGCTATCAGAATGCCTCGAAGTACTGCTTTGGCCACTTCTCACAAGTTTTAACTACATAACAGTTGTCCCTTTATATCCGTGAGGGATTGGCTCCAGGACCCCTGCCCCCCGACATATGCCAAAATCCATAAATGCTCCAGTCCCTTATATAAAATGGTACAGTGTTTGCATATAAGCTATGCATATCCTCCCACATACTTCTAATCATCTCTAGATTACCTATAATATCAAATATAATGTAAATGCTATGTGAATAGTTTTATACTATATTGGGGTTTTATTTGTATTATTTTTTACCATTATTTTAAATTTTTTTCAAATATTTCTGATCCTCAGTTGGTTGACTCTGAGGATTCAGAAGGCTGACTGTACCTCTTTTGGCAGATATTAACCTCCTTCTTAATATTCTCACTATTTATGAAGCTGTTGTTTCACTTCTGAAGGTTTGGGGTTTTGTATAATTGTTTATATCTCATTTTTAGATCCATTGCTTTGTGCTCAAAGTTATACTATTATCTTCCTTTATAATTGGTTATTTTCCCCCTTTGGGATACACACACCATGATCACTATAGCTGAAAGGCAAAATCCCTATATGTGGGGTACACAATTTGCTTTATGTTTTACAGTTCTACCTGACTGTGTTATCCATCACCTCTCTGTTCTACTTATTTATTTACTAAATCTGACACACCAATTATATGAGAAAATTCTGAAGAGAAAATGGTAATTTGGTGCCACTACATGGGATATGATAGAATCATTTTCAGCTCAAATTATTTAAAATTACGGAGCCATGAAGCTGAGCTTTAAAAAAAAAAAAACCAAATTATTTCTAATAGTGGAATTTTTCAGCATCTTAATTTGAGTAAAAAAGAAAGGGTTTAAATAGATTTGAGGGCTTAAATACTTCTGAGGGAAGCAGTGACTGCAAAGCCGGGATGTCTAATTCACATAAAAGTAATTAACAAAAAGTAAGTTAGATCATTATTTCCTCCAAGATCATAATTTAAAAGGAAGCTGATTTATCTGAACTGATTGGGGCTTTCAATCCCAACAGAAATGCAGGCGCTTTGGTTGTTAAGGGGAGAACAGAAATGAGACCCAATTAAGCAAAATTCTTTCTTATGGAAAAAAAAAACTGCTTTAGATAAAACGGCTGCTCAAATGTGTTGCAAAGGGTGCTGAGGAAAGAGAGTTGAGCTCTTTTTTAACCTCTGGCTGAAGCCTCAGTCCCACTCGCAGGGGAGACCCAGCACAGGAAATAAGGGGCGCATTTCCTCCGAAGCGTCTGAGTAGAACCAGTGGTCTAGAACTGGAGTTTTGTTAACATCCAACGTCTGGTTCCTGTGGGGAAGCAGGGTGTGAGAAGAGATAGGACCCTGGGGAGGAGGAAGCAGGATTCCTTGAACTTCTCGGTCAGGGTCAGTTATGGACTGAACCGTACCCCCGGAATCCCTATGTTGGAATCCGAACCCCCAGTACTGGAGAACGCGACTGCTATTGAAGACAGGGTCTTTCAAGAGGCAATTAAGTTAAAGTGACACCACTAGGGTGAGTCCTAGTCCCATCTGACTGGTGTCCTTATCAGAGGAGACAGGACACAGACACACGCAGGGAAGACCACATTACGACGCAGGGAGAAGACGGCACCTACGGCCGAGAAGGGAGGCTTCAGATGAACCAGCCCTGTAGACACCTCGGTCTCAGCCTTCCAGACCCCAAGACTGTGAGTCACCTTCCTCCAGAGGGTAAGTGGGAGGACGTGAGATACTAAAAAGTCACTCCAAACTGGTCCTCACACCTTGCTGGTTAGGAAGGACGGCACAGAGGTCAGACACACCAGTGAGCTCAGATCCTGAGCAGAATGCTGAGGAGCTGTGTGACCCACGGTCAGTTTCTTGATGTCTCTGTGCCCGAGTCACCTCACCGGAGAACTACAGGGACATCAAAGGAGAGCAGTGCCTGACACCTGGGGACCACCTGGTGACACCATTATTTCATTCGTTCACTGGATGTTTCCTGAGCCCCTTCCACACTCCAGACCTGGAGGATACAGACAAGAGACCCTGCTTTGCCCTGTGGGGCTTATCTTCTGGTGGGGCTTAGTCAATAAGTGATGGCCAGGGCCCTCTGGAAAGCGAGAGAAGGATGGCTTAAATGCAAAATTGTAATACCGGGTCCCTCTCATCACCCTCTGTGCAGCATCCCTGAATCCCATTTAAACATAATCCAAAATGCCCATGGATTATACTACACGGCTAATGTCTCCCAGGCCAGGCTCTCTGGCACCACGGTCACCTCCAATCATACTGCCCCAAATCCAGGCAGGGTCCCTGCAGACAGTGAATTTTGCTGTTTGGCAGCAGATAAACCTACTGGTCAGCCTCTAGGTCGCCAAACGACCCATCTCCTCTCCCAGGGCCATTCAGCAAGCAACTCCCTCCGCCCCGCCAGCCCCCGATAACAGCTCTGCGGTGCCACCTGGCACTCAGCATATGAGCTTCCCGAAGGGTCCCCGAGGCAAGCCCCGGGCCCTGTCACCTCGAGTTGCCGGCTGTGCCCGAGCCAGCCTGATGTGTGTGCGCAGCGGCAGCTGGGAGCCCGTCCGACAGCGGCTGGCAGTCCGACTCCATTACCCAGACAGGCGATCACAGCCACTATCCACGGGCTCCCCGGGCGGGGGTGGGGGAGCCGAGCCTGTGCTTAAGAGACCCTGGGAACTCAGAGGCTCTTAGGAGCTCTCCCCAACCTGCACACGGGCTTTAAGAGTCTCTGGGTGGCAAGAGATTCGCCAGAAGTCCCCAGGCCACAGGGCTTCCCAATGACATACAGGGACAGTGATGCAAGAGAGCTTTTAATACCAGAACACGCACACGTATGCGATGCTGAGCGTGACAGGGTCTCTGAAAACAGACAGCAAGGCTAGGGAGTGGAGAATGACAAGGGGGTGGCTATTTTACTTGGGGGTGGGGTTAGGAAAGGCCACACTAACATGGCAATATTTGAACAGAGATGAGAGACAGAAGGGAGAGAAAGTATGTGGATATTCCAGCCGGGGCAGGCCAGGAGAAAGGGATTCGGCTCCTTGTCTGGAGACCGGAGGATGAACAGTCCACAAAGCGAAGACTGTTGCAAGTAACAATAACAACAGTAACAACACACGGTGGCTTTCCCCTACCCTGCTAGACGGATACATAACCACACCCCTTTGGCAACAACTGAATTTTCACAAGGTAAAATAACACCCCTGCTTCTTGGGGAGCGGGAATTCGCCTCAGAAAGACGACACTAAAAGCTGAAGAACCGGACAAATCCCTGTGACTGGGCGTGGCCCACGAACCACAGCGGGATGGCCTATTAGAAATGCAGACTGCCCGTCCCCTCCCCAGACCCACAGAATCGGCGTTGGCATCTTGACTGGTGGAGTTGTGTGCATGTTAAAATTTGAGAAGAACAGATCAAACAACCCAGAGACTCCAAATCCTTGTTCTTAAGAACTCCTTGGCGCCTTCTAAAATTAAAAGTGACCTAAAATCTTCTTCCAAGTGTCTTTCACAAATCCCTAAGCTCTTCGAGCCATGGTTTGCTCATCTGGGAAATGGGGGGAAATGGGAAATGTCTGCCCTGCTGTCTTCACAGAGCTCTTTAAGGATCAAATAAAACAGTCTGCGAAGCCTCAGCCCGGGGTCTCCGGGGGGGAGGATGAAAACGCTCCAAGGCCGACTGTGGCGTGTGCGCCACTCCGTGAGGACTGAGGACCACGCATGGTGGGCTCTGAATGGGTGGATTGTGTTTCTGTGAATTACATCTCAATAAAGCTATTTTTAAAAGCCTTTATATACTGTGGAGGACTGCAGCCACCCCAGGACTTCAAGTCTACTCTCAACCAGATTTAGAGAGGGCAGGAGAGAGAGAAGGAAGGAGAAGGTGAGAGACACTACAAATGGCCCAAGGGGGGGGGGTTAGCTTATCGCTGGTGGTGGTCATGGGGACAAAAGGTGGCTCAGGTGAGGATCATTTATTGGGGACCTTAAGAAAGCAGCTGGGAACGTGTGTTCTCCATGGCCATGGCCACCTGCACCTGTGTCACCTGGGGAGCGTGTGCAGACACAGACACGTGCTCGCGGACCTTGTCCCACTTACGCTGCCTATGCGTTTGTTGGTGACCATGAATGTTCTCCCACTAGAATGGAAACCCTCTGAGGGCAGGGACTTGCTCTGTCTTGGTCCCTGCGGTACACCCAGCACCTAGACTAGGTCCTGGCACACAGTAAGTGCTCAGTATGTCATTGCTGAATGAGTGACTGAATAAATTCCCGGGCCCCATCCCGGAACTGCCAGTGGAAGGGCCTGGAAAGATGCATTTTAAGGAACTGTTACGCGATCCATTCTTACGTGCCCTCAAGTTTGAGGACCCTGCCGTGAAAAGTCAAGTAGACCCCAGTCTTCTGGGCAGAGGGAAACAGTCCCATGCCCTTATCTCCTCAGACCAACATCATAACGCCCCAATATGACTGTTCACCTCACTGGTGGCTTCCTTTAGCCTAAACCAGGGAATGGTCACTATTGCTGTAAATGGCAAGTAGTACAGTTGTCCCTTGGCATCCATGGGGGATTGGTTCTAAGACCCCTGTTCAGATACAAAAACCCACTGATGCTCAAGTCTCTCACATAAAATAGCACAATATTTGCATATACCCTATGCACATACCCTCTCACGTACTTTAAACCACCTGTAGATTACTCATAATACCTAATACAATGCCAACGCCATGTAAATAGTTGTTATACTGTATGGCTTAGGACATAATGGCATGGAAACAGTCTGCACACGTTCAGTACAGAGGTAACCATCATAGACCTACCTAACTACATTTTCCATCCGAAGTTGGTTAAATCCATGGATGTGGAACCCACAGACACAGAGGGCGGAAAATAAGTGCTTTTTTGGTTTTGCAAGCCATACAGTCTCTGTTGCAACTATCAACTCTGACACTGTAGCAGGAAAGCCACAACATGGAAATGAATAGGTGTCGCCATGTTCCAATAAAACTTTATTTATAAAAACAGGCACCGGGCCACATCTGGCCCATGGGCTGAAGTTTGCCAACCATTGGTCTAAGCACATAAAAGAAAACAAACATAAAACTAGAAAAAGGACAAGATTCAAGTTCCAGAAACTCCACAGGTATGGATGAAGATCTCCGATGATCTAACCCTATATCCAACTGATTCATTTACTCATCCGGTGATTATTTATCGAGTGCTTGCTTTGCTAGGTCCTGAGTACACAGGACTCCTGGGCCCCACAGAGCTTATATTCCAGTGGGAAAAGTATGCATAATTAATCATAAGGAGCAGGCCTCCTAACATCTCAGACTTGGAGCTTCAGCACCATGGTTGGTGTCAAAACACTGATTTAAACAAGTAGAGACTGGCGGGTGCACCAGACTGTGGATAACTGGTGCCACATGGAACCGGTGCGCTAGGAGGAGCTGCTGAGAACTCTGGGGAACCTGAGTCATGTACGGTTTTCACTGAGGAATGTACTTTTCAGGAATAAGAGGACAGTGTGGCAAATTGGGATACAAGTGCTTCTGGCCAAGTTTCAGATGACCCAGATAATTCTATTTCCCCACAGCCATGTTCATACTTCCCACGTGTGGCCAAGGTCTTGGTTGTTACAAGAGCCTCATCCTTCCCGGGAGAGGCTGGACAGCGGTTTCCAGCAGGTACCGTGAGCGTGGAAAGACGTCTCCCCGGCAGACAGCACCACTGCTCTAAACGCTGAAACGAGAGCCCCAGGTGCAGAAATGCGTACCTGGGTACACGCACGTTTGCACAGAATCCTAACGCAGCTGCCGGATGGCGGTTTCGCTCTGATTTGAGAGTTAATGACCAACCCCGTCTCAGTAGGGAGGCAGGGGAAAGTCCTCACCTGGAGAGAATCCTCCTCTTCCCAAATCACCGTGTGACACACTGAGATGACAGGGGCCGTGAGGGCAGGTCTTCGCACACAGCTTTTCAGGCGAGGGACAGCAGCGCTGAGCCCAACTGAAGCCCATGTCCCACCTTCTACATGAGCCCTCTGTGCCTCAGTTTCCACACTCACTGAACACGGTTGGCAGCGACGTCCAGTCCACAGGGTGTCGTCAAGCACACACGGCTGAGACACACACAGAGCACTTGGTAGGGGCTGGACTGTGGTCCCCCAAAGTCCCTGTGTTAAAGTCCTGACCTTCCCCACTCTGAGCCTCAGAATGTGACTGTATTTGGGTGCAAAGTCTTCGAAGAGGTTAACTAAGTTAAAGTGAGGTCACTGGGATGGGCCCTAATCCAATGGGACTGGTGTCCTTTTAAAAAGAGATCAGGGTACAGACACAAAGAGACCGCGTGAAGACACGGTAAGAGCGCGCCGTCCACCGGCCGAGGAGAGAGGCCCCAGAAAAAACCACGCCGCCAACACATCGATCTCAGACTCCCGGCCCCCAGAACTGAGAGGAAACACATTTCTGTTGCTCAGGTCACCCGGGCTGGGTGCTTGGTGACAGCGGCCCTGGCGCAGGAGCACAGCGCTTGGAAGAGAAGGTGCTGGCGTCGCCCTCTGCAGAGGCACGGCGCGGTGGGTGTAGGGAGCGGGTCCAGCTGTCCGACAGTCCTCGGTTCAGACAGGGCAGTTGGCCGGGTCCCTGTGGGGCTCAGTTTTCTCATCCCCAGGTGGGGCTGAAGCTCAGGTCGTGGGACAACGTGAGCATCGCACAAGACAGACCGCGAAGCACCAGCACCGGCCCTGGGCTACAGCAACTGCCCGGGAAGCGGGAGCTGATCTTCAGGGTCACGACGGGCGAGGCAAGCCGCCATCGGCCTGGCTGGATGAACTCTGACTCTTCCTCCCCAAGGCCACGATGCCCCAGTAAGTGAAGCTTCTGCATCACTTTCCGGCTTGCCCCACTGCTCACTTTTGGCTGGACTGAGAAAGCAGCCCTGGCCGATGAGAGAGTCGGCACCACCCCAGCGGGTGTCATGAGCTCGGATCTCAAGAGAGTTTTTATTTTTTGTTAAAATGTACCCAAGGAATCTACCACCTGCACAGGGATGCGATAAAACACAGGATGGGCACAGTACAAAGAACGGCTGTACGACATCAGGCGTGTTCTTCCTTAAAGCCCTGGGCCGCCCAGGAGGAGGATTTGAGCCCCAAGGTGCCCAGGGGACTCACCCAGGTGTGACTGTTTTCACAGAATCTCTGTGCAGGATCACACATGGAACAGAGAGGCAAGCCCACGCGCAGAGCGGGAAGCAACGCTCAGGCCTCGCCCGGGTCAGGCAGCGAGCTCCGGCAGGGACTCATCTCCAGGAGTTTCTGACAACAGCGGGCAGAGGAGGCGGCCCCCTCTTTGTCACCTGCTAATGGTGTGTAAAGGAAAGCAACTCTCCCTGCCCCAGGGTCATTCACAGCTGATGGAAAAGCCCTGTCCAGAGGCAGTCTGGCGAGATTTTCAATCCAATTTCTCTCGAGTGAAAGGCTAACAGGATAAGATCGCTCCCTGTTAACAAGCTGGATTGTGAGTGAAGTCTCGGGGCTGGGGCAAGAGATGAGGTCACCAAATCAAGAGCTTACCTTGCAAAGCAATCCAGTCCAAGCCCCGGGCCTCCGGGCCTCCCTCCAGAGCCTGTTAATCTCTTGTTGAACATGCCCATCCCTGGCCACTATCTGTCCAGACGTGTAGGTCTTCCAGCCCAGGGTCCTACCCTAGTGTTTTCAGCCAGGGCAGCTAGAGCCCCGAAGGCCTGTCACTATCCTAAAAACCTCTCAGGGTGGGGAGAATGAGCCCACACTGAGAGCTAAGGCTTCACAGGTGAGCCCTTTAGACATCTTGTAAATCGGACAATTTTCTTGTGTGGTTCCCTCCACTGCTGCAAATTGGGCATGAGTCACGGTGACTGTAAATATATTAGGCATCTTGTCCTGTCCAGGGGTGACAGCCAGTCTCCTCCTAAATAGTCCTGGTTCCCTGAAACCACAGTGAACAAATATCGGGGGGACCTGGTGCTCATTAGTATCCCAAGCCCCACACTATGCATGGGGGTCTCCCAACCCCCCGATCCTGTGTGGCAGCAACGGGTCCCACACACGCAGGTGTCTGGGTGCAGCAGAATCCACGTTAAAGGTCTCTCTTTAACGCAAAAGGAAACCCTTGAACTCCTCCTAACCTGATCCGCCTTCCTGAGCTGGTTTCAACTTGACCCAAATTTAGAATTCGAAAGTGATGGACGATTGATTCAACAAGCAAGTTCAAGCTAGTCAACAATTTTCAATGTGGATGACGCTCCTGGACACTTACTTTTGTAAATGGCTTTATTGAGGTGTAACCGATACACAAAAGCCCGCACGTATGCGGTGTGTACGATTTGACGCGTCTGGACGTGGACACACACGCGTGACGCCATCACCACAACAAAGGCAGCAGACATGTCCATCGGGGCAGGACTCCGTTTATGCATAGTTCAAAGACAGACACGCTGACCTGTCAGTGAGGGCTGGAGGTGGCAGGGGGGTCTGACCGGGGTGGGTGGCGGGAAGCCTTCTAGCAGCTGAAAATGTTTTATATCTTGATCCGGGTGGTGGGAACCAGGGGTTGCACATACATAAACATTCATCACGCTGCATCCGTAAGATCTGTGTACTTTATGGCAAGTAAGTTACACCTCGATTTAAAAACACTGCCATCATTTATTGAGTATGCACTGCATGAAAAAGCTTAGACGCTGGCTGTTTGGACAACATCCCCGGGGCAGACGCCAGACCAGAGCGGTGCCTTTCATGACGCCAGGTGAGCCTGCGAGGTGCCGCCTAGGAGGAGGAGGACACTCATCATCCCACTCCTCCTGTTTCCTAACTTGCTACCTGGCCTGGGCGCTGCCTTACATCAATAAATAAAGCAAATCTCACTTTCCCCGTCCCCAGCATTAGCTTGGGGATACTGAGAAAGAGAAATAAAGCAGAAACAGAACAGAATGCCAGGTTTCCAGGAGAACAGCCCTCAGAAACAACTCATTTTCACTAAAGCCGTGAGAATAAAGCCAGCCGTATCAGAGCAAGGTTGGTGAAACCCAAGGAATGCAGAAAACATATCCCTCTGCCTTTCCCGTGCTGCCGCTGCTAAGATTTCCGGACTTCAAGAGACACCATCGTGTCCAGGGCGCTTGTGAGGTAGGGAACGAGACTCGCGCCTGGAGAACACAGAGTCCCGGGCAGACAGAATCCAGCTTCTGGAGTTTGTGACTCAGGCTTTGACCGCTGAGCACCCCGGGGCTGGGAGCAGAGGTGACGGAAGCAGGAAGCTCCTCGAAGGACCTGGGGCTGAGAGGAGGAGGAGCGGGCGCTCAGGGCCGAGTCTGCAGGGCAGCATTAGGCTCGGGTCTCGAGAGTGAGCAGTTTTCCAGGCAGGGAAGGGAGAGGATGGCACGTGCCACCTTCAAAGTCGCAAGTGGAGCCTGTCCCAGCACGACGTGTGGCACACTGTTGGCCTCAAAATGCATGCGTTGGACCTGTGCGTGAATTCACAAACGGACAAATGGGTGCGTGGATGGATGGATGGATAGGGGAGATCTCAACTCCCCAGAACCCAGGGCTGGGCCCATGGCCTGGCCTCTAACTCAGCAATCACCCCCATTCCACCTGGATCTAATAATGGCACCACTAAAAAGTATCTAGTTAAAGGTAGACTGGCTGAGCCACTGTAAGGAGGAGGAGGACGGAGGGAGGAGGGAAGGGAGGAGGGAAGCAGGAGAGGCGGCCACTTCTCTGGGAGCTGTACTCACAGTGGCTCAGTGGGAGGATCGAGGCACGCTGACAGGGGTACCTCCGGATCTCATAAGCCAGGTGCTCCCGTGAGCCACGCCCTCCCCAGAGCAGCGCTGACCTTGTTGGCCAGCACCCCACTGCACCCCCCACCACACCCCCCACCACCACACCTGGTCGGCCTGGCAGGGATACCTCCCTCCCTGGCGACGTGGCAGTGGCAGCTCCCAGGAGCGGCCACCAGGTGGCGCAAGCCCCTCACCTTCCCTTCCCAGGCTCTGGTTGTGGGAACTTGAGGCTATGGGACTTCCAGAACAGGGAGGTCCCTGTCCCCAGCGGACCCTGAAGCCAGCCCAGGGGACCCCAGAGCAGCCTGAGGAGGCAAGAACCGTGGTCCCAGCCTGTCCCCAAAGTAGAGCCACGCTATCCCTCACAAGGCAGGGCAGGGCAGGGCAGGGGGAAAGAGCTCAGACCCGGCTCTACCCGACCGCAGGGTCAAGCTGGCTTCCTGAAGGCATCTCGAGCCCTTTCTCAGGGGAAAGAAGTGTCGCCGGTTACAGAAGCCACACGATGACCTGTTGTAAACACTGAACGCCGTGCCACAAATAATTGCAGAAGGTAAAAAAAAAAAAAAAAAGCTCAGTGCTTAAAAAGCATTGACGATCCCAGCACTAACCCTAGTGGTCCCCGCCCTGGGGCAGAAACCCCAATAGCACTCGTAACTTGGGGTCCTTTTTCCCAACGGGACCCCCAAAGTGATCTAGGCTCAGATCCCACGAGACGTGGATCCACCCCTCCCTGGAGCACAGAAAGTGTTCAATCCATAGTGGCCGACCGGCGAGGTAGGACGTGCTCCATTACGCAGACGACACAACTGAGGCTCCAGGACCCGTGAGAAGGGGACCAAGCAAGGACTTCCACCTCTAGGACCACAGCCGGCTGCCCTGTCAAAACTGTGCTCCAGTGGACCAACATCCCTCTCCTCTCGTCTCTATGGAGACGGATTAAACGAAGGCGATTGTGCAGGTGAACAGACCTGCCTTCAGGGCAAGTGGACTTGAGCATAAGCACCACTCACTCTTTGAAGCCCTGGGATTTATCAAGCTCACAGAAGCAAAGGCGGGCAGCCCTGCTTTTTTATTAATACCTGTCCAGGAACTCAGTGCCCAGCATTCTCCGGCCCCCATCCCGGCAGAGACCTGGACACAGAGCTCCAACCTCACCCATCTCTCATCCCTCTTCTCTTCCAAGCACCCTGCACAGCCTCCCCATGTTCTTCCTCCTCTGCAGGGTCACATGACTCCCCAGGAGTGTGCTGTCCCTTTGTCGAAATGGCGAGCGTGCCACCGGCGGGAGCGTGTGCTTTTGTTTTTGTTTTAAATTTAATTTGAGCAGCTCCACTCACCCATAGTGTCTAGTGCCTGAATCTGCATTCGGTAAGCACTCAATAAACACGTCTTGCTGCTGCTGCTGGTACAGGGTGTGCGCGAGGGTAGGGGCGGAGTGCTGGCAACTGGGAAATGAGAGTGTTTCAGAATTACGGAGCAAACGAACAGGGAGATGCAACGTCTATAATAAATACATCTCTGAAGAGCCTTAAAAGAAATCAATGAAGCACAACATCAAAGTCCCAGGGAGTTATAAATCAGCAGCCTGATAGACAAAAGTGCATCCGAAATCATTTAAAGTGCACCAGAAATCATCTATGTCTGAGTAATTAGAACACACTGGAACGACTCTGCGCCACTGAACTGAAATTGAGCAACATAATGTTTGTGAAATCCCCGTGGACTCGGGGAGAAAAGCAGAAAGATGAAAGTTGCACTGAGAACTCTCCCCACCTGCCCAGAGCCCTGCGGCACAGGCCCCCGGGGGGACCCAAGGGGAGATGGAGTTTCTTTTTAATCTATGTCCAAATGTGCTTTTTTTCCTTCCGGTTTAAAAATGTCTACAGTGCCAGTTGTTGAGGAGAAAGTGCCAGTCCCAGAACAGGATCCCCCACCCACTCGCCTCCAAGGAGGGGAGTCTGAGATGGGACAGAAATGAGACCTGGTGAGCGTTCTTCCTGTAAGAAGTAGCCACTCGTGGCAAGAAAAAGGCTGGGCTTGCTTCTCAGTGCTCCTACAGGATGTGATACTCCGTCTGCAGCCCCGTGGAGGGAAATCCTGGAGGGAACTGACCTCTGGCCAGGGAGCTGGGACCCTGGAGGCAGCAGGATGAAGTGCAAGGCAGTTCTGCGGGAGGAGAACGGGAGATGAAGGAGGGAGATCGGAAGGAGTGACTTCCATGCCCCTCCGTGGAATCCAGGCATCTCATGCTCACTAGGAAAAGCGAGCCACCTGCCTTGACCGGGGAGTCAAACGAGGATAAGGCAGGAACTTGAACTTGGAGATGTGAAAAAGCAGCACCCAGGTGCATCAAATGCTCTTGTGATCTCCCCACTGGATGGTGGAGCCCGGCCCCATCAACACGACCCCAATGAGGCCCCGGTCCTGGACCACCTCCCCCCACAAAGATGACAGTCTGAACGGGTCCATGAGTTGGCCCTGACATCCCGGTGTCTCTACCAGCTCCCAGACACTGAGAAATGAGAATCCCACTTGGGGTGTGACTCCCTCATCCCCCTCCCAGTTCTAGACTCAGACTCTGGGAGCCACGCCCTGGGAAGTGACGTGGTCTATGCCTGCGAACCCGTTCTTCCCTCGCCTCACCGTGTGGCTCGAGCAGGCCACGCGCCTCGCTAGGCATCGCCTTGCTCGTCTGCTGAATGGGGACAGTAAGAGCCACGTGAGACGCCGTCACAATCGCCCGAGGTTGCGTGAGTGAAACGCAGTGAGGGTGCGGCACGTGCTGGCTGTTGGCCAAGGCTTCCATTCCCTCTGCAAATGGCGACTGCCTGTCTGGTACGCCCAGGCACAGGTGCTGGGGACTCAGGGTGAACAGAACAGACACCCCCCTGCCGTCCTCGTGGTGGGGGGAACAAGCCAGCAAGCGAGTAACGCACAGTGTCAGAGCGCGCTCGGTGTTGCTGAGGAACAGAGGGGAAGGGTGTTGAGCGGGGCCCGGAGGTTTAAATGGAGCCATCGGCAAGCTCTGCAGAGGAGGTGATGTTTGAATAAAGACCCTGAGAAAGCGAGGAAGCAACTTACCAAGCTGATGTCTGTGTTGTTGCCCCACCGTCTCCCCAGCTCCTAGAAGCGTGCTTGGAATGAAGGAGGGAACCAGTAAGAAAGTTACGAGATTAACAAGCCTCAGGGAAAGGCATTCCTAGTCAAGGGAACAGCATGTATAAAGGTCACGAGGCGTGAGGACCACAAAAAACAGCTGAATAGAAATGCACCAGAACACTGAGGGCTGCCTTGTACGTACAGGTTTGGATTCCGGTCATGGGGTCCCCCCTGGTTTGGCCAAGCTCTGGCCTGGAGTGGCCCTGGGTCAGCTTTGGCCAGACCGGGGGGGGGGGGGGGGGGCTTCTCTAAATGCCTGACACCTGCCGATGTTCCAGGACCGCCCTGCCTTCGTCTCCAGGGACGGGAAACATGGTCTCTGAGGACAAAAGCCTGGACGCAGACCTCTCCTCTGCCCCCAGCAGGTGACTGTTTCCGTGGTGGGGGACGCACGGCATTCACATTCCACTCCCGGCCCAGACAGGCCACAGCGGCTCCATGTGCTTTGCTGGTGATGGGACAGACTGATGGCACATTGGAAACCCACATTTAAAAGACAACCCTCCTTTCCGTAAAACGCCATCGCATCTCCCAATCCCGGTAACAAGCATCTAACTCAAATCCGAGCCACGGGCCGGAGCAGGGCCCAGGAAGCTGCGGGCGGGTAAGCTGGTCGGGATACGCACAGCAGAGCCCTGTCCCCACCCCCAGTCGTTTTCTTTCTTAGCAAAATCATTACTGGGAATATCGAACTCCCTTACAGAGACCTATTTGCTCCCCTTATCTTCCCTCCGTCTTTCTTGATGAAAAGCTATGTGTGATATTTGTAGTTATCAAACATCAATATTTGGCATGGATTTGCGAGATGGATATGTGGGGAGGGAGGGAGTCTGACCATTTCTGTAAACGGTAAAACCTTGAGCAAACAGACCGCATTTCTTATTAGGGGCACGGAAGAGCAGAGACTCATTTCAGAAGGGACCGGCCGGACCGCACCCCGGCGGGCCGTGCGCAATCGATGGCCGGGGCTCGGAATTAGATTCTCGCTTTCCTCAGGGAAGCAGCCACCTGCAGAGGACGGGGGCGGGGGGTCCAGCAGCCCACCTGACGACTGGGAGAGGCGGCAGAGCACGCAGCCCTCTTCCCTAAAGAGCTCAGGTGAGTCCCGCACTCAAGCTGGGCAGAGCTGGAATAATAATGAGAATAATAATAGACATTCCCAGTGCCCTCTCCTAAGGCTTTGCCTATGTTAACTCGTTCAATCCTTGCAACCACCTATTCATCAGCTCCACAGATGAGAAAAGCAGGGCACAGAGAGGTCAAGGCACTGACTCAGGCTTCCACAGGGAGTGAGTGGCGGGGCTCGGGGCCGGGTTCCCAATTGTGCACAGGACGGGCCCACCATGCTGTCCCTCTGTCATGTGGCCACACCGGAGCAGAGCCCAGCCGCCCAGCATCACAGCACACTGCGGGAGCTCGAGGGCTGCCCTCATTCGGTCCTCTGCCCTCCCCGCTACCTGCGGGGCCTTGACAGAGCCAGGTGGAACCCAGTGCGTGGTGGGTGGTGACAACCACAGTTGCCCCCGGGGAGCTGTGTGCAACGAGCCACCCCACATGCACTCACAGGGCTTTGCGGGCAAGGGGGGCTCACATCCACTCGCTGGTGGCAGAGATCATTGCGCAGCTGCTGTGGGAAACTTCTGGGTGGTAGCTACTCAGACTGAACACGTGCCTACTCTGTGCCCAGACAAAGATCCTCCTAGACACAGTCCCATGAGAAAGGAGCGTGTCCACCAAGCTACAGGTGCGAGCGCGCACGCGGCCCACAGGGACAGCCCAGCTGCTCACCAGCGAGACGGCGAGGGCGCTCTAGCACGACCGCACGACGGAATGCTGCTCAGCATTAAGAACAACAACCAGGGACGCACGCGACACGGGTCAGTCCCCCAGGGAGGGTGTTAGGGAAGAAGGCGCACACGTGTGTCCTGCAGGGGGCCGTTTACACGAAGTTCATGAGTAAACCGAGTCAGTCCTGGCGACGGGCATCAGACAGGCAGCCAGTGTTGCCGGGGGAGGCAAGAGGGCGCTCCCGGTCAGCAGGGCTGACGCCTTCACTCATTCACTGCAGCAGCAAGCACTTATTGAGCGCCCACTGTGTTTTAGGCCCCCCGTCGGGAGACAGGGAGAGGAAAAGACTTTGGTTCCCCACCTGGAGCTTGACGCTCACACTGAGACCCATCACTGTGTCGCCAGGGGCACGGCCATCCTGAGAGATTCCGGAAAACCGCTAACCAGATTTCCCCTCGTATGTGGTGGAAGGCGGCAGAGAGAGACGGCAGGGAGGCTCCCCAGGCGGCAGGCCCCCGCGCCGGCGGTGCCCGGGTCGAGAGCGGCACTCAGCATCTCGTCCCCGCAAGCCCAGCTTCCTTTCATCGGGATCACGCGGCCCAAATCACGGCGACACGTCGCAGGGAGAGAATTTAAGCCTCCGTGTCTCGCTGCCTCGAGTACCAGCTTTGTCCCCGCGCTAATGCCGTTATCTCGTCCGCACACTTGGTCTTCCGCCGAGCAGATGATGCGCAAAGGCACATTAGCGATGAGAAGCGGCGCGTGCCCAGGAGCCTGGCGTCGAGCCGGTGACCCCTCTGCTCCCGAGGCCACTCCAGCGAGGAGACAGAGAGAGAAAAATGCCCGGCAGGGACCGAGGCTTCCTCCAGGCTCTCAGACTCCTATGCCAGGGCCCGGAGAGCTCTTTCTAAAATGCAAATTGGATCAGCACAGTCACAAGCTTGAAACCCCGCGGTGGCCCCACAGCAATCACAGCAGAAACTCAACTCCTCGCCCACCGCGGAGCTCCAGGACATGCCCCATTCTCCTGACAATCCCCAAGGCGCCCCCTCCCCAGACAATGACCGAAGTCCATGCCCATGCGTCTAGCGGTGCTCCTCCTTCTCCTGGAGGCCCCTGCCCCCTGCAATCCATGTGACGACTCCTCTTCGTCCTTCAGGACCCTAAGTGTCCCCTCTTCCATCAATCCTTCCCTGACTACCTCTTTGATCCACCCTTGAATTTTATATTTTGACTTCACAAAGAAGCAATCAGACTGTGCCTCGGTTACAGGTCATTTTTACTCATCGTGTGTCCTCCTCACAGACTGCGAGCCCCGTGAGGGCAGGGTTTGAGTCTTATTCCTCTGTGTCTCTTCCAGCTCTTAGCAGCGACTGCAGTAGGGTTTGTTTAAGAGGAAGGAGGGGGACACAAGAAGGGGAGGTGGAAAGAGGAGGAGGAGGGAGGGAGGAGGGGGAGAGGGATGCAGGAAGGAGGGAGGAGAGAGGGGGAAAAGAGGAAGAGGAGGGTGGAGGAGGAGGGGGACGGAGGGAGGCATTTCACAGATGGAGACCGGTGCACCAGAGGGGTTTAGGAAGGGTCCCTGGACGAGGCTGTTCGGCAGATCGTGATGGGTGGGCAGGAGGTTGGACAGTCAGACTGAGCAGCAACCTGTGCACAGGTCAGCAGTCAGGGACCAGGATGTGCGGAGATGGCAGGACGGGGCCTGGAGCAGCAGGAGGTAAGGCGGGAGGGCTCCCAAGGGCTCCCAAGTCTGGTCCGAATGCCCAGCTTGGGTGGAGGAGGGAGCACTCCCCTCTCCGTCCAAGCCCTATCCGAAGAGGCTGGAAAGGGGGTGTCATGCTCAAGTGAGGTGGAGCAGCTGGACAGTGGCCACCTAGAGATAGAAATGCCAGGGGAAGAGCCGACGAGCTTCGCAAACTTCAGACTGGGAGAGAGAAACGCAGGGGACGTCGGGGAACGGGGCGGGCGGCAGTGGCTTTGAGTATGCAGGAGGGAAGCGACGGGCGGGGCGGGGCAGATAAGGACACCAGGGGAGACAGAGTCAGGACAGGAGGGCGCTGTGCTGCCACGCCCCTCCCGCGCCCAGGGCAGACACTGCTCATCAACGGTGCCACGCGCTACCGGCGCACGTGTGGCCTCGGCATCCGGGACTCGGGACCGGGCCTGACCCCCCCACCCCCACCCGACTGGCGTCCGTGGACGAGGTGCTACCTACGGCCCGTACCTGGTCACAGGCATCGTAACCTGGGACCCGGGATGATTCGAGGGCTGAAAGGGCCTGGGAGACCCTCATGCTACAGACATGGAAGCCGAAGTCCTCGGACAGTGGGTGGCACGGGCAGGGACGAGGTCCAGTCCGACGCGCCAGATCTCCTCCATCTACATTTCGCTGCCTCTTGGAGCGAGAAGCAGGGAGCAGGCCCGTCAGAGCGTTCGTGGCAATTAGGCGCCAGAGCAGAAACGACACACGAGCCTGCCTCGGGATGAAGCCGGCGTCGAGCCTTCGGTCAATTCTCAGCGGAAACGAAGGCTGGCGCGTAGGCGTGGGCGTGTGTGCGCGGCAGGGAACTCGAGCTTTGCGCCCGTCCCTCCAAACAGCACAGTCACTTTTGCTAAGTTCCAAAAGGTGGCAGCATTCCATTAAATATTCATCTGCAGAGGCTGCAGCAGGGCACGTCCCACGGAGGTGACACGGGCAGGAAGGTAAGATGACCGGGCAGCCAGGGGGTCGGGGGGCTGGGGGGTCCAGCACTGACAGGGTCCGGTTCCTGGGGGACCCGTGAGTCCTTTTCTGGAGGAGGGAGGGACAGAAAGAGCAGGATTTGGCCCCCAGAAAAGGAGACAGCCAGACACATGTAGCGCCACATGTGTGGACAGACAAGAGGGTGGCCCCAAGTTCACGCCACGTGCAATCCCCTCCACTAGGGTGTGAGCAGGACGTGTGACTTAACTCCTAACCAGTGGAAAAGATGACGACGCCATTCCCATGACCACGTCGGGACGTATACATAAGGCTCCGTCTGGCCAGCACGCACCGCAGAGACACTCCTGAAGAAAGCAAGCCGCTGCGACGAGAAATGCCTCTCGGAGCTGACGGCCTCCCTCCTGCACTCAAAGGAACTGAATTCTTCCAACAACCAGTGAGCTCCGAAGGGGACCCTGAGCTCCAGGTTATACCCCAGCCCCTGCCAACCCCTCGACCGTAACCTTGTGAGATCTAAGCAGGGAACCCGTTTCAGCCACGCCCAGACCTGTGGCCCACGGAAACAGAGAGCAGACAGGTGCAGTTGGAGTCTGCTAAGTTTCTTATGATTTCTTATGCAACCACCGAAGATGAATTCAGTGTGTTTCTCCTACAGGAAAGTACAGGGGGTCTGGAATAGGGTTCTGGAATGAGGCAGAACACAGTGGAAATTTGGGCTTTGCCCCTTAACCACACTATGTTCGTACTATAATCAACAAAGAGAGAAAGTGAGATTAGTCATATTCTTCATGCCTGGTGGCGTCACCTCCGTCGGTGCAGGTGGACTTACTCCAGAGCGAGGCCCAGAGGGAGTAGGAATCCGCAGGTTTCTCTCTTGGCCACATTCCCCAAGTACCTTTCACCACGTGACCACAGATGGCCCCAGTGTTCACAGACAGGTGTATCTCATTCACCCAGCATGTCACCTCTGCGCAACCCCTTCATCTGGTATCTGAGGAAATACCCAAGTCCATTCCAACAGCAAGCAAAGTGCAGCTGTCTTGGATGCATCCTTTGGTCTCGAACCCAGCGTCTTCCAGTGAGACTTTCAACAGGTAACTGTGACCGGGTGTGATTTCTGCCTTACTTGCTAACTCGAGAATCAACTTCACACGAGTGAAGACACGAGTTCCCAGAAATGCTCCCTGCATCACCGCGCAGAGCTAAGTGGCATTCCCCTCAGCATGGGAGACAGACCGACCTGACTTGGACTTCCAGATGCATCCCCTTTCTACGAGACTCTGAACAAGTCCCTCTGCTCTAAGCCTCAGTTTCCCACTTGTGCACAAGAGGGTGGGGACATGCCATCCCTGGCCTGCTCCGGACAGCGAATAAGATGATGCATGTGAGCCGCTGAGCTGCTTCCTTATCCCGAACTCCAGTGCGACGCACCTGCTGCATCCAGGAAATGCCCTTTCTGGAAGGTGGCACCGAAATGAAGACCGCAAGTCAGAACCAGCAGAGCTGGCCGGCACCGCAGGGCTGCGAGCAGGAAGGGTGGTCAGACACCAGGCTCGAGGGGCTCTGCGTCCTGGGGCAGCCACGGACCCAAAGTGTGTCCAGAGGCCACGCTCCATCTTGCAAGCCTCATTTCCCCTCCTCCCAAGGGATGTCAGTATTTCCATGGCAACCGAGAAGCAAACTTTAGTATGCCATCAGCTGTCCCAGAAAACCTTCTTAACGGTTCAAAACCGACTGTTTAATTTTATAAATAGTCGTTATCGATATCATTATTATTACGGCTACTGTCAAGGAAAATAACTGCTCATTGTAAAAAATAAGAAAAACCAGACGAGCCCAAAGAAAAATGCGAAAACCGCAACTGAGGTGAACTTCCCATCTGCCTTTCTGACGTCTCTCTCTGCATTCAGAGAAAGGGAGAGCCATGCACATAGTTGCACGTAATTGGAATCATATAACACAGGTTGTATTTCTCACTCAAAGACACGTCATGAGCATCTTTCCAAGTCAATAAACATAAATCCTCACCACGAAATCCTAGCAGCAGCCTGGAATTGGACTTTATGGATACACACGATTTACTTAAACAATCCCTTATTGATGGATACTGAGGGTGCATCTTTTTAAAATCATGTTTGTATTATTATACAATCGGCCCTCAACAGATAATCAAACACATCTTCTCCCACATATATCATCGTCTCCAAGGTGCAAATTCCCAGACGGGTGATCAACAGATCAAGGAATGAACACATTTTACATGTGGAAACAGGGAAGGCAATCTGCCCTCCAGACGTGGTCGAGCCAGCCCACGCTGCCACCCACAGAGGTCGTGACAATCACAGCTTCCACCTACGATGCGTCCCGAGGTGGGAGGCTGACGGGTGAGAATCCCGCCAGAACCCCGACCAGGGCCCTGTGACCTTCATCAGCTGGGGAAGAGGGGCCGGGGTGTGTCAGGGCCATGGGATCTTCACAGCGTGAATCTCAGCAATCCCAGAAAACTCCGCAGCCTCCAGAGGGAAAACCCACGGAATAGCATCTCCGCTTCCAGTAGAGAGAACACCTCAGCCACCATGAGGCGGGGCTGGGGCCGGGGATACCCACCCCAACCCGACTCAGCTGACAACCCAAGGACACTCTTCTAAGCGCTGGGAAAATGGAGACATCTCAGCTACCTTTGATCCTGTTGTAGACAATTAGCATCATCAACTACTCTTCCTTTAAAAGCTTCAGCACACCTAACTTCAGGACTCTTTGGTAAGTCATCACTCCGTGCCTCACTTCCCCATCTGCAAAGTGGGTTTAGTATTTTTATGTTTTCTTTTCGTAGACTTGGTGTGAGGTTACAAGGATCCCGTGTGGAGCTACAAGTCACGCTTATTTAAAGATTACAAAGTGTGTAGGAGCCAAACTCCAAGCCGGCTCTCCACGGACCCCCTCTGGGTATCCAGGCCCTGACAGCACCTCCCACGATGTCATGAGGGTTGGGTCGTGCGGCCGACAGACTACAGCAGAGGCGATGGCGTGTGACTTCTGAGGCTAGGGCATAAAAGGCATGTGGCTTCTGCATGGCTCTCAATCTCGCCTCTCTCTGGTTTCTCACCCTGGGGGATGCCGTCTGTCATGCCCTGGGGACACTCAACCAGCTCTGCACACAGGGCCACCCGGCTGAGCCCTCCTGACAGCTGTCGAGTGAACCACCTTGGAAGCAGACCCTCCACCCCAGTCGAGCCTTCGGAAGGCTGCAGCCCAGCTCAGGAGAGACAGCAACCCCGTGTAAGCCACCGCCACGTTCCTGACCCACGGAAACCGTGGGATGATAAATACTTGTTGTAAGTCACAAAGTTCCAGGGTAATCGCCACGTGCAGAAGATGGCAGATACACCACGTCCCTGGGCTCCACGAGTCACTTTCCCGTCTACAAAAGGGAGAGGCCATCTCACAGGCTGGCCGTGAAGCCACGAGACTCCGGGGTGTCCACGGACAGGGTGGGCTGTGTGGCTGTGGCACGGTCCCCCACTTGCGGGCTGGTTTCCTCACTCACGACACGAGGACGGAAATGGCACTTACCTTACAGGTCACCTAGAGGACGCTGTGAGAACAGAGAAGGACCACCCCGTCAACTGGGACGAGCAAGCCAGGCGTGTGGCTGTCATTTCCCACTGTCCCCTTCCTCTTCTCGCTCCTCTTCTCAGCATCACAGGTAGACACTTCTTCCAGGTGACCCACCAGTGAATTTGATTACAAAAGCCCAGCCTCGGAAGTCATTTGGGGGAAATAGACAGGGTCCGAACAGTGGGTCCTTAGAGACTCTAGTTGGCACCAAGTGTCTGCACAGATTCAGGGCAAATCAAGGAGCGGGTGCCAATCTGGAGCACATGGACAGGGCCCAGGGCCACGCCGACGCCTACGGATAAAGTAACCTACTCTCAGCCACCCACTTATCCTATCACGACGTCTTGCCATATCCAATCGTTTCCATCCCATTATTTCCATACCACTTTTTTCTTTGCATCAACTCACGTTGTTTATTTTACTCAAATATCTTCAAAGGGAATTTCAGACCACCACTATAAATGGAAAGCCAGCCCCGACTGCTATGAAGAGATCATCATAAAGCTAACTACAAAATGACTGATAACAAAACGACGGTCTGTGTGCCACGGAGATC
The DNA here is from genome assembly GCA_008086735.1 of Cheirogaleus medius. Classification (NCBI taxonomy): domain Eukaryota; kingdom Metazoa; phylum Chordata; class Mammalia; order Primates; family Cheirogaleidae; genus Cheirogaleus; species Cheirogaleus medius. The sequence continues at coordinate 3,102,904 of VBSM01002153.1, read as the reverse complement.
ATCTCAGGGTCACCCACAGCACGGAAACAGACCACGCGGCACGGTGTCTGCATCGCCGAGAGGCTGGGCACGTGTGACTTTGGAAGCATCCGGGCAGGGGTCTTCCTGGCCACCGTACCTGGATGGACGGCGGAGGAGAGACGCACAGGACTCCACCAGCGTCACCCACGGTCACGTGCCCCAGTGACTCCAGGTCCAGCCCTGTGACGTACGCCCTCCGATCGCCCAGTAAGCACCCCGGTCTTCACCACGCGGACAACCAAGTGCCATTAAACGTCCTTCCCATCTCCCCTGCAACCCGGGGCTCTCATGCCAGGAGGTTGAGGGGACCAGCCTGCGGCCCCTCCACCAAGCACCGCAGCCCAGACCCCTGCCCCAGTGGACCTGGCCCTTCCCCGAGGGCAGGCTCAGCCCTCGCACAGGACGCAGAGGCGGAGAATCCGCCCCCGGCGTTTCCTAACACAAACTGCGCGGGCGCTTGGGAAAACGTGTTCCCCGCGAACCCGGTTACTTCTTCAATTCCAGGTGGGAACCACGCTTGTGATGGGTGATGCAGACCACGGGGGCTGGAAAGGATGCAGAAGCGGTTTCGAAACCTAATCTGCTCAGCAAAATGCTTCCACTTACTGCGTCTCGCGGACTGCTCCTGGCACCGAGGAGGAGGGCCGAGCCTTCAGACGTGCAGTCCTGGCAAAAACAAACAAACAAAAACAGGTTGGGGGATCCAGGTTGCAGAAGAAATTCTAATTTGCGGTAACCCAGCTTAGCAAGATCCCAGAATGTCTCCCCACGTTTAGCCACGGTGCCCCCAACCCCGCTCTCTCTGCTCAGCCCCCAGGGGAGCCGGGACCTGCACTGCCCAGGACGGTGGCCACCGGCCCTGCGTGGCAACCGAGCCGCGTGTCTAGGCCGCGCCGAAATGTGCGCCGAGTGTTAACACAAAATACACGCTGGGCTCTGAACACACTGGGAAGGGAAGGAATATAAAATAGCTCATTCATATTAATATCTCATTAATATTTTCATATCGATTACATGTTAGAATGACAATATTTAATAATATATAAAAATAAAATATATTGCTGTTTAAAAATGTAAATATATTAAGACTAACTCAAATAAAATTTATCATCACAATTAATTTCATCTGTTTCTTTTTCATTTTTAATGTGGCTACCAGCAAGTTTTAAATCGCGTCTCTGATTCTCCTGACGCTTCCACGAGGCAGTGCTGGTCTCCCTCCCTGCCGGGAGACACCCACGTCCCTAACTCTCCACCCCAGCGACGGCTCGGGTTGCGGGAGCCCCTGCGTGCTCAGCGCTCTTTGTGCCTTTCCTTCCTCAGTCCCCACAGTCCCCAGAGGAGACCAGGAGGCAGGTCTCACGCCGCCCGTGTTGCGGGTGGAGAAGCAGCAGGGCCGCAGCTCACCGGGTGCGGCTGCGGCGGAGCCACGGCCTGGCCGAGCCCTCCCGCTGCAGACAGGGACGCGAACCACGACCTACTATCCGTCCCCGGTGCCTGTGTCCGTGTCCCCGCGAGGCACGACACACAGCGGCATGTGAAAGTTGGTCACCACCAACTCTGGGCAAATGCCTAGAGCCAGCGGTGCCTGAAGCTCCAAATGTTCATCAGCCAAGAGTCAGCAGGGACTTTGGCCCGGAGTCAGCCCGTAAGCCGGCCGGGCAGAGAGAGGGTCGTGTGTTCATGCATGGGGTGGGGCAGAGAGAGAGAGAGAGATGGAGAGACAGAAAGAGAGAAACAGCAGGGGAGGAGCTCCCCTCTCCTTCAGGGTCCAGCCATGAGAGTCGCCCACCCACAGGTACCCGAGGTTTCTGTTCCCGCAAACAGTTCTGAACTCACGCCGAGAAGACGTGCATTTCGTATTGTTTGCCTCTCTGCCGTTTTCCAGTAGATGTTGGTCGTGGAAAAATCTACTGACCAGAAAATCAAACTTGTGTCTGTACCTTTCCTTCCTCTACACGGAGAACAGTCCCCGTGCCACACACCCCCCCACGGTTTACTGCGATGAATGAGCGAACTTAGGCGCAAATCACACCCCCTCCAGGGACGGCCCAAAGCAGCAGCCCCAGAGGAGAGAGAAGGGGGAATATGTCGCCCGTGCTGTGACTTTGCTGCCAGAGACGCTAGTTCTCCTTCGAGAGAGTGGCCTTTGGCCCGGGAATGTCAGCTGTCTTCCGCTTCCTTCTCAGCCCAAACCTAACAGGTGAGGCGGCAAACAAGTGCGTGTGAAGCCCAGCAGCAGACGTCAACCAAGTGATGAGACTCGAGTGCTGCAGAAGCCCTGGGGCGCCCGCCCACGGCGTGGTCCTTTCTTTGGAACGCACCTCCCCCTGTGACTGTGACAGGTGACCCAACACCCGCACACCTGCCCCAACAGCAGCCATCTGAAAGGCGAGCTGAGACACGTGGAGACAGCATTGGACCCTGCTGGACTCCTGGGGTCCGGGGCACTGGCACTGGAAGCCAGTGTTGGCTCCGTGGCCACCACCAACCTGGGAAGGTGAAATTAGGCTGAGTTGGAATGAAGAGTCTTCCAGAGGAAGGGGAAGGGTAGGGGTAGGGGAAGGGGTAGGGGAAGGGGAAGGGGTAGGGGAAGGGGTAGGGGTAGGGGAAGGGGAAGGGGAAGGGGTAGGGGAAGGGTAGGGGTAGGAGTAGGGTCACAGTCAGGGAACACTGGGAGAAAAGGGAACAGGGGCGCCAGGAAACCAGCACCCCAGCCTGGTGGAGACAGACCACTTGGGACTCACTCTCACGTATGACCCCACTTGGGGACCTTGTTGCCAGGGGAAACGCCAATCCGTTGCCCCCTGCGGAGCTCTCTCCATCTCTCCACCCCTTCCTCACTTCCCAGCCCCTCCCATGAGACAGGGCTCTCCTCCCCCAGCCCTGAGCCAGGCCCAGGACCCGGTGTCCTGCGTAGCTGCCTGTCCCTCCTTGCCCCTCGCCCAGTTGGTGTGAGCACAGGGCGCCTTCGTCCTGGAGACAGAGGACGGCACTGATTCAGGCTGCTCACTTCGAAAGGCCTCTCTGTTCTTCTTGCCACCTTCAGCCCTCTTCACCCCCCATGACAGTGTGTGCACCCACCTGCAGGGTCCCCACCTTCTCAAGGCATCGTCCTGAACAAAGTGCCAGCTCGGTCCCCAGTCCCTGTGCCCCCCCTCCCTCCTTACGTTGCAAACAGTGACACACACACATGCACATTCCAAGTCGGATGGAGCAGAGGGCCGGAAGCGGATCCATGCTAAGACACGCGGCCTCTCAGAGACAGGAAGCGGTGGCTGCCTGACACTGTTCTAGTTTCCAGAAAGCCTCATTCTTTTCCCCGAATCCTCGCTATAAACCTCCGTATCTTTTGACTTGAGCTGATCAATCCTAATGAAACTTCTTGGGGAGAAGATACAGGATTTGGTTGTCGATCCTCCCGAGATCCCAAACTAGGGCTCCGAGCACGGTGCCTCCCCAGCTGCCACCCGACCCTCTTCTCCGAGCCCTTCCTCCTCGTCCCCAGCCTCCCCTTACTGGTCTAGTGTCCGCCCTGGGACTGCGGCCCTCTCGTGCTTCAGTCTGCAGCTTTCAGAAGCTGGGACGTAAATCCCCCACAGAGAGGGCTGAGCCAGTTTAAACCACGCCGAGGCGGAGAGACAGGCCAACGGGCATCACGCTCACGGGGTCTGGCGTAGGCTAGTGTGTGCTCTCAGAAAACAGCAGGAGGAGGTGTTAGAATACGAGATCCACCACGTAAGAATGACCTCTAAAGGGTCCATCCCTAGGTTAACAGAAGGCCAAGACAACAGCCCATTAAACCTTCCTGAGTAATGAACAGAGGGGGCCGGGGGTGCCGGGGTGCTGGATGCACAAGTTCCCAGTGACGAGCCACCTGCACGGACCATGACAGTGCAGGGCTCCAAGCCCAGGCCCGGCTGACCAAAGCCTCCACACAACAGGCAGGTGTGGGGTCGGGGGAAGGTGGGTTCCCAGGAGTGGAACGGGAAGACCTTGCAGGGACCATGGCTATGAAAGACAGGTGGGGCCGGTGGCTCTGAAGGTCCTAAAAGGTTCCGGCCACAAGGATGGGACGTTCCTCCTTAGGAAGTGCAGATGCTGAGAGGGCAAGGCCAGATCACAGCCTCTGGATGTTCACGCGCCAGGCACCTTCCCACCACTCCACGGAAACACCATTCTCTAAACCAAGCGTCCTCAAACTACGGCCCGCGGGCCACAAGCGGGTGTTTTTGCCCATTTGTTTTTTTATTTCAAAATAAGATATGTGCAGCGTGCATAGGAATTTGTTCATAGTTTTTTTTAAACTATAGTCCGGCCCTCCAACGGTCTGAGGGACAGTGAACTGGTCCCCTGTTTAAAAAGTTTGAGGACCCCTGCTCTAAATCGAAGAAAAATCAAAATAATGACATAATGCAGTCAAATCATGTAGGACTGTATAATCTCAGAGTAGCAGAGACGACCTTTTTAATTATGATTCCCAAACCAAAAAGCTTTGAAATAAAAGACTAAAGATTTTGCCTACATAAAATTTGATGCATGAAAAATAATACCATAACCAAAGTAGAAGACAAAAGGCAACATGAAAAAATTATAACCAACGGAACAAAGGGGCCACTTCCTTCATATATAAAGAGCATCCCAAAACCAATAAAAAACACCAAAGGCAGTCAACAGGAAAAAAACAAGCAAAGGGGATCTACAGACCGCTCACCAGGGAGGTGGCCACACATATGCCTGCTAGACACATTAAGAAACCTGCATGATCCTCATAATGAAGACTTCACTCATGATAAAAGAAATGTAAATGAAGGCATTATATTATTTTTTACTAAGACTGACAAAGATGAACACTGGATAAAGTATGAAAATCCTAAGGGTGTAACGAAACAAGCGTTCTTATCCATAGTGGATTTACATATGAGTCAGTGTTTTAAAAGTGGATAATACGTAGACTAGTGATTCCATGTTCTGGAATTTCTGCTATTTAAACGTCAAGATTCATTGAAGCAATTTTTGTAATTACAAAATGCTGGGAACAACATCAATTCCATAGTTCAGAGACCAAGTAAGTAGGTTATGGTGAATCGAGACACGCTCCGTTAAGACAGTAAGGCCGCTCCGTACGAAAAGACGGGGAAACAGTCAACACACGGTGGCGGGCGCGCCGCGCCACTCACGCTCACTGCTTTAAGAACATCTGCATTCCCAGCGTTCGCGCTGAAATCTTCAGCAGGCGGACAAGAAGCTGGTGCCCAAAAAGAGGCTGATTTTGGAGAGAGGCACTAGTTGGCTGCGTAGGAGAGAAACCAATTTTACTCTCTGACTCTTGAATTCTGTACTCTAGGCATGTATTATTAACTAAAAATGTCTCTTCTACCTTAAAATTTTTATTTGATTAAAAAATAATAATTTAAGGGAAAAACACACGACACCACCAGCAAGAATTCTTTGGGTATTCATTTCTTGACATTTTCTGAAAAAAAAAAAAGAAAATTTAGTCCTTATACTGTGGGGCGTGATTTAGGGTCGCTCTGGAGGACGAGAGTCCTGTCGGTGTGGCCTGAATGCAAAGTGCTGGCACTGGGGATGTGCTCGTGGCTTATCAGGAGTTGTACACTGGGGATGCGGTCCCCATGCTCTGTCACCTTCCCAGAGCAGGCAGCACCAATCGATCCCTGCGCTTTACTGCCAAGGTGGATGCGCTCTCGGACTCCATCCCGACACAGCCGGCAAACGGCAAATGCCACCCATCTGGGTGCGCTGACGTGAGAGTTCAAATCAAACCTCCCGTCCCTGGGTGGGGAACCACGGGGCAAAGCCACTCAGCCATCTGGAAGCAGGGTCTCCAATGACACGTTTCCTTGGCACCCACATCCGGGCCCGGGTCCGAGTCTGTGACAGCCAGCCTGCCACCACGCCTGGCCCTCCGCCCACGCCCCACACCGAGGCTCCCCGAGGCCCATCCTAACGTCATCTGTCCCCAGCTGACCGTCCCTGAGTCACACCACCCAGGGCCCTGCTGAGGAAATGCCAGTTAACCTTCAGTGAGCGACTCAAGCCGCCCTCGCCTCGCCCGACTTAGAAAACTCCGTGTAAACGTCAGATTAAGCGCTTCAGCCCTCTGCTTTTAAAATGAGAGATAAAATTTAGCTCCCTATTCCCAGATGTTAGAATCTCTGCTGCTCCCCAGGGCACAGAAATCAATGCAAGTGAGCTCCGTTTTCTCTCCCCCTTGGAACACTACCACTTCCAGCAATTTATGTGACTGACTATGCCTTCTATTACCATGTAAATTGTTTCAGACTGCGGGAAAAAAAAGTATTAATCTCCTCTCAGTAAGTCATAAAATAAAGAAATCAATTTCAAGGTCAATTTAGCCCAAATAACACCTGCTGCCCTTTTCTGTAACATGCAGACTCTTCTGGAACGCGAGGCTGTTGTCTGAGGCATCGAGACGCAGCGACGGAAAACCCGGTTTCCCATCAGTCAAGGAAGGTCCAGGGAGGACCCTGGCCTCCGGGCCCAGGAGCCCCAGCTGGGAGTTCGGGACAAACGAGGCTGACAGGACCCAGCAGAGCGGCCCTCTACAGACCAAGGCAGGGGAGGGGAAGGAGAGCTGCACTGGGGGTTGGGTAGAATTGGGTTCAAGGCATGAGTCTGGCTGGACCGCTGTGTGACTCTGGGAACGTTACTTAACCTCTCTGGGCCTCAGAGTCGCTGTCTGTAAAATTACTTAAAATGAGGGCTAGGTGATCTTGAAGAACCTTTTGACTCAGTCCATAATGGAGTTTGCCAAAGGTGAGACACCCACTCTGGAGAAGTGGCCTAAACAGCTACTTTCCTGCCTCAATAGGGAGTGCAGGGTAGTGGTTAAGGACACAGGCTCTGTAGCCCAAACCGTCTGTTCCACTTGTGCACTGCACAGCCTTGAACAAGACTTCCATTCTCTCAGTTTTTCCTCTGGAAGATGGTGGTGATGACGTTACCCGTTTCTAGAAAGAAAACTATTGTCCTCAGTGTGGGATGAGTGAACTGGACTCAGAGGAGTCAGGTGACTTGCCCAAGGTCCCCGGATCCTCAGGCAGCAGGTGAGGTCTGAACCCTGGGACCCCGGAGCCTCAGGCAGCTGGTGGCAGCACACACCACACTTCCTCGCACAATCCCCTCGAGGGGACAGAGGCTCTGCCGTGGCACACGTAGGTCCCCTCCACCACCCACAAACCCACCGGGCACGTGGCCAAGTGCAGAATCGGGGCAGCAGCTTCTCACGGCGGCTCCAGCACCCACGAGACTGGAGGTGTCCGCCTTTACGACGTCCCCCCAAAGCAGACACTTTCTCCCCGCCCCACTCTGCACCCACTGCGTGGGGCCTGGCTTCCCTGACTAACGACCTCGCCGGGTGTGCCTGCGACTTCCAGCTACATCCAGAAGATGAACCAGGTGTCCCCAGGAGGCCATGGTACCAGGCAGCCTCGACCCCTCTCTGCTGCTGCAAAAGCCAGCCCACGTTCCCACCTGCCATCCAACCAGCTAACAAGGAGCACGTCTCCACCTGCGAGATCCCCGGCGCTGACACCTGCACTATCACCTTAGTTGCGGTGGCTGCCCCAAGAAGGCCAGCCTGGCTCCACTTTCTTCCCCTGCAGGACATTCCCTAAAGCCAGCAGGCTCATGGTCAAGTTCAAGTCGGTTCAAGCCCCTCCCACTTACACCCCCCCGCCCACTATGTCTGCAGAGCACCGCCCACTGTTCACCGGGGAGGGGTGTGTGCAGGCTTCAGTGCCGACGGCACGGAGACACGGAACAGACCACGCCCGACTGCGCCAACACTGATGCTCCTACGGAGGAAGTGCCCCGACCTCCCCGGACGTGCAGCTACAAAGGCAGGTGGATTAACTGAGCGCAGACGACGCCGTGTGATCCCGCAGCCGGCCGAGTGGCAGAAGCAGGAAGTGCCACAATTCCCAGTCACTTAAAATCAAAGCTTTATTGAGGTATAATTCTTATCACATACAATTCTGCTTTTTAAAGTATACAATTTGATGGTCTTTGGTATGTTCACAGATATGTACAACCATCACTGCACCTTTAGAACCTTGTCATCACCCCAAAAAAGAAACCCCGTGCCCTGTAGCCATCCCCTCGATCCCCCACCCCCCAACTCCCAAGACCCCAAGCGAGCGCCAGTCTGCAAAGGGCGTGTGGACGCTCTGCCCCAGCCCCGCCCCTGTCCCCACGTGGCCTTCTCCCCTGTGTGTCTGCGCCTCCTCCTTTTCTGTCTCTTACAAAGTCATTGGATCCAGGGCAAGACAGTCTCGTCTTCAGACCTATAAACTAATTACATCTGTAAAGACCCTATTTCCAAATAAGATCATAGTCACAGGTTCCGGGGGTAAGGACTTGGACGTGCATTTCGGGAGCCACTATTCAACCCACTGCGACACACAAGCAAAAGATGCCCCGGGCTCCACCCCAGACAAGACAAGTCAGGCTCTCCAGCAGTGAAGACTGAGTATTTGTAGTTCTCGAACCTGCCCACGTGGCGACAGCGCACAGCCAGGCCGCGCACCCTGGTCTCTGCACTGAGCGAGTGCGGTGGTGGTCCTGCAGGGGGATGTCTTTTGGGGAGTCGGGGTCACCCCATGAGGTGGCAGGTCATCTGCAAGTGGCTGTGCCAGCCTCCCTACTGGGAGACCCCACAGCTCTGCATATACCACGGCAGCTCCACAGCTTTCTTCTCCATTCATCTCAAAACCTCTAACCGTATGCTCTGAAGAGAGGTGCGTGAATCAAAACACAGGACACTCACAAAGGAAAAAACAGCTGCGTCCAGAGGACAGCTGCAGACCCAAGACCCTGTCAGTGTCTGCAAGTTTAAACATCCCAACAGAGCCCAACGGTGGAAATGCCCCGGATGCCCATCAACTGACGATGGATAAATGGGGTCCATCCGCACAATGAAATATTATCCAGCCTTAAAAAGGAATGAATGAGTGATTCATGCTACAAGGAGAGACCTTGGAAACACTGTGCTCAGTGAAATGAGCCAGTCACAAAACCCCATACGTTGCAGGATTCCATTGAGGGGCCGTGTCCAGAGCAGGCAAACCTGCAGAGATAAGAAGCAGATTCGTAATTTCCAAGGACTGGGGAAGGGGGGAGAATGGGGAATAACTGCCCAATGGATATAGGGTATTATTTGGGGGAGATAAAAATGCTTTGGAAATGTTACAGATCAAGGTGCTGATTGTCCGACATTGTGAATGCATTAAATACCACTGAATTGTTTACGTCAAAATGGTTAATTTTATGTTACATGAATTCTACCTCATTTAAAAAAAAAAAGACAAAAAGAATCCCAGCAGACCCAGACTTTTATCCCTCTTTTTGTGCTTTGACCGTAGTTTTTCAAATAAAAATAAATATATAAAACCACAGACTCCTACATACATCTGTACAATCAAAAGCAGCTTTCTTCTCCATTCATCTCAAAAGCCATTAAAATTAATAGGGTCTGTATCGGGAATGTCTAACAGAGTCACCGACTCACCGAATCGAGAAACAAGCACCAGCAGGAGCAGGACCGCAGGTCCCCAGTGCAGGGAGAACTTCAGTCCCAGGTGAGGGAGGTGCGCTTGACAATGGCCCCATCCTCCTCCCCCATCCCTGGTTCGGAGACAGCCTCCGACCCCCGAGGGGGGTGACCACACTCGGGACAGAGCAGCCCACCTGGCTGTGCCGCCCTGCGAGGGGAGATTTCTGAAAATAGAAGCTGGAGACGGAGGACAAAAACCAGACTGGGAGAGAAATGACACTTGATCGCCATGCCCTTGCGCGGGAACTTGCAGCGTGAAAAACGTCCACCTGCAAGTGGGCAACGGCAGCGGAGACAGGAGCAATGAGACGAGGGAAGGCAGGACATAAAGAAGTCTCGGCAAAGACGCGGGGCGACGCCGCCGGGATGAAGGAGGCATTAGCAACGCGAGAGGAAGCGCGGACGTGTTTCTGGCTCAAGGTGCTGAACGCAGCACTCAGCTCTCCCAAGGACCGGGTGAGCAGGGCGGCCGGGGAGGGGAGCTTCTGCGAGATGGAGTTGGGGAGGACGGCAGAACAAGTGAAGTGTTAAATAAATACTTCCCGGGTGTAATCAGGAGGGAGAGCACTCAAATGAGGATGTCTGACAAGGGCCTTTTATCCAATCTGCTCAGGACTCCTTCAGGGCTCCCGAGAGCGGAGGTGTCAGTAACCCGCTTGACATCACGGGCCATCGACGCAGGAATGGGACAGCTCAAGCCTGGGGGACCAGGCGGGCTGATTAGAGGGACGTGGGCCAGACTCAGTGGGACCAGGAATGCCCGGGCAGCCTTGCACTCTCTGGGCCAGACTTCTCTCCCGGAGAGAAGTTGCCGAGAAGGAAGACGGCACCACCAGAGAACCCTACACCCCAGAGGTTAACTCACAGGTGCTAGACTGGGGCAGCCGGCACCGGGGACTCTGCTGTGTGTTTTAGCAGGCACGTGACCTAGAGCAGGGCACTCCCTTTCTTCAAGCCTCAGCTTTCCCACCTGTAGAATGGGGATAACAGCTCTCATCACAGGATGCTTTTACATGAGACATAAGAGCCCAATAATTCTCAGCTGTTACCATCCCCATTTCACAGAGAGGAAAGTGGAGGCCAAGGTGGTTAAACAATGTCAGTGGATGTTTGTAACCTATGTATTGGCTTTTGCTGTGGGTGGGGGCGGGGGGGGTCTATGCCACAGACTGTTAAAACCATGTTATTTGATCTCTGTGAAAACCCATGAACTACGCTGCCTGCGTGCAAAAGCAGACTCAACCTCGCCCTTGCTGTGTGACCTAGGGCATGTTATGTTCCTCTCTGTGCCTCAGTGCCCTCATCTGTCAAAATGTGGATAATGACCCTTTTCTTGAGGGAGTTAATGTGTGTAAAGGTCTGAGAATAGAGCCTGGCCCCCAAGTCCTCAATAAACGTGACTACATATATTATCACTGATTTTTGCTCACCTTACAGACAAGGCCCAGAGAGGGTAAGCAAATCACCCAAGGACACATAGCTGATGAGGGGCAGAGTCTGACTGTGGCTCACACGCTTCTTTCCTTTGTACTTGGAGCTCAACCGACAACCACCTCTTCCAGGAGGTCCCCAGGCCCACTGAGGCACAGCAGGGTAGACAGATTAAGATGATGTGCTTTCGACCCAGAAGAGCCTGGGTTCAAGTCCCGGCTCTGCTCTTGCTTTGACCTTGAAGGGTTGTTTAAACCCTCTGGTCTTGGCTTCCTAGTCCCTAAGGAAGGAATCGCAGTAGCACATCAATTCCTCCATACATGGTAACGCCGTCGTGACTGGCTGTCTCCCGCTGGCTGCGGCCCAGCGCCCTGTGGGGAAGGTGAGGCACGGATTGGGCTGAGCTGTGTCACCACGTCCTCCCACACCACTTGCTCCACAGGCCTGTGCAGCCACAGCCCCGGCCCAGATGGCCCTCGTTCCTCACCCGCCCGTCTCTACCCCAGCCTCCCTTCCTGCCGAACAGCCTCGTGGGAGTGCGGCCTGATACTCGGGGGGCCGGGAGGAAGCCAAGTCCCTGGGATTAGGGCTCCCCAGAGACTGTCTGCCCGCAGAAGAGGGAGCTGTCAGCTCTTTTAACAGTGAAATAATTGCAAGTTTGAATGTGGATTCTATACCGAACAACTGCAATTAGAAGCCACCTTCTGTTCAGAACAACTGCTGCTTAAATGTAATCCCTGCGTTGTGCATAAAACCCCAAATGAGTTTCCCAGTTTTGCTTTCAACTACACTCACGCTTCGCCATCAGAGCATCCTCGGTTCTGTTCTCAAAGCTCACAGCACATCCTGCCTCTCACGGGCTTGTCTCTGTCCTGAAAGGACGTCCAAATGCCTCACCTGAGCCAGCGAGGCCTGCATGCCGTCTGCCTCCAGCATCTTCTCCCTCTACTCTCACCCCTCATGAGCTCCAGCTACCCCGTCTTTCCCTTCGCCTCCTCGCACCAGCTGTCACTAGCTTGGAGAGCTCTCCATGCCCGTTGTGCAACTCAACTCCTACACATCCTTCAGGTCAAGGTCCAAACATCACCTCCTCCGGGAAGCCTTCCCCGATGCTCCACACTATGAAACCCCTGTGACGTGTTCTTGCAGCATCGTGCACATCAGCCCCGTGGCACTTCCTGCAGCTTGTAATTAGCTCTCTGCATTAGTTACTAACATGACTTCAACAATCACAGCGTGGGTGACAGCCTCCCCCACCGACCCGAGTGCCCCAGCCACGCTCCAGGGATGCTGCTGGTGCTGCCCCAGCCCCCAGCCCGCAGCACGCAGCCCCCAGCCCGCAGCACGCAGCCCCCAGCCCCCAGCACGCAGCACGCAGCCCCCAGCCCCCAGCACGCAGCCCCCAGCCCCCGCTGGCACACAGTAGGCACTCAACACGTACAAAAGAGCCTTTGATTACGTGAACGGCTTGTTCTTCCCAAAGAGAACACCTTGCTGGGGGTGGGGCCTCGGTCCCTGCCGTACTTCTGCTCCTCACGGAACCTAACACGGTCCTTGGCACGGAAGAAGTGCTCAGTCTGAGCTGGCAGAATTTTAAAGCAGACTCATGCTTTAGCTTCTGGTGTTTTTTCTTTTTTGTCAGAAACATGCAAATTGGAGCCCAAAGCGGCCCCGCCCCCTTCTCCGCCAGGTCTGTCCAGCGCAGTCTGTCAGGGCTGTCATTGTGGGCAGCCACGTTTACCTAAGAAGACGCACGGCTCTCTCCAGCTCGTTAAAAACCCATCCCAGCCCCGCGCGCTGACAGCCCTTGAGTCACCGTCACAGCCTCCAGACTTCCTCCCCGAGGAGCTGAGATAAAGGAAAACCGTGTCCCTCTCGGCCTGTCCTCATCGTCCCCATGGAGCCGGAAGCAACAAGCATGGACCAGCCAGCTCTGCCGTGTGAGGAATGGGCTGGTCACCACACAGACGTCACGCCGTGTGGCCCGCGGGGCTACCCTGGGCTGGCGTCCCTCCAGGTTCCCTTCAGTTACACCTGAGTGCGGTGGCCCCCCTCCCGGCCCTGTGAGCAAAGACAGGGCAGTGTCGGAGGCCACGGAAGGTGACGTGTCCACCTGTCAGGTCCGTCAGGAGGATCCCTGGTTCTCGGTTCCCAGTGTCCAGAGTGAGTCCTGGTACCGAGTGGAGCTGAGGACGCAGTGATCACAAACACAAGGCAACCCCACACCAACGGTCTACTACAGAAGAGAAAGGAACTACACAATGGGGAAGTAAAGAAGGAAGCTACCCAAAATGAAAGCACTTTCCCGACTAGTGGAGAGAGAGTTGAGGACTCCCAGGTGGTTTCCTGTCACTGGCCTGGCCGGGGAGGGCTTGCGGGAGGTGCGGGTGCTGCCCGGTGACTGCCAGGTGTTCTGCGCTTTCCCGAAGCCCCTTCCCCGATGGGTCCCTGGCTTCTCCGCCCCTAGAAACCCCCCCTCTTGGCCTGCACCCACCACCTGCAGATTTGGTCCCTACCTAACACATCCTGTCCCCAAGGGTGGCCAGCATGGGGGCCCCAATCCACATGAGGCAGGTATTTGAAGGCTAAGAGCCTCCCTCGGAGAGCCGCCAGGGCTGAAGCAGGACCACCTGGAGCAGGCACCTGGGCCGAGCATCCCTGGCCCTGGGCTGGCGCACCCAGCTGGGCGGCATCCAAGTCACCCGGGAGACGAGGTGGGCAAGTCTATCCAACCCACGGGGAGAGGCAGCCACTCCCCCACTCCCCAAGAGGCTCTGCAAGCTCCATCAGCACTTACCCCACGGAAGACGGTGCCAGGCAAAGCCGAGACCCCCGCAGCTGGGGATGTTTCCCCACAAGCTCGGCTGCCAATCAGCCCCGCAGCTGCTCCCAGAGCATGTGGAACGCACTCGGCCAGCACTCCCGAACCCCGAAAAGCGAGACTCCACTCGCCGCTTTCACCCACCGTCCATGGCGGGGGTTCTCCCAGGCACCATCACCTCGCCAGACCCAGGGGAGGCAGCTGGGGACGGGGAGACAGGGTCCCTGCCCTCTTGGAGCTTACAAGCCATGATGGGAGGTGCAGAGGTTGTAATTAAAAAATTAACAGGGCAAGTATTGTGTGGCAAGTGCCATGAAAGGAGAAGTGCAGGAGCCCCGAGATCTTACCCGGGGTATCACGTCGGGGAAGGTTTCCTTAAGAAAGACCCCAAGGATGACAGGAGTTGGCAGAAGTACCACTAGTAGCAATCCTGGCTGCGGGGGTGTCTGGCCAAGGCCCGGGGCTGGCACTTTGGAGAGCGTGGACGGCAGCAGGAAGGGTTGGAGGAAGGTGCGAGGCAGACGACTGGGGTCTTAGGAGCCACGAGAAGAAGAGAGCAGCGGGAGTGTTTAAGCAAGGTCAGATGTGTGTTTGAAAAGACCACCCTGGAGTTTAGGGGCACAGGAGGGGATGGGGCCACAGTGGAGGCTGCAGGGGGTGTCCCAGAATCAGCAGTGCTGGGGAGGTGGCGGGAAGGGGAGAGACTCGGGACAGGTGTTCAGCAAGTGGATTTCCCAGGACCGGGGAACTGAACGGGTGTGAGGGAGGGAGGCAGGTGAGGATGGGCAAAGGATTTCTGCACAATCACCTGGGGGCTGTTTGCACTATTCACGGAGCCTGGGGGTTCTCCATGGAGGTGCAAGTTATGGCAGAAGATGGCGGGTCCGGTGGTGACCTTGCTGGAGAATTAGGGGTGTGGATATTTCATGCACTTTGGACCTTTGGGATTAAGGGGTTGAAACAACCAGACCCTGTGGAGTTTTTTTAATCTTCATTTAACCTTAATTCCTTACACGGTTCATTATTGGTACATCACAGAGGGTTCCCAAGGATTCGTTTAATTTCTGCTGAGAACTTTGAAGGCCTCAGAACTAACAGCTGTCAGAACTAAATTAACAGAACAAAAAGGCAGCCTTTCTCCCCCCACTCCCGTGCCAGGAATGTTTGCAGGAAGCACCTGACCTCCCAGCGGCTTTTCATGTTTTGAAATTGACAATTCTTTCATTCCAGCCAATACCTTTCTAAATGTCAGGCCACGGATGGGGTTTTCCTGGTGGGGTTTGGGGCCCGAGGTCCTTCTTAGGATGCAGGAAGGATAAGGCAGCTGGAACAAATCTCTCTCCCCTTAACACACACACACACAGCCTAGCAGGTAAATTTTAGTTCCAGGAAAAGACAGAGGCCAGGCTGCCTCTGACAGGTGAATCGAGCTGAGCAGAAGCCCAGGTTATCCCCTGGAAATTCCAAAACCCCCAAACCTCTCTGCAAACTGTAATTTCCTTCTTAAACTTGGCCTGGTCTCATCTCTCCTTCTCTAACATGAGGCTCTTCCTATCAGGTTGGACCAAAAGAAATCGCCAACATTTGGCAGTTTCTGACGGCAAGAACAGCCGTGTCCTCAGCCTCATGGCACCTGTCTATCCCACGTGGCGTGAAACTGACTTTTACTTTCTGCAGAAACATCAGCGTGTTTGATTACGGAGCCCCGGCCCAGACCGCACAGGGGCTGGGCAGTCAGGCACAGCACAGCCACCACGCCTTTGACAAATTTTGAAAGCGATCGATTCTAGGCCACACCTGGCCTCAGAGGACTGCAAACCTGCAGTAACAGAACAGTGGTTACAGCGTGCACGGAGCACGGTCTGGGGTGAGGTGCTGCGCTGGCCGTGGACGGCAGGTTATTCACTCCGGTTGACAAAGGCGAGCAGGGAAGAGATCTCACGAGTACTCATTATATGGACTCCAATAAGGCCCCATTTTCCCCACACTGAGACGCCAGCTGGCGAAGCCACACACTGCCTGGACGTAACAATGTCAAGGTGAGGAGGCGTGCCCACCCCAAAACAGGTCAGCGCCTCCCTGACCCCCCCCCCCCGCTACGAAGCTGTTAGTTACAGAGCCAGGAAGCCTCATAGGGGCCTCGTGGCACCCGAGTCTGCTCGTTCGCGGATCTCTGCGAAATAATTACACAGCTTTCTCTCTATGAGAACAGTCCGCACTACCTCGGGGAAACGTGAGATTTCCTGTGTAAAGACGTGCTGCATAGGGCTTCTAGGACGTTCCACGGAGAGAGAGAAACCAACCTAGAAAATGTCCTGACGGTACCTTTCGTGAGACGACCTGGACGTGGGAGGAAGGGGGCCCTGGGGGGGTGGGGACAGGCAGGGAGGAGGAAAATGGCCTCAGCAGAGGGCTCCGACCCCTAGACATGGCTCTCGATGGATATTCACAGCTTAACTCCTCTTTAATCTCGGCCCAATAGCTGCAATAAGCCACTCTTAGAGCTTAATAACTCCTCAGCATCCAATCAATACCAGCTCTGAGAAATCTCTTCCCTGTATTTATTTAGTTCTGCAGCACTCAGACCCTGCAGCGTCTCATTCCCTGAGATATCTGAAGCTGAACTCACTTCCTCTGCGAACAGGGCAGCGTGCTGCGTATCCGCCCGCCAGGTGAGCCTTTGAGAAGGGGCTGTGCTGGGACCGCTCCATGACGGAAAGCAAGGACGACGAGACGTAAGTGCGTTCGTGTATGTGCAAAATCTCCAAAACCAACCTGAAACCCACTTTGGCGCTTCTCCTGGTTCCTGCTCATGCAGAACCTCCTCCGGATCCAGGGGAAAGGGGCCAGGGAGTACATCGTTACAGACTCCACCTGGGCGATTATCACTATGAAGTCAAGCAACTTGCAGTACTGACAGGTGAAAATAACAACGTAGTTCCTCTCATTGGTAGGTAGGGGAGGGCTATTTGCTTTGATTTTTTTAACCACTCTCCTTGGTGGATATGAACTCTGGAATCCTCAGACATTCGTGGAGGGAGGAAGAGGAGAAGGAAAGGAAAAAGGAATATGAAGTACGTCTTGACGGACTCTAGCAAAAGAAGAAACTGCAGCAAATCCTGCCCTCCCCCCCGCCCCCCGCCAAAGGAGCAGATGCCTTCACTTCAAAGTGCAAGCACGGGTGACCCATTAGCTGCAAACTTCAGATAATGACAGCCTTGGATGCTATTATTTTTCAAAAAATGAGAGAAAACGGAGCATCCTGGCACCAGATTCTCTGAGCAGCCCAAGAACAGGCTGCATTTTATGCCGAGTAGGGACGGCGTTAACTTTTCTTCCTACTGCGACAGGGAGGCAGTCAACCCAGTTAGATCCACGGAGGCCGACTGATGGGTCACTGGTTAGGTCCACACAACGTGGCACTTCCACTCACCGCCTGGGCCCCTGCAAGCTCCATCTCCGCGCCGGGCAGCTCCAGCCCTGGCAGGCACGGGACCTGCGCTCCACACCCAGCCGGCGGGAGAGGCGCCAGGGGGCGTGCCATCAGGAACATCGTCTTCCAGAGAGGCCTGGACGGCTCTGAGCCAATGAGAGAAGCCGCACCTGGCTGACGCAGGGCTGTTAGGATGATACCTGAGATGGGCACGTGAAGGGCATTACCCTCATAAATGACGGCTGTGATGAGTGATTCACTCTTCCTCCACTTCATCCCTTCCTCAATACCTGACTCCTCATGATTTAAATTAACAGACTACGCAGGGAGCAATTTAGGATGTTTTTAGGGTAAAGGAAGCTCCGTAATTGGGATGAAATACGTCCCGTGCATAAAGCAAAGATGCTTTGATGACGACGAAAAAGTCCCCAAGTGAAACCCCTCAGCAGCGGCCGTTGCACGGCAAGGTGAACGACCCTTATTATCGCAGAGTTATTAAAGTGTCCGTTTGTCGTGTGCTGGGTCAGGGGTCGGGGTCGCGACCCATCTAGCACAGTGCTCGCCAAGCGGCGGGACAGGAAACGCCCGAGTCACAGCGCAGCGGCGGGCCGCCGTCTCCGCACCTCACCTGGGCTCTGGGGGCTTCTCCTTGTGGAGCCAGCCCTTTCTGCCACGTGAGAACAGCAGGTAATGACTTTCAAGAGTTTCTCGAAGGCCCCAGATTTCCCTAAAATGGAGCTCGGAAACGCGAGGACTGAAACAGGGAGGAAGGAGAGAAGCGTTAACACTCAACACAGAGCAGCGAACAATTTTCTTACATTAAAAAAAAAAAAAAAGCAAAAGCAGCTACGGAGTGGCAGCAAGACAGCCTCGTGTGAGAGCTGGAACCTTCACAGGGGGCCGAGGCTAACCACGCTGACTCGGCACCATCAGATCTTCATTTTCCGAGCACGGACGACCAGACGCGTCACTGCTGGGTCAGACCGGACAAAATCACTTCTCTTTCTGATTTCTTTAGTTTCCTCACTTGCGAAAAAATGAAATAGATGAACCCAATGCCCTCTTAGGGCCCTTGTAAGTACAAAAATCCCACCACTCTTAAGATTTAAAATCCGCCTATTGTGTGAGTGAACTCTGCCTTCCACCAAAAGCAACAGAAGAAAACCTCAAGAGCTCATCGGGAGCAAAGCAAAGAAGCCAAAAAATAAGCACAATTTGGTTCGGGATGGGCTCATCTCATAGAAGAACCCAGGTGGGAGGGGGCCAGGATGGGGCCCGGGGAAACCCCAGACACACTAAGCCCCCCCCCCAGAGGAAGCCGAGACTTATTCCTGGTACATTCTGAGCTTAAGGGACTCCTCTCCCCCCCCAGGTTAGTTTTTCTCCATTATACATTTCACAGGTTGTCACCTCCCTCTGCACAGAACCATCATCCTCAACCACAAGTGACTCTGACCCCCAGGGGCCGTCTGGCAATGCCCAGAGAGATTCCGTCAATGCACAGGACAGTCTTCCCTAACAAAAAAAATATTATTTGGCCCCATTGAAAAACTCTGCCATAGAATGTAACGCTCATGGGGTCAGGAAGTTTTGTCTGTTGTGTTTGCTGCTGTGAACCCACTGCCCAGAAGAGCATCATGAACATAGTGGATACTATAAATGGTGTTAAGGCCGGGCGCGGTGGCTCATGCCTGTGATCCCAGCACTTTGGGGAGGCCGAGGCAGGAGGATCGCTTGAGGCCAGGAGTTTGAGACCAGCCTGAGCAACATAGCAAGACTCTGTCTCTAGAAAAAAGAAAAAATTAGCCAGGTGAAGTGGCACATGCCTATAGTCCCAGCTACCTAGGAGGATCGCTTGAGCCCAGGTGTTAGAGGTTACAGTGAGCTATGATCACCTACTGCACTCCAGCCTGGGTGACAGGTGACAGAGTGAGACCCTGTCTCAAAAAAAAAAAAAAAGAAAACAATGCTGTTGAAAGGCATGAACGCATACCTAGACGGCGGGCTGCTTCCCAGTAGGCCTGGAGAGCTGCTGAGCCGCGTGGGCAGGACTCTCCCTCACCCGAGACAGAACTGGCTCAACCAAGCGCTCCCCGCAGGGCTCCACGGGCCACGTGGACTAGGCCATTCCGTTCCTAACAAGTCATTTACTAAAGGGACCGCAAGGGGAGGAGCACGTGGCTGAGATGCACTGCAAAGGCTTGTTCTGCGTCAGGAGCGTTCCGCATGTTTTTCCTGGTAGCATTTCTCAGGGAGGCTAGAGGAACCGTCCTCCTGGGCTCCAAACAGGAAAGGCCCGTTTTGTTAGTGAAGGCAGTTGAAGGTGGGTCACCTCCCCACCCATGACTGAAGGCGTGGCTGGAATTCCGCAGGGGTCAGGGCACTGACCGGGGCTTCACTGAGCAGATGTCAAAAGCAGCTAGAAGAAATCTCCGCAGCAGAGCGCCAAGAGACAGTGTCTGTGAGAGCTGAAGATCACTCACTGTGATCTCGAGCAGAAAATAAAGCGGGCAATGCTGAGAATAAAACACCCTCTGGCCACCGGCTAACTCAGCGTTCTGGGCCTTTGACTCCCTCTCTTACCGTTCCAAAGGTCTGCAAGTTATTTAATAAGCTTAATCTGTGAAATGCTTTCAACATCCAACCTGTTTGTGCATCGGGCCCTAACCAGACCTGACCAGTCATCAGGCACTCAGAATGGCCAAACGGTGACACCTGTTGGATGTTTGCTAGGGACTTAAGTATTCTAAGGACTTGAAACGCACTAACTCAGTTCAAACCCCACCACAGCCCTAGGAGGTTGGTGTGGTCACTATCCCCATTTCACAGATGAGGAAATGGAGGTTTGGGGCACGCAGCTTATAAACCGTAAAGCCAGGATCGGAACCCAGACCTTCCGGTTCCAACCCGCTGTGTATGCTGTCCGCAAACCTAGCGGCACGGGAGCTCTGAGTTAGACGGGGAAAAGAAGAGAGGAAACAGGTAGGAAGCAACCAACAGTAAAAGGCCCTGGTGCTGGGCCACGCTGCCTGTCAGGTGAGGCAGACGCGGGCCCGGGTCGTGGCACCGTGTTGTGTTTCCACGCCGTATAAAATGCTCTTCTGTGAATGTCACTGCGTGTTGGTGCGATGAAAAGGCTGATAAAATTTAAAGCCCGCTCCTAATGTGGAAATTTTCACTTAGCGGCCAAGTTCCCGTCACTACGGGTTTTAATCTTTATGGCGTCTGCAGCAGGACTGGCCCGGCATCTGGTTCTTTTGCTAGGAGCCGCTTACACAGGGGACAGAGCAAGATGAGCCCCAAACTACCTAAACAAAAAGACCCGTGTCAGGAGAGGAAGAGGAAAACACCCTTATCTTTCATCCCCATGGCAGGATGTCCGTAAGAAAGATCAGACAGAGGGGCCCTGGGCAAAGGGGAAAAGGAACTAACTCAATACCTGAAACGTTCTCGTGGGTGGTTAAGAGAAATGGCTTTGGCGTCGACAGCCTCCAGGTCCCACCGTTTCACTGTCTTTAGGGAGTTTATTTTCTCTCTCAATCTCAGTTTCCTCATCTGTGAAATGGGAACAGTAAGTATCTGCCTCACAGAGCTGTTCTGAGACTTCAATGAGATGGAAACAAAAGTTCCTAGCACAGGGGTCATGACAGAGAATGCTCAGATCATGTTCGTTCTTATCATTAACATGTAGCAAAAGTTTCTGCAGAGAGCATCGTCCGTTCCGGCTCACAGGGTAGCAGAGCGTCAGCCAATTTAAGTGACTTGCCCGGGATGACCGAAAATCAGAACCAGCTTTCGAACATGTCCCTTCTTCAAAGCCCACTTGCTAACTCCTAGGACACCCACGCCGGATGGTAAATTCTTCAGGGACATTCTACCCTGCCGGACTGATGCCTGCAATCCAGGAGAGAGGTTTCAACCCCTCACGAGGACACAAAGGAACAGGTGTCGGCTGGGCACTGTAATCCTAGCACTTTAGGAGGCCGAAGTGGGAGGATCACTTGAGGCCGTAAGTTTGAGACCAGCCTGAGCAACACAACAAGAACCCGTCTCCACAAAAAAATAGAAAAACTTAGCCAGGTGTGGTGGCACGCATCTGTAGGCCCAGCTACTCGGGAGGCTGAGGCAGCAGGATCACCTGAGCTGAAAGTTGCAGTGAGCTACGATGATGCCACAGCACTCTATCCCGGGCAATAGAGTGAGACCCTGTCCCCCACCCCCCCCAAAAAAAATATAGGCATCATGACTTTCCAAACCAGGTGAGTCATTGGGTGGGATCAGTGAAAAAAACTAACATTTTTGGAACTGACTTCAAAACACGGGTTTGTAAGACCGTGATGGAGCCCAGGTGAGGGCACAGGAAGAGTCTGGATGAGAGAGAAAGCCCACGCTCGCACGGGTGGAGGAGAAACTGCAGGAAAGCGTAGTGTTTATCGGAATTACGCCAGCCCGCTACCCACAACAAAAGCGGACAGAATGGTGAGCCTCACTCATCCTCACCGTGCTGAGCGCCTAACTCCCCAGCTCCGAAGCACGGTGCGCTTATCCCACGACCTGCTACCTGCCCGTCTGTGCCGACACTGACTATGAACTTACCAAAAAGAACACTGGAAAGGGGGAAGGGAAGGGCCTTGATGGAACTGATCGCAGACCATACGATGCCTGATTACAGACATCCCACCGGACATTAAGCAACGGGAGAAGTTCGGGAAGGAAGAAGAGAATGTGTCTCAAGGACATCTCGGATTTCGAGCAAGGCCAGAGACCAGAGGGAACAAGTGGCGTGGGCAAAGGCGAGGGGGCGGGACGTGCCGTGTGTGCGGAGAGCGTGCGCTGCGAGCTGGAGCACAGGGTGGGGGGCTTTGAGCATGGCGGGGCGCAGCGAAGACGGGAGATGCTTAAATGCACGTTTGTGAGCCGGAGAACGATGGGCTCAGATCTGCGTCTTAGTAAAAGTGAACACTGGATATCGGTGACGGCCTCTAGACCAGATCAGTGAAGAGTCTTCCTGGCAGAACTAAGCGGGCACTGGGTTCTACGCCCTGCCCCTTACCCTCGCTACTCTGCGACCCTGAGGAAGCTGCTCGGCTTCTCTACGCCTTTGTTTCCTCAGGCATAAAACAAGGACGATGATAACCCTGCTCACTCACCCAGAGAGCTGTGGGGATGAACCACGATAAGAAGACGTGATGTGCCTGGCCAGGTGTCTGGCACATCGACCGTTACTGCAGGCGATGGCGGGGCTGGCGGTGACAACGTTGATGGCGGCAATGAGGATGGTGGTGACGATGGTGCTTTCATCTAAACCTAGAGCCCTGCCATCCAGGAAGGCTTTTCTGCTGTCAACCTGAGTATTCCACGGCTACGGTTTGAGCTGCTTCTCCCCCGTCCACAGACACAGACACCAACCCTGTTCTTTATGCAAAGCCTGGCGGGAAAAGCTTGCTCCGACACTGCCACGCAGGTACCGCCCTTGGATGCCGAGTTTTCCCTGTGTGCGCAGTGGAGACTACCGTGCTACCTGCCTGTAGAGACCAGATGAGTTAGTGTTTGTTATGCGCCGAGAACAGAACTTCGCACACTGTGAAGACCTGATGCGCGTTAGCTATTAACCAACACTCAGCACTTAACCTGACCGTCGTGAGATGTCACACAACTGCCCCACAGTGCTGCAGCCCTGGGCCACGTGTGCCCACACATCCACAAGGCCACGGCGTGGGATGCAGCTAGATGTCCCATCTTCCTCTCCTGGGGACAGACTACTTCTGATTTCCCCAGTCACTCACGAGGCCTTTCTGTTTCCAAAAAGCCAATCTGTCTGAGGGCTGTGTCTAGCATTCCCAGTCACACTAATTGTGAGGCTTACCCTCCAAGACAGAAAACCCAATGTCTTTTGCTGGTCAAAGTGAAAGTGATAACAGCAATGTGTTCGGGTATTTGGACGCCCGGCCGGTGAAGCCACTTCATCCTGATGAATTGCGACATGTGGAAATCAATCCAGGTCACTTAGGAGAACAGCTTGGTATTTGGTGTCCAAACGAATCACTGCTAATTTATTACTGGCTATTTGATTAAACACACAAGAAGGCAGTGAGTCGATGCAGAGTGTCTGTGGGCGCACTGTCCCGTGGCTCTAATATTCCACAAAAAATAAGCCATCCCTGAGCATTCTAAAACTACCCATGTGGTTTATCCTTATTGCACTTGATTTTTTTTTTTTAAGTCTTGCTTTTCTGCAGTCTCTGAGAAATTCTCAGGAAGTCAGCCAAAAATAAAATATAACGTCCAGAAGGAGTGGGAGCTACACATTAAACTTGAACCTCAAAGCCGCCAGTTTTAACCTCTCCATCTGAAGTCACTCCACCCCACACTTCACGTTTAATATTCTTTACATACCATGCCACCACGTGCAAACGGATATTTGATTATGTGTCTGTTGTCCATCTTCCAGACGTGTGGAAAGCCACTGGAGAGCTACAAACCAGTCCAGATACGTCAACACATGAACCCTCAGCACAAAAGCAGGCAGTAACTGGGGAGGGGCAGGACCAGGCTTGGCTGGATTAAGACCCCCAGCCACCCCCAGGGGTCTCTCCTGTTTCTCATTTCCACATGAAACTTGCCTCAAGCCGACAGGCTGTCAGAAAATATCTCAGGATGGCTACTGAGGAGATTCCAGGCAGCTTTTACTCTATCATCTTCACAAGTTGTCATAAAGTAGGAGGAAAAGTGACTTGCAACTTCTAATGCACAGTGGTCCATACACACGCACACGCACACACACATACATGCACACGCACATGCATATGCATGCACACACACACGCACACCAGCTTTCCTTCTGAATGTCAGGATATCATGGAGGTAGCTTAGCAAAGATAAGGAAGAAGCAGCTTGCTTGTCCTGCACCCTGGTTATGAGATGGTCCACCCCATCTCTTCCACCCAGGACCTCCCTGAGGTTGCAGCCATGGTAACGAACCTCAGGTGTTCCCGTTTTTCTGACATCACTGTCTCCTGCCGACCCTGATGGGCAGAGCAACTGTCACCCATGTTCTGACTGAACAACGTCTGAGTGTCATGGGCTCTTTCAAGCGCCATCCCTCATCCTGAAGAAACTAGAAAACCGATCCATGTAAAAAACTGGGAGTGGCTGCCAAGGGTGTGGTCTGCCTTGGTGGCATCTCTCCAAGTCCCTGTCTGGGAGGTGAGGTGCCTGCACAGGACGACTGAGCACGGACTAGGGGAGTGAGGACACTGGGACTGCTTCTCAAAGTCTACTGGACAGCCTGGCCACGCCCTCTGCCCAATACATTTGCTTTCCATGTCACAACAAGCCTTCCTGTGGGTGTAAGTAATAAATCCATTCTTTAGGTGACAGGTAGCTGTGATTACACTTTTTGCTTTTGGCAAATCCACAAATTGCCTCACGTGACAGAGAAGGGAGTGAATGAACCTAATACTAGAAGAAGGACTCATTTCCTTAGCAACCAGGAAGAAACCGGAAGAGAAGGCCGTGTTAAATACCATTGGATGGAAATACTTCTGTATCCCAAAGAAGAGACACAGGCATGTTATACAAATGAAAGCGATTATTATTCTTTTTCTTATTAGATCAAAGACAATGAGATAATCCAAGAAGGGAGGCAGAAGGACAAATTCAGTGGGAGGAAACAGAAATTCAATCCAGGGAGACAGCACCATCAAATGGCCGAGGAGACACCGTGGGCGGGGAAGGAAAGAAACTCTCTTCCCTGCTATTTTTAACAACTATATACTGAGTACTTGGCACAGTGGGTAAAACGGATAAAACCACACCTGGCTCACAGCCTGGTGTCAGTGACAGACAGAAACACAAATAAAGCGTGGTAAGAGACCAACAGTGGATTGACGGTTACCAAGAGCTGGAGTGGGAGGTAAGAAAAGGGACGTGACTGCTAAAGGGTGCGTGTCTTTAGGCCTCATGAAAATGTTCCAAAACATATTGTGTTGCTGGTTGCAGAACTCTGTGAATATACTAGAAACCCCTGAATTACATACTTTAAATGAGTAACCTGTATGGCATCTGAATTGTATCTCAGTAAAGCTGTTATTAAAAACAGAACCCAAACCAGGAGCAGGGGAGTGTGGCCAGCTGCCTACTGAGCCAGCTCTCGTACACCCAGAGCATGAGTCCCCAGCCCCTTCAGGTTAGAGGAACCCCACTAACCACCCTGGAAGTGTGTGATCCTCTGATCCCAACTCCAACCGCTGGGGTCCTCCTGTCTCCCCAGCGGCCCCCTGCTCTCCTCCTGCCCCTAGAGGATTTCTCTGCACGCTCCTGGTTGTTCCACGGTAGCCCTGATCCCAGCACCTGCCCTCAGAGCCTGATCTAACACATAACCAAAGTTGACAAGGCCAAGAGGTTCTTCGCTGAGTCCTAACCCCAGCAGTTCCGCTATATAGGAAACAGGCAGCTTTCTCGGGCAGCTGTCTGACTTCTAAGCAGAACTGCTAGACGCCCCAGGTCCTACTTGACATATAACTGCAGACCTCCAATTTCCACACTTGGCCACGGATGGTGTCCCCGGAAATAAACTCGGATGGAGCAGAAATAAATCTGTTCCATCAACTCTTTCTTCGTTCTGAATGATGAGAGGTCATTCTGACCTTGCCATGAGCTCAGGAAGAACTTTGCCTGGGAGCCAGAGACAAAACGAGCGCTGAGATTTCCAAGCTTCTCACCCTGGAAATAAAAGACAGCCGACAAAAGACAACCTTCCCCATGTCCTCACACCCGGCAGCACCGTGTTGGATGAGTGAATAAACTAAGGAATGAACAGGTGACAGGTGAAATTAGGTCCTGGAGAAGAATTAGATTGGATGGGACGCATTGGGAAGAAAAATTTCCATTAATTCCGGGGTCATAATCTTAAATTTAAGTTGTAAAAGAAACGAAAGACCATGGTCTTTGAGTAATTTCTACTAAAATACATCTGAAGGTAGAACAAATGACCCTCCCGCCCCGAATGAAGGGAGGAGATTGTCCGGTAAGGACTGAGGACCCTCACGGAGATAAGGGAATTAGGAGAATATCTACGGCAAAGAGAATGAAGGCACATGATTGGTAATAATCATCATCCAAAGGTCTGATACTGAAACAGGATTGAAAATGCATTCGAGACCTTGTTCTGTCCCCTCCCTTGGTGTCTGCCATGGCCTGACATTTGCATAATGGCTTTCTTTTGTACTTCCTCCCCCCAACTAATTAAGTTAGAATTCCTCCGTTAAACACATCTGCTCCCAGAAATGTCTCTGAGTCGGGAAAGGAGAAGAATGTATGTTTCCCCACTGTCTGGTATTCAGAATACAGAATGAAGAATTTTTGAGTTTGTGAAGAAAAAATACTTAAATGGAGCTACCTGTTCACTTTTTACCCAAGTCTGCTGACAACTAATGATAACTATCTGAATGAGATTTAGAATTAGTTGGAATTGATAAATATTTCAATTTGTGGAAAAAAAAAAAAACTGAGTTTAACCATGGACTGCAGAGGAGTCTGCTCATATTTCTTGGAAACATTCATGTGTAAGATCGGCCCCCCACTCCCAAGGACTAAGGATCGGGCAGCAAGCCACCCACTTCCCCCGACTCCCCACCCTCCCTGCCTGACAGTCCCAGTGTTGTACCGGGAGCAGGACAGAACTGACGGAAGAGACTTGGGGATTTATGAAACACCACATTGCAATAAAACCTTCAGGAAATTCCCTTTGTGTGAGGCTTAGTCTTGGCGTTACCCATTTCTCCGGCCACAGGGCTTAGCCAGGCAGCTATGAAATCTCCTGTCACCTGCGAGCCAAAATGCAATGCACAGGACAGCAGGACCCGGGCACCTGCGTTGCCTTTAAGGACGGAATAACTCCTCTGTCCACCAGCCGGGGAGGACTGGGTGACAGCGTCAATTGCCACAGGGAAGACAAGCACGACAAGGACTGGTCTGCTAGGTTTGGCAGCGTGGAGTTCACAGGTATCTTGCCCAGAGGAGTCCAACGAGAGTCACGCTGTGGTAGGTCGAGACAAAAGACGACGTGGAGCATAGACTACTCTCGAGATGTTTGGATAAAAGTGAGAGAAGAAAGGCAGAAGGTGAAAAATCACTTATTCAGTAAACACGGCACCCACCAAATGCAAGCACCACGTCAGACCTAGAGGGAGTGACGAACATTTGACAAGAGATTCAAAGACATGCGGGAATCCCGGACCCTGCCCTCCCCGAGCTCAGAATACAGAAGAGTGAAACAGACACCTGGGTAGCTGTCACGTAGCGAGATATCACAGGAGGAGGGGGGAGGTTTGGGGGGTTGTTTGTTTTTAATAATCCAAGGGGGAAAAGGAGAAAATTGATAGAGCAACTTCCAGAAGAAGAGCAGAATCCAGGTTCCAGATGGAAGGCCCCATCAGAGCAGGGCCCAGGCTGAGTTCAGGGAGGGCTCCCCAGAGCCCTGTGACCAAGCCCCAACCCCGACAGGGCTTCTCAGCGGCGTGGGTTTCGCTGACCTGCAGAAACCCTGTGGCCTTGTTTTTCTCCCATTTTAAGAATATGTAAATAAGTTCATTTCCTGATTTATTATCCTGCCAGCTGCCATATTTCAGATTTGAGGATCATAGCTACACCAGATTACAAAAGAATGGCTCCTAAATCAAAGTTTATTATGGCCCTGAAGATGTAGCTAATAGAGTTTATAAATCAAAAAGTACATAAACCATGCTTAAGTAAGCTCAGAACCAGGATGGGGGTGTGTCGTTGCCCCTGCTTAGTGGCCAGAGACTTTGCCCAGATGTCTCCATGTTTGATTTTTTTAGCTAAGGGCTCCATGGGGTACATGAACCTGCTTTGCTACTCCGGAGTAGGAGGAGGACTGATCATGTATCAAAAGCTTGGATTTCCTCAGGGCAACTCATGACCGACCCCCAGTCCAGCCCTGCGCCCTTATGAGCATAAGTGCTGTGGGTTTGAGGTATTTCACAAAACACTCAGAGTCCGGGATCACCCCCGTCACACCCACCTGGCATGCTGCACACACCTGGGCCCAAGACTTGTGGATTCCAAATCTAAGGTGGTGCCACGGATGGTGCATTCCAGCACGTTCTCCAGGCGTCTCTTTCAGACGCTGACCTCTGGGAGCTCCTGCTCTAGGGGTCTCACACCTGTGCACTCTCATTACTGCACCTCGAATGAGCCCAAATGACACACCTGGATGTGAACTGAGGGCTTCGGCCAGAGAGCTACAAAGACAGACCCTCTGCACCCTGAGGATGCCGCCAGTCTCGGGGTCCCGCCCCACCCAAGTCTGAGACGACGCCGGAACAGAGCCAAGGAGCCTGCCCAAGACTGAGGCCCTTCTCAATGGTCACGTTCAGAATCCCCTTGACAAGGAAAGGGAAGGGACCGATTCTGACAGTCTACTGTGCACCAGGCCCTTTGTAAATACGTTAGGACAGGGTGGGGAACCTTTTCATGTTGGAAGGCCCCATTAATTTAGCTGTAATCAAATAAGGCTGCATTCAAGAAACTTTAATTATACTTAAAAATATACATTATTTTATAAAAATCTACTATGTACTTAATAATTTCAAAAAATGCACTGACCTCAAAAAATGAAAATTATTTGTTAATTTTAAAGCTAACTAACCTCTTAATGACTTTGTTGTGTCTGCTTTTTGTTGGAAAGCATTTGAATATTTGGTTGCAGCATGGAGGTCCACAGTTTCAGTTGATCCTCTAGATGGGCATCAGTCATTCGTGACCTTAAGGGCGTCTTGATTTGGGTTAGGTAGGAGAATGTAGATTCACAGCAATAAGCAGGTGAAAAGCAAGAAAGCATTTTGGGGACATGTTGCCAAAGGTGTAGGTTTTTTACTACATTTGTCCATATTTCAATTGGATCTTTCTTAGCATCAATGACTTTAAAATGTCATCTACTAGGAGTTCAATCAATTCCATCTGTTGTTCTTCAGGTGCCTTGGTGATATCAACTAGGTGAGCCTGAAATACTAATTGGAGTGTGATGTCATGATTCTCGAAGTCAGTGAACCTTTCATTGTATTCTCCAATTAATACATCTATAATAGCTGCGTATTATTCAAATGATTCACATATATCATCCTGCTCATCAATGACCTTTGCTAATGACTGGGGAAAATGTTCACCCAAAATTTCCTTTTCAAGAAGTGTTTTGAAAAAAGATAGCTTTTTTAGAAATACCTAGATTTTTTGCCACATCACATATAGACTGTTTTACCTTGCAAAGAAATTTTCATTTTGATTTGACACGATATCGCACAGAAATGCTGCATTCCTATAGAAATCTTCTTTCAAAAATTCACTTCGCTGATTCTGTTCTTCATAAAATTTAATTATCTGTTTTTCCAGAGATAAAATCTTGGTTAACACCTGTCCCCGTGATAGCCAACACACTTTAGAATGATACGGCAAATCCACAGTGAATGCCTCATGGTTCAACTTTAGCATGTTACAAAACTGACCATGTGTGTTGAATTTGCACAAATATAGTTAACAATACTTAAAATTTATTGCAAAGTGTCACTTAAAATAGAAGCTTTAGCACACAAATTTTACTGATGATACTACAATGAAAAGAGCATCTGGATTTGTTATTACTATTTTAATCTGTGCAATAAACCCTTCATGTTTTCCTGTCATGGAAGGTGCTCCATCTGTACATACACTAAATTTACCAAATTCTGTCCGACTTCACGACATTTGTCTAGAAAGTTATCAAAGATATCTATTCCCTGTGTTCTATTTGCAAGAGTGCCCAAAGCAAGTAACTCTTTGTAGCAAAGAAAATCTTCTGTTATGACCCAAGCAAAGTATAAAACCTATGCTGAGTCAGTAGTATCAGTTGATTCATCCAAAGTCATCGAATACTATATATTTTTCCTTTTAAAGTATCGCATGAAGTTATTCTGTTAAGTTGAAGGCTACTTCATGCTGCCGATCAGTTATGGTTCTCCCTGAAAGAGGCAGTTGTTTGTAGTCTGAAATGTTATTGGGGTCTAAGCATCCTACAACTTCGACCATGCATTCTTTCACCATTTCTACATCACTGAATGGCTTCCCTTTTTTCTCCAGTATATAAGCTACTTTATAAGTTGCTTCAGTGGCATTATTTCCAAGTCTTATTGTTGCTTGAAATATCGTCTTTTCATCTTTTAATTTCGGCAATACAACCTTTCACACCTCTCCCTCTAATTTAAAATATCTGTGGTCCTTATGAGTGTTACAATGCTGATGAGCATTGAACTTCTTTAATGTTGACATTGCAGTATCACAAAGCAAGTAAATTCTCTTATCTTTAGCAGAAAGATAATATTGCAATTCCCAATCCTCATTTTAAAAAATCTGTTTTCTTCCTTTAGCGTTCTCTTGATCTTCTTTGACATGATGGGCTGTTGAGCAGACAGAACTAAAAAATACCGTCGAGCTGTGCAACTATTCGCAAATTCCACTTCAGACAGAAACACAGGGCACCACTGTCAAAAGCTGACAACACACTGGCGTACTCGACCCCACAAACTCTCGCCAAGCAGCCTCATGGGGCAGTGGTGCCAGTCAGGTGGGGGAAGTTAGAACTTAATCATGAGTATAGCAGCCGTCAATTTAGCCCTTATGGCTCACTAATGTTCTAATTGTGCCGGTCAATCTGGGAAGACTATTTCATTGAAACTTATTTTATTCTTTGGTATTTTAAATATGCTCATTTAAAAAAATAAAAATATAAAAGACGAACAGAAATGTATTAATAAAAGGAATTTTATTAAATGCTGTCAAAAGGCCGCACTTAAGGAGCTAGAAGGCCACATGTGGCCTGAAGGCGGCAGGTTCCCACCCCTATCTTAGGGGATTCTCTGGTCACAAAGGTAGTTCGCTCGGGCTACAAGTCTTCAAATGTTTCTGAGAACCAGACTGTGCGATGCCTTGGGGCCTTTGCACAGGCTTCCCCGTCTCTTTCTCCCACACTTGCCATGTCTGCCTCCTTCTCATGCTTTGGTTCTCAACGACAAGTTGCCTCCCTGTCCCCCACACGATCCACTCCTCCCCTTACTCCTCTCTGCAGCACCTGCTCGTTTCTTCGTATCACACATCACAATGTGCAATCATTCCCTGTTTTGTTTACCTTTTTATTACCTGTCTGTAAGCTTCACAAGGCCACGTAAGCCTCGTCCGCCTCACTCACCATTGTACCCCTCACATCCACGTCATGTGAAGTGCCAGGTGGATAGCAGAAACTCAAAAATCATTTTCGAAATCTCAAAAATTCAAAGTAATCTGGGGAAATTCTAGCTTCGGCAAAGCTGAACAAGTTTCTTCCCTGCAAAAATCCTCAGAGCCTTTAAGATACTGATATGAATTGTTGCCAACAAGAGGGAAATAAATGCAGTATACAATTTCTCAAACTTATTTGGATAGAGAACATCATTTTTTTAAATGCCATCTTTCTTTCCACGGACCTTCCTGCGCATCTCACATCCCAAGGAACACTCTTCAGGAAGCATCGCTTCAAAGATTATCAGTATGTGAGGTGCCCGAGGGTGACACTCAGTACGTAGTCCCCAATTCTCCCATGAGGGAAGGGCTGGCACCCTCCCAGGCACTGCCAATCACCCCTCAAGTCAACAGCACCCCTCAAATACGCAGGCAGCGTCGTGGAGAGCTGTCACATCCTACATTCCAACAAGCAGAGAGCGTTTTTGTTTTCTTTTTTAAGTTTTAGAAAAAATGGGGAAAATAAGATAAATACTTTCCCATTCTCTGAACTAATGTCAAATGACCTGGAAACGTTGCCTCTGGGAGCTCAAGCCATAGAACAAAGTAGCATTTCATCTTCCTCGTCTGACAGCTCAATTTCAGCAGCCACCGGGCAGGGTGGGCAAGCCCCCACCAGAGCCAATCACGAATGTCACCGTTTACACCGAGATCCCTTTGATAACACTCTCTGTGGATGGCAGGCTTGGAACTGTTCTTTAGGCAACGCAAAACCTGCATTGATATGACCAGGATCCCTCTGCAGTCTCTACCTACGTGACCTCAAGAGGGAAGTGTGTTCTTTAACTAATGTGTGTGCTTTCATATTTTCTCAACGTAAATTCTAACACTCTGGCTTGGGCATAAATCACAATAGAATAGAGAGACAGGGTCTCTCTAACAAACCTGTCTGTATAGTTAAAAACCTTCCCTATGGCTATCCTCAACACTGACTTCAAGAGAACTACAACTATGTAACAAGTTCCAAACTTATAGTAACTTTCAATTCTACAAAACTATCTTATCCACTGAATTGAAACCATGTATATTCATAGCTGGAAGTGGCGTGACCCAGGCAAGAGGGACTCCTACCCTGTGCCCTGAGCTTTAGAGAGCCCCACATGTCACGAACATTTAACAATAAATTTATTAAAGAACATGTAAGCACTTCCATCTTCTGGGATTCGACTGTCAGACTGATTCAGCACAATGTGTGACCATGAACATACGAGCTCTTATGACGAGCACCATGGAAGGCCCAGGGAAATACATCTCTGCCCACTGTCCTTGAATCAGGAGGCAGCCACAGCTGGGAGTGGTGGCTCATGCCTGTCACGTCAGCACTTTGGGAGGTTGAGGTGGGAGGATCGCTTGAGCCCAGGAGTTCAAGACCAGCGTAACAAGGCCCTATCTCTACAAAAATGACGGCAGCACCAACAGCCCCTGCTGCGTTTTCAGCCTGGGAGGATGGAGAAAGCAAGCGCTTGTGGGAGCAGGTCATGAGGTTAGAGCTCCAGAGACAGCTGCTTACCCCAACCCCAAAGAAAAACACCCTCAGTTCTCAAGAGGTTAGAAGGGAAATTGAGGCAAGGGTGAAAAGAGAAAGCTCCCAGCAAGCAGGACCCAGAGTTGCCTCCACAGAGTTCCCTGAGGTTTTCATATGCAAGGGGGACCATTTCACAGCCACAGGCCAGAAACAGAGACACCCGGGGCCTTCTCACGGCTTAACCCTCCCTTGTTCTCTGGCTGTGGCTTTCAAGAATGTATATGTGATGTGCCACTTTCTTTAAAGATGAGCCCTTCATTCTGAGGTCACGACAGCCCCATGTATTTGGTGTGACGATGCCCTTTGAAAATAAAGTGACAATTCTTTATTAAAATGAAAGCATGAGTTACGACTGCCATTGCTGATTTGTTCATTCTTACGTCCTTATTCAGAAAAATAACATCATTTATCTGAAATGTGGTTCATGGACTCTTGGTTTAGTGACGGTAGCAAAACGAAGGGCAGGT
Source organism: Cheirogaleus medius (assembly GCA_008086735.1). Lineage (NCBI taxonomy): Eukaryota > Metazoa > Chordata > Mammalia > Primates > Cheirogaleidae > Cheirogaleus > Cheirogaleus medius. The sequence goes on along the minus strand of VBSM01002153.1, from coordinate 3,069,280 downwards.
GCCACCATTTGGTGTTCCTGGGATCTCGCAGCTCCGTCCCCCTCCTCCCGTGCTCCTCTCAAAGGCTCTCCTGCACTTGGCTCTGCAACGTCGCCCGCATTGAAAATGCAGATTTGTTCCAACGCGACTGGTACATTAGGGAACAATCTGAGCATAACATTTTGCGTTTGCTTATGCATGATTTCATCTTCGAGGAACGCTCGGAGAACACGGCTTTCCGTGTTCAATTCTGTAACCAGCTGAGCTGGGATGCTAAGAAATATGCAAAATGCATGCCTGTGTGCACGCGGTCACACACACACGCAAACATCTCCCGGCTCCCTCAGTTCCCCCATGCGGTGTACAGGCCACACCCATCCATACCGGGGTTACAAGGTCCCCTCCGATTTCAGATAACAGCCTCCACCACTCGCAGCAGCTCACAAACCACGGTCCTTCGGACACCCACCTCCACACCAAACCGCAGGTATTTTTCAAAGTCAAGTGTGATATTTATTGCACTGTGTATGTATTTCTTAATGACTTGACGTATACTAAACTCTGCTGTTTTTATTAAGTTTCTACCTTTTTTTAAATGTCTCACTGATGAAGTTTTCGAATGTTGTGATTCAACCCCATTTTTCCCATCTGCTACCCAGTTACCAGCTGGGGACGCAGAAGGGAAAGCAGAGTGCACCCAAGATCGGTCAAGCCCAGAGAGTGGAAGGAGACAGAGGTGCCCGCAGACTGGAGAGAAGGTTCCAGGGCTCTCCCAACCATCGACTGCACTTTAGTTCCTTCTCAATGATTTTGCCATTTGCTCACGGCCGCCTTAGAAACAGCCACCTGCGAGGCGCAGGCAGAGGGGGAAGCAAATGCCATAGCTGCTCCCGAGCAAATCTCAGGACGCTGGGCTCCTCCAGGAGACGTCCGGCACAGGATCTGCCTGCCGCTGCTTCATGGCCAGCACAGATCGTCAGAAGCTATTTCAGCATCCCTATGAGATAAAGCCACCTCTCTTCGCTATTAATAAAAGACAATTTTTGGGAAACAGCAAAGAGGAGGTGTAAAACATGGAGGACATTTTTTCCTGGCAGAATCACCCTTTTGACTCCTCCATCTTCTTCTTCGTCCTTGGCCCCAACCTATTCTCGCCTGACCCACGAGCTACTCGGGTGTTTTCATTGAGAGAAGGTTTACTTTAGTGTTCAAGTGTTCAGCTTGTTAGGTGTTGACATATACATACATCTGGGCATTTTCACCACCCTCAGGGCAGTGAGATGCCCATCATCCCCAACAGTTTCTTTGCACCCCTTTGTATTCTACCCCTCTCCCCCGTGCCACCTGCCACCCCTGTCCCTAGGCAACCGATGATCTGCTTTCTGTCACTATAGATTAATTTGCACTTTTTAGAACTCATAGAAGCCGGATCATATAGTACACAGTCTTTCTTATCTGGTGTGTTTCACTCTGCATAAGCCTTTGAAATTCATCCATGTGGTTGCATGTATCAATAGTGCATTCCTTTTATTGCTGAACAGTATTCCTTTATATGCATGTGCCACAAATTGTTTTCTCCATGCACGGACATTTGGGTAGTTTCCAGTTTGGAGCTATTACAAGCAAGAAAACCATAAACATCCATGCATATGTGTTTGGCCATATGCTTTCCTTTCTCTTGGGTAAATATCTCTCTGAGTACAATGGCTACATCTTATGATAGGTGCATGTTTAACCAGTTAAAAAACTGCCAAACTGCTCTCCAAAGCAGTTATATACCATTGTACACTCCCATAAACAGTGTGTGAGAGTTCTAGTTTCTCCCCATCCGTGCCAACACTTGGTGTGGTCAGTCTTTTTACCTTTAATCATTCTATTAGATGGGAAGTGGTATCTCATTGTGGTTTTAATTTATATTTCCCTAATGACTAATGATGTTAAACATCTTTTCATGGATTATTTGCCATGTATATCTAATCTACATACCAGATGGTGAAGTGTCTGTTCAAATATTTTATTATTGAGTTTTGACAGTTCTCTATCCATTCTGGATACAAGTCTTTTTCAGATATATAGTTTGCAAATATTTTCTCCCAGTCTGTGGCTTGTCATTCTCTTAACAGCGTTTTTCAAATAGGGTTTTTAATTTTGGTGAAGTTTGTTTTATTTTAATTTAATTTTTAGACAAGGTCTCGCTCTGTTGCCCGGGTTAGAGTGCAGTGGTGCAATCTCAAACTCCTGCAACCTCAAACTCCTGGGCTTGAGTGATCCTCCTGCCTCAGCCTCCTGGGTAGCTGGGACTACAGGGCTGTGCCACAATGAATGGATATTTTTTTCTGTTTTCCGGTAGAGACAAGGTCTCAATATGTTGCTCAGACTGATCTTAAACTCCTGGCCTCAAGTGTTCCTCTTGCCTCAGCCTCCCAAAGTGCTGAGATTTACAGGTGTGAGCCACCGCACCCAGCCTAATTTATCAATTTGTAATGGGTTTTGCTTTTGGTGACATATCTAAGAAACTTTTGCCTAACCCAAAGTCACACAGATTTCCCTTCTATGGTATCTTCTAGAAGGCTTACAGAGTTAGGTCGTACATTTGGGAGCATGATACATTTTCAGTTAATTTCTGTATATGCTGCAAGATATAGATTGGAGTTCATTTGTTTGTACATGGATATCCAATTATTTCAGCATCATTTGTTGAAAAGACCATTCTTCTCTAATGAGCTCTCTTTACTACTCCATTGATCCAAGAATCTATCCTGACGTCAATACTTCGCTGTATAGATTACAACAGCTTTGTAATAAATCTTGAAATCAGATGCTAGCCCTCGAATCTGTTCTTTTGTCAAAGTTGTTTTGGATACTCTAGGTCTTTCAGTGTCCATATAAATTTCAGAATCAGTTTGTAAATTTCTACCCTCAGAAAGAGCCTTGTTGAGATTGTGGTTTGGACTGCACTGAATCTGTAGATCAACTTGGAGAACTGACACCTTAACAATAGTCGGTCATTTCTGATTTGTAAACATCTTGCCCTTTCTTTGATTCCTTAATTTTTCTCATTAATGTTTTATAATTTTCAGTACACATACCTTATACAAACTTAGATTTATCCCTAAGTATTCCATATTCTTTGATGCTATTGTAGATGGTATTTTTTACTTCATTTTCCATTGTTTATTGCTAGTACACAGAAAAACAATTGCTTTTTATATAATGATCTTCTTGTCCCACAACCTTGCTAAACTCAAAGTTGCTCAAGATTTTTTTAAAGATCTTATTAGATTATCATATAAATCATCTTGTCATGGGTAAATAAAGACAAGTTTATTTCTTCCTTTCCTTCCTGGGTTTTATTTATGTCTCTTGCCTTATTACAGTAACTTATTTCACTACAATGTTGAATAGAAGTGGTAAGAACAGACATCCTTGTTTTGTCCCTAGTCTTAAGGGATTCTGTCTCTATTATGAAATAGAGGTTTTTCATAGTTTTTTAAAATCAAATTGAAGAAATTCCCTTCTATTCCTAATTTTTTGAGAGTTGTTTTTTTAAAAAATCAGGAATGGATGTTAGATTCTGATAAATATTTTTCTGTGTCCATTGAGACGATCATGTGATTTTCACTTTTTGTTTCTTAATATAACAATTTACACTGATTATTTTTGGATGTGAAAACAACCTAGCGTAAACCACTCTCGGCCATCATGTATTATCCTTTTTATACATGGTTGTATTTGGTTTGCTAAAATTTTGTTTAGAATTATTTGCATTTCTATTCATGAGGTATATAGGTGGGCAGTTTCCTTTACTTATAATTTCTCTGCCAGGTTTTAGTGTTAGGGTAACACTAAAATAAATTGGGAAGTATTCCTCCCTCTTCAATTTTCTGGAAAAGCTTATGTTGAACTTGTGTTCTTTCTTTAAAAAATGTGTTAGAATTTAATAGTGAAGCCATCTGGACCTGGATTTGTCTTTGTGGGAAGGTTTTTCACTATGAATTCAATCTTTAAAAATAGATACAGGGTTAATCAGGTTACCTATTTCTTCTTGAATGAGCTTTGGTAGGTTTGTATCTTCCAAGGAATTTATCTATTTCATCTATTTTGTCAAATTTATGGGCAGAAAGTTGTTCATCATGTTCCCTTATTCTTTTAAAGATACAGCTATGTCTTGTTTAAGATATAAATATTTCTTACATAAAGAAATATCTTTGATATTTGATACTGGTTTTTTGTCCTATCACTCTGGCTGGATATTTCTAAATTTATTGATCTTCTCAAAGAACTAGCTATTGGTTTTATTGATTTTCTGGTTTCTATTTCATTGATTTCCCTCTAATCTTTATTAGTTTTACTCACTTTGGGTTAAATTTGATCTTTTCATTCTAGTTTCCCAAGGTGAAATTAGAGAGCTTTCTTCTTGTCTAATTGGTGCTATAAATTTCCCTTTTAGCAGCATCCCACAAAATTTTCATATGTTGTCTTTTTATTTCCATTCAATCTTAAATCATTTCTAATGATCCCTTTGATCTCCTTTTTTATCTGTGGGGTTGAATGTGTTATTTAGTTTCCAGACACCCGGGGATCTTCCAGAGTTCCTTCTCTTGCTGATTTCTAATTTAATTCTATTGTGACCAAAGAACTTCTATAGTTACTGACACTGGTTTTATGAACCAGACTATAATCTTATTTTACCAAGTAAGATTTTTACCAAATAATATTTTGATAAATGTTCTGGGTGCACTTGAAAAAAAATCCATATTCTGTTGTTGAGTGAGGTGCTCTGTAAGTGTAAACTAGATCAAATTGGTTATATTGTGTGTGTCTTTTGTATACTTACTGTGTTTCTGTCTACTCTTTATATCAATTGTTGCAAAAGGTGTATTGATATACTAAACCATAATTCTGGATTTGACTATTTCTCCTTGCAGTTATTTCATGTCTAGTCTAGGTCTCCTTATACTTATGTTAGGTATTTTTGCTGCTGCTGTTGTTGTTGGCTTGTTTATTTTACTTGCTCCACTGTCTTTTCACTCACATTATTTTTGACAAGAAATCTGCTGTCACACTTAGCTTTGCTCCTCTGTAAGTAACATGTCTTTTTTTCCCTGTAGATGCCTTTAAATTTTCCTATCACCAAGTCTGAGCACTTGAATATGATGTTCCATAGTGTAGTTTTCTTCATGTCTCTTCCACCTGGTGTTCATTTAGCTTCTTGCTTCTCTGGGTTATGGCTTTCATTAAATGTGGAAACATTTCAGCCATTGTCTCCAAATATTTTTTTTCATTCCCTCCCTCTCTCATTCTTTTAGGGACTCCAGTGACACATATATTAGATTCCTTGAAGTTGTCCCAGAGATCACTGGTGGCGTGTTCATTTTTTCCATTATTATTTTTCTGTGTTTAATTTTGGATATTTCTATTACTATGTCAACATATTTACTAATCTTTTTTGTGTATGTGCAATGTCTAATCTGCTGTCGATCTCATCCATTGCATTTATATCTCAGATAGTGCAGATTTCTATGTCTAGAGTTTTGATTTGGGCCTTTTTCTATGCCTTCCATGTTTCTACTTCATTTTTTGAACATGTCCTTCTCTGCTAACTCTAACATCTGTGTCATTCTGTATTGGCTTCAGTTGATTTATTTTTCTCCTCACCAGGGGGCCAGTACCTGGTGCCGTGGGTGAGCACCAGGTACTGGCCCCTCTAATCCTTATGAGTAGCTCTTAAAATAATTTTTAACTGCTGAATTATGTTCCCTGGAATAGGTCATTGAGTGGACACTGAGGCTTATAAGACTCTGCCTGATTAATTAACATGGATGGTAAAGTATCAAATCACAGAACCTACAAAGAAATAAAGCATAACAGAGGCCTACTTTCTTAAAAAAAAAAAAAAAACTCATGGAACTAGTATTTCAAACTGACAGTTTTGACTCTCCCTGCTAAAAATCAATGCATCTATAAATGACAGTGGAAGTGTTGAGTGGTCTTTTTGTCCACTTAAAATCTGTCCTTCCATTGTTTTCCGAGACTGAGATGCAAGGTATCTGTATTCGGAGAAATCAATATCTGTGTTATTAAACTGAGATTGCTATAAGCAATTCATGGGCCGGCATACAAGAGGAGGTGGAATTAAGCTATATGGAGTCAATTACTCTTGACAGACATCCCACACTCTGGACCTGACAGCTACCATCATGTTCATAAGTCTGAAATAAGACCAGCCCTCAAGAGGCTGTTTCCTTTGGACAGCTTGAATAAATTCAGTATATATTCTGATGGCAACTGAACAGCAGCCCTTTGAAACAGGTCCCTGATTTGAACAGCAACGTTGTCCACAGAACATTCAACTAAGAGAGAGATGACCATGCCCATCCCTTCAATTCTGATTTTTTTAAAAAACTAAAATAGAACTCTTTGTTTTCCAAATGAAATGGAGATATAAAAATACAAAGAATTAGAGCAAGATACATCATAAAATTAGATGCTTTATTCTCTAACCCAGTGCTTCTTATCTTAAACGTACACCTAGAGATCATCTTAAGAATGCAGATTGGGATTCAGGACAATTGGGATGAGGCTGAGACTCTGCATTCTCAAAGCTCCCGTGGTGATTCTGATGTTGTCCACAGACAACACTTTTAGCAGCAAAGACCTAGAGTGTTTTTAAAAATTCAGAGTTCAGGATGTTAGCTCCAGAGATTCTTAGGCAATCATTCTCAAATCAGACCCAGAAATCTATATGTTTAACAAGTTCTTCAGGTGATTTCAATACAGGTGGTTTACGCACCACAATTTCAGAAAAACCACTCAAGCTCAGTTACTGCGGATGCCCCCCATGTTTTGCTAAAGCACTTCTACCAAATTCAACCAGATATCTCCATAGAAAAATGTGTTACCTTCCTCAAACTTAGTTTTGGAACACTCAGAGTTAGTAGGGATGCCACATGTCAAACCAACCAACCAACCAATACATGAAATTCTGTGGTCAAATAACTTTGAGATATTTTGACTACTTTGTCCCATTCTCGACATTTCACAATACACATCATCTTGGAGAAGTTGTGTAGTATTAATAAAAGCAATTTAACTTATTTTTGCCAATTTTTTCCAAACTTATAAGAGCATGGAATCTTCCACCTCCTTTCTCCACAATGTAGCTATTAATAGCCTGCAGACTCCAGCCAGTCGTTTCAAGAATCCTATACTCAACGGCACAAACAAACCGACATTTTAGCAGTGACAAATGGTGTCTAAGACCCTAGATCCTTCTGATTTTGAAGAAGGCTTCAGCTTCCTTTGTTTCAGTGTTCAGCACTCTTGCTGTTTAACATCTTCATTCTTATCTGTCTCTTGGCTTTAGAAAAAGAACTGCCTTCCATCCAAGAAGACTGGCAGAAATCAGAACAGGAAAATAAAAAAAGGAATGCAATACTTTGCTCTTGGTTAAATGCTAAAATGTATTTTTCCCAATCAAAAATAATTTTAGCCTGTCAAAGCCAAAACCCTCTTTGAAACATGCATAAAATACTTGTTTACCTCTTAAATGTTAAGTTCCTAGTTCCCTTGTGACCAAAATAAAGTCATTTTAAAGATTCCATGTTACTTTTCCAATTATAAACCCAAGTTTCCAAGATTATAATGCTTTAAAAAATATATCTGAGCAGAATTCAAAGTTTGATTTTAGTTTCCTTTGTATCGCCCAACATAAGAACATAATGTGGGAGGGAAAAGGAAAAATGCAAAAAAAAAAAAAAAATTCTCTCAATCTTCTCATACTTAGAAATTAACTGTTTCTGCCACTGCCTTAGAACAAGGTTTAAAAATGAACAAGTAGAGACAGAGAGTGATTCCCCACATCCCCCAGAATCCTGTGCACCTTGCACCACCCCGGGGCTTCCTCTGGACCTGTTTTCGCCCATCACGTCCTGCCTATCCCCTAAAGCAGATGTCTGAGGAGTATAAGCCCCTAGGAAGGCACAAGGAAATCTAAAAGGCAGGTCTGGTCTGTTCTCAGAAGCATCTCAAAAATCAACGTCCATCTCCCAACCCCTTTTTCAAGGCCCCTCATAAAGCCATCTGTGTGCAGCAGACATGCTATTACGAATTTCATACGGTTTGTTCTGCTGAATCCTCTTCCCACAGTTACCCTGGATGGAGGTATCATGAAAGTTGCCAGAATCAAAATAGAGTCACTTGTGTTTGAGGAAAGGCCATGAAGAGAGAGTTCTGATGCATAAACACCTGATTAAAAAAAAAAAACTATCACAAAAGACTCTGCAAAAAACATAACCTTGCGCGAAGTCCATCACAACCTTACACAAAAAAATATTTCTGCGACATCTGGCCAGCCGCTGCCTGTCCAACCTCAGGCTGGCATCACCCTTGGTTACTGATCCTTGCAGCCAATTATCTCAGAACATTTATGTCATCCTCCTCTTTCTTCCTTTAAAAGCCTTTGTCTTCTTTTACCTCCCTGAACATGCAGATGGTTTACTACGGTGTGTGTATTCTCAATGTAATGCCCTGTTCCCAAATAAGTATCATTTTTTTAGACAGCCTCTATTTGTTATTTCGGTTGACAGTATTTTCATTATATCCATTTTAAAGATGAGAAAACCAAGGTTCAAAGGGGTTCATTAACTTTGTTCAACGTCAAGTGAAGGGGCTGGCATTTGAATCCACACTGATCTGACAAGTTTGGACACTTAGCCTCTATGTCCTATGCAACCACCCTCTCCCCTAGAGCACAAACTTTCTGCTTACTAACATCTCCATCAATGTCTCAATGTCCCTGCTCCACTCAGCCACAGCTTTCTGCCTGTGGGGTCAGGATATGTTTGCTCCAGGGTCCCAGGCTGGTGAGTTGCCAAACATCTAGGGAAATTCTTAGCATCTCTGTGGCTCTTATCCTACCCTTATCATCTGAGAGTCACAGCTCTTAGTAAGTGCTAGGAAACTGTGTAACTCTTGTGCTAGGCAGAATCAATACCCACATCTTAACCCCCAGAACCTGTGACTATGTTACTTTACATGGCAAAAGGGACTTTGTAGATTAAAGGCACAGATCTTGAGAGAAGGAGATTATTTTAGATGTTCCAAGTGAGCTCAGTTTAATTACATGCATCCTTAAAAGAAGAGGACATCTTTCCCAACTGGGTCAGAGAAAAGGCAAAGAAATGTAACACTGGAAGGATTCGACCTGCCATCATTAGCAATGAAGACGGAGGCAGGAGGCTACAAGCCAGGGAATGCAATGACGTCTACCGGCTGGGAATGACCATCAGTTTACAGTCAGCAAGGAAACAGGTACCTCGGTCCTACAACCACAAGGAACTGAATTCTTCCAAAAACTCAAATGAGCAAGGAAACAGATTCCTCCCTCCAGCCTCCGGTAATGATGAAGTTCTGCCAACACATTGATTTCAATCCAGTAAGAACCATGCTAGATGATGTCTGACCTACATAACTGCAAAACGATACATTTTGAAGAGCACGACAGAAGAAGCCTAGACGGCCTTGAACAAACTGCTAGTAGATATATGGACGTTGAAGACTGCTGAGGAGGAAGGAAGCGAGAAATGTTATAGAAAAACCTAGATTGCCTTAAAAAATATCAAAATCAACATGAACAGATTGCTAGAAGAAGGATGAGAAACATGGACATGAAGGATGCTTCCAGCGAGTACTCAGAAGGAAACGGGAAACGTGTTATTTAAAAGTGGAGGGAAGACGATTCTTGTTATACAGCCACAGAACGCGTAGCAGAGTGTGTTCCGCAATTCTGTGCACGGCAGAACGTGTAAGCCCCGAGCTTGGGCATTTAGCTTAAGAGATTTCCAAGCAAAGTGTTGAAGGTGCAACCTTGTTTTTTCATGATGCCTATGGTAAAATATGAGAGGAGAGATACAAACTGAGGCGAGAATGGCTCAACAAAAAGGAGCTAGGGCTTAATGATTTGGGAACTTCTCAGCCTACCCAGATGGCAAAAGATGCTAAAATTAAGAGGTTTCCCTGTCAGGGAAAGATGCTCTAGAGAAAAATCTAAGTGTGTGGCTATAAAACCTTTTGCTAATTCATCATGAAGATCAAAATTTCAGAGAAGTGAGTCGTCGAAAAGGCTCTTTGAAGAGATTAAGGGTATGACTCACAGGCCCCTTCAGCCGTCTCAGCAGTAGCCAAAATTAAATACTAAATATCTCAGAAATGTCTGTGGACAAGCTGCTTGTCTAATGCAATGAATCCTGGTCACATACACGAGAGATACACAAGCTCTTGAGAAAGCTACACAAGAAGAAACACTGCCAGCTAGGACTGATATGGAAAGAGAGGATACAAAGTAAAAGAAGGCTCTCAGTGCTCCCAAATTCTACAGTGAAGAAACAGACTGAAAGTGATCAGTTGCAAATCACATGCTACCTTCCATTTAAATGAAGAGTGATCCAGAGGGCAGATCTGTGGCTGAAGAAGTCAGAGCTGCAAAATAGAAGATCATTCCTTTAATAAGCTGAAACTGTAGGGAACTTTCCCAGCTGGATTTTTAAATCTTTTGGGAATGGTGATCCCATTTCACCTTTTATTTTCTTCCATTTTGAATCAGAATGCCTGTCACTTTTGTCCTTTGCCTGCCCCACCATTATGTTTTAGAAGCAGATCACCTGTTCCTTCAGTTTCACAGGCCGACAGGTGAAAAGGAACTGTGCCCCAGGACCATACCCACATCCTCCCTCATACTTATTTTGGATAATTTAGGTGAGATTTTCGATTTGAGTTGATGAGCTGCCCAATACAGTAGCCACTAACCACGTGTGGTATTGAGCACTTGAAATGTGGCTACTATGGCTAAGGAACTGGATGTTTAATTCTATTTAATTTTAATTAATTTTTAAAATCTAATTAGCTGCATATGGTTAGCATCTACTCTATTGGTCACTGCACCTCTATAACTTTTTCCCTGTCTCCCCCCAGTAGAACGTAAGCCCCATGAGGATAGTTATTTTTGTCTAATTTTTTTTTTCACTATGATTTCCTAAGCACACAGGACTGGCTCATAGTAAGCCCTCAATAAATATTATAATATTTTCTGAGTGAATGAATTAATGTCTACTCCATGATACTGAAATTTTGTCATTTTCTGTGCCACCCAGATCTGTAGCCTCCTTGCATTTAATAAATTCCCCACTGTATGTGATTGGTAGATGACTGAGCCCAGCACCCACCACTGAAGCTGAAAATGCCAGAAACTCCTTTCCCAGCCTCCCTTGCAGCTATGATGCGGGAACCTGACCGTGCTCAGCCAATCAGACACACCCGCCCTGGACTGTGAATTGAGGGCTAGTGCGCAAGGGCCAGCAGCAGAGGCCAGTCCCTATGGCAACCACATCCTCCCAGGATGAGTTCAATGCTGTGATTTGGGGACACTGATCCTGGCAACATGGCCTCTGACTGTGTGGGCTCCTAATCTCTCAGCAATTCCCACTCTCCTTAAGTCACCCCCGTCCCTTCCTGTGGCTTGCATCCTAGACCTCTGACCGCCATTCCTGCCCACGCCACCTCGGGAGACAGTAACTCGGCCCCATCTCAAAGCCACACTGTACACCAAATCCAACACACCAGTGACACGGGCCACGTCAAACGTAGCCACTAATCACTCTGATGGCTTCGGAATTTCCCCAGTAACCTTGAAACGCATTCCACACGGTCGTTTTACAAGGCCAGTTAATCTAATTGATTTCCAGAATTAGGGTCTTTGAGAACCCAGTTATTTTAAAATCAATCTTCATCAGGAGTTGATAATACCTCGTCCATGCTGAGATGGCTGCAGGGCTCCAGAGGGATTTCAGCCAAGCCTCCGTTTGAAGTTGTCACGGAGCCTGCTCAGACTGTAAATGCTCCGTGCGTCTCTGCGGCACACACAGCACTCAAGCCACCGACAGAGGAACGTGTTTCCAAGCAGGGACCCGCTCTCCGTCTACCTGAACTCTCAGCGCGCCTTCCCCAGCGGCGGAGTGATGCGCACTGAAGGATGATCTGCGTCACCGCCATCCAGAGTGTTATTAGGGCACATTTCCTTTGGAAACTGGCTCAGCGCATATCACGAGCCCTATTAAAACACGGAGCTTGATCCTCGACATGTTAGAGTTCAATCTCTGCAATTTTGATATTTTGATATTTTCATTTTTGATATTTTGAATTTTGATATCTCAGACTTGAGGCTTGTGAAAAGGGGCTCGGTGAACTGCCTTTGTGCACAAATGCAAAGTCCCCAGCCCCTGGCCCACGATGAGGAGTATTTGCAAACCTCTGAACATTCTTACCCCACCCCCCACCTCCTGATTCCTTCTCCCACCTGCGATGAGAAACACTCCCCCTTCCCTTGCCCCATTCACCTTGCTGCACTTTCAGAAGCAAGACGAATTCTGAAGATACTATATCAGAAGCTCTTCTAATGCGTTCTCTTATAAACTCATTACAACATGAGCTTTTAAAAAAATATAGGAGGGTATAATTTAATACGCTTTAGCCCCTTAGCATCACTTGGGGGGAGGCATGGGAAGCATTTAAAAATCACTCCCTCGAGGTCCACACCCCAGGCCATCTCCGTCAGGGTCTCAGGATGGACAGAGGAGGAGAATCCTTTGGGAAGCTGGGAGTACACTTCACAGACCACACAACTCTGCCCAGTGCTCCCCCTGCCCGCCTCCCCAACCACCCCAATTCACCCTGATCCGGGGGGCCTGGATGAACTAAGATTCCTGGGTGAAACCACCTTTGATCCCAGGCCTGGACATGAGCCAGCAAGCTCAGAGCAGTGGGGAAGGTGGGCGACCATTAGAATTTTAAGGAAAGATGCTCTATTTTTGCCACCAGTCATTTATGCATTCATTCAACTAGCCCAGTGCCTACCCTATGCTGTATCTCATGAATTTAGAGACTGATATGACACGTCCATTCCCTGCCCCTCAACATTCATACGCACCTGGCTCACCCGGGGATCTTGCTGAAATGCAGGCCCTGACCAGCACGTCTGGGCTCGAGATGCATTTCTAAGAAACGTCCAGGTGAGGCTGATGAGGTATCCCACGCTCTGAGTAGAGGAGCCTGAAGGAGCTTATTATCTACAACGATGGTTCTCGTCTAAGGACGATTCTACTCCCCAGGAATGCCTGGCAGTGTCCGCAGACAGTGTGGCTGTCACACTAGAGAAGGGGCTGTCCCTGGCACACAGCGGATAGAGGCTAGGCTGCTGCTCAATGTCCTATAAAGTGCGGGACAGCCGGATCACAGCAAAGAACTCTCCGGCCCCACGTCAGCAGTGGCGGGGCGAGGAACCCTGATCAAGAGAAACCCGATATGTGTGTCCCTGTGACCCAGCCCCATGCTGGGAACGGGACTTCGCAGAAGCTAATATCTGATGAGGTCTTCCTGCGTGCCAGGCACTGCTCTAAGCACCTCAGATATATTGATTCCTCTGATCCCCGCGGCAACCCTGAAGGCAGGGGTGGTGGTAGTTCTCTGGTGCAGGGGTGGTGGTAGCTCTCTGGTGCAGGGGTGGTGGTAGTTCTCTGGTGCAGGGGTGGTGGTAGCTCTCTGGTGCAGATGAGAAAACGGAGACTTGGAGATGGTAAGACACAGGCCCGAGCTGGCCCCGTTGGAATGTAGCAGAGCCAGGACCCAAACACTGTCTTTAAACAAAGCCCCTCACTATCACCCCATGCTAAAAGGGACATAGGAAGTGAATTAAAGTGAGCTAAAGAAACAAACTAGTTCCATCTCCCTCACTCTTGGGTCTTTGTGAGATAGTAGCTCTACTGACCTGGACTTTACAAATCTATGACGACATGGACCGAAGGACAACATGGACTAACGGCAATCAGAACTGGCCGTGGGACCCTAGCCTCAACTTCCAGTCCCTCTTGCCACTGTCCAGCACTTAACAATGTGAAGTGCTCCTGTCCCCTGCAGGAGGGATGTTTTGTCCCTTCTCTGCCCCGTGGCCGCAGCCCAGCCCAGCGAGCCTGCAGGGCGATGGAGAACAGCTCTGCCTGCCTGGCTGGACGGCCCCGCGACGCCCCACACACCTCGGAGCCCTTTCCCTGGACCACCTGGACAGCCCTTAGTTCTCTGGAGACAGTCTTGATGCCTGAAGACATCTGGTAAAGTTGAGAGACACTCTGGGTTGCCATCACTAGGGCTGGGGGTGGGGGCGACTGCCGCTGGCCACGGTCGCTGCTAAGCACACCACAGTGCGCTGACCAGCCCCACGACACAGAGTTGTCTAACCAAAACGTCCACAGTGTGGATGTGAAGAACCCTTCCCTAGAGAGTGATGCCTACTTAACCAAAGCTCTCGGGCTCAAAGTGTGTGTTAGTCTGCTAGGGCACCCCAGCACAGCGCCACACACAGGGAGGCTTAGACAACCAGAATGTACTATCGCGCAGTTCTGGGTGGTAGAAGTCTGAAATCAAGGTGTCTGCACGGTTGGTTCCTTCCGAGGACAGTGAGCACCAATCTGTCCCGCCTCTTGCCTGGCGTCTGGTGGTTTGCCGGCAAACCTCAGTGCTCCTTGGCTGCGGCAGTGTAACTCCAGTCTCCACGTGGTGCTCACTCCCTGTGTCTGTGTCCGAATTTCCCGTTTTATAAAAATAGTCATGCTTATATAAAACACTAGGGTCTACCCTACTCCAGTATGGCTTCGTCTTATCCAATTACTTCTGAACAACCCAATACCCATCACATTCTAAGATCCTGGAAGTGAAGACCTCAACATGTGATTCTGGTCGGGGACACAGTTCAATCCATAACAACGTCACACACCTTCAGGCAGGTAAGTGCTGATCATCCCCGTTTCACAGATGGGGCAAGGGAGGCCCAGAAAGGCTAAGCACTTTGCACACAGTTGCGCAAGCCTAGGAGAGTCCTCTGTCCATGTGATTCATGCTGAGGAGGATGACCCTAGCTGATGGGAGAGGAAAAGGGGGTCTTGGTACAAGCAAGAGACCAAGGAGGGGAGAGAGGCAGGGAGCCGGTGGTTACTAAATGAGAACCAAGCTTCAGGGTAATCGTTAGAAAATTAGAGAACCTAGATCAGGCAGGAAGAAGCCAAAACAGAAATAAAGAGCTGTTGGGGGAATACGCGAGACCACAGACTTCCCTGACCTGTGACGCCGCGGTCCCCTCTAGGCAGCAAGCGCCCCGCAGACGACGGCCTGGCCTGGCTCCAGACGCAGCCCCAGCGCTGAGCGCAGAGCCCGGCACCAAGTAAAGCGTCACGGGATGAGCGAATCGCTGGAGTGCGCTTCTTAAACACGCACACTGCTCACCCCGGACCTACAGAGTCAGACCCGACGGGGCGGAGTCCAGACACCTGCGGTCCCTACACTCCTCCAAGCAAGGCAGACAGACGCTGCAGCTCCAACACCATGACAGAGACGAGCGTCTCTCTGGAGCACCGTCCAGGAAACCCACGGGAAAGTCTCGAGCTGGAGAACCTTAGGACCCAGAAGGACAGCCCTGGGCACGTGTGTGGTATTAGACACTGTGAAATCATGTATTATTCAATCAGAGATAGGCCCTCCAGGACGACTAAATCCACGCACTAACTAGGTGTTGGGAAGCTCAGCACCCGTTAGTGGTGCGTAATGACTATGGGGCGCCATCAGATGCTCCGGGGGCTGTTTAAACGTCCTGATGGGCAATTCGGAGCAATACAATTTCTCGCAAACGTAGAAGTCGCTGCGAATGCTCTCCAGGGTGCCTCCACGTTTTACAGCTAAACTGATACTAATGTTTTCTCAGAGCAGCCCACTTTGTGACCTGGGGTGTCCAAGACAAACCCAAAAGTGCATGATGATGGGCTATCGCTCAGAAGAGCTCTCAAAGCTCCCTCAAATGTAAAGTACAAGGATCCCAGTGGCAGGGGCAACTTACAGGGCCAGGATCTCCGGCAGCCCTCTACTAGTAAGTCTACTAGCGTCTTCACCCCCGCCTGGCCCGTGTGGAGGAGAGGGGGAAGGCTGACGCTAGCTGCTATAATAAATAAGCCCCTACAGACATAGTGGCTCAAGCAAAACAGATAATGATTTCCTGCTCATACGAAATCCAGAACAACTGTTGCAGATCATAGAGAAGTTCTTTCCAGCCTGTTTTCCACTCTTCCAGGCCATCAGATGGCTCGGAGGATGCTCAGCGTGGGAGGACTCAAGGGACCCCGTTTCCCAGTGTCCCTTGCAGGTAGGCGTGGTCATGTGACTGTGAGCAGAAGCACTGGCATCCAGTTTGAGACCACGGAAGAGGAAATGGATTTGATGAGTGATGCACCTGGCCCCTCCACACCTACTTCAACTAACCCAGGTCATCATGCGGAACTGAGGAAGAAAGATGATGAAAATAATGACGATAGCAAGTGGACTTGTCTCAAGTTCACCCTCATCTGGGGGTCATCCCCCGCTCCCGACAATGTGGTTCCAAGGGGCTGTCTGCTCTTGAAGTCAGGAGATGGACTCCTGGCCCTCTGTGCATGTCTGCCCTAATCTCCTCTTCTGATAAGGACACCAGCCTACTGGATTAGGACCACCCACCCATAGGACATCATTTTAGCTTAATTACCTCTTTAAAGGTCTTATCTCCAAGTACAGTCACATTCCGGGGTCGCCAGGGGGTCAGAACTTCAACATGCAAATTTGCAGGGTTTAGAGCTGGAGAAAGACACACCAGGACGTACCCACCATCTTAAATTTGTGATTTTCAACACAATTTCAGATATTCCACTTATCTGTTCCTCAAAACAGACTCAAGCTTTTGCAGGGCAGGAATCTTCTTCACAGGTGAGGAAATCAACAGGTAAAGGGATTCCTCTGGGGTTGTAACTCTGGAAAAGAATGCAGGTGGAACCAGAACCCACTAATCTGAACCACTAATCCAAGTCTTGTCCCAGACTTCTGGCATGTACATATCCTTGCGGGTTTGTGAGTTTTCTCTGAAATTTGTTATATGATTCTTTTAAATTTTATTTTCTTTTAATTTCAAAATCTTTACAGGAGTACAAACATTTAGGTGGAATACTCATACACTGCTGGTGGGACTGCAAACTAGTACAACCTCCATGGAAAGTAGTATGGAGATACCCCAGAGAATTCTTTTTATTTATTTATTTTATTTTATTTTATTTTATTTTTTTGAGATAGAGTCTCACTCTATTGTCTGGGTTAGAGTGCCGCGGCATCAGCCCAGCCCACAGCAACCTCAAACTCCTGGGCTCAAGTGATCCTCCTGCCTCAGCCTCCCAAGTAGCTGGGACTACAGGCATGCGCCACCAAGCCCTGCTAATTTTTTCTATATATTTTTAGTTGGCCAATTAATTTCTTTCTATTTTTAGTAGAAATGGGGTCTTGCTCTTGCTCAGGCTGGTTTCGAACTCCTGACCTTGAGCAATCCGCCCGCCTCGGCCTCCCAGAGTGCTAGGATTACAGGCGTGAGCCATTGTGTCCGGCCAAATTCTTTTAAATTTTAATTTCAAAGGTAGTCTCTTCTAAATTCACAGATGCATTTTCTGTGTCACCCTGATGACCCTTGAGTTATTCTAGTTTGTCAGGTTGCGTGCTTGAGCACTTGTGATTGCGCTGATAATCTCCTTGATGCCAAGTAGTAAGACTTGGATTGTCTTGAACTGATGATGGGAAACAGTGGAGCAATCTTAACACCTCGGTAATGGAGGTCAAGGGTTAAGGTCAAAAAACATCACTTTGGAGGGAGAAAATGGTGATGCAATGGGGTTTTCACACGGCAAACTACTGGCCAGGAACATCGAACTCAAACAAACCCACGATCCAGCAGTCAGTGCTCGATGCACTTTACGAGAAATGATTTAGTTTCAGCCAAGGAACATCATCCATCACATTAAATTAATGTTGCTAATTTGGATTTTATTGGTTTTGTAGGTCTGTTTGCATTTAATTTATAAATTTGTTTTAGCTTTTCAGCTGTATAAGAGCTACAAGCATAAGGGCATTTATAGGTAGTTTTATGTTTGTACTGCTTAAATAATATTAAGTTAATTTAAGTTTCACATTAATTTTGAATAATTTAAGTCAACACTGGGGCTCCATGAGATAGTGTTTTCTCATTGAAAGCCGCCATACACAGAGAGTGGTCAGTTTTGAGAAATGCTGCCCTACACAGCACCACTGTCCAGTTCTTGGGCCCTTGGATATGAGTTACTACGTGAAGAGAAAGGAAGTGAACAAAGAAAGGACAGTCCTTCTTGGTCTTTTCCTGATCTGATTTGTTCCTCATCCCTTTCACGAGACTGCAGACGGCCCAATGGATTAGAGACGCCAGCTGGTACCTTCCCCACACCCCTCCTAGGGAACTCACCCTACAAGTCCAAACCCTGGAAGAGATGGAACGTTCCTGCACAGCTGATTGGACCAGGGTTAAACATCTGCAAATATGGGCCAATCAGATGCTCTCTCCTGGGATTTTAGAATCAGTACATTCGGAGAATGAGCCAGTAAACTATTGGAAGCCAAGCTGAAAAGTCCTGCAGACTCAGAGCAGGGGCCACCATCTGGAGAAGCCATCAAGGGCTGTGCATAGGTAGATGAGTGGGCAGAGGAAGCCCATCTATGGTAAGATAAGAATGAAGTGGCTGGGCAGAGAGAAGCAGGAACGGCAGTCCACACGGCCCCTAAGACGGTGACCGAGACAGACTGTGCGATCCTGCTGACATCCCAGCTCCAGGCCTCAGAGACCTGCTGCGAGATGCACCTAACTCCTTTCTACAAACCCCTGACCTGAGCTAGCCTGAGTGAGTTTCTGTTCTTGGCAGCCAGAGCAACCTCTGTGGTCTTCAATTTGTTTGCTGTATATTTGTGCCCACTGGAGGTCTTCTAAAATCCATTTCACAGTTATTTCCATGTCCCTGTATGAACCAATTTGCCAAGGAGACTTTTGAGGACAAAAAAAGCAGAAAGGAAGAAAGTTAGGAGAAGAATAGAGATTTATAGAGATTTATTGAGTGCCTACTATGAGAAATGGGAAAAACAGTCACCATCTTGAATATACATGACCCTGTTTAATTCTCACTATTCCTCTGAAATGTAGAATTATACTTATTAAACAATACAGGAACTGGGACTTAGAGAGGTCAAGTAACTTATCCGAGGTCAACAGCAAGAAAGAGATGGAAATAAGAAGGGATGCAAGACAGGAAGAGATGAGAGACAGGAAGTGACGGGAGACAGGAAGGGATGGGAGACAGGAAATGACAGGAGACAGGAAGGGATGGGAGACAGGAAGGGATGGGAGACAGGAAGGGACAGGAGACAGGAAGAAATGGAGGACAGGAAGGGATGGGAGACGGGAAGGGATGGGAGACAGGAAGGGATGGGAGACAGGAAGGGATGCGAGACGGGAAGGAATGGGGGATGGGAAGGGATGGGAGACAGGAAGGAATGGGGGACGGGAAGGGATGGGAGACGGGAGGGAAGGAATGGGGGATGGAAGTGAAGGGAGACGGGAAGGGATGGAGGATGGGAAGTGATGGGAGACAGGAAGTGATGGGAGACAGGAAGGGATGGGAGATAGGAAGGGATGGGGGATGGGAAGTGATGGGGGATAGGAAGGGATGGGAGACAGGAAGGGATGGGAAATGGGAAGTGAAGGGAGACGGGAAGGGATGGGAAACAGGAAGTGAAGGGAGACGGGAAGGGATAGGAGACAGGAAGAAATGGAGGACAGGAAGGGATGGGAGACAGGAAGGGATGGGAGACGGGAAGGGATACTCACTGGACTAGCACCAGCTACCTTGGGAAATATCTGAGAGGAAGGCAATGTAGTGGTTGAGGTCCTGGCTCACAACCTGACTTTGCTGCTCTCTGATTCTGTGGTACTGTCCTGGGCCTCGGGTTCTTCCTCTACGAAATGGAAATATTAACAGATGACCCCATGGGGTCACTGTAAGGATTAAGTGAGCCAATGCATGCAACAGTGCCTAGCATCGTGCCTGAAAAGCCACCTGGGGAGCCTTAGGCATCATTTCCTGGTACTTTTCACAAAGCAGCAGGCCCACCAGCCTGGATACGGGCCAAAGCTTCTCTGCAGCAGAACTTGCCACATTTCCCCAAACCACTGGATACTGATTTTTAATAAGAATAACCTTAGATGAATCTCGTTTATAGCAGCAACTGCTTCAAACTGACCCGAATTGATCAGGCATAAGGATTTTCCATTAGGTGGAAATTAAGGAAATACATCTTCCAATATCTCAATTAAAACAGCCTCCGTTTTGCAAAGGTAGAAGCTGTTGATTTGATTTTAGTGCCTGGGGAGACATTTTGTTGAACAAAAAGATCAATAAGGTAGAAGGCTCCTGGGAGGGCAGAGCCCCTCTCCACAAACAATGCATCCCCTCTCAGAGTCTGGGCTCCTTCCCCGGACTTGATCCAGCCACCCAGAGTGACAGTGAGGCAGGTGCTTTGAAGCAGCTGCTGGCATCTCACCAAAGGGCCAACTGCTACAGGACAAGGTGCCAAAAACCACCCTACCTGTCCACGTGGCGCTCACAGCAGCCACAGGCCTCCTGAAAGGCAAAACTAAGTTATCCCTCCTCCTCCCCTCCCCTTCCTCCTCCCCTCCCCCTCCTCCACTGTTGTCAGCACCACTGTCATTGAAGGTGGGCTCCCTAGGAGAGCTATGCTATTGGGGTCTGATCTGTGCACTGTGTCCACAGCTCCCAGAACGGTCCTGGGCTGGGGCAGACTGAGGCATGAATGGCCCTGACTCTGTCCCTCCCTGCATGCTCCCGTGCCCTCTGCCAGGTGGTTTGCGGTTCTCCTTACCACAGGGGCAGATCGTATTACCCTATCTGGCCTCATGACTTGCTCCGCCCAGCAGCAGGCAGCAGAAAAGATGGTTCCCCATTCTGCACCTAGACCTCAAAGGCTTGGCATCCTGCCACTTCCTCTCTTACTTTATGCCATCACCACGAGAAGGCCAAGGACAAGATACACGGTGGCAGGGCCAAGCTTCCCCAGCCAGGCCAGCCGAAGCCATCCAAGATCAGCCAACAGATAGTCAACCCTCAGATACACAAGCGAGCCAGGCCAAGCAACCCAGTGCCCCCAGCCAACCCACAGACACGTGTGATAAGCAAACGCTTGCTGTTTTAAGCCACCGTATTTTGGAGCAGTTTATTACATGACATGACTGGACAAGAAGTCACTGATATACTGGCATAGCCATACAGATTGACAGAATCACTCTATTAAATATACACCAAACACTAGGCACCTGGTTAAACAATTTATAGACATTACTGATCTGTCTGGATGTAAAATGCTGGTATTTTATTCACCGTGAAATTAGTCCCATTCATTTTGATTTTTTAAAATATTGCATTAATGTATTATTTGTCTCAATTACCGAGTTTTTTGACACCCCCTTAAATTCTGCACCACTCGCTCGCCTTACCTCATTCCCAGCCCTGATTACCACATTTATTCCTTATAAAAATGAATCCATCACAAACGAGGGCCCAGATGAAGCTGGAACGATACGAGCAACAAAATAAGTAATATAGTGTTGGATTATAACTCAACGCATAAAATAAATATCCATGAGTTCCATACTGATGTAAACAAATGACTGGATAAATAAATAAATGTGGGGGAGTAGACAAATATCCCACAGAGAATTCCAAATAATTTACATAGTTACCCCCGTTAAGGAAAAGGAGCAAAAATCCCCGCTCCTTTCCTGTGCGTCGTCCCTGGTGGCTTCCCGCCCAAGAGCACAGAATGAGAAAGGGGCAGTGGACAAAGAGTAACTTTCTAGCAAAGGAATCTGACACATGCCAGCTCAGCCGGTGACCAAGGTCACTACCAGTCGTGACAAGTTCTGCCAACAGCGTGGACCCTCGATAGGACGTGCTGAGAACAGACTTCATCCCGGTTCGCTTCCTCTCCCAGACATGTCACCCTGGTCCAACCGTGACAAAAACATCAGACAGACACCAACACAGGATACCCTACACACTACTGGAACAGTACTCCTCCATCTGCCAAGGTCATTCACAAGAAGGAACGTCTGAGAAACCACCACCATCTGCGAGACCTAAGGAGACGCGACGACTAACATAATGCAGTGTGTCCCGGACGGGACCCTGGAACAGAAAGCGGACGTGAGGTAAGAACTAAGGAAATGCTAATAAAACACAGAGTTTAGGCAGTAACCATGCATCAGGATCGGCCCATTAATTGTAACAAATGTACCATGGTAACCTAAGATGTTAACAATATCATGTTAACATAGTAACATAAACGGAAGCTGGGTGTGGGGTAGATGGAGACACTCTGTACTATCTTTGCAACTTTTCCATGAATCTGAAAATACTCTGAAAGAAATGGTGTATTAAAAAAAACAACAACTAAGGCCCAGACATTAATTTAATTGCCCAAAGTCACAGAGTTATTAAATGACAGAGTTGAGACCGTAATCCAGGACTGTGTTTAAACCAACACCTTACAGCTCATCTCCATGACATGGGACATTTTCCCATATAATGAAAATGAGAAAGAAGGAACAGAGAGCAGGAAGCAGGAGGAAGGAAGGGACGGAAGGGAAGGAAGGGAAGGAAGGAAGAAAGGAAAGAGGGAAATTGATCGCCATATTTGGGCAGTAAATCCACTGACACGGGCCTTTCCCTGTTGGATGGAATCGGCCACCTGAAATGCCTTTTGTCCCCTCTCCTCCTAAACGGCACCGTTAGCTCATCCAAGCTGTGCCCACCCTCTGCAAGCGCCCACAGAATCAATAGCTCACATCTGTCATTCTATCTCCACCACTTCATAGAAGCAAACACCTCTTTGCCAAAGTCCCCTCCTCCAGACAAGATGTATCACCCCATTGTCGCCACGCACATCCATCTTGCACGCGATTGTTTAAGTGGTTTGGGGTCCTTTGAAATTGGAGATTTATTCCTGCTTCCCTCACGTTTTATTAGGGAAGGTTTATCATCAATATGAAACTTTAATTCCTCCAAAGCCGTGGATTAATAGACTCATAAACTTTAATATCTCGCACTTTATGCACTCCATGCAGGATGTACTCCACACGGCTAGGGAGTGGCAACTCGGTTCCGCTTCCTGCTCTCCCCCACCCTGCAACTCTGAGAACTTTAGGGTCATAGTTAAGTCACCCTGAATGAAGCATCGCCTGGCAGAGAGGAGGCTAAATGCTGGAATCACCAACACGGGTCCAGTGCTGGCTGCGTCACTAACTAGCTGTGCAACTCTGAGCTACTGTTTACCTCCCTGACCCTTCGCCTGTAAAACAGGAATAAAATTGTTACCTACTCACAAAGTTACTGATTATGCATGGCGTGTATGCCTCGAGGAGGAGGAAGGAGGGTAGTAAATAACTGATGACACCAGTGAGGGGATTAGAGTGGGTCCAGGCAGTATTGGTGTTGAATGAACAATAGCTATTATCATGACTATTCTTGACTTAATGCTAAACAACTCACACAGCACAAAATGAAAAAAGAAAGCTCTCTGTGTGGCAAGCAAAGATAAAGACACCCCCTGGGATCTCTGCAGAGAACACAGAGCCCAGAGACCAGCAGCCTCTTAGCTCTGTTCCCATCCTCAAACCAGAGCTCAGAAGCCAAGGTGGTGCACTGGCGTTCGGCCGTGCCGCTGCTGAACATGCAGCCACCGCTGCTTCCTGGGGCAAGAATGGCCTGTCTGTCCTTCCAAAGAAGAAAGCTTCAGGGGCCAGGGCTTTGGCTAATCTTTTTGTAACTTTCTAATTCCTTTTACGGAAAATTGGGAAAACAAACCTCGCTGTTTTTCATAGCTGTACTCTCTTTCCTTCCAAAAGGCCTCTGCTTTTTCAGTAATGACTTAAGTAAAACAGCAAAGTAATGTTCCAGCAAGTGTTACAGCGATTGACCAGGGAAAGAACCGAGCGGCACACAGAGGGTTGGAGAATCAGCTTTTATTTCGCCGGCAGGCTCAGAGGGTCATACCACCAAATTCTGAGCACCGCTTCCTTATTTCTCTCCAGTCTTATACATTTCTTGGGTCACACATAACCCATCAACTACGAGCATGCAAAATTATCCAATTAACAGTGGGATTAGTAGGATCAGTCGTAAACTTCACATGTATCCAGTCAGCAGTGGATTTTGCCTCAGGGCCCCCGGGCGGGGGCTTTTCCCTATCAGTAATAGTCATATGGATTATACAACACGCAGTGATTCAGATAATAATGGTAACGAACCTTTGCACCAGTGGTTCTCAACAAGGGAACATGTGGCGGTATCTGGAGACCGTGCTGAGTGCTGTGGCAGCCCGTGGGTCGAGGATAGGATGCTGCTGACTGTCCTGCAATATTCAGGATGGCCCCGCAACACAGAATGACTTGTCCTGTGCTGTCAACAGTCCCCAGGTTGAGACATCCCAGTTGACACGGATCTTTTACTATGTGTCCAGCTGGGTTCTAAGGGCATGCATGCTCCTTGGCCACCTAAGAGGAAGCCACTATGACAAGTGACCTTGCAGATTAGACTGCCAGCCCCAATTCTTCTCCTTGCAGATTAGACTGTTGCAATTCTTTTCCCCCAAACCCTGGCACTCGCCCTGGCCTCATTCTGGGAGAGTGTTCTTCTCTGCCCTGTGAGTCTGGGCCTACCCGAGTGCCCTGCTCTGGCCAATGGCACCGGGTGAGAGTGACAGCGTGCTAGCTCCGAGACCAGGCTCTTAGAGGCTCCACGTGTTCCTGCTTCCCCTCCTGCACCTCTGCCACTCCACGATAGCAGCCGCCCCCACCCATCCCAGGAGCCACCAGTGGACCTGCAGTGGCCCAGCCAACCCCAGGGAACTCACAGCTGCATGAGTGACAATACGTGACAGCTGTTTAAAGCCAGTGAGTTACTTTTGGGATGGCTGGCTCTGCTACAATAGCAGAACAGACCCCATCTTAGCCAGGGGGAAACTGAGGCAGTTTAAACCACCAGCCCAGGTCACACGGCTGGTAGGTTTAGCCTGCACCGACCCTGTGGCAGGCCCTGTGCTTGGTGCTCCGGGCCATCCACAGAGGTGGCCACAGAACACCAGAGGCTCAGGGCTGTGCCCTGGGAAGGGTGTGGCTGAACTTGCAACCCTGGCGCTCTGGCTCCAAGCCCAGGACCTGTGCCCAGGCACCACTGGCCCACTGCTAAGCCAAGGGCATTAAATGACCGGCCAATTTGTGCTTCAAGGGACACCTGGACACTCCAGCAGGCTGCAGCATGGGCTCCTGGGCACCGTCGGGAACCCTCTTGCTCTCCTACCGGCATATCCATCGCCAAGCCCTTCGGCTGCACCCCCGAGACATCTCTCAGGTCCATCGGCTCCTCTCTGTGCAGGCACCCACCTGGCTCCCAGTGCCACTCCCGGCCCAAGCCCCCCACGGGTGCCCCTCCCCACCATCTCCCCCTCCCCCTTCCCCACTTCCCTTCCCCCACCCCTCCCTGCCCTTCCAATCTCCTGTCCACACGGTGACATGGAAAGTGCCTCTGCAGACATCCATTCCTGGGAGAGCAGGGGATTTCTGGGCCCTCACTGCTCTCTGGAAAGGGACAGAGAGTCTGGCAAGGCTGCACAGCCTGGGCCCTGCCCGCCCCGCTCACTCCACACTGCCCCCTCCTTCCTCACTTCACCAATAGCTGTTCCCCGGGCGCTGCTCTGAGCCAGGCACGCCGCCTGGCCCCGGAGACACAACTGCGAACAAAGTGGCCGAGGCCCCTGCCCCGTGGAGCCTCCGTTGGGGGACGGCAGTGGAGGGTGAGCGCCCGTCTCCGCCCACTCCCGGGAAGCACCGAGTTCAGTCCAGCCGTCTGCACCTCACTTGCCTGAATCCCCCTTCCTGCCTCGCGGGTCCCTCTCTCTCATCTCCCAGGGCTAAGCCAGACCACCCAGCGCCTGCACCGCAAAGCACAGATCCCAGTGGGTGACCGCGTGTGGGGTGTGTGCCGCTGTTTCACGTCGAAATCCCACACTGGGCCTCCTCTAAGACCCTTGTTGAAATCCCACACTGGGAAACGCGACCCTGTTTTGTCCACGTTATACTCCTCGGCCTTCGCTGTGACTGAGTGGGGTGTGACCGGGAGAGGGGACAGTCCAGTTAACAGTGAGACCCTGGAGTTGAAGCGCATCTGCGGCTGGAGAGGAGTCGGCAGAGACACGGTGAGTTCCGACAGAGTCCCCGGGATGCCGGTTGCCATGGGAACCGCCTCCGGGTCTGCCTGACTGCAAGGAATGTGATCCCACCAGACACCAGGAGTATCACCAGCTCTCGGTTTTGCCGTCCTGACCGTGGGGACACACTCTGAGGTGGCCCTGGGATCCCACCCCCTGGCGGTCACTCTCCGTGCAAGCTCTTCCCCTCGAGCGCGGGCAGGGCCTGTGACTCGCCTCTGCTGAGCAGAAAGCGGCAAAGCTGATGAGGCCACGTGAAGACTGCAGCGTCCGCCGTGCTCGGACACTCTCGCTCTCATCCTTGCTGGCTTCGACGAAGGAAGTGGCCGCGTTGGGGTGGGGACACCCAGAGAGACGGCAGGAAGCTGAGGGCGGCCTCAGCCACGACCAGCTCAGGACCGGGCTCAGTCTCACAGCCACAGAGGACTGAACCCACTGGGTCGAGCCTCAGATGAGACCCCAGCCCCGGCCGCACCAGGAGGGCAGCCGGAGAGACTCGGAAGCAGGGGACCCAGCTAAGCCGTGCCAGACGCCCGGCCCACGGAAACTGCGAGGTAATAAACGTGTTGCATTAAGCTCCTAAGGTTAATACTGTTTCATGGCAATAGAAAGCCAGCACGTCAGAGGGTGCAGGGACTGTCTAGGAGGGCCTCCCCTCTCCCGACGACACCTGTCCACGGATCCACGCCGTGTCAGCTTCCTTGGCTGTGGGAGCTCGTCACCCACATCATGCGGCCTAGGACAACACAGATGTATCCTCTCACGGTTCTGCAGGGAAGAAGCCTAAGGCCAAGGGGTCAGCAGGGCCACAAGCCCTCTGAAGGCTCTAGGGAAGAATCCTCCCTCGCCTCTTCCCGACTTGCGGGCCCCAGCAATGCCCGGCATTCACGGGCCTGCGCAAGCCTCACCCCAACCTCTGCCTCCGCCTTCACGTGGCTGTCTCCCTCTGCGTGTGCGGCCAAACCTCTTCTCATAAGGACCCACCCTATTCTAGCATGACCCCACATTAACTTCATTGTGTTACGGAGACCCCACGTCCGAATAAGGTCTCGTTCACAGGTACCGGTGTTGGGACTTCAACGTATCTTTCACAGGGCACAGTTCGACCCCCAGCAGGTGCCGTCTTCACACCCAGAAAGCAGAGCACGTGGGTCTTTCTGCCAATGCCAGTCCCCTGGGGCGTCACCCACCCCTTCCAACTCCCAGCTGACTCCCACCCTCCACCGCACGCCACGGAGCACCCACAGGTGCCACCCCTGATGAAGAAACTGGAAGGAACGAGCGAAGAGAACCCCAGCCCGCATGGAGCTCCCCTTCTGCCAAGGGCGGCAATGGCAGGAAACCAACACCAGCGGGCAAAGGAGACCATCTCCGACTGCGGCAAACACCACGAACGGCAACAGCCCCGGGAGTGACCACTGTCACGGCAGCAGCGGCAGACATTGCTCATTCTGTGCCAGGTGTTGTCCCAAACGCCCCACCTGAATGCCTTCTCTTCATCCTCCCTACAGCCCTACAGAGTAGCTACTTATGAACTCCAGTTTAAACATGGGGAAACTGAGGCACGGGAACACAAACACACAACCACTGGCAGAGCTAGGACGTGGACACTGGTGGCCTAGCTCTGGGGCCTGTCATTGAGAACACAGAGGTGAAGAGGGGAGTGGGACTTTAAGCCGGGGGGGTCTCCAAGATGCGGTTTGGAGTCAGGGATTGAAGGAAGAGCAGGAGGGGGGACCCCAGGCTGCGGCGAGACGTGCAAACGGAGGGGATAAAAATGGTAAAACTGTCTTTACGTGTGGAAGGGGTTGGGCCTCCCTCGCAGGGTGGGGAGCTTCCGAGGTGTCCCGTGTCCACATCAGAGTTGAGACCGGGGGGAACTTCCAGCTCGCTGAGAGACAAGGGCTCTTGGAGATCCGGGGACCCCCGGGGACGCTGTACTGCACCCCGGCTCCCTTCCTGCCACCTCTCCTCCACCCTGCAGCCTGTCTACCCCATGCACGCTCGGGCCAGCCCCGCTGCCTGGGGTGATTAATAGGTTTAATTTATCGTTAACTTCCACGGAGCCGAGCCAGGCAGCCGCGCCTGCGGAGCGGTGCGTGAGCAACCGGGCATGGGGGCGGCAGGAGCCTTTGTGTACTTATTTATATTCATTTTGCACCGGGGACATTCCAAATTTGTTTGTTTTTCTCTGGCCTGGCTTCACTTACCAGAACTGGGATGGCTGGGACAAGACCAGGAAGGGTCTGAAACCAGGTGGTTTCGGGTCCAGGGGAGGAAAGAAGAGAGACTGAGTCTGCGGAGTCCGAGAAGGACAGACACAGAAAGAGAAAAGACAGAGGGACCACCAGGAACAGCTGCCCAGCCCCTGGGTCTCTGCACTGCAGGCTGCCAGCCTCCCGTCCTCCCCAGTGTGCCCAGAGCAGGTCGCTGATGCACAGTGTGGGGTGCTGGGAGGAGGAGACGAGAGAACACAGAGCGTCCTCAGCACGCTGGGGAGACAGGCACACCAAGGATTTCAAGGCAAGGCGCCGCAGGGGTTTAAGGCAGTGTGGGCTCCAAGGCAAGGGAAGGGCCCCTCATTCTCCTTCCAGGGGGGCCTCTGGGTCCAGGACCCCCAGCGACAGCCTGAAATCCAGGCAGCACCTTCCCTCCTTCCCCGGCTGGAGCAGACACAGGTCTGGGAGCCAGAATCAGGATTGGAGTGTGGAGGGAGGAGAAAGAAACAGGGGTCTCCAGCAGGGAGGCCTCAGAGCAGGGGCAGGAGGGTGACGGCAGGGTCCCTTCGCTGGCAGATGTGTCCTGGCAGAGTGAGACTGCAGCCCCTCCAGGCACATACGCAGGCCGCAGCCCAGGGCGGGCACACCAGCCCCCTCCGCAGGGTGTCCCCATGCAGCCCCCCAAAAGCCGTGGGTCTTCCTACCCACTCACCCTTCCCAGACAATTTAAGATGGTTTTTGTCGTGCAATCCAGGGCTGGAAAGGAGAGGTGCCCATCTGCACAGTAAGACACAGGAGCCGAGAGAGTGCCCGCTGTGGTTGTGTGTGGACTCCTCCCAAATCTAGATGCTGCAGGGGCAAGAAGGGCCACAGGAGACAGAAGGGCCGGGGGTGGGACTCTGCCCACCCACATAGGTCACCCCCAGAATCTCAGGGTTCTCAGAGACTGGAATCTCAAATGTCGCTCAGAGACTAGCCAGATAAATTAAAACTACCCCAGAATCTCTCCCACCCTGTGAGCCACGTAGCTAGAATCTGAAATAAGAGCCGGAACACGCCCTGGAATTCCATGAGTAGCAGCGTGAGCGGAATAAGACAGCAGGCGCCAAGCGGGGCTGAGAGAGGCTTCGGTTCAGCGGTTTCTGCCGCCCACAGTTCAGGGTTCACCCAATGCCCCTTGGGTTAAACGTGGAGGTGGGAAGTTCCAGGTTTTAATTAGAAGATGTGGGGCCGAGGGAGGTCAGGACAAGAGGGTTATGCAGCCTGCAGTGTCAAGTCCTCATTTCTTTCTTTCATAACACAATAGCTTTATTGGGATATAATCCATGCACCGTCCAACTCACACACTGCAAGTGTTACGATGCAGCGGCGCCTGGTGCAGCCACAGAGCTGTGCGACCATCGCCTAGGTTGGTTCTAGAACATTTTCATCACCCCCCAAAGAAGCCCCGTACTCTTCAGCTATCATCTCCCAGACCCGTCACCCCCAGCCCTTGGCAACCCCTGATTCACCTCCTGTCCCTGTGGGTTTGCCTGCTCTGGATGTTTTCTGGACATGGCCTTGTCCCTTCTCTGCTGGGGTCAGCAGGCGCTCACACGAGCGCCAACCTTGCTGCCCACGGACTGTTAGCCCCTCGGTTCCCCGAGCCTCGGCTTCCTCATCGGCAAGTGGCTGCTCAGCGTCCTCCGCCCGCAGCCCGCAGGGGTGTCGATGCCGTTCATGGCCCTGAGCGCCTGGGGAGCGCTCAGCGAAGGGAAGACGGTGCGTCTGCCCTCAATTGTCGCCCCTATATGTGCCTGGTTTGCTCGCCGCCATGGGCCACGCCGGGCACTTCCCACTGACAGCAGCAGACGCAGTGCTGAGGACCCATGGAGACAAAAGGCAGCCGCGACCACGTGGAGGGTGTCTCCAGCGCCTGCCCCGCGACTAGAGACATTCCCACGATCGTGCAGGTGTGGACGGTGACTGTGGCCCAGCTCGCGGTTGTGCCGGTCAGCGCCACCGGCCCTGCTGCAAGAAACTGTCTCCACGGCCTGAAGACAGAAGCCCAGCACGTCCCTGTTACCCAGGGGCCTGGGCCAGGCTGGGCAGGCATCATGGAGCCCCGACCGAGGCCTGCAGGCTCCTGGCAGGCCCCGCCTCGCAGTTGGCAGCCACCGCGTCCCGGGAGGCTGCCTGCCAAAGACTCCCGGCTCCCGGGGCCCGGGGAGGAGTGGGAGTAATCCGGTTACATGCTCCCGGGGTGCCGCTGCTCTTGGCAGAGCCTCAAATGGAGTCTGAAATGGTCATCGTGAGCCAAGCTGCTTGTGCTGCGAGCGACCAGGCTTGGCTGGCAGGTGCTCCCCACCCCCCGCCCTGTCGCTGGAGACGCTGCCCGGGACCCCAGGAGGGGCTTGGGGAGACAGCCCCCTACCAGCCCCAGAGGCGAGGAGTGAGGCAGTGTCCCTCACGGGAGGGGAGGAGGGTGTGGCTGAGACCCAGCAAAGACGGAAGGAGCCCACCGACGTGGAACGTCCAGAACAGGCAAATCCACAGGGACAGAAAGCAGATTAGTGGTTGCCAAGGCTGGGGAAGACGAGAGAATTCGGACTGAACAGCGGAAGAGTACGAGGTTTCCTTGGCAGGTGGGGGGAGTGACAAAAATGTTCTAAAATTGATGATGGAGATGGTCGCACAACTGTGGAAACACTTAGAACCATCGCCTTGCACATTTTAAATGGGCTAATTGCATGGCATGTGACTTACATCTCAATAAAGCTGTTACACAAAGGGCGGGGGGAGGCAGGCAGTGGTGGAATAACGTCCCCTACACACAACTCTTTGCACACAAAACCGGAGATTTTCCTGGCTCCTCCTATAAAAACACAGATAAGTGCAAAGATGCATGAGCTTCTTCACAGAAGAGGTGACTGTGGCATAGAGAGATTATTGCTCTTGCCAGAAGTCACACAGCAATAAAAGGCTGAACCAGGGCTCCCCCCGCCCACAGGGCTAGCCCCTGTGCCCTTAACCCATTGCTGTATTGCCCCTGACCAAAAAGCAGCTTAAACACTTGCTTGGGGAAGCTGCAAATAACCAGGGAAGAAAGGGGAAAATATTTTGGAAGAGATATATGTACTGGACGTGTCTAAATAAAGGAATCGAACGACTGCCGTAGACAAGATCAGAACGTCATCTACTGGGAGATCCGTCTTTGCCAGGTCTCTCGAGGTCTTAATCAGAACCAGCATCTGTGCCCTGCCGCCCCCCCCCCCCCGCCCTAGCTATTTCCCGGGGTACCCCGAGGCAGAGAAGAGTGTGGCGCCACAGAAGTCAGCCTGATAAAGATCCAAGTCCCGGGGCAGGCTCCAGCTCCTGCAGACTCCACGGACGTCTGCAGAGGGACGTAACTCAATAGAGGATCCCGTTAAGACGGCCGCCGCCTGCTCTAACCCCTGCCCTGCAGCTCCCAGCCTGACCGCCACGGAGATCACGGAGGCGGGAGGCTCTGCCCTGACTCCTGTTCTCGCCCCTCTCGCGGCCCTCGAGGATGGGCTTTGCCGGGCGTCTGCTGCCACCTACAGTAACAGCGACAGAAGGCAGGTCTCCAGCCAGACCCAGAGCAGGGGACCAGGGGGCTTCCAGAACTGGGGCACCGGGGGCCGAAGCCTGAGTTCTGACACCCACGTCCTCTCCCAGACCCTCAGGCAGGCTGAGGAAGAATGTTCAAGAGCCTTGTCCCCATCCCACCCTTTGAACAAGCCCCATCCGCTGGGACACGCCAGCACGGAGGTCACACGTGGATGGGAGGATGAGCTCCCTACCCTACAGGGCTGGAAACACCCCTGCCTCCCGTGCTGGGGACATTCAGGCCCCTCTGGCCACACCTGCTACACCTGCACCATCTCACTCACCCCCTACCCAAGAAGCCCCTTCCTGATCCCCTCTCCTGGTTTGGCAACCCCACGGCACCCATCGGCTGACCCCGCTGGTCACTGTGAATTGTGGACACCGCCTGCCTGCCTGCCTCCCCCAGTAATGAAGACAACCACATGAGCAATCAGCTTCACACTCACCATCCACCAGCACCATCCACGTGCCACAAACTGTGCTTACACCTTCGAACGCATCATTCATTTCATACTCCGAGCACCCCGCGCGGGAGATGCCATCACTGCCTCCATTTCACAGATGAGAAGACCGAGGCTCAGGGGGGTTAAGCAATTCAGCCCAAGCCATCCTGGAGTTTGAGTCCAGCCCCGTGTGCTCCAGCGACAGCCCTCTCCCCCAGACGCAGCCCGCCTCTCCTCACAACCCCTCCGCCGCGCAGACAGGGCATCCGCAGAGCTCGTCTGCTGTCCGTTGGCTCAGAAACTTGGGAGCCTGCTTGGCTGGGAAAGGGATAATCGTGTTTTCTTTTATAAGGCTCAGGGAATGGTAAGTCACTGCTGTCAAAATACATTAAAAATGATGATGCCTGGTCATTAAGAGGCACCGCTGACGTGTAACTTCTCCCAGTCAGACGTCCTTTGTCCTTACAGGACATCTCCCTGGGGCTCGGGGGCTACTCGGGGTACAATGGAGCAACATGTGATGTGAAAGGCAACTCGCGGTGACAGGACGGAAGCGGCTTTAGGGAGAGCAACAGGCGTGGCCGACGGCGTGAAGGAGAAGTTACATCCAAAGAGCTCGTGGGATTAGAGGCCACGCTGTCAAACACTGGCGGGACCACTCTGCCCAGGGGACCGGATGTGGAGCACCCAAGGGTGGGCCCCACACTCCTCCTCTGCAGAGGAGGGGTGTCTAGCTGGAGTGACCAGTGTTTGGGGGGACTCTGAGTCCTGGTGTATCTGCCGGCCAAGGCGGGAAGAGCTTGGGGGAAGCCTAGGGGCCACCTGTGAACATGTGAAGGGCTGATGCCTGGGAGAGAGGGGACCTCGTCCGTTCTCCCCAAAGGCGGATCCAAGCAAATTTGAGAGCAGAAAGGAGGAGGGAGAAGCAGATAGAGAAATGCCTAATGCATGTGATAAGTATTTGCTGAAGAAAGAAACGAAAAGACGAGTGACGTTAGGGGTTTGGGTTTGAGACTCAGAGAATCCCAAGTTTAAATTTCTTAACTATCACAGGCCTCGGTCAGGTGACACAGCCTCTCTTGGCATCCGTTTGTCTGTCTGCAAAACGGGGGTGGGAGGATCAGTGAAGAGTTGGGGGGTCGGGATTAGCGAGGAGAAGGGAGATGAGGCTCTGGGACCCGGAAAGGGAGTGTCTGGCAGGGGCAGCAGGGCACGGCCACCCGCGCCAGGACAGCTGACCAGTGACACCACCCAGGTCCGTCATTCCTCTGGGATTTTCTACCCAAAATATGAATGAGACACATCTGTAAGCACCTCTTCCACGGACAGCATTGGTCCCAAACACGACACACGGCTCTACTCTAAGAGGACTTGTGACCTGGAAGTCAAAGCAGAAGACAACGCACAAGCTGGGCAAAGCCGGAAAGCCAGACAGGGACGGGGACTGGTGTCAGCCTCACTGCGGTCCTGTGAGAGCCGGATCCCCAGGCCGCAGCAGACCCAGTGGGCCAAAGCCCGGGAGGGTGAGGCCTGGAACCTGCATCTCACCAGGCTGCCGGGAGCCACTCCCACACCAGTGACGGGGACCGGTGACTGAGCACCTCTGGGGAGGAGGGGTCTGCAGACCCGCGATGGCCAAAGGCTTCGGGGAGCAGAGATCCTGGCGCCAAGCCCATGGTGAGAAGTGACGGGTGCTCCCCAGGGCGTGGGGCATGAAGACCCGGAGATGGACCCATAGCTGCAGGATGACGTGTCACGTGTGCTGTGACCGCCTACGAGAGAGTGTGTGCTGGGAAACGGGAGAGGACCAGCTGAGGTGTGGCCACCCGTCTCTCAAATGAGCCCCCTTCTCGGCACCTCCACTCCCAGCATTGGCGGTGGTACCGTCCTCTCCTGCCTGACAACCGCCACAGCCTCCCCGAGCCACCTCCCTGGCGCCACATCTGCCCCCACACCCCCTATGCGCCCCCAGCAGCCAGTGTGACCTCCCGGAAACACTAACCAAACAAACGCACAATGGCAAACACCCACCATCACCACCACCCCAACCTTCACTCTCAGAGTAAGATTCAACGCCCTTAATAAGCCCTCGGTCCCTCCAGGGTCTGGCCTCTGCCCCGGCTCCCAGCTCCCGGCTCCTCTCTGCTCTCAAAATCGCCAGCTCTTCCCGCCTCCGGGCCTTGGCACTGATGTGTCGCTCAGCCGGCCACTTTCTTTCCCCACCTCTCTGTGGCAGGCTCGTCCTCGTCTTCCAGCGTCGGTCCAAGTGCAACCTCCCCAGAGGGGCTGTGCCCAGTGACCCACTCCCTAACTCATCCTCGTCTCCAAGCCTCTGGGTACGTCGAGCTACTTTTCTTGGGGAGAGTTAAGAGAATCTGCAAACTCTCTCTTCCCCGACCCAGATCACGAGCTCCAGGACGGAATCGAGAAATCCATCTGTCTCGGCCACTGGTGAATGTCCAACGCAAGGTTCGGGCTCCACGGGCACTTTCTGGGCCTGTGAAAGGGGCACCGGGGCAGGAGGCCTCGAGTGCCGAGCTGCAGAGTAAGGAGACTCGCCGGGAACCTCACAGCAGGGCAATAACCGGCATGCGGAGAGAAGTGCCTGTGTTATCTGAGAGAAGGAGAAAAAGTCCCAAAAGATCTCAAAGATAATAATAGCAAAATAAATTTCAGGAGTGGATCTAAATTTGCCAAGCCAGGTGAAAGCTGAAAATTACCATCCCAGCTGGTGGAAATGTCAATTCGAACTTCATTTATAAAACCATTTCAGGCTCTGATTGCTAAATTATTATTTCATATGAGAAGGAGCATTGTCTGGATGAAAGACGGTGGCAAAAGTTAAAAAAAAAAATGCCATTTACCCTGCATCCCCCTTTCTGAAAAAAAAAAAAAATTTAACATTAAAAGTTACCCCAGATAATTGCAGATATAAATATCACTTAGTGCAGATGTGGTGTATGAGATGTAATTATCACTTATGGAAAATCAATGGTGGCCAATGATAAAATCCATGATCTGGGTCTGTCCGCTAGGCAGAGACGCATTAGCGCCTTGGCTGTAGCTTATGCGCGTTTTAATTGGAAAGGATCTCTACGCGGAAACGCAGCTCGGCACAGAGCGGGCGCAGCTGATCGCAAATAAAGACTCGGTAACAACCAAGCGTCAGGCGACGCAGGGAGCTCAGCGCCGGGACCAGCCTGCGCCCACCCGGAACCACGTCCACTCGCTGCTCACCCAGTGTCCGCTCCGCCAGCCCCGCGGGCGGCAGCAGCGAGTGAAGAGGTGTGGCCCCCGCGGGCAGACCCGTGCAAACAGACGACCAAGCTGGACGTGAGTGTGACGCCAGGTGAAGGACGTGAACACGGTGTGAACGAGAGCGGGGACGGCCTCTCTGCGACGGGGCCGAATGGTGAAGCAGCCGGGCACAGCAAGACGGGGACAAGAGGGGGCAGAGGCAGGTCACAGGGGCTAAAAGCCACCAGCGCTTTGGGAGCATAAAGAAAAGGGGTGGAGAGGGGTCGGTCTAGGATCATATTTTGCCACTGGGACTTTCAATCACCTTGGTCATCTTCATCTCTGAGGCCCCCCCGTTCGTCCACCCCAGACGCCCAGCAAGCGAAAGCCATCAGGCATCTGATTCCTAACGGATCACCAGCCGGTTAGCGTTCACCTTGTTCTGCTCTTCGCGGATCCGGCTGTGCCAACCCCAACACAACTGCCCACTGCCAAGCGGACGTGGCTCCCCCGCCACAGGCCCACAGGCCCCAGGAACGCACCGGCCCCCAGAGAACTTGGGGGACAGGGGAGTGCACAGTCAAGATCTCCTCCCGCTACATCCCCCTGGCCGTGGACCACGGTACCAGCCTTCCTCTCTCCAAAGCAGGGACTCACGCTCACCCGTGGGCACCTGCCCAAGATCCACCGATGCCCCCAAAGTAATTCCTCATTGCTCAGTTTCGTGCGTGCATAAAAGCCAGCCACGATCCATCCCACTCTCGTTTCGTGTCCTTGCTCTTTCCCTGACACAGCAGGGGTGGAAGTTGACAACTCTCCTTTGACACAGGAGTCTCGTGTCTGGCTCAAGGTCACAGATGCTGCACATTTTGGAGGCAAAACTGGAATCCCAATGTCTGGACTTTGGGAACGAGGTATTTGGATGGGGACAGAGTCTGCCAACAAGACAGCACAGAACAGCCTGGGAAGAAAGCGTGTTCACAGTCAGACTCAGTTTCCTTTTGACGCTCTGACGGGGTTGCACATCCCAGCCTCAGGACACCAAAGCACGTAACCGAGGACAAACGAGGCAAGAACACACTGTCACGCACCAGGCCTCATCTCCTCCTCCGTTAGGAAGTAAATCTCCTCAGGCATCTTCACACAGCCCCACGAGAAGGCTGATGATCTCCACCCTCCCAAAACCCCTTTATTTTCTTTCTTTTTTGT
>VBSM01002153.1:2989680-3032240 GCA_008086735.1 Cheirogaleus medius | reverse complement strand
AGGCAGGAGGATTGCTTGAGCCTAGGAGTTTGAGGTTGCTGTGAGCTAGGATGAGGCCACGGCACTCTAATTTGGGCAACAAAGCGAGACAACATCTCAAAACAAACAAACAAAAAAACACTATGTCTTAGGAATCTGGGTTTCAAGAATCATCTAAGCTAGGCGTTGGCACACTTTTTCTGTAAAGGGCTACACGGTGTCTGCCACAGTTCTCAACTCTGCCGTTGTAGCATGACAGCAGCCACGGACAATCTATAAATGAATGGGCATGGCGCGTTTTGATAAAATTTTACTTAGAAAAACAGGTAGCAAACCAGATTTGGCCTAGGGGCCATCGTTTGCCGAGCTGTTATCTAGACTCCAAGGTCAAAAGAAGTGAATAAGATGCCACAGTAAATATGGAAAAGATCAGTATGAGATCTCCCCTCCCATAAAGGTCATTGCATGAAGGTCAGAAGGGCCAAGTCCCTACCCTACTTTGATGGTTGATGGTTTCATGGGAGAAGGCAGATGCCATTTCATCCAAGTGACTCACCTAGGAAACCAAGGAGGTCCTTCTGGCCACAGGACATTTGTACGTGCCTACAGTGTTCTGTGTCCTACTTTTCCTCAATTAAATCTTCTTCATCTTCAAGTCTCGGCTCAAACATTACATCCTTCTGGGCTGGAGCTTCCCGCCCTGACAAGCTCCCTTGGCAGCCTGCACTTGGCTCTCCCCACACCATCACCGTTTGCAGTTGTGTCTTCGCGTGTGGGACTCTTCCCTCATTAGACTGCAAACTGTGAGTCGCACTTAGCTCAGCACCCACGCGGCACAGGCCCAGGGCCCGGCACGCGGGAGGTGCTCAGTGAATATGCATCAAGGGAACGGGCAGGGAAGGTTTTACGTAGCACTGGAAAACACAGTTACCTATGACCTTTGAGCACCCTCCTCACCAACAAATAATTAGCAGACACGCTCAGTATCTGCAGAGAGAGAAGGGGGTTGCTGGGGGCTCCCACACTCCGAGCACACGTCAGCACCCCGCGGGGGACTGGCTGAAACAGACTCCCAGGCCCTGGCCCCGGAGTTTCTGAGTCCGCAGGTCTGGGACGGAGCCTACGAACTTGCAGTTCCAACCACCTCCCAGGCGACGCTGACACTGCTGGTCCGGGGCCCACACTTTGTCATTCTCGACCCCGGCGGCAGGTTAGACTCCCAGGGAAGCTCTAAACCGTGCCAGTGCCCGGCCCCAGCCCAGACCAACTGCATCAGAGTTTCTAAGGATGGGCTCTGGATGCTGTTGTACGTTTGTCTTTATGTGTTATTGTTTTGTTTTTTAAAGCTCTCTGGGTGACTCTAATGTGCAGCTGGGCTTGAGAACAACTGAGTTAAAAGATGTTTATAGTGAGACAGCTGTTGTTAGGGGCCGGGCTCCGGCGCTGGCTGCGGCCAGGCCTGCAGTGGCAGCTGGAGAACATTCCGGGGCATCCAGCTCAAGGTCTAGCTCCTGGCTGCCGGGACGGCCGCGGGTCCACATCTGAAAGGCGTGCGAACGCTGAGCAAAAATCACTGAGGATTCGTCAGCGTTGCTGTGCACGGCAGTGGTTAATCTATTTTCACTGTCGTAAGCATCCCATTGCACAAACATACTGTGACGTATTTACCCACCCCCTGCCGACGGACATGGGGGCTGCTACAGATCGCGCTGCCATGAACGCTCTAGCACGCGTCCTTTGGAAAACACACGTGCGTCTCTCTCGTGGACAAGGAAAGCCAGGGTGAAAACACACTGCTGTGTGATGCTGCTGGCAGAAAGTCCGAAACAGGCAGAATTAACCTCTGGCCTTAAACTCAGACCGTGCGTGGGATGGTGGGTGCGGAGGTGGCGGGTGGCTCCGGGGTGCTGGCAACGTTCT
Organism: Cheirogaleus medius; assembly: GCA_008086735.1. Classification (NCBI taxonomy): domain Eukaryota; kingdom Metazoa; phylum Chordata; class Mammalia; order Primates; family Cheirogaleidae; genus Cheirogaleus; species Cheirogaleus medius. The sequence continues at coordinate 3,030,341 of VBSM01002153.1, read as the reverse complement.
ATCTCCTGACCTGGGTGTCCCAGGTGGGCTCACACTGCGATAATCCAACCAGCCGTGCTCCTGGGACTGTTAGCTTTCACATATGGTCACCGTACAGCCACGCAACACAGGAGGACATTTTGGTCAACCACAGGCTGCACCTATGACGGTGATCCTGTAAGGTCGTGACGGGGCACGCACAGAAACCTGATCATGGTGTTGACACTGGCATCACAGATCAAGTCGGGGAGACGGCCGGTGTGCAGTAATGGAGCTGGGGCGTTTGGCTTTTCAAATGAAAACTATATATAAATAAAAATATATATACCGTCTAGGTTTGTGCAGGCACACTCTACAATGGCCTCACCATGACAAAATGGCCAGTGACACACATCCCAGCACGCATGCCTGTCATCAAGCGATGCATGATTGTTCTTCAAGTTAAAAGAAAAAAAGTTTATTAAAAACAAAAACTCGCAGTGCAGAGGCGGGTGCAGCTCCGGCCTGCGGCCTGCAGGGGGCGCGGCCGTTTCATGAACTCCGCTCGCCCACGCGCTGCTCTGGTCCCTCCGTGAAGTTTTGGGGGGCGGCCTGCAGGGCAGCAGGCACTCGGAGCTCACGGCAGGGGTGCCCCGAGGAGCCAGCGCAGGGCCGGGCCACACTGGCCTCCCCTGGCCCTCGGCTCTGCACCGGGGCGGGCCGGAGATTGCATTCTCAAAAGCTCTCAACTTCCCAAAGCAATTCTCCCTAAAAGAGTGCCCAGGCCCTCTCCTCTCTGCCTCCCCACGCCCCAGCTCAGAGACAGCAGGACACTGCAGCTGAGCGTCACAGCAGCCTGAGTTCGGGTCCCGGCTCTGCCGCCGGCAGCTGGGTGACCTTGAGCAAAGCTCTCGACCTCTGTGTGCTGGTCTGTAAGGTGGGGAGGGGACACCACCCGCCTCGTGGGGCCGTGACGAGGACTTAATGGGACAGAGCGTGTCCACATGTCACTTGGCAGTGTCTGCTCCGGGATAAATCCATAGCCACGGTTCTTCCCACACTGAACGACAGTCCGACAAGGGTGGCCCTGCCCTCTCGCCTCCAGGCAGCGCCGTGTGGTCATAGAGAGGAAGGGGAATAAAAGTCACCCTTTCTCCACCTCCTTAGATCCGTCAGGCTCTGCCACTCGACAACCGAGAACGGGTTCAGGCCAGGTCAGTGCCTACAGCTCACAAGCCGCTGGCCCGAGAGACAGTGACCGGGGTCAGCCTGCCGGCAGCACCCACGCAGACAGCAGCGGGAATGACAGGCGAGGCCCCGGTCTGACCTCCTTCCAGATGCTTCGGGCCGTGACAAATCCGGGGATTCAGCACGGAAGGTGCCAAGGAGGTCGGCAGCTACCTGGATCACCGAAGGCTGGTGCAAGCGCAGACTGAGTTTCCCAGCCCAGCTCTGCTACCACGGCAGCCGCGTGACCCTGAGAGAGCCTCGTGCCCTCTTGGAGAGCCATCTGCTCCACGGTGAAATCGCCCACCTCTGGGACTGCGGTGAGAGGCAAGAAAGGTCACTGTCTAAAGCACCTGGCACATAACAGAGCTCAGGGGGTGTTGGTTCCTCTTCCTCTGGGCAGCTCTGAGCTCCCGAAATCATAATGATAGCAACAATAACAGCAGCGAGAATGTGAGGACTAGTTCCGCGGCACGGTGGCACCAGGAGTAGGCTCCGTCACAGACAAGGAAAGACAAGGACATCATCTTGCCCAAGGTCACGTGGCCAGGAAGGGCTAACGGTTGAATTTGAACCCAAGTCTGTCTAGCTCCAAAACGGTCATTTTAACCTACCTGGCTGTATTAGAACTCAAGCCACTGTGTTGGTGCCTGTGGGTGTAACCCTGGACATTAAGGACGTCTGTGCCCAATTCTTTGCCCTCTGCCCCTCCTGAGGAAGTGAACAATTCTCAGTCCATCCCACCCTTTAGCCCTTCACCTGTGAGCACACACACGGGACAGTCGGGGGAGAAACCTGTCGGCCTCCCCGTGCCTGCTTCAGACCCTCAGGCCGGGCTCTGCCGCTTAAAAGCTGTGTGACTGTGGGCAAGTTAGGTCACCCCTCTGCGCTTTGGTGGCCTCATCTGTGAAACTGTGGCAAAGGCCAGAAAGGGGATTTATCAGAAAATGTAATTGCAAAGACTAAATGAGATACCGACATGGAAGGCAGCACTCAAGTCTCAGCTACTGTATCCTCATCATCACCATTTTCTTCCATCATCATCATCATCATCATCAGAATCAGAATCAGAATCTTTCATAGCAACCGTCACTGCCACCACCACCATCACCACCAACCTCCCTCACCACCATAACCACTCCCACCACTGTTTCATTTCAAGGAGACAATACCTGCCAAAGGCACAGCACACCTGTGGCAAGGTGAGGTGTGATGAAGCTTCCGTGCCTGGAAGGCAGACGGGCGCTCCAGCACTTTGGAAAACGTAACTATTAGCCACGTCTTGCTCCTGAGATCCCATCTGCGGTGGTCTCGAGCACACTGGAGCATCCTGGGGATAGTAACACAGGTCTTGCTGCCTCCATTTCCCCCGGACACACCCTCTGCGCCTCCCAGGACAGAGCCAGCCCCTGCAGACCTGAGCCTCTACCCACCCACAGGCTCCGCTCAATAATCCAGAGGGCCCGGAGCCAACCCGAGCTGCCAGGTCCTGCAAAATCTGACTCTCACGCCATCTTTGACTCTCTCTTCCTCTCTCCTGTTTTCCTCATCATTCCCTCATTCACTGAAAAAGGCTCGGGCACCTGCTCCATCCCAGACTCTGTGCCAGGAACACAAGAAACAGGGAAGTAAGGCTGTCCTTCTCCCCACCCCGGGGATCCTTCAGTCCAGTGGGGCAGCTGGGCACGGAGCAGGTAACGATGTGGTTGCAGCTGTCATGGGTCCCAGGAAGGGGACTTACAGGGAGGTTTCAGGGCCTGTGATGGGGGCCTGACACAGGCGGGAGAACCCCGGGAAGGCTTCCCTGAGGAAGTGACATCCAAGCTGAGCCCTGAAGGGTGAAAAGGAATCCCGCAGTGAAGGACAGGGAGAAGGGGGGTGAAAGCACCCTGGGAAGGACAAGCTTGTGCAAAGGCCCTGAGGTACCACGGGGGCCCGCGTCTGCATATGTCTTTACTTGCAGCCCAAGTACAAGGCTCCAGGATTTTGTTAATTCCCCAGGAAGTCATGAAAGAAAAATTAAAGTTAAAAGAAAATTTAAAAAAAAAAACCCTGAGTTTTGCCAATGCTTGGTTCACACTCAGAAACTGGAAGGTCACTGAGTCTTGGCCACTGTCTTCTCCGTCTCCTGGGAGTGCTCCCAGTGAAACCAGAAGTGGGCTCGCATCCCACAGAGAGAGAGCGCAAGAGCGAGAACGGAGGGACACGCCGGGCTGACCGGGAAGAGAGAGATGCACCAGGCCCTTCCCTACGCGCAGCGTCATTTCCCCCACGTCAAGACGGCCTGTCGGGTAACCGGCAGGTGGGCATTCCAAACACCTGCTGCCAACTGCCCAGACCTGCATGCACCCGGCTTCCCCGTCTGCCCACCCAGGGAGCTCCCCCTTAAAACTGCTCGCTCTGAGCAATGCCGGGGTTGAAGACGGATGTCTGCTGGGAAGGCAGGCTCCCACTGGTCCCTCAGCTCCTCTCCTCTTGCTCACAGATAGGACGTCGGAGCTGGGGGTCAGATGGAGAACCAGAAGCCGCGTGGAGCTCCCTCGTCCTTCCCTCCAAACGCTCTCTCCCTCCTGGGTAGTCTTGAGATGCAGGATGGCCCTCGACAGAACCCCAAAGTCAGCATCTGTCACCCTGACAATGCTGCAGTCACATCCCCATCACTGGGACTTCCTAAGGGGAGGCAGTCTGAATCCAAGAGCATTTTTATAGGGTTTTAAGTGTTATTACTTTAAAGAATGACTGGAATAAAGCAGTTCTCAGAGGAAGTGCTTCAGGGGAGAGAAAAGAATTGTCAGAATTAGAATAAATTATCGGGAAGCAGGGAGAGGTGACGCGGGTGCACGCTGAGCGGGCACTAGGGGCTGGGGACTTCGCACAGGCTGCCTCTTCCAACCACAGTAATCCTGTGACGGAGGGACTGTCACCGTCTCCACTGTGCAGATGGATAGAGCAAGGTCTAAAAGGATAATAATATCCCAAACACCTCCGTGTTGAGCGACAGGGAAGGAAGCTGACTACAGTTCCATCTCAGTCCCAAACCCGTGTCCACCCGTGTGCGTCCACGCAGGTGCACACTCCCAAGCCCCTCTGAAGCTCTGGACGGTGTTTCAGGAAATACGCTAAAACAGTCCAAGGGCGATGAAGCCTCATGTTTAAAAACCTGGGCTTCAGACTCAGGCCGTCTGGGCGAGTGATTAACCTCGGTGAGCCTCACTCTCCTTTTATCTGTGCAGCAAGGACAGGGTGCCTTTCCCCTTGAGTTGGGATGAGGGGTAAAGGCTACAATCCATGTACATCCTGATTATGGCACTTGGCGCTTAGAGCATGAGCTTCGTATTTCTTAGCCGTTGTCACTATTGTGAAGCACATTGTCATGTTCCTGACTGTAGACAGTCCCCAAGATGGTACCCAGGGATCTCTGCTTCCCAGCAGAGCGCAGGGTCCCCCTCGCTTGAGTGACAGCTGAACGTACTGACTTGCTTCTCATGCAGTGAATACAGCACAGCAATAGGATGTCACTTCCAAGAGGAAGTTATTATCCCGTGGCTTCTGTCCTGGGTACCCTCTCTCACTCAGTTGCTCTTGCTAAGGGAAGTCAGTTGCCAAGATGTGAGTCGCCCCGTGGAGAGATCTGTGTGGCAAGAAACAATGTCTCTAACTAACAGCCAGGACGACCCGAGCCGCCCTGTCCAACCAGACCTCGTGTCGGCTCACAAGCGCATCCTCAAGTCAAGCCTCGAGTTGGCTGCAGATCCACCGGCATCGTGGCTACAGCCTGCGAGAGACCTTCGGGCAGGGCACCCGCCCCACGAAGCCACTGCACAGTTCCCGACCCGTAGAAACCACGACATAATAAATGTTTGTTGTTTTAAGCCACTACGTTTGGGGGTGATTTGTTACGCAGCGATAGGTGACTGATCTGCTCATCCGTATCTGCACTCAGCTGACAGTGCTCTTTGCTTTATGAGCAGATCGGAGGCGAACTTTGGCTCCGATCCCGTCTGAAGCATCACGAGAGACAAATTGGCATATCCAGACGCAGCGAGTTCACTGTATTTCACACTTCAAAGTGTGGCTCCTGACAGCCAAGGCGGTGGTACAGACAGGAAGCTATCAGTCTGCAGAGTAAAATCAGACGGGTGTGGAAATCAGACACAATTAGATCTGGAAGGAGCCTGGCACACCCAAAGCAACTCCAGTCTCCACGTGACACAGGCAGGGGCGGCAGCTGTACAGGATCAGTCGGGCGACAGCTCCTCCGGGGCATCCGGAGCCAGGCTTGCGAGAGAGTGGCAATCACAGGTGAGCAGAAATCAAGTGCGTCTCTATCAACCAACGATGTCTGCTGAGAGCACGGAGGAGCACGTGATGAGACACGTGTCACACGTGTGCCAGCCCTGCCATATCCCATTGCAAAATCCCAAGTCATAAAGGACTCTGAACTCCACAGAGAGGAACTCTTCATTGAATCCCCTCAGACATGCTTCGTAAAACGGTTTCAGGAGTCCCTACGCAAGGCCACAGACTGGAAAGCGTTTTCTGGGGTTGGAACTCTGCGATGTTGACCATGATAGATGGTGGGTTGTGTCTGCCCTCTAGGGTCACCACTCAGAATTCAAAGCATGGGATAGGAAGGGGGACTTAACCCACAAGCTGCTCTGCGTATCCAAGGAACACTGATTCTTTCCTTTTTCTTTGTCCTTGAAAATATCCCCTGCCCGGAGCAGCAAACAAATCTCCCCTTTCACAACATGGAAAGCCATTTGCCCAGACATGACACCCGGATGGCCGCAGACACCCCTTCTTTGCGCACAGCAGTGGCACGTTTAGAAGCAGAGGTGGCAAGTGTGGAGCACACACCCCCATGTTCCCTGCCCCGTGCCCTTGGCAGGCATTCTCAATCGATCAAGGCATTCTTTCCTAATGAACCCGGATGTGGTCTCGGAATCTATGTAAACGCAACACTCCTAGCAGTCCCTACAACTGATCGGCGTTCGCACGGAAAATTAGACTTGGATCAAGCGTCCGCTTTGTCTTCCTTCCTGGCTCGAGCGCTGACTTCTGCACCAGGCGGCCTTGGCTCTCTTCCCTCTGCGAGCTTCACCCACGAAAAGCCGCACCTTGCCAGCCAGCCCTGGCTGGGGTGCAGGAGGCAGGAGAAATAGCCAAATATGCATCTGCCCATCTTTTCCTGTGGCTGAAAGGCAACGTCCTTGCTTCCAAGACCAGTGTGCGCCAGGCACCTTCAGCCTGCAGGAAAGGGCTGCAGAGAGCTGGTGACACCCACGACTGGAGAAATAAGCAGCCCTCCCAAGCCCACACGATGCCTGAACGAGACGTTTCAGTGAAAGTGAGATACGGGGTATCATCTTCTCCAGGACAGCACGAGTGGCCTCGGTCAGGAAGAAAGCCACACAGTTAGGAGATTACTGTCACGTCCTTGAGAGCTGAGAGTATGTTTCCAGGGCAGGTGTCACGTGGGACAAAACAGGTGAGGTCTAAGCAGACGTGTGTGGTGTCAGCCCCACACAGGCACCGTGCTGGGGTGAGGCGCTGGACTGATGACCAAGGTCCTACCAGGCACGAAAAGAAAATTGACTCAGCAGTCGGAGTCCCGGCAGGTCTGGACCAAGGTGGGTGCACAGAGGAGGACAGACGACCCCCTCCGCTTCCACCAGGGGGTCTAGGAATATTTCTAGAATTCGTATCCTTGTGTGGGATAACAGGCACCCACATTCAACGTTCTCATTGCGTAGGTTATTACAACTCTCATGAAAGCTCATTTAGCAACGTCGAATGAAACTTTAAATGTTCAGGATTTTGACCAAGCAGTTCTACCTCCAGGATATATTACCATGTGGATGTCCTTGCAAAATATGAAAAGATATATGTACGATAATGTTCGCTGAAATATTGTTTCTAAGAGCAAATCGGTGGAAACAATCTGTCAAGATCAACACATCACGGCACGTCCACACGATGACACAGTATGCAGCCACGGAGCAGAAAGGCACAGAACTGCTTACGCTGACACGGAAAGAGCTCCAAGATACGAGGAGGAGGGAAAGAATCAAGTTGCTAAAGAGTGTGTTATGGATGGCCACCCCGGTAAAAATATTCAAGTCTATATACATATACCCTAGCTTAGCCGTAGAAGAATTTTCTGGAAGGAATTAAAGCCGTTGAGAAGCAGGACAGACTGGGCTGGCAGACTGGGAGAATGAGGCATTTAGTAGCTTTTGTCCCGTCTGAGCTGTCTAACCAAGAGGATTCTTAGGTCAGCGGGATTTATCGTAGCAGCGGGATCACAGAACAGTTTTTGTTTTCTTCTTGATACTTGTCTATATTTTTGAGAAATGAAAGCATAGAAGTTTTATTTTCTATCTGTGCATGAGGTATAGACAGGCGAGGTGGTTCTAGACGTGCAGTACGTGTCGGTGTGCTTTTATCTCGTCCTGCCCGGACCTTTGAGGAACATTAGGAGAAAATCTCTCATCAGTTTTGACCCCGGGTCAAATTCTTCAACACACATCATTAGTGATTCTGCAGAGCACAGCCGAGGTTTCTTTCATGCATCTCTGGTTGAAAGGAGACCCAAATCACAAGTCCTTCTGTGAATGTGAGGCAGCTCCCTTCTCTGGGAGGACCTAAGGATGTGAGCTGCCCCGTAGCCCGGCAGGTCTGGACACGGAACATCACCTCGTGAGTGGAGAAAGGTCCCTGGATGAGGAAGGACAAGTTCTTGACCTCCTGGGGGCTGGGCTGGAGGACGGGGAGAGGGAAGCAGAGGAAGGGAGAACCCTGGATGTTGAAGACCTGTCTCTGCCACTGCATCTAAGGAAAATGACCCGTGGGAGAGAAGCAGCAACGCTGGGCTCAAGGAATGTCTTAGGAAACCCAAGATTTCTCTGTCCACCATGAATACAGGTAACAGGGGAAGAATAATTCTAAGGAAATAGGACCCCCCCACATACAGCTCAGCCCATGAGAGGGAGCAGTGTATATAAATGCCTTTTTCCTTCCCTCCTCCTATAACTTACTGTGGCACCCTACTGCCAAAGCCCAACCAGAAGCCAGTGGGCAAGGCTGCCCGGCATTGTGGTCTACACAGGAAAGCCTCCCAGGCACAACGCAGGGTGTAGACGAGCAGAAAGCAGGTCTGGAGGGGTAAGCAGATGCCACCCAGCCATTCACCCTTCTGCACGTCTCGACCTGGGGCTGGCATCTTAGAGCTGGCAGCACTTCCACTCCTGCATCCACAAGGCCAATGAGAATCACCCTGCGTGTTTTATGTGCACCTGTTTAATTCTAAACGCTCGATGATTTGCTACAGACACACTTCTTGCAAGGGGCTTTCACTGTCTCGAGCTTTAGACGTTCCAGGTAATCAATAATGCTGCAGCTCTGACTCCAAATTAAATAACTGCACATTTATTACCCATTACTGGAAGCCACACAGGGAACTCCCCCTCCAGAAGCAAAAGGCACCCCTCCCCAAGCCCTCCTTCTCCTCCGCCAGCCCCCTCCAACCGTCCGGCAGCTCCAGTCAGACAGTGTGAATATCCTCCGGATTTTAGAAATCAAACTCCCTTTGCTTGTCTAACCTAAATTGGGATAAAAAAAATACCAAGCCTCTGAAATTTACCCCGCCGAGCCGAGCCCCCAGGGAGGACGTAACATTTGGCTGCGGGATCGGAGGGTGTTTGGCTGCCGCCTCTGTCACCTGCTCCTCCAAGGGAAGCCGGGCAGCACAGAATTTCAGCTCCACGGCTGGTGGGTCCTTGCTCCCTCCCTACTGAGCTGCTGAGACAAAAAGGAATGGTTGCCTACAAGTGGGGAGCCAGGCAGCCCGCCAGTGAGAAGCAGTGAGAACCACATTTGGGGTCCGGCAGACTGAGCCTTGCAACATGCCCCCTCTGCCTCAGCTGCTGAGAAATGTCACTGGGAAGGACCGCAGCGCCCTAGCCAGACGTGCTCTTCAGGGACACAACACATCACGGCGCAATTCTGAGATTCTAGGGGGCCCTTTCTGTTATCAGGAAGCTGTGAACCACCCACAAGAGAAGTCCATCCCGACGCTCAAGCCCACCAGAAGAGGGGACAGTTTGGGGACACATGCACCCCAGCTCCCAGACACAGAGCTTCACGATGAGGGTGAGCGGAAAGGTACCAACCACGGATGAAAAAACATCTAGAGAAAATCAGGACTAACCGCATTAGCCGTCCCATCCCTACTCAGCGTCGTGGAGATTAGGAGAAGCAGCCAGCGCAATTACTTCCATCACTTATGCAAAGTAAGATCATTTCCCAAATTGGAAGTGACAGTCTGGGCCACCTGGCAGGGAAGGCAGCCTGTCCCCAGGAGGGGCTGAGCACTTCTCTCCTGGCTCTTTGGGTATTTGTGTGGTCGTGAGATAATCAGCATCAGAATCATCTTCTCCTTCACCCATCACATCTGCCGGTGGCAGGGTGCCGAGCGGAACTTTTCAGCTCCCCTGAAATCTGAGGCCCAGAGCTCATTACAAAAAAAAAAAGAACAGGCCCAAGTACATACAGGATACTGAGAGATTCCCCTCAAAGGGTTGAGGGTCAAAGGCATTTGGGATAGATGGTCCTGCCAGAGGCTGACAGCAGCCCCTGTTCTTACTCAAATATCTCCCCAGGATTCTCACCCTCAGTCCAAAATTGCTCACTGAAGTGTGCTTTCCAGATCCATACACAAAAATAACATCCTTTACAAAATGTTCAATATGTGTTACCATGGCTAGATGGAGGGGTGGACCTTTCTATAAGACTAACCGGGAGAACTAGATGGAAAAAGGTTAGCCGGGAGGGCTGCATGGAAGAGGCGAGACTTCAGCCATGTGGAAGGGAGGATGCACGCAGAGGAAATAGGAAGACCTCGGAGATGACGGGCAGGGGCCACCTGAGCAAACCCCAAAGCCTGAGCAAACCCCGAAGGCAGGAAGAGGAGCTGGGGACTTACGCGGTGTTCAACTGAAGGGCTCCAGTGGACCAAATAACAATCCCACACACGTACCTCGTCCTCACCACGTGAACACCAGACACCGTTCTAAACACGTCATTCATCTTCCTTTGCTGGAACTCCACAAGCCGTCCCTGGGGGAGTAAGGGAGGCAGGGCCGCACTGTGAGCAGAGGCAGAGTCTTCAGAGGCCATTTCCTTCACCCCTGCAATGAAGGGAACTGAGCTCCAAGACCAGCAAAAACGAGGCCAATCCAGCAGGCAGGGCGACGACACTCGGAGTCTCCCAGGATCTTGCTATCAGGGAAAGGCATCAGGACCAGCAGCATCGGAGTTTATCAGAAATGCGGGCTCTCAGGCCCCGCCCCAGATTCACTGATTCAGAGACTGCATTTTCTCACTATTTATTTGACAAGTAAAAAGTTGCACGTATTTATGGTGTACGCCTCAACGCTCTGATACAGGTGTGCGCCGTGGAATGGCAACATCGAGCTTACAAGGAGTGCGTGCGTTACCTGATCCCGCATTTTAACAGGGGTCCCCAGAAGCTTCCTCATCACAATAAAATGCGAGTCTGGGGTCAGTAACGTCAATCTAAGACAAGAAGAGTGTTCTGGGTGCAAACAGAGCCGGCAGGAGGCTCGATGAGCTGCTTGGCATAAATACGTTTTCCAAAGTCACATACGCCAGACAGCAGGCTTCTGAGAAAGGACCGGAACAGCCGCGGTTAGGAGCCGGGGCCGGGTCCAGGCTCTCACAGCTCTGCCGCCTCCTCGTGTGTGTGGCCGCAGGCAGGTCACGAAACCTCAGGGACTCACTTTCACCGTCTGAATAGTGGAGGTAAAAGACGGCTCCCTGTTGAGTTGTCACCAAGAGTAGGTGAGAAATTCTGTATTCGATGCTTGGCACAGTGACTATTAAATATTAACCCCCCCACACAAATATTCCCTGTTACTACGACTATATCAAAAGTATAAACTATTGACATTAAGCTGGCACTAAGGGTCTTGATTAGTAACAAAACCTGGGAAGACGCTGGAAGAAGGTGAGGAAAAATGCAAAGCCCACATGAGCGGACTTTCCTCATCCTTCCTGGATGGAATTGAGACCATTTCATTCCTGACTTTGAGTAGCAGAGACACAAGGGTTACAGCGTCCTTTTCAGAAGACCTTAAAGGCTTAACTTATACCACACATAGAATTAATAGCAGGATGCCTGCCTTCAAACCGGCAGGTAAGATTAAAGCAAATTAAATTGACTTCACAGAGCAAAGAACAGAGAAAACAAATGAAGCATCCGAAAGTCTTTGTAAAGAATAATTTTTTAAATGACAGAAGATCAAACGTATCTATTATGGCAAATACACTTGTACTAAACTTCTCTATTAAAAACTAAGATTCTCAGCCTGTGTGAGTAACAAAATCCATCCACATTCTACTTCCAAGAGACATCTACAACAATAGGAAATTTAAAAAAAGGAGGCAGCAATGAAATGATGTGTCTGGGCCCACTGGAACCAAAGAAAGAATGAAGAACCACACCGATTTCAGAAAAACCCAAGGCAGGAAGCATTAACCAAGCTCAAGATGGTTTTTTTATATTAATAAAAAGTTCAATCTGTAACCAAAGCTAGTCAATAAACAGCCTATGTAAGTCAAATGACATGGGCTCACAATAGGTAAAGCAAAAAGTTTGACCAATATCAAGAGAAATAAACAAATACATTAACTAACTGGAGATCCTAACCAACCTATCTCATGTAAAAAATATATCACTATAGGAGGCCAAGGTGGGAGAATCACTTGAGGCCAGGAATTTAAGACCAGCCTAGGCAACATAGCAAGACCCTGTTTCTACAAGAAAACTTTAAGACTGGGCACGGTGGCTCACGCCTGGAATCCTAGCACTCTGGGAGGACGAGGCAGGCGATCGTTTGAGGTCAGGAGTTTGAGACCAGCCTGAGCAAGAGCGAGATCCCATCTCTACTAAAAAAAATACTAAGAAATTAGCTGGACAACTAAAAATATGTAGAAAAAATTAGCCGGGCATGGTGGCGCATGCCTGCAGTCCCAGCTACTTGGGAGGCTGAGGCAGGAGGATCGCTTGAGCCCAGGAGTTTGAGGTTGCAGTGAGCTGTGATTGCACCACTGCACTCCAGCCTGGGCAAGAGAACAAGACTCTGTCTCTAGAAATATAATAAGTACAAAAATGAGAAAGGACCCCCAAGTTCCTGAAATATAAAATTAACAATATTTGCCATATAGAGAGCACACCTTTACATGTGTCCAGGGGATATTATTTTAAGCTTTAACGTAGTCCCCTCGGTAGGTTCTATACAGTCTATATTCTCAGGCTACAGTATTATACAAATGGAAATTATTTTTTAAAAAGTAATGTTGTGTCAAGTTCCTGATGCTTAGAAATTCACGACTGACTACCTTGACTGATGCTGTACTTGAAGAGTGGATGGGGTCTGAGCGATCCCAGACGGAGCAATGTCAGAGAAATTCTTGTTTGATTTGAAATATGGTCACAAACGCAGGAAAATTCCGCCAGATTTGCCCACTTGTTCATCCACTCACCCACCCACACCATGTGCATCCCGACCAGCAACTACACAAGGTGCTGGGGATTCAATGAATAAAAAGATAAGCTAAAATTAGGAATTTCATAGAATGCTCCCAGGCACAAAGGGTAAGTAGTCAAATCAAGTAATTAAAAGCAGAAGTACAACGATGAGCAACGAGTGGTGAGAGAAGGTAACAGGAGCCGTAAGGTGACAGGTGAGGTCTGTTCTCCACCTGACAAATACTTACTGGATGTTCGCTATGTGCCATGCCCAGGACTCACTGCACTGAGCAGGACACAGCTCTTGGGGAGCTAATATTTTTAGGGGGAAGGAATCAAGGAATCATGAGAACAAGAAAAGAATATTATTTCAGAAGGTGCAAAGTGCCGTGGAGAAGATAGAACAGGGCAGCAGGGAAAGCGGCGTGTCCGAGCCGGGACAGCCATCAGAGGCTCCTCGGGACACCTGACGCAGCATCTGAGAGCCCCGGGGACCAGGGCAGAGGCGAGGCCAGAAGGGTGACCCGCGGCCAGCCCACGTCAAGCTGCCCGGGAAGCCCTGGCCCTTTGAACATGTAGTGCCACGTGGTTCTGCCGGGACCCGGACGGCACCGTGGGTTCCTCGGAGAGTCAGGCCCCGTCCACGCCCGTGCTGCCTGCGCAGGCAGGTTTGCCGCTTCCACGGGGATCGGATGGCGAATCCTGCTCTCCTTACACTGGTAATTACAAGCTGACACTTGCCGGGCAGGAAAGAGCATTCCTTCTGTTAGGAAATGATCGCCTTCGCAGCCTCTCCTCCAGGGAAGGTGCTGTGAATTTACAAACGGCTGCTGAACAGGCGGGACCCAGCCCCCACAGGAAGCACAGAAATCACGTGAGAGGTAACTGAGTTCTGGCGGGCACACCCATGCTCCTGCTGCCCGGGGCCGCGGGAGAAAGAGCAGATACTCTGCGGTCGATCAGCCCAGGGTTTTTTATCCTTGTGCTCCTTCCATCAAGCCGGGTGTCAGGGGACAACGGGATGGTCATTCACCCCTCTGAGCTGGAGGCTCCCCACTTGCAAATGGGTTTCATGATAGCCTCTCCCACGGGGATGTTGGGAGGCCTGCATGAGATGACTTTGATGAGGTGCCTGGAACACAGTAGGTGTTCAAGAAATGCCAGGCCCTCCTCCCCAGGCGCCCCCACGCCTCTCTCTCGGTGGGAGGCTCTTGGGTGGGGGGGAAGGGACAGAGGATAAAAGGAAGGGAGCCGCCACCCGCAGGGACGACCATGCTCGCTGGTGCCGCTGGGAGGGAGCGAGAGCGCCGTGATAATAAGATTCTCATCCCGTTTTCCGTGTGACGGCGAGTAACAGAGACATGAGAACAGAGCATCCGTCAGAACTCACAGAGGAGGCAGACAAGGCGAGGTGATCAAAGGAATAAATCCATCGCACTCTGAAAAACAGCCCGCCTGCTTTCATTCGTCTGGGAGGTGACGCAAGGACTCGCGCTCCGGCCAAAAACACACTTTTTTTTCTACCTGTACCGTGCAGAGTGGGGCCGCGGGCGCGGCAGGCTCCCAAGCAGACCCCCTCGAGGACAATAAATCTCCTCCTCGGTCTGGCCACAGCATCTCGCCAGGGCCTCGATCCCAGCTCCGGGCTAAGCTTTAGAAATACGCCACTGCCGCAGAGATTTATCTGTTTTAAAAGGTCACAGAGTTACTGCCACCGAGGCTCGGGCGCGGAGCAGGTGTGAACGCTCCCCGGCTCCCCCGGCCTCGTGATCACATGCAAGAGCCGGCGCCTGGGCAGCCGCTTCCCAGGCAGACCCACCAATGCGCTGGGCCCGGGGGCCGAGGGACTCCTGGGGTGGGGACCTACCTGCAGGTGCCACCTTTATCACCTTCTCCCCCCTCACCTGAGATGGATCCCGGCGATCGCTTCCCCGCCTGCCAGCAATGCTAGGGACCTGGACCCTCTCTGTCCCGTGTCACCGAGCATCCCTCCAAGGGAAAAGGATGAGCAGGGCCACACGACAGATTCTGCCCTCAACCCAGCGACTGAAATGCTGAGACGCAGGGACGCAAAGTCAGGTAAAAAACAGCCACTCCCTCAGTCACCCGCTCTGCAACATGCTGGGTCCGGAGGCTCTCTGCGGAGAGGAGTGCCGCGCCCTGTCCTCTGTAGGAATTCCCATTTCCCCACGCTGACGAGGACTGCTAGCATCTGAGATGCTCTGGGGCCGTGTGGGTCTGGGGAAGCCAGCACTGTGATGAGGTTTTAAAACAAAAAAATCAACCTCTACACTCCTTTGAAAAATATGGATGCCTTGGGAGAGCCCAAAGAAGCCCCCAGGCACGGTGGGCAGAGTCCAGGCTGTGAGACGAACAGCCTGGGGTTCAAATCCCCGCTCTGCCACTCACCGGCTGTGTGACCGTGGGCAAGTCACCTCACCTCTCTGGGCTTCTGCCCCCCACGGTAGAAAAAGAGAGATTACGAGGCCTAGTCTGCCCAGTGCTGCAGGAGTTTGGGCACATCCTGGGCACGTCACACGCACCAAACATTCCGTTAGGTGCATCCTTGCTTTGGCGGCTGTCAACAGACCCAACCCTCAAACACCCCAATAGTGGCAGGCGGGGCGCCCTGGGGACAACCACAGGTGCTGGCACAGGGGCTCCCTGCAGAGCAAGAGGACCCCCATAAGCTCCCGGCAGTGCAGAATGCCTGAAGGCAGCCGCACCTGGGAGAACTGCTCTGCCATCTGCTCCGCGCTCCCTAAGCCACCGCCGCCGCGGCAACAGACGGGCGAGAGCTGTGCCTGCTCCGGGACCCTGTCTCCCGGGAAAACCTCCATGGCTCCGGTTCAGCAGGGCGCGGGTGGCTCAGCCTGACCACGACCCAGGCAGACACCCGCCAAGAGGACAGGCAACGCTATAAATGTCTTCACTTCTGCATCCCCAGCCCTCGAGGCTGAGGCTGAGGCTGAGCCGAGCGGCTGGGCAGGAAGCCCAGTGAAGAAGCAGGGACCTCATCCTGAGACGGACCCCATCTCCCAGGACGTCACAGCTTCCGGCCGCATCTCTGATAAAGTAGCCAAGCGTAGCACGGAGAGGACTCGAAAGGCAGCCACCGGGCGCAACGTTCTCAGGTTCGTCCAGGCTGGAGAATGTGTCAGTGCCTCCCTCCTCTCTGCGGCTACATAATATTCCACCGTGTGGACGGAACACATCTCATTCATCCATTTCTCTGTCGACGGACACACGGGCTGTTCCCACTTTGGGGGCTTTTGTGGATGATGCCACTGCGAAACTGCGTGTCCAGGTACTGCCTGAGTCCCTGTTTTTGGTGTTTTGCGGCACGCGCCTAGGAGTGGAGCGGCCGGCCACATGGTAATTCTATGTTTGGCTTTTTGAGGAACTGCCCAATCTGTTTTCTAAGTAAGAGAAGCCAGACACGAAAGGCCACTTATTGTGTGATTCCACTTATGTGAAAAATTCAGAACAGGTAAATCCGTAGAGACAGGCGGTTGCCGGGGGCGGGGGGGGGGGGTGAGGAGCAAGTTCTTAATGGGGCCGGGGCTTTGCTTCAGAGCGATGGGACTGTCTCTGAGCTAGACAGAGGTGACGGTGACTCAACACTGCGAACGCGCTAAACGCTACTAAGCTGTTCATTTTAAAGTGGCTAATTTCATGTCGTGTGAATTTCACCTCAATAAAATTTGTTTAAGAGGCAGCTCCTTAAATTCTTCTACCCATAACTGGCAGCCGAGGGGAGGGGCCGGGGAGGGGTGGATGGTGACCGTGGCAGGAGGTGACGGCCTCGTCACTGCTCGGATGATCCGGCCTCCCAGCGAGGCCCCCTTTGCCACTTAAACCATCTCCGTCCGCTCGATGGCCAGCCGCGCTGCTCGCCAATCCCGTTACATGGGAAATTTTCATATGTAATAAAAAGATGCTGTCTTGACGCTAATCTTAGAAAAAAGATTTTTTTCTTCTTACATTTGTATTAATTTTCCTTCCCAGGTTTTAATTGAAGAGTGGCTGCAGCATCACGGGGGAAATAAAACCTTACTTCATCTATCCGAGGGCCATGTGGCTTCATTAGAAATTACATTAGTTCCTCATTAAGCAACAATAATAATGTGGAGTTGGAATCAATAAAAAAAATGCATTGCCCCGAGGTACAGATCCGTTTGTTTCAATTACATTCTTACATGGCCGAGCTCCGGTACCGCCAATGCTAACGAAAACGCTGCGTGATGCGGGAAGAGGTGGCCTTCCTTCACTCGCCTTCAGAGCTCGGCGCCGTAACACAGGCAGGGACGTGGGTCCCAACAGGACGTTGTTAACTACCCACCCGCCCCCAACCCTGACAAACTGACTGCATTTCCAGAGCTCATGCACCGACGACGCCAGGTACCTATGATCTCACCAGCCTCCCCTGATCGACTGGTCGTGACTGGCCTGCGTAAGGGTTGAACAGTGCTGCGGTTGATTATGGATGTCTGCCTTGGGCACCAGAGTGCTGGTGCTGTGCCGCGTGGCAGGTTCGTGCCAGCTCTCTAAGCCATGCCCCCTACGTGGCTGTGCTGGCTTGGAGCAGTAAGAGCGCACACAGGACTTTTTTCTACCTCCTTCATGTCCACCGGACTTAACAACCATCCTCAGTCAAGACAAAATGAGCACTTACCTGCTCCTCGACCAGGCTACGCGGCAGGGACAGCGGATCCTGCGTGGAAAACACAAAGACAGGAAAGGTCGAGTCAGGCACTGAAACAACTGCTCTGGCTTTGTTTTTCTCTTAGACGCGATAACTGCATTCCTCAGAAAGGAGTATTTTGTCCATTCGCTGCGAAAATGTTCACTGATGCCTAACATGCGCCAGGCTCTGTGGCGGGCTCTGCATGTTTAACAACAAACAAGATGACACATCTCTGCCAGGGGGGCAGGAGAGATGGGGGAGAATACAGAATATAAGGATACTAATAAATAACCAATAAATGAAGGTGCCATCAGAGGCCGGTAAGCCCTAGGATGATAACAGATGAGTTATAGGGCCGAGAGTGGCTGGGGCTACTTTAGATTAGGGAGCAGGGAGCACTGAGAGCAGAATGACAAGAAGGGGCCAGACATATGGTGGAATGGTAGGTGCAAAGGCCCTGGGGCAGGCACAAATGGACAAGGACTGGGAGGAAGGCCAGGACCTCCATACTCAGTGACGGGAGAGGAAAAGAGATGACATCAGGGCGGTGGGCAGGAACCAGATCACGTCCAGCCTTCAAGGTCGAGACACAGTGTCTGAGTGTTTCTCTAAGCAGGTTGGGAAGCCACAGGAAGACAGTCTTGTTTTCTGAAAACACCCCAGCTTCTGAGCTAGGATTCCAGGGGGCGTCCACGGAGACCCCTGCTGCCTCCAGGAAGACCTCACTCTTTAAGTTCGCTCAGATTTCAGGCCCTCGAGAAACGCAGTGCCCCCTCCTCTCCATCAGGACCTGAACACGGCCAAGCACCTAGGCTGGGTCAGGACCCCAGCTGCTCCTCTCCCCAAATGCAGCCCCCACGGAGCTGACCGCCCCATGTGCACATCCCTCCTCCGTCTCAGAAGGCTGGCTCAGCTCCCTGCACAGGAAGGGCCCCGGCTTTGTCAAAAGGGAAACATCAAGTTGCACAGACACCATGTGATACATTAAATTCAGGGGCCACCCTGCCCAGGACATCATTCTTCAAGCCAAGGACACCTTCTCTTTCTTTCTCTCTCTGACCTCGGCTTGTGCCTCTGCCATACTCCAGAACTGGTCGAGACGGTCTCCCACCTAAAGGGGGAGAGGTACCACACTCCCCTTGTCCCTTGGCAGAAAGTCAGACCCAGCCTTCTCCTCATCCCCAGGGGCTCCACAAGCGCCGTCCCTTCCTGCCCTGCCGGATCCCCCATCACCGGCTGGTCCCAGCAAGGGCTCCTGGTCCCACCAGGCGCCCCCGGGAGCTCACCCGCCAGCACCCTGGAGACGGATCACAGGACGCTCTGCTTTGCCGTCCAAGGTCTCGGGCCCAGCAGACCTGGTCTTACTGGGGAAGCCACATTCAAGCCTGGCCACACCCCCAGCACCAGCCAAGTCTCCGGTTCCTCAGCCTCCCTCACGCGCTCGTGGTGGGGACTCAAGGGGACGAGGCGCCTGGTCCACAGCAAGCACTCGGGAGGGGCTGCGTGTTAAACGCTGTTATTATGCGTTTGTCATCGTCCTTCTTGGTCAAATCCACGACCAAGAAATTAACAACAAACACAGGTTAGGATGAGTGCATGCGATCTCAGGAAGACTCAAGGGGACTGAAAAGAAACCCTGGGGTGTGTGACTTCGAGCCAGAGCTACGATTTGGAAGGAGGAAATCCACAAAGCAGAGGCAGAACGAAAACCTGCAGGTGAGCTTCTCCTGCCCCTGTTCAAAGCTGCGTTGGCTGAGCTGTGTCCCCAGCTTCTTGTGTTGAAGCCCCAACCCCCAGCACCTCGGAACGGGACTGATGTGAAGACAGGCCTTTCCAAGAAGTGATTAAGTGAAAGTGAGGCCATTAGAGCGGGCCCCATTCTAACCTGACTGGTGTCCTCGTAAGAGGAGGGAATTTGCAGGGTGTGGTGGCTCATGCCCGTAATTCCAGCACTCTGGGAGGCCAAGGTGGGACGATCACTTGAGGCCAGGAGTTTAAGACCAGCCTGAGCAAGGGCAAGACCCATCTCTACAAAAAAACAGAAAAAGTAGCCAAATGTGATGGTTTATACCTGGGGTCCCAGCTACTCGGGAGGCTGAGGCAGGAGGATCGCTGGAGCCCAGGAGTTTGAGGTTGCTGTGAGCTATGATGACACCACTGCACTATAGCCCGGGCAACAGAGCGAGACCCTATCACACACACACACAAAACAAAATTGGAGGAAACGAGGCACAGAAAGAGACACTGGGAACGCAAGAGCACGGAGGAAAGACCACGTGAGGACACGGAGAAGGCAGCATCTGCAAGCCAAGGAGAGAGGCCTCAGAAGGAACCAACCCTGCCGATCCCTTCATCTTGGACTCCCAGCCCCCAGAACGGCGAGAAATGAATTTGTTTAAGCCACCTAGTCTGCACTGCTTTGTTACGGCAGCCCAAGCAGACTGTAACAACACACACCCAGTAAGTGCGGCGTTTCTCCCCCATCGGCAAGGCGTGAGCGAGAGGGCCTGTGGTTCTCACGGCGTGCCCTCCTCTCCTCTCCTCTCTCGCACCCTGCGCCGGCCCAGGTGCGTCTCTGCCCTCACGCCCACACAGGAGAGCCGCCAAGTATGGATGTGTGGTGGAGCCCAGGGTCTGCACGCAGGGTCGGGCGGACGCCCTGCCCACATGGCCCTACCGCCTGGGGGAGGAGACGGCAGTAGGGAGAGAACCACAGCGACTCAGGCCAGACCACAGCTCTGGAGACGAGGAGGTGAGGACCCTTCTCCCCTCTCAGCTACTCCGAGGCCTGAGCTCCCCGTCCACGATGTATGAAGTCCAGGGTCATTTTACTTTGTCCCTCTGGTGAGACTGGAATTAACGTGTATCATGTCTGTTTACAGCGGACAGGCACTCTGTGCACATTGGAAACCCTTCATGTCTGCTCATGTGACGTGGGCTCATGGGACGTGGGCTCATGTGACGTGGGCTCATGGGACGTGGGCTCATGGGATGTGGGCAATGGCTGCATCCCACCGCATGTCAGTAAGCGATGGGTGATCTTCAGTACCAGCGCCGGCGTGGGGAGCCACGCTCTCACACGCTGCCAGCGGGAGCGGACCCCAGCGCCACCTTTCCGGTGGGCGACCAGGCGCCGTCTGCCGGTCTCGCTGTGCATTTCCTGTCCAGTAGAACTGGGTGGACGGCCACAGTCTGTCCTTCCCCTTAGGCTGGATGAGCTCAGCGAGGCGAGATGGCTCTCCAAGATAAATGCCTGGCCCTTCTCAGAAAGACAATTAATGAGCTCGGAGACTTGCTTAAACCGAGATGAAATGTGCGATTAGCAGACACAGGGCCATCCGTCCGCCCCGCCAACAGGACGTCTCCTCCTCGCAGCGCCGTTCATCAGACGCAGCCGAGCAGACCCACTAAACGCACCACGGCCACCGGGTCTATTTTTGAGATAATTACAAGGCTTGGGCTTGAATCCACTTAAAGGCAGAAATGCGGGACAAGCAAGGATTAAGGCGAACTCTACCCCTTTCTCCTCAGCTGAAAATGTCCCAATGGGCTTTAAAGGGAAGGGGAAAAAAAACACATGAAACTTTCATCAGAGCCTGGTAAGCCGCTGCAGGAGCTGCGGGGCCCGAAGTTCCAGTTCTGAGCAGGGCTTAGCACTGTAATTGGGCACTTGCCCTCCGTGCCAGCCTGCTGGACTCCTCGGCCACCCCTCAGCTCTCTAAGTCAGGAATGAGTGACTCAAGGGGCAAAGGATAAAAGAAGAAGAGAGAAAGAGGAGGAGAGAGGTTCAAGGAGGGACAGGGAGCACAGGGTTCGGACAGCATTGCCGAGCCTCTAATTGCACTCTTGAATTAATAAACCGTTCACCTCTGCAAAGGTTCGGACGTTGCTCTTCTATGCACCATGAGAGATGCTCCCGTCCTCTGCAGGCGTAACCTTGCAAACAGCAAGACCACAATGGGGTTAGGTCACCTGGGAGCCAGCTTTCTCCTTTCCCTCCAGCCTGCCACCTCCTAGAAGGCACACCAAGAATGCAAACCACCGGAGTCCCTCCGAAATGGCCTGGCTGGCAAGCAGCTACCCCGTCCCTCTCCCCAGTAAGGAAGAGATGAGAAACGAAGCATTTCCGCTGGCATGCCTTTCCTTGTCACCCGTTTTGTGAGCAGAATTTCAACCTTGACATCTGAGCACGTCCCTTCCACCACCCCCACCCTGATAACAAGTGACAGTATTTGTCACCGCTACGACACAGTGCCCAGGCAGTGCACACCAGGTGACCTGCTTCGCCCCAGCGATGGGATCAGAACTTGCATTTATCTCCGTGCTTTTCCTTGTGCCTTCCTCGCAGGAGAAAGGCAGCAGTCAGAGGCAGCCTCCTTGCCTTGGGGAGGATTAGCATTGCTTTAGCAGGAATGAAAAGAGAAAGAAACAGTGTCCAGTCTTTTTGGCATCCAAAGGAGGCTGCGGAGCATTCCTCACCCTTCACGGCAGACCATGTCGCCCGTGGTGAGACGCACTTGTCACCAGCTGGGAAGAGCCTCCCACAGACAGCAACCGCCAGGAACTGTCCAGGGTCCAGGAGGATTCCTACTAGGCCCTGAGCCTTTGCGGAGCCCCAACAAAACTTCCCTATGCACCCTTCCCCTTTTCAGTGGCACCCCTCCTTTTTCAAAGGAGACTTAGAGGCCCCTTAAAAAATGGAGGCAGGAGTTGTGATGGTGTAGACAGGACCGGGGTGAACTCCACCCCACCCTTCCTGGATTAAAACGTTGAGTCCTCACGGGAAGACCACAAGAGAGGAAATTGTGATGATTCCTGCTCCGCAGATCGTGAAAGCAGAGCAGTAACGTTCTCGGGGCCTGAGATTCATTGCGCTGGGACTCACACTTCCCATCTGACTCCGACTCCAAGGCCCCTCTTTGCCCACCCATTCTCCCGTATAAATGAAGGGTCACGCTCAGCGCTGTAGAGAAATGAGGACACCCACTTGCCCTCAGGGAGTTTCCAAGTTACCTAAGGAAGGCAGAACTCAGAAAACCACCAAACGCTAACTGTGAGATGCGGACTAGACAGGACACAGGAATTCAGAGGACAGAGGGGGAAGGGGATGGGGAACATCCGTGGCGTCACTGGCCGGAGCAGGATGAGCAGACTGTGAAGGACAGAGGAGATGAGGTCACAGATGGAGACTCGAGATACGAGGTTTCTGGGGACACTGCGTGGAGGGTTGGGAGAGCCAGAGAGGACAGAGCGTGACAGGTCTACGCAAGTGCCCACCCACGGCTGCCCCCACTGATCCCTTCTGGGGAGAAAAAGCGGACTTGACGCCCCCAGCTCCTCCCGTCTTACCACCCCCACCCCCGACGGAGGAATCTGTTCAGACCAATCATCGACTATTAGGAAGCAGAATCAGACCACACGGAGGAAAACTGAACATGAAAGTGTGGGAAGGAAGCTACGGAACATCTCAGCAGGTGAGAATGGATTGCGCTGCATCCTAAGGAACTGGGAGTGAGAGAAAGAAGAGGAAGCAAGTTTTGGGTGTCCAGGGGCAGCTGAGATTAAGATGTTGGCAGCAGGGATGGAGAAAAGGAGACAGACTCCAGAAATAGTTTAGAATCAAGAGGACTTACAAGCAGATCATGGTGCATATGCATGTATGCACGTGTGTGCACGTGTGTGCATATGTGTGTGCGCATGTGTGTGCATGTGTGTGCATGTATGTGTGTGCATGTATATGTATGTGTGTGCATGTGTGTGCTGAGATTCGGGGGGACAGGGTAATATCATGACCCCTGAATTGCTTTTCTAGCAGTGGGAGTGATGCTGATTATTGAGCTGGGGAAGATCTGGGGGAAGGAAAAGTTAGGAGGTGGTAAGGAAATGTTGGGCAGACACGAGATAGACAGACATGTGACATTTGACATGTCCTTGAGACACCCATTTACAGCGGTCAAGAAAGCAGCCAGACACATGAGTTTGGGATTCGGATGAGAGGTGCAAACTGAACCATGACCCTGGGGACCTGAGAGAGCTTTCTACTCATTTAGCAGAGCGCTAGGGTTTCTTTCTCTATGCCAGAATCCACTTGGGGTCCCACCCGACACCATCACACTGCACAGGGATGCAATAAAACCCTGGGCCCACCCGGATAGGTGACAGGTGCCACGCAGGTGGGACAGGGAACAGCTGATCAGAGACACAGGTGAGGCCCTTAACATAGGGGACCAGGTTGTACCTGAAGACTCAGTGTCATATCTGGCCTGGACACCAGTGTGTGTCCGCATGTGGCCTCTGAGCACTGGGGCACAACAGATCATGTGACATTGCCGCCTAGAATGTAGAGACGCCATCCTCAGGAAAAGATGATGTTAACCAGGGACTCTGAGACAGTCACCCACAGGTCAGGGCATGGTCCACGCCAGGGGGCCAGAGACCTTCCTGGAGGGAGCATCACGGCTGCCCCGGCTTGTCAGAGACGCAGGATGTGGGACACGACGCGCAGGGAAAGAGCGCAGAGAGGAAGCATCTCCGTGGAGAGAAAGAGCCTGGGATGGTCGGAGCCAGGTGGTCCCAGCTGCTGCCACTAGACCAGGACATCCATCAGCAGAGGGGTCATGTCCACCTTGATGTCCGCTATCTGCCCAGACGTGCCCATTTCTGGTACCCATGAGGAACTCAGTAGGAACCAGCAATATGGATGTGTGGGTGGGTGGGTGGGAGGGAGGGAGGGAGAAAAGGAGAGAGGGAAGAAGGGAGGGAAGAAGGGAGGGAGGGAGGGACGCCTGCATGTATGGATGGATGGATGAATAGGTCTAAATTCTATCCCACTCCCCTGTTGCTAGGAATAAAGACGGCCAAAATGTAAAAGTCCTTAAAGCCCACATGTCTTTTTTGTATCATTGCAAACTGAAAGCACCTCCTTCAGGAGCGGGAGAGAGTCGCAGTCAAGAATGTGAGTCCCATGCCTGGGGGGGCCCACCAAGGCTGTGAGGCCTTGCACACACCTCCTAACCTTTGAGACTCAGTTTCCACCTACAGGAGGCGGAATGATAATTATACCTGTCTCATTTGTCTCTAATGATAACCAAATGACATACTCCATGTAAACTTCATAGGACAACGTTTGGCAAATAATAAGTGCACAATAAATTAGATGTCCTCCCACCTGCCCTTTCCCCTCTCCCCACCATCGGATGTCAACTCTCACTGGGCTGTGCCGCCCTCCTGGCCACACTACCTACCCACAGGCTCCCTGACTCTCTGACCTTTTATCTTACTCCTGTGGGCTCTAATAAATCATCAACGACACAGAAAACAACTCCACATGGTTTGCACATGCTGGGATGATTGTGCCAAAGCCTTCATAATCCAACTCCAAGGAAGAGCATCTGGTACTTAATTTTTAAAATGTAATATATATTTAATGCAACATTAATATTTAATTTGCTTAATGCAATATTTAATTTGATATCCAATGCAAATAAAAATAGTAAACAGATTTATTAATGATTTACACAAGTACTCTCCTATTCTGTTCTTAAAGCATTTTTCTGCCCAGAAAACAATTTTCTACCCTCCAGAAAGCAAATATGGGAAGATATTCAAGCTGGTTCTTGTAAGTAGGTCAGAGTTGTCATCCTGTGAATGGGCTTGGCCAAGATGCAGCAGCCACAGCTTTCGTCTGTCCATACAGTCAACAGGGGCATGTTATATGCTGGGCGCTAGGCTCAGCTCTGGTGCAAAGGAAGAAGAGGCCCTACCCTTACAGAGCTCATGATCCAGGTAGAAGATAAAATTCTGCGACGAATAAGTACTAGGAAGGGAACAGTCACACTGGGCACTAGCAGGGCACCTCACCCAGACATGGGGGTGGGCTATGGTCAGGGGAGGCCTCTTGGGGAAGGCAACATCTGAACTGAGACAACTTGGGAATGAGGAGGAAGAATGTTCCAGGCAGAGAGAAGAATTGACTCAAAGGATGCTGCAGGCTGCATGGCTGTGTGTCCCCAAAATGCATAGTTGAAACCCTAATCCTCAGCATGATGGTGTTCAGAAGTGGGTCCTTTGTTGGGGGTAATTAGGTCAGCAGAGTGACATTCTCATGAAGGGCATGAGTCCCTTACAAGGAGAGATGACCTCTCTCCCCACCATGTGAGGACATAGTGAGAAGGCAGCCGTCTGCAAACCAGGAGGAGAGCCCTCACCAGGAGCCGGAGCAGCCAGTGCCTCGATCTTGGACTTCCCAGCCTCCAGAACTGTGAGAAATACATTTTTGTCATTTAAACCATCCGGTCTATGATATTTGTTATAGCAGCCCAAGCTGACTATGACAAGGCCTGGAGACAGAGCTGTGCTAGGGGCAAGCGAAGTTCAGAACGGCTGGAGAAGAGAAGTGGGGGGCAGCTTGAGTTGAGCTGGACCTCATGAGCCATGTGGAGGGGCTTGGACGTTATTCCGAGGGTGACGAGATTTAAGCACCAAAACTACATCACCAGGGCTGCACTGGAGAGGGCCACCCTAGCTGCGAGACAGGTCCACAGCTGACAGCTATTCAAGTAATCAAGAAAAGAGACGTAGCCAAGGGAACGGCAAGAAAACGGGCAGATTCAAGAAATATCTGGTACGCTGAAGTGACGGGTCATGGTGACTGAGAGTGGCAGGTGAGAAGGGGGAACGAAGCACGGATGATGTGTCAGTGTTTAATCAGGTGGGTACGTTACGTAAATGATTTAATCATCAACTTACTGTTACCATTATTGCTGATGTCCTGGTGCCACCCTCAGGGACTACGCAGAGCGAGCCTATCTCTTTCTCCATAGCACGACCTTTCAAATCTGTTCCCCAAAATGGATGTCACCCACAGGAGCTGCAGAGTATGATGACAGACAGTGTGGGTTTCACTTGGTTTCGCCCTATGTGCATCAAACAACCCAACTTTGAAACAAACATCCAACAACAGGGGACTGGTTAAATGAAGCATAGCACATTCTTATGCAACCTTAGAAATCAATGCTCCAACATTAACGGGCTTAATGTATTATAAATGTTTTTGAGTGTAGACAGAACACTCTCATCTTAAAAATATTTGGGTTTTTTTAAACAATGATATATACTATACTGTTATTAGTCTTTCAATTCACCACTTCTTTCATATTTTTCTGTATTTTCCAATTTTTTTTCCACAATGCATATGTATTGCTCTAGTTCCAAAACCAACAGTCTTTATTTCAAGAATTTATTTCTCAAGAGCAGGGTTCTCTGGCCAAGCCCCTTCACACTGTGTCTCTCTTCGTGACCACTGTCATGGCCAGGCCACCACCTTTCTATCATCCCACCAGGAGAACGGGCCAAGAGAGCGTAAATGAACACCTACAGACAGCCTCTCTATGTCGCTGAAAATCAGATACGTGGAAAATGAAGGGGAAATAATGGATCTTTCCCTGTGGGAGAAGGGAATTCAGAGGAATAAAACATTATAAAAATGTAAGGGACAGAAGAGAAATATTGAAAATCTACCCAGTCACTTGGGTAAGGATGAAAGAGTGAATCCTACATATCCTCCAAGGCCTGCTTCTTACAGTGGTTTTACAAACAAGGCCCTAAATTATTCAGTACCCCTCTGATCAGGAGGTGAGGTTGGCGACGTCCCTTACCTTGAACCTGGGCAGACTCATGGTGGCTTTGACCAACACAGGATGGCACAAGTGATCCTACTCGACTTCCGAGGCCAGATCATAAAAGGCCATACAGCGTCTGCCTGGGTCTCTTGGGAAATTCTCTCTCTGGGCACTCCCTCGTGGGACACTCTCTTGGAGTCCAGCCTCTGCCTGTGGAAGCTCACGCCACCAGGAAAGGCCAGGAGAAGGCACCCTGGTCCATAATCCTAGTGGAGCCCAGCCTCTGGGTCATCTCAGGCCCTGGCTCAGCCAAGGTGACAAAATTAACCATTACACCCATCCAGACGCTGAGCCACAGATTGTAAGAGTGTAATCAGATAGTTGTTTCGCGCCTCTGAGTTTAGGGTGGTTTATTCTACATCAATGCCGTATTACAATGGCCTTTGATCCAGACACCTCCAGAGGGACATGGGAAGGACTCTGTCCTCCCAAACTGGGAGGTTGGAAGTGCTTGTGCACTTCAGTGAAAAACCACACCTCGCCTTGAGTCAGCAAGAACAGAAACCCAAACTCTGCCTGAGCCACCTCTCCGGCCTCATCTTCACAACTCCCCTTCTTCCCTCCCCTTCAGTCGCCCTTCCTGGAACCCACCAACCTCTTTCCATTCCCCCTGCCTCGGATGCTCTTCTCCCACCTTTTTCCTACTGGGAGCTGAGCATAATTATCATCTTCCCGACCACCCTAAGGAAAGCCCCCAGTGGACAAACGGACAATGAACCCCTTCCTCCTCCTGCATGAGAACTTAACCTTCAGTTAACTTCCCAGCACTGTCTCCCTGGTAACCTAGTTAGCTGGGATGTCGATTATACTACTAGGCAACGTTGCTTAGGGTAAGACTGACCTCCCACAGGTGCTTTGCATCTGGTCGGGAAGAACCATAAACGAACTGTAAGGCCCTGATGGGGTGCCATGCCCAGGATGTCACTACTCTGTAATGGGATGCTCCTCGCAGAGGTCCTGAGAGCTCTGCCTATGGCAAAGTGACAAGAGATATTGGCTCCAATGACGCATGCAGCTTCCAACCCAGGGCAGACCGACACCTGCTGCAGGTGGAGTCATCTCCTTACACCGGAGCTCTGCTGTGGGCACTGCTGGTGAGCGAGGATGCCTGGGGTCGTCCTGGTGGCAGGCTAGGCTTCCTGCTCTCTCGTCCTAGAGCACAGGATGCCAAGAGCACACTGTGGTATTCTCACGAGTCTGAATGTTTAGGCGAATCTAGACCCTCGCTGCACCTCCCTACTTCCACCATTCCCTCTTGGACTGCCCTGGTTTTACTTCATGGAACCCTTTACGCTTGGTTGTTGATAATCTGTTTATTGTTACTTTGTCCCCTAGACTTGGGCCTTGAGGGGGGTCAAGGACCATGTGTGCTTTGTTCATCACTGTAAACTCAGCTCTCACCCTAGTGCCTGGTACATAGGATGATAAATATCAGAGAGAGGGAGGGAGGGGGAGCGGTGGGGGGAGAAGGGAGAGTAGGAGATTGATTTAAAAACAAGAGTAGAGGAGGAAATTGCTAGAAACTTGCAAGAGGCAAAATAAGAGGTAAACTGAGTCCAAATTACAGGACTTTCTGAAAGACACACGAGCAGTGAGTCACCCCAAGGGCTTTGAAGAGATGCTGAAACGTGTGAAGGTTCGTGGTTTACATTTCAGAAAGGTCACCTGGCAGCAGAGCAGGAGAGGGAGGATGGTGCGTTTGATGTCAGACCTCCCAGGAGCGACGCCGGCCGGACCTCTGGAGCTTGGAGAGACCCAGACGTAGGGAAGGTGGGCATGAGGACAGGTGTGGGGCAGGTGGGTGTCACGGCATGACTGAGACCATCCAGAAAGTGCGTAAAGTGAAATCCGAAAGGGCTGGAGATAAAACTCCGGTCGTCTGGTGCAGAACGAGAAGAAGGAACCGAGAGGTACGTGTGTGGGGCTGAGGCCAAATGAGAGACAATGTCTCTGTGCTTTGAAGATTCACGGCCTTGCACTTATACGTCTATTTGTGGAGGTGATTTCCTTCTTAACTGACAGTACTTCTGCTTCTCTCTACCCTTTCTAAAGCAGAGGAAGCTCCGTCGTGGCAAGATTTCCTTCCCATCTGCCAGTCCTCCCAAATTCCTGCACCTAGTAGGTCCCTAATAACCGCCTTCATCTGAACCGTTCGAAGATGGGGGTGGGTGTTGAAACTAATTAGTTTCAATTCAGACTAATTGTTTTTTTAAATTTTCATATAAATCTGACTTTTAATAGGTTCTGAGAATCGATGTTTCATTATTTCCCGCCACAGTGGAGGTCATCCCTGTTGACGGGTCATTACAAACCGAGGCTCTCTGAGAGGTCTTCCTTCTGTCTCTCATTTCCTGATCTTTCAGCAGGATATCTTTGTTCTTCAGAGCAAAGAGGGGGAAAAATTAAATGGGTCTTGGAAATTAACAACTGGGACCAATCAGACCAGAGGCAGAAGAGCTGTGGTTCTCTCAAGCTCACGTCAGACAGACTCCGTATTGTCCAACAGGAATAAACAGGAGGCTTTTATTCATGGCGGTCTCAGATTGATAATTTCAGTGTATATCTGCCATTCGTTGCATGCCAACTGTATACCAGGCACTGGTCAAGCAGGTCACGTTCGGCTTCATTTAATCATTGCAATAATGTAAGAGGTGTGGACTGTGATTGGCCCCATGTTCCCACTGGAACTCAGAGAGGCTTACCCTTGAGGATACCCAAGTCACAGAGCTACTGAGTTGTACAGGGCTGCTGGAAACCTGCATATCTTACTCCAAACCAGGCTTCCATTTGTATTGGGTGCGTAGCTCCAGCTCTGAATCCCTGGGGTCCTGGAGGAGCCAACCCGAACATCACATGGGGTCCCAGTGCATCCCCTGCCCAAAGCCCCATTCCCTACAAGGCATCAGAGCCGGATTTCACTATAGAGCGGTTACAGCAGCCAGTTTCTCCCTGACTCTGACCTCGGAAAACAATCCCTTTTCTTTTCCTTGGCACTGAGATTGCTCTGTGGATCTATTTGCATAAATCCAAGCAAAACAGTACACCCTAGAGAACAAAGAAAGGAAGGGATGTGCTCAGGCTCTCCAAGCAGCAGCAACACCTTTTGATGCCAAAGAGGCCCTCCCCACACGCGGCCTCGCTGGTTGTGCCGCAGCAGGGTTCAAACGTGACAGAACCACCAGAAGGGACCCTCCAAACTGGCTCAGATTTTCTGGGATCTGTATGTGCCAAGGCCGAAGAAATCAACAAGCAATAAACCTCTGCAGCCAATTGATCACTCATCTGTGCAGCACTCAGAGCATCGAGCTCATCCCTTGTTATCACTCTGGCATTTTTTTCAGGGTAGAGAGTGTCAGGAGGGAGACAGCACAGAGGGTGCCATGCCCCAGGCCAGGAATCCAGCAGGACTGGGCTCAAATCCTGCCCGTGAGACTCTGAGCACATCACCTCTCCTGCCCAAGCCTTCCTCATTGGTACAGTGAGATCAGTTATAGTTTCCACCTCCTTAGATCCAGGCATCCAATGCATGCAGGGGAACTGCCTGGCAAACAGTGAGACCTCAGTAAGTGTTAGTTGCTGTTATCATTATCTTTACACAGCTAATTGCAAGCAGAGAGCTCTGCATAGCTTCAGGTAAATTGGGAGGGGAGATGTACAAAGCCAGAGAGGGAACATGTAGTTGCACGTTTTCCAGCTCAATGTTATACTGCAGAAAGAGCACAGAGCCAGAAAGATTTGGGTTCAAATCTTGTGTCCCTTTAGATCTTGGGAAAGTTTCTTAACCTCTCCAAACCTTGTAGTGCTTACAGTCTGGTGTGAGAGAAAGGCAATCAATCATTCAAATAAATGCGAGGCTTGTGCTACTATGAAGGAAAGCACGCAATTCTGAGAGAGCAACGTAACAAAGCAAGCTGAGCTCCACTGCAGGGATGAGGGGTAGGAGTGGGGGAGACTTCCCTGAGGAAGCTGAGATAAGTGGGAGTCATTAGGGAAAGAGGGACAGAGGTACCATTTCAGGCAGAAGAATGGCATGTGCAAAGGCCCTGTGGTGGGAAGGAGGATGGTCCGATACGGCAGCCAGCAAGGTCTGCAGTAGAGAAAGGGAGCTGACACTGCGGAGACAAGTGGCAGGTGGACCATGCCATCTTTAGGAATAACGTCTCAGATGGCAGAGGTCTTTCTCTGCTCTGCTCCTTGATGTATCACAGATGCTTAGCGCAATGCCAGGCACATAGCTGGTACTCAGAAAAACGTTTGCTGAACTTACAAGATGTGCCTTCAGATAATTTATTAGAAGTCAGTCACACAGAAGTGAGTGCACACTGCACTGAGCACTGCTCCACAGTAGGAAATGCCCGAGGGGGAAGGGGGCTCAGGGTCCTAGATTTTCAACAGCCACAACAGGCCGTGGCCCTAGGGTACCTACTCGGTGCAGGCTCATAGGATCTTTGTCCCAGCCTCCTGCCTGCGCCAGAGAGACACAGAAAACTGGGTGCACCTGGCAGTATTTCCTCCTGAGGTAGTTTTCAGGGAAATGGGGTGCTTGACAGCCCACGCAGGAGAGGCGGCTACTTCCCAGCTGTTCATTGTATCAGTGAACAGCAGGCCCCACTCCACGGCATAACGTCCCAAACACACCTTCTTCACGTTCTTTGCCTCTGGAATGCACTGTGTTTCCTTTCTCTCTTTGACTCAGGTGAGTCCGGCGAATGGCTGGGAGTAGAAGGCTTTGACAGTCCCAGTGAAGTGGAAACATGGTGCTCGTGCTCAAAGAGACAGAGGGCTGCCCCCTCTGCAGCCTGAACACCCCCACCTTAGGAACAGGATGCCAAAGGGCACAGCCCGCCCCTCGTCTGCAAACTGACTCCACTCACGCCCCATGGCCGCCATGTTGTCTTGTCTGACTCCACCCCTGATTGGACAGGGACTGAGACCTGACCCAGAAGGAGCCAGTCCATTGGCTGATCAGAAACCAATCAGAATCTCTCTGCACCGAATGGGCAGGAAAAGGCCACACTTGGAGCAGTGGGTGATCAAACTGAGAAGTCACACGGCACACAGGGGTGGCAGCCACCTTCAGCCATGAGCACCCGTGCCATGCCACACACGGCAGAGGCTGAGCAGGGAGTCAAGCCAGTTCACGGCCAGCTGCAGAGAAAAGTGGGAGGCTAACACCATGTACTGAGAGAAGCAGATGAGAGACCATGCAAGGAGAGAGACAGAGCAGCACAGAGAAGGTAAGCAACAGGCTTAAGGTCACACAGCTTGTAAGTGGCAGAGCCAGGACTTGAACCCAAGCCTAACTCCAGGCTCGGAGTCCTTACAACCACACAGGCTGCTCCGGCCAGAGGGTGGCAGGGCAAAACGGCTTTGGAGGAAGATTATTGCAGGTGGGGAAGGGGTGGAGGCAGAGTGAAAGCCGAAACCAGCCAAGAAGCTCAAGCTGTAGTCATGGCAGTATCTTCTTTGTTGATCATGTCGCTTTGTTTTGCTTTTATCGTTTACTGGGTACTTGTGTGTACCAGGAAATGTGCTAAAGGATTCACATCACTTATCCCATTGACTGCCCATAAGAGGTCTATGTGGGAGTTATTGTGAATCCATGTCACAGACGAGGAAAGGGAGCCTCAGAAAGAGAAGCCACTTCCAGGTGGAGCTGGGACGTGAGCCCGGGTCTGTGTGACACCCAAGACCACATGCCCTGATGCAGGGCGCACGCCACCATGCGGAGTCTAGCCGCGGGGGCCACACTGGCCTCTTGGCTGTGGGGACGAGGAGGAGGAGGAGGCCGGAAGGACATGTCAGGGGACGAAACACCAGCACATCCAGAGGCCCATTTGGGGAGACAGTGAGGGTCACCCTGTAGGCTAAAGAGGCAGAACCTTCCACAAGTCCTAGAGATAAATGAGGACCAAAAAAAGGAAAGAAACATCGCCAGTGAGCACTTCTGGAGAGTCTCCTAGATTTTTCTGTAACATCTCCAACTTTCCACGAGGAAGCATACAGCCTTTTTTCGGGTTTTCCGAGTGTTCTGAGACCGCTGCACCTTTCCTGATGCTTTGCCAACAGAAGCCAGCAACCCGATCACTGTCCCCTTCGCCTGATAAATGTCCCCCTGATAAATGTCCACTCGGGGGCCAGTTACCTGACTCCTATTGTCCCTCTGATGCAATTCATCAGCCGGAATTGTTACTTCCATGGCAAAATCTGTCTTCTTTCATTCCCCACTAATGTCCTATAAGGGCACAATACAACCCTGGCATCTCCAAGCGGGTCTCGCCCAGGGTAAGAATTTACTTTCAAAACCATTTACATCCATCAACAAAAATCAATGTGATTGTTGAAGGGTCTTTTACCTGTTAGGACAATAAAGATTCTTCAAACTGGATGGTCTTTTTACTACTCACACCCTCGCCTCAAAGCACACCCAGGGAGCCAAAGAAAAAGAACAAGAACTAATCCTGAGAAAAGATACTTTAGTTTGCAGATGACAGAACTTCCCTTGTTTAAAAGCAATTTAGCATACAGTACTGGTCAGCATGTTCCTCTTTAAATCATCTAGAAAAATTTAGTGGCAGTGGTCCAAATTAGCTCTGAGTTAAATGGATAAAGACACGTCACCCTCAAAATGTGAACACTGAGTAACGGGCTGCTACGTCTCAAGCAGCCCACCAAGGGGACTGAGAAGGATGCTTCGGAAATTCAGGTGCATGTAGGGAAGACCATGGGGATCATGTCTCCACCTCTGACCGTCTTTGTGTAGGAAGCTCAGGGTTCAAGGAAATGGGCATCTGATGCTACAGGTAGGACTGGAGTCCGTTGTAACTGATTGCTTATTTTGAACTCTTTCATTTATCCAACAAATGTTAGTTGCCTACTGAGTACTGGACACTATAATGGTCCTAAGGAGAGCCACGATCGCGACCCTCAGAGAGCTGACAGTCACGTGGAGATGCGCGTGGCCAAGGCCAAGCTCAGGGCGTTACGAGTATGTCACTCACACATGGGGACATTCAAGCCAGGATGTGAGGTGTGAAGAGGAGAAGCCAAGAGGATAGGGCGCTTCCATCACACGCCCCGTCCTGGTGGGTCTCAACTCTAGACAGTCCTCAAACTGGTGCCTCCTCCCTCCTCCCCGGCAACATCACTCTGGTCCGAGTCACTCCGCTTGGACTATCCTGACAGCTCCTGGAATCCACCCTGGTCCCCTCCCACACCTCCACCTAGCTGCCAGAGTAACACAAAAGGGTGTTCTGAGTACAAATCTGATCACGCGCCCTCTGCTAAAGCCCACCAGGAGAGAAAGAGGAGGAGGACAAGGACGGGGCGCTGACTTCCCGGAGCGAGCCCTGCCTCGCCGCTGCCTTCTTGGCACGTGATCCTG
Source organism: Cheirogaleus medius (assembly GCA_008086735.1). Classification (NCBI taxonomy): domain Eukaryota; kingdom Metazoa; phylum Chordata; class Mammalia; order Primates; family Cheirogaleidae; genus Cheirogaleus; species Cheirogaleus medius. The sequence goes on along the minus strand of VBSM01002153.1, from coordinate 2,995,851 downwards.
GGAAAGCGTCTTAAACTTCACTTTCCTCAGCTGCAAAACTGGGCTAGTAACAGCATAGGGCAAACTAAATGAAATTACCAACATTCCACTACCTTGGACCTACAAGAACAGCAATTTCATACAGTCCGACCTGATTCCTCCACCATGGGGCCGTCACGAGAGGAAGTGAAGTCGGCACAGAGCCTGGCACACGGCAAAGCTCTGCGCAGGGCGGCTGTCACTCACCTCCTTGTTCCTCCCTCTGCTCGGCCCTCCCCCCTTCCTGCTTTGCAAAAATTCCCTCTGGCCGTCCTGTGCAGCCAAGCTGCTGGCTCCACGGGCCTTTGGCCCTGAGACCCTGAAACATCTGGGGCTGAAGGTGGGAGGAGACACCATCCTTCTCCCCATGTTACGGCCCATCAGTGGGGTGATCTTTATTTCTGGCCGGTTCCGCAGAGTTGACATCTGCCTAGCACAGAGGAAAATTGTTTCTGCCACATCCTCCAATAAGAATGATTTTCTTCATGCTCTGTTTGTCTACAACTGTCTTTCCGATCATCCTCGCTGTTAGCACATGGTCTACACGCTTGAAATTCAGCCAGAGGATCTGGGTGAAATTTATGACCCACCGATGACTGAAGCCCTGAGCGATCAGATTTGAATATAAATGTTGGGATGAGGTCATCAAAAGCAACAGGTGGCAAGACAGCCCATCTGCAGCCCTGCCACGCTCGCAATCCATACTGTAATCTGCTACCGATCGAAAGCATCGGTCGCACAACCTATGTTAGTGCACAGAACACACAAGAAAATGTCCCAGCCTTTTATTTTGAGATTATAATTTTTGATGGAGTTTCAAATGCCTCAGTGTCACTATTAACGTCAGCATTTTTTCCAATAATGCTGTGCTCAAACAGAACAATTCATTAGTGCTAAAACCAATTTACTGGAATGGGCTGAAAACTGCCTTGGTTTTCTCTATTAATGTATTACAAGATGAAATATTTCATGAGCCGCTGGTTGACATGCCTGACACTTCCTCTCACGCTGCTTAGCTCCTCAAGGTGGAAAATCTCCCTTCGGCAAATGAAATGCCAGGGACGAGCTAAGCAGAGGGAAAAAAAAAAAGCCCAGCTCTTAAAATAGTTTACTGTCCTTCCAAATAGAGATAGTCCCCTTCCATATTTTCAAATACCTTGCAAGATAATCCTCAAGATAATTGAAATAATCAAAGCAAAGTGCTTAATATGGTGCTTGACCCAGAGTAAAAGCCCAAGAAATATCAGCTATTACTTAGGGAAGGCATAAAAATTGGAGTGGTTAAGGACGCAGATGGCACGTCCCATGGTGAGTTCAAATCCCAGCCTGGCCATTTCCTAGTCGGGTGACCTGGAGCTCAGTGCAAACCTCTCCAGGAATTAGTTTGTTTTTTGCCATCATTAAAATAGGCATGCGTTGATATTCCTTGGGCTGCCGTACCAAGTCATCACAGATTTGGAGCCTTAGAACCACAGAAATCTATTCTCTCACAGCTCTGGCAGCCAGAGGTCCAGAATTCAGGTGTCAGCAGCCACGCTCCCTCCAAAGGCTGCAGGGGGAAGATCTTTCCTGCCTCTTCCAGTTTCTAGGGGCTCCTGGCATTCCTTGGTTTGTGACAGCATCACTCCATCTCTTCCTCCGTCTTCCTGTGGCTGTCTTCCCTGTGTGTGTGTGTGTGTGTGTGTGTGTGTGTGTGTGTGTTCCTCTTCTTATAACGACACCAGTCATTGCATTTAGGGCCCATCCTAAACCAGGATGATTTTATCACAAAATCCTTAAACCATCTAATTATGTTTGCAAAGACCCTATTCCGAGGTTGCAGGGGGACAAGAATTTGGCAGGAAGGAGACAGCACTCAACCCGCTACAGGGGAGAAGGACAGCATCTGCCCTGCGGGATGGCCGGGGGATTCGATGGCGAACATGCACGTAAGGTGCATGGCCAGGAGCCGGTGCACAGCAGTGCTCAGGGGTAGGAGCTGGAAACAGACACCACCACTCTCACCTAATCTTCCCAAGGCCCCGTGGTTTGGGAGGTCTGCACTTTCCTCCTGGAGGCGCGGCGGTCCTTCCTTCCCTGGGTGACTTGGTTCTTCTGTCCCCACTGCCAAGCCCAGCTTAGGTCACTGTCACCCTCCCCAGCCTCATGTCAACAGCTTACCCAGTCATGTCCCGGACCCCACTCTGCGTGCCCTGCAGTTCTCCCCACAGCGACCACGGTGGGCTTTCCCACATGCAGACAGACGCACGCGCCCATCCCCACGGAGCTCCCACCCCTTCAGGTTTTCCAGAGAGCTCTGAACAGACACCAGGCTCCCTCTGGCCTGTGGTCGGGCCGGATGGGCTGTAGATCCCTCAGCACGCAATGTCAGTGTGTAATGTCATTCTGCTGCACGGAATGCGCTTGCTCACCCTCTCCTCGAATGTGTCCCCGTCAGTCATGCCTACTTTCCAGTCTTGGGGAAGGCACTGCTTCCTGCAGGGAGCCTTCCCAGTCTGAGCCTCCAAGTCTGAATTAAGTGCTTCGTATATCCCCTGCCTACCTCCATCAAAGCCCCACCCATATAGTATGCTAGTATGCTATATATGCTACCATATAGTAACTGCCTGATTACGTGTCTAACTCCCTAGTCCTTGGCAGAGTTTCTTAGGGTCAAGGATGGTGTCTGACTCATCACTGCATCTCCAAAGCCAAACCCAGAGCCAGGATCACTGCAGAAAATCCAGTAAACAAAGCAGTTAATGATGAATCCTCACAGTTCTACCTATGATAATCTGAAAAACATCCAATTGAAATTGCACCCGTCATTTAACCAGGGACCCACTACCCCCTTTTCTTGTGGCTCTGGGCACAGCAGGAAGAGCCCAAACTACATCATTCTAGGCTAGAACTTCAGCCCAAGTCAAGGCACTGACATCCCAGAGACAGACCTTTATTTTCACATTCAATTTGATCTTGAAAAGCTAATTCCATTAAAACATATACATAAGGAGCATACAGGAGCTTGCTGCTTGGAAGAAGAGTGACAACGTGAGTTAAGAAAAGGTAGTTCTAACCAGCCAAGTGACCTTTGGAAAATCACTTAACGTCTTTGGGCCTCAAAGGCCTCCAACACTAAACAAGTGAGTCGGGCTAGAAGAACAACTCACGAGAATCTCATTTTCTTCGAAATTCAAATACTGCCCTTGAATGCATCCCCACCACCACCACCTGGCCCGAGTAAATCTTATAAAACATACATCCAGCTTCCCTGAAAGGACATCCATTTGTCATGCGGTTCCTGGCCGGGGGGATCACAGCTTCCAGCCAGTCTCCTTCCTAAATCATCAACTCCAGAAGTTCCCAGGGATAAAATATTGACTGTTTACCCAGAGCCGTGGAGCGTTCCAATCTGGCCTCAGCTGAAACACTCTTGGAAGAGCTGAACGTTGTACATTTTCCAAACTCCCATGCAAGTCAGAGAAGTGCTACAGACCCTAGTCCTTTTAGGTCGAGGCTAAAATAATTCAGTGGAAAAATTATTCAACTAAACAGAAGATAATCCGTAGCTTTATCTCTGCTCTCGAAACTTCCGACATTTGGCAAAAAAAAATTATTCTGAAGCACTAGTCCAGGGTGAAGGGAAAATATGCTCTAAGAAACTCAGAATATATGATGAGGAGGGGACTTCGTGCCTGGAACAGTAAACTGCAGAAGCCAAGATAACAGAATGACGAGGGCTGGGGGCGGCCCAAACGTTGCGGCGGTGTGAATACAAGCTGCGTTTGCGCCGTGCTTCACAGTTCTCAAAGTGGTCCTGTTACATATGATTCCGTTGATACAGTCAAACTTATATCTAACATGACATTCATTTTAGGAGGATAAATCATTGTGAATATTTTACCATCTCCCCATATTATTCAACCAATTTAAATACTATCAAACGATGGCAATGGCCAAACTGATCTCTTCCTCTCTGGCATTTATCCTGAGCGACATGGTGGCACTTCCAAGCTACCAGCTTGACATCCCACTTGGATACTTAGGCAGGACAAAATCCAAACCACTCAATCTCAATCTCACACCCCACCCCAACCCATCACCGTCCCAGCTTTCTCATCTCATTAAATGACACTGCCATCCACTCAGTCACTCAAACCGAGAGCCTCAGAGATGTCCTTTTCTCTGCTTCCCCATTCCTCACGTCCAATTCGTCAGCAAGACTCCTGGTTCTACCTCCCAGATGCCTGTCTTGGATTTCTCCGTGGTCTCCATTCCCAGCCAGCCCAAAGCACTCTCATCTCCCATCACAGCTCCTCGCTCGGCCATTTCCACTTCTGCTCCCTAATAATCTGCTTTCTACCCAGGTCCCCAAATAGTATTTTAGAAATATAAACTGTATCACATGATATCCCTGCTTAGAACCCTGCAGTGGTTCCCCATTACATGTAAAATAAAGTCCAACCTCTTCTCTGTGGTTTCTGAAGCCAGCAAATCCGGTCCCCGCCAACTTTTCCAGGGTCTTGTCCCATCACCCTCCTCCTGACACGCTAGGGCCCGGCCGGCCGCGCTGGCCAAGCCCATCCCACCCTGCTTGCAGCCCCAGCTCACCCCGAGTCCGGCTCCTTCACGACCCCCAAGTCCCTGATCAAATGCTGCCTCCCCAGAGAGGCCTCCCCCATCACCTACCCAAAGCAAAACTACCGTGTGCCCCCACACTCGACCACGCCATTCTGTTTCTGCCACCATATTTCATATAATTAGTCAACATGTTTATGCACTTATCACTCCCGTATCTTCTCCCCATGCACACCACTGCAGAACGCTAGCTGGAAGGAAAGAGCGAGCTTCTTTGCCTCTTGTTATGCTGATCACCTCTTACTCACCCCATTGGTGAAGGAGGGAATCCTGACCCTAAATAGTACAAGGCGGCCGGGCACATGACCCCCAACACTGGACAGATGAGATCAATAGCAGTTTATGAGTCACATATACCCATAGCCCCAGAGGAGGGTGCCACATGCCACGCAGGGCCACGTTGGGGAGGAGGGGCGCATTCAGGGGCAAAGTAAGCCAGCAGGGCTATGGGACACAGGCGCTGTAGTAACAAGAGGGTGAGGTGGCCCTTGGTTCCCATGGGCGGATGCGATTGGCTTGTTTGTGTATGTCTATGGGCCAGCAGGGAGGTGACACCTGTTACACTGAGCACCAGGTGGGGTGCGATTGAGCCGGCAGATATGGAAACTAGCTGGGTGGGGAGCCTTCCCTACAGGGTGAGGGGCGTATCTGGTGAGATCGGGGCAGCTCACGGTTAGACTGCTGGGGTCCTGTGAGGCTCAAAGATGCCGAGCCAGCACCTGAAATTTCAAGCCTTATGATTCACTTGTCCACTGGTTTATGTCCAATGTCTCCCACTGTGCCTGGCACATAGCAGATGCTCGGGAAATATTTGAATAATTTAACGAACGAATCTGAGAAATAGATCCTGCCTCTTTCCTACCTTCGACTTGACTGTCTAGACACCGGTGCAACCCTGACAGTAACTCAGACGACTGAATGACAGTGAGTGTGACCTCGACTTCCCCAAATTCTACAGGAGAGTCCTCCTCCGGTTCTGTCACCTAACCAGCCTGTTTCATTAGTACCCCCTATGGACTGGATGTGTGACACCCACAAAGATCAATGCAATGTTTTATTTAAACTACAAATGGACCAGTGTTCGAAATGAACAAGAGGTCTTCTACCCAGGCACCTGTTCAGCTTTTTCATTTATTTTCATCTGAGCCGCTTCACTCAAAGGCATCCCTGCACCTCTACAACGCCGAGACATGGTCAGGCCCTTCCTTCGTGAATATTCACCCATTTGCACTGGAAGGAAAAATGTACGCTCAAACGCAATTTTCAACAGCCAATGAACAATGATACGTCTTCATTAGAGCTTCTAATGTATATTTCAATGGTTCTTTTAATATTTATTTTTAATATGAAAGAAGGCCATGCTCATTAGAGGAGATTCGAAAAATACAGAGTGGAAGAACGAAGAGGGTCATTGCTCATAGCCTCATCACCCAGACACAGCCATCGGGGGATAATTTCTTCTGATATCTTTTCTAGGCATAATTATTATTTTTTTTTTAATTTTTTTTTTATTCCATCTTGTAATGGGGGTACAAA
>VBSM01002153.1:2973807-2989580 GCA_008086735.1 Cheirogaleus medius | reverse complement strand
GAGACGCTCTATCTGGCGGTGTTTCTCGTCCGCCATCTTGCTCCGCCCCCCTATTTTTAACATAGATTTATACTACATATACAACACTGTGTCTTATTTTTAGTTCACAGCATAGTGCTGTTCTTTTGGTTTTACATCATACTCTGTGAAAACAGAATTTTTTAATGCAATTTTTAAATTTGCATCAATTGGATATAAATTAAGTTTCTTAGCTATTGACCTATAGTTGGCTATTTAGGTTGCTTGCAATTTAGGTAGTTTGCGATATCATATCAGCACTCAGCACACTTTTGTACTTAAAAGCTTTTACGATATTTAGGGTGATTTCCTAACAAGAATTTTTCAGAATCTCTGGACGTAAAGATATCTTTAAGATTTGTGGTATATATTATTAAGCTATTTTCCCAAAAAAGGCATACCAAATTACCTTTACAAAAAAAATGGTTTGCTTTTAAGCAGAGTGACAATGACTTTGGCCTTATTTATCCTGTCCCTAAATATTTCCTGGCACAATTCAAGAGGGTCTTTTAGTGCCTTTTATTTCTTTCCTATGATGTCCCCCACCCCTACATTTCCATCTGTCACCACAGAATTCCAAGTCAATGCATCTTCCCACTACGATCTGTAAAAGTCCACAACCTGACCATGCAGCATAGTCGGTAATCAGCCTACACCCTGCATATGAGGACTAGCCCATCACAAGGCCTTTCTCTTGCAGCCCGAGACATGTCCCAGTAAGTAGCAGCTGTCCCTGCCAGTCACGGGGACAGGTACTAATCAAAGGCAGCAAACCCTCAATATGGCAGAAAAGACTCTTGAGATTGACACGACCCGGGATGAAATTAAAAATTCAAGCCCAAGAGTTTAAGTGATCCGAAAGAACTATTTTCTTCTTCTATTTCAAATACAGCCTCGTCTTGGATGCAAAAATGATGAGTTCTGAGGATTCCTTTATCTCTTCAAAAGAAGTACTTCTTAGTAATGTGGCCCAAAATGAAAGCGCTTAGAGGATAGAAGCCCAGGCTCTGTGTAAGTCACTCAGCTATGCAAATGACGCAGATGTTTGGCCCTGGGTCTTTTGCAACTCCTGGTCTGATCCACCAACACCAGTGCTACCCCTAGAAACCAAGGGACCCAAATGGCTCATTTGTCCTTAACCTTGGTGAAGAAAGCAACGTGCGTAAGCCTAAGTCACAAGCCACTGTCTGAGCCCCCCTAGGCAGGGACCAGAGCACTGAGTGGCCTCTCCCCAGAGAGAGCAGGAGGCAGTGGGGGTCTTCTCATGCCACCCTCCCTCCGGCATTGCCCCTCCTGTCCAGGACTGCCTCCCCTCTAGACAAGCATTTTTAATTTGTTTGTCTCCTAAGACTTGAGCCTTTAAAATGCTTCCTTATAAGGGGCCATCTAGAGCTCTGTGCCAAAAGTCTTCAAAGAGTTCAAATTCCTAAAGGAATAATCTCAGGTATGTACCCAGACTGGAGCACCAGGGCTGTTCATTGCAGCTCTGTTCATGGCTGAAAACAACAGAAACCACCAGAAATGGAGGACTTGCCGAATAGATCATATACATCTATCCATGCAGTGGAATGCTACGTGATCTCCAAAACTTAAGTGAGAGAGAACAATTAGTGACACAGAATAAGCAGGTAGCAAAGCAATGGTGCAATTGCTTCGGCCATGGAAAAAGACTGGAGACTTCAATGTGGCAGCTTGAGGACACGTGTTCACCCTTCCCTGACTTCCCATATCCCAGCGGAACAATAAACTAGGAGCCTAGCGTGATAGCAAGACCTGGAGAGCATGGGGTGGGCTTCCTGGATCCCAGCTGGTAGTGCTGAAGCCCACCCCAACACTGGAACTGGAAGTTGTTTAGTTAAGAAGTGGATTCATTGTCCTCAGGGAGAGCCAGCACTTCTAGACCGGAGTTCTTGTCCTTTTGGGTGGCCCTGCTCACATTGGCATCAGGGAAGGGCCAACCCGTCTGCCTCTCAGCTCCACCCATGCACACCCTGAAGCAAAGCCTAACACATGGCACCCCCAACACTCACTCGCAGCCCCCCAAAGCATCCAATTCGGAGATGAGGTCTGACGAGGAAACCCACGCCAGCCGTCTGTATTTATCAACTCAGTCTTCTCTTCACAGACACACACGGAGAAGCAGGAATCAGCAGATGTTCGAACGACGCCAAGAGCACAAAGAAGAAAAGCCACGATGGAAGGAGGTGGAAGAAGAGGACGTGTCGCCGCAGAGGAAACAGGTGACGCAGGGACATTTCCTTCTCTTGAGACCGACTGCATTATGTGTTCTGCAACAAGTATCGTTTACTGCTCTTTCAATTTTTTTTAAATCAATCTATAAACAAAGCCTGGATGACAAGGACGGTTACAGGAGAAACCGTAAATGTTATAAACCTTGACAGTGTTAAATTCATGGCAGGGGGAGAGACGGAGGGAAGTGCTAGGGCCCTCATTTTTTTTCCCATCTTAGCTAGTGAGGATTCAAGACATGCTATGTAAAGTTAATGAAAAACAGAGGCTTAAAGATCATTCTTTAAAGTTATGAAGATAGCCAACAGAATAACTGATATTAGTTATATTCATATGACCACCTAACATCAGGGTAAGCAAAAAAGCGGAAGCACAGGGTATTGCGAACGAGCTGAATTCCTTGTACATCGCAGCAGTGGAGAGATACAGCATCTGGGGGATGGTCACGCTTGAAGCTCTGACTCAAGGGGGGAGGGGGGCCAAGGGCAATATACGTAACCTTAACATTTGTACCCCCATAATATGCTGAAATAAAAAAGAAAAAAATCACCCTTGTTAGGAAAAAAAAACAAAACTGACAGCCAGGAAATAAGGGTATTAGCACACACATTAGAGGTGTGAAATAGGCCATCCATCGGAAGAAATGGCTCCACGTGGTTCCCCCTGGAGTGGGAGTCCAGGAATGGGGTTCCACCCCCTTCCGCAATCCTTGACTCACACACTAAATGCATGTCTTTGCGTTCACAACAGCGCAGTTTAAACAGAATGCAGTTATGACTAGCTGGCAGGGCACACATCAGTGCTTCTATGCCTGCCTGCGGATTAGAGTCGGCTGGAGCCCTGCGAAGCTCTGATGTCAGAGCACCCCACTCCCACCCCAGCTCAGAGTTCAGATCGGACTGGTCTGGGGCGAATCCCGGGCTGGTTAACAGGCTCCCACAGGTGACCCTAACGTGCAGGCGGGCTGGGAACCGCTGCCTCCCTCTGCACGTGCGGCAACATCCCCTTTCTAATGGCCCGTCTCCCCAGTTTTCCACCCGTCCATGCACCAGCTGTGTCTCGCGCACCTACTGTGCTGGCTGAGCACCACGCTGGCTGCTGCACAACGTCTTGCTGAGCAAGACAGCCTCACACCTTCCCCTGGGGGCTTACTACAGACGGGGAGAGGTGGGAGGAAGCAGTTATTCCGCAAATGGCTCATTCATTTTTTTCCTTATAATTGCAGCAAATGCCACACACAAAAAAGAAAGGGTGCAATAAATGCATGCGTTGTTTTTGTAATTGGGAGGAAGTAGACGCTATTTTTAAAATCCACCCTATCTTTGTACCCCTCAATGACTCTGGAGGTCCACATTTTGGCCCTCTCCAAAGATGCCATCAGGAGATATAATCCCATCTCCAGGCGAGGGTTGGAGTTCTGCCCCTCAAGCCACCATGAACCACAGCCATAAAATCTGTGCCCCAAGACCACGGCCAGAGCAACCGCAGTGGCTTTCAAGTCTCACCCCTAGCACGGAGTGGGAAGAGAGCAGAGACCACGGATGAGACACCCCCAAGACACGCCTGCCGCCGAGTTCTGACATGACACAGGCCTGCAGTCGAGGTTTCTTCGCGAGACATCCACAGACTCACAACTGTTCAAAATATGGACCTCGCTGATCGGTGGGTGCGACAAGAGAATTAACAGACTGCTGAGTGGGGGGCCTCCCCTAAACTTGGGGCCTGGGCACCCACCGTCATCACCGTTTGACCTGCCACGTCTTCTCTGATACAGAGAAAAGCACAGTGATTTTTTTCCCCATTTATTTTTGCTAGAGGGGGAAAACCAAAAAAAATAATAATAAAAATAAAATCCCCCAGTTGTAAGCTAAGATCATAAATTGGGAAATTGCAGAAAATCAGAGCCCTTAACTTAATCCAACACCAATAAAGAGCAGTAGACAAGGGATAATGACAGACAATAAATACAGGTGCGTCTTGTAGTTAAATTACAGGGGCCAGCAGGGGCGCGAGCTTCACGCCAGGGCCATTACGGGGACTAATTTGGTTAGTGGCAAGGACCGGCTTCTTGTAGCGAGCGCCTGCCTTTTCCCATTCCATCTCATTTTTACTGTAACCATGTTTTTATTTTTATAGGACAATTGGATTCTGCCCCACGCTTTCAGAATTGAGTTTTTTCAGATTTATGACACAAATGCTATCTAATGGTCATGACGGACATCCAGCCCCTCTGTGCAAATCCTTATGACCTGGACCTACACGGGGAGACTCCACGGCCTCAGAAGGGGCTCCCTTGGCCCGAGCCCCAAAATCTCAGGGTGGGGAAGTATCCAAAAGGGGCATCCTGGATGTGAGGGCGATCTGGCTGCGACATCTGTCACCCCATTGATCGCCAGGGTTGATTCGGCTGATCTGGCTGGCTAGGCGGGTGTCCCCTTCCTCCCTCACCGCTCCATGTGCGTCCCTCCCAAAGCTGCGTGCTTGGTCGAAGAGGACAACCTTCCCCGCTAGAGGAGGACCGGTCTTCGGTCAAGGGTATACGAGTAGCTGCGCTCCCCTGCTAGAACCTCCAAACAAGCTCTCAAAAGGGGCATCTTCGTTACCTCCAAGAGAGAACCAGCTGTGGCCACACCTTACCTCCTTCTCAACCCCTTAGGCCGACTGACCGGACCTGCAGACACTAGCCCCAAAGAGTCCCTTAACTGCCCCTCAGAGGACTTGGGTCCCACTGGAACTGCTGTCCTCGGGGGGAACGTGCTGCCCCTTAGAGGAAGCTCTGGAAATTTCTAGGGACAATTTTGGGTGTCAGAGTGACTCGAGGGCACAAATGGCATTCAGTGTCACGAGGGAGTCAGAGGCCAGGCATCCTGCAGCCTAAGGGACAGACCCACACAGAAAGGAAACACCCCACGTCCCGCACGACTTGGGAGAGTCCCACCAGGCATGCTAGGTGGCACACAACAATGAATAAGCCTGTTTAGAACCATCCTAACCTAGAACCTCACTCCTTTTTACGGGCACATACGAAGCATGTTTGCCCAGGTGAAATAAACTCCAGATTTTTCAGACGTGTAAATGGAAGACTTAGTTTGTGCCATTCGGAACTTTACCAAATGCTGCTCAGCGTTTCTGGAAAGTCAGGTCACCACCAACGACACAATCCAAGTCCCCAGCACAACACCACCTGGGTGTCGGTGACCATCACGCTCAGATGACCCTGGCGACTTAGCTTTCTTACATGCTCACAGCATTCTAATGTGGCTCTCGTCCTAAAATGTCACTCGCTATAGAGAAAGAGTGTCACTAACTGTCAGCCAGATACTGTCATCCTTCTCCTAAACCCCAATATCCACGGGGAGGAGACGGAATCAGTCACTGCTCTACACACTCGGCGTCATGGAGCAGGTGCCTGCTGCAGTATGTGGGACTGCCACAAACTGCCCCTTTTCTTCCTCCTTCGTATCAGGGCAGGACACTGATTTCTCCTGACGCTCTGTGGAAAGGCAGGCTGCATTATCTGTGTTTGTCAAGGCAGTAAAGCTTGCTGCAAAACATCTGTTACACAAGGGGGTCTGAGAACTGCAGCCTTGTGGACAGTCTATGCAGAATGCTGCTTACGTATGAAAAACCATGGCCGGGCAAGGCTGGCCCTGAGCTCAAACCACTGAGTGTGTGGATTTCACACCCTCTGCTGGGCTTGTCCTTCCAGCCCTGGACAGGCTCTTGAAGGCTCATCTCCCTACTCTACGTTCCCACTCCTGGATGTTCTGCCCGCCCTCAGGGCCTCTGGGGCTCTGTCTCCCCCAGCCGGCTCTCTGATCTCACCTGGTCCCGTGTCCCAGCCACCTCTCCTTCTCAGTGTTTCTCAAAATCCATGCCCCCTTCCTACCACAGGGCCTTTGCACATGCAATTTCCTCCTCCTGGGCTGTTCCTGGCTAACTCCCATTGATCCCCCAGTGTCACTTCCCCTGACTCCCAGGCCAGGTCCCACCACCTGCTGCCATATCCTGCAATGACCACAGTTGTCATTAGCCGTGTGACTACTTGCTTGCCATCTGCCTGCCTGGCTGGCCCCCGTACGCAACGAAAAGATGACTTCTTCCTGCTTCCTTCCTCACTATATCCCCCAACTAGATGGTGACAAGAGTCTGTCATTGGTGCTCAGTAAATACTCATCGAAGATTGAGTGAATGTAACCCATGAAGCCTCTGAACACAAAACCGAAACTCATTATTGCCAGATTCTTGTGATAGTAATGGCCTCCTCCCTGCCTCCCTGAATGATCGGCAGAGTGGACAGTGGCCCCAGAAGCCCTCAGAATGAAGGGCTGCTAGGAGAGTCTTCGGAGGGTGCCAGCTACAGGAATGCATGGACCTGGGTCTGTTTCGTTCCCTGCTGTGGCCCCAGCCCCCAGCACAGGGCGTGAATCAGTCAGTCCGTCAGTCACAGCATGCTGGATCTGGCCTTGGCCTACTGATGACACGAGGGTTACGGTGCGTGGCGCATCTGGCGAGGTTTGGGGAGGGATGGTGCCATCCAAGGCAGAGTTGAAATGCCCAGGCCTCCGTGCGGCCCACACCTCGCCTGGCGGGCTCAGAGCTGAACCACGCGCCGCAAACACGATTACTCCCGCCGCACGCCAGCTCGGAAGGCCGGAGCTGCCCCCTGCCAGACGCGGTATCTGCCGCAGCTCCGCTTCGGGTGGCTCTCGCAGGGCCCCGGCGGCTCGCCAGAACCCACCAGATGGCCGAGACCAAGGAGCCCTGCTGTTTTAGAGCCATCCCTTCGATACATGTCAAGGCAATCAGAAACTCGCCCTCCCCAAGTGCCGCCCGAGGCCTGAGCCTCTAACAGCTGGGGATTCAAGGGGCACCGGGAACCCACTGCGGATGGACCTCAGCAAACCCGAACCGCAGAGGCTGGACGCTCGGGGCCGGGAGCCGCAGGAACGGAGAGCAACCCCACCTGCCACCGCTCCCAGGAGCCACTGGCTTAGGCGAAGAGATCGCTGTGGGTAAATCTCATGCAAAGGCTCTTTCTGGAGAGGAACTAGCAGAGCAGAAAGAAGACAGTCAGACAGAGGAGGACACAGACCAGCAGGGCAGGGCACACGCTCCCAGCCCCTTCTCCACCCGCAGCGCCAGGAGAGCAGAGGGACCTTGTGGCTGTGTGATGCAGTCAAAAGGCTACAGAGCAGAGGGCTGGTCTGGAACAGAGAAAAAGTCCTGTGTTGCTCACACTGAGAAAAGGCATAGAGACGACCCCATCAAATGAATATGCAAACAAAAAGTGTCCCGGGGGGGAAAAAGGCTTCCATATGCCTCTGAGTACAGGGTTGCCCAAAGAAGCTACATTCCCCAAAAGATCAGATGTCATTACAAATTGTTACATATTAAATTACGTTCAATTTCTCCAACCCAGCAAGCTCTTGGCTTCCTCCCCACTGATGCCCCATCTGCCTAGAACACTTTTCCCAGATGTTCATAAGCCGGCTCCTCCCCACCCTCCAGGTTTCAGCTTAAATGCCACCGCCTCCAAGAAGCCTTCCAGGACCTCCCTGGCTAAGGTCAGTCCCTCCCAGTCACTCTGTTTCAGCAGCGTGTTTGCTTCCTCCCTGGTGCTCAGGATGATCTGAAAGTGTCTTACCTACTCACTTGACGACTTGATTTGCTGCATTTCCTCTGCTAGAATGCGGCCAGCGTGAGGGCAGGAACCGTCTCTCTCAACCCCTTTGGAGTCCCCCAGGGGCTTAGCCCAGCGTGGAGCCGGGCACTCAGTCGGTGCTCACCCACCACTGTTGATAAGGGCTGCATCCCTGTCCGTCACACCTGCTGGTGCAGCAAATCACTCGTGTTTCAACTCTGCGTGGGGGCCACTGCGTGCCTAGGATCCTGCTGGGTGCTAGAGTCTCAGCACGAATCGCTCCATAGCAAGCGACAGTGGTCAGCATCTCTCTGCCTTCTCACGGTGAGCCCGGGGTGCGTTTCTGCCGTGGGGAAGGTTCGGTAAAGCCTCCAACTGCACATATAGTGTTCATGCACATGTACGTAAATGCACACGCATGTGCATGCACACAGGCAAAGCCCCATTCCCACCCCTGGGGTGCCCTCTACTCCCTCGGAAGACACGGCCCACAGGGCAAAGCCACCCACACAGTGAACAGTGGACACCGCAGCTGCAAACCTATGGCGTCCGCGTGGATGGCAGCAGCTTCCGGGTCAAGGGGCTCCGATTTAGGCTGACTCGACGTGTGATGGTTAATTTTATGTGTCAACGTGGAGGGCCACGGTGCCCAGATACGTGGTCAGATATTACTCTGCATGTTTCTGTGACGGTGGTTTTGGATGAGATCAGCATATAAATAGGCAGACCTTGAGTCAAGCAGGCTGCCCTCCCCGGTGTGGGTGGGCCTCGTCTGATCAGTCAAAGGCCTGAGTAGAACAGAGACTGACCTCCCGGGAGCAAGAGGGAATTCTCCCAGCAGACGGCCTTCGGACTTGAACCGTAACACTGGCTGTCTCCTGGGTCTCCGGCCTGCTGAGACACCCTGCAGATTCTGCACCTGCCAGCCTCCACGACGACATGAGCCAATGCCTCAAAATAAATCTCTTTTTATACCTGTGTACACACACCGTGTTGGTCCTGACTCTCTGCAGAACCCTAACACACCACTCAAGGGCTCCGACCTTGCTTCCAGGTCACGGCCAGCGCCGGGGGACGACAGGAAGTCAGGGCAGGGGAGAGGATGGCGGGGCCCCAGGCCCGCTACACAACACCGCGAGGAGAGCGCCAAGGAAACAGAGAGGTGCCCACGAACAGGGCCAGGGTGCCGAGGGGCCCTGGCTGATTCCCTCGGGCGTCATCTTGCACAAGTGTCAGGATGGCTCCGAGCTCGGACTCCCCGTCTGTAACACAAGCACGGCTGCAGCGCCCGCGTCTCCAGCTTGCCTGCTAACCACCCGGCCTGGTCCCCTGAAGTCCGTTCTGACTGTTGTTGTATTTAATGGAACCAGCACTTGGCCGGAGAGTGGCCTCTCCCTCCCCGGGGGTCAATTAAGAGAAGTTTCTCTGCCTCCTCCCTGGAGCGAGAACAGAAAAAGCCACGAGAAGCAGCTCTTCGCTCTCCCGAGTCCATTTCGGCAGCAACCAGGCTGGGAAAGGACGGAGCTGAGCAGGTAACAGCGAGGAATCCAATAACGAAAGGCGGGGAAATGTTTTTGCAGAGTCTGTGGCGTCCCCGGAGAGAGGCAGCAGCTCGCACTGACCTTCCGTCACCGTCATCGTCATCAACAGACGTCCTGACGGCAGGGCGGGTGCTCGGCACGATCTGAGTCTTTTAAGGTTCAGTGGAACTGGTGCTTTTATCTGATGGCTTTAAATTGTTTATTGCTTTCAGAATATACATATGTATATGCATACTCAGGTGTAGCCAGTGACCTCCCGCTTACAGACATCCGACACCCGGTCAGGAATTTGGGGACGCTGAGTACATCCCACGGGAATACGGGTCCCCGAAAGATCCCTCCGATATATGGCAACCCCATTCAGGCGGGACCCCCAAGTCCAGACGTGCTCTGCAACCGCACTGGGCAGGTTCGGGGTCATTATTTCCTCATTCATGAAGAACAGGCTGGCTTTAGGGGAAACCGCATTTCTGGATTTCACTTGAATGTTGAATCTGTTTTGAAGGAGCGAGGAAGCTCGAAGGATTTCACTGCGGAGGTTTGCTGTGTTTTCCTTTCCTTGCTTCCCCGCCAGAACTTCTGCTCCAGACCCCGTGTCCCTGCACGCTCTCTCCTGCCTGGGGGAAGGAAGCGGGGCCGCGTCTGTGTTAGCATCAGGGCCTGGGAAAGGCACAGGCCGCTGAGCCCAAGCAGGGGCTGTGGGTGTGAGATCTGAGATTTAGGATTCCGGCAGCAGCAGGATACTCGTCTCTAAGAGCCGGAGTGAGCTGACCCGACTGCCGCCAAGCCCCCTTTCAGGGATGCAGGGGGTCCCCAGGTGAGCGGGGAGCGGAGGGACCTGCAGACAGCGTGAGCCAGCAGGTACGTGGGTCTCGCCCCACGGAAGCCTTCTTGCCGCTCCACCCGACTCCCGCACGGCCCCCGTTCTCCACTGACCCCGCCCCGCTTAGCCAGAGCCACTTCCCATGTTTGAAGAGGAAGGGGGTGTTCTTTCTCTCCTGGCTGTGGGATCCACAAGGAAGGAGGGGAGTCCCGCGGCTGACCCTGTGCAGTGGCCCGATTTGGTAAGTAGCATCACTGCATCTGCTCTTGCTGGGAGGTCGTCAACATACTAAGAGACCTGGGGGCTGCGACAGGAAAGGGACCCCATCACCCAGCAGGTTAGGGGACCCAGCACAGAAAACACAGAGACTGTGGGGGCCTTTCCTTTCTCCTCCAAACCCAGATGCTGACTCTGACATGGGAAGTGTTGCCCACTTGGGGCAAAGGAGGAAGACGGTGACAGTCTTTGAAAGGATCAACTCTGCCCCCAGCAACACATCCTGGTGAAACTGCTTCATGTTAGGAGCAGAGGGAGAGAGGATCTTGCTCAAAATCCCAAGAGGCAAGTTTATAAGAAAACATGAAATCCAACCACAGCGTCTTTTCAAGGCTCCCGACGACCCTTTACTCATAAACAAGAATTCATCACACATGCACGTTAAAATCAAGTGCCCGCAGGAGATAAACATTCAAGATAGGGAACTAATTTCCCTCGGATAGCTAAGAGATGTTTCATTTCTTTGTCCATTCAGCCAAGATTTGTAGCGCGCCCACGATGGGCAAGACAACACGTGAGAGATCAGAACGGCGCTGATGTGGATCTTAATGAAAATGATGCCCCTCTGCAGAAACAAGGCATGAGCGAATCGTTTCAAAACATCCTTCAGCAGAGGGTGAGGTCACCTGGATGGAAGTGAAGGTGTTTCCTCCCATCATCTCCTGGGAGAAAAAGGCAAAACTAGAACTGAGGAAAGTCGATCAGAATCCTAAACCACGGAGCAAACACCAACAAACCAAAAGTCATCCTGCACCTCCGTGAAATGGGATTTCTCACAGTCTATATTTTTAGAACTTTCTCATTCCTTTTTGCAGCCCTGATTTGACACAGGGGGTGTCCACCTCTTACTCTCCAGATTACAGACATGCAATCGTCAGAGCTCCAAATACATGGTAGACGCCCCACACAGGAAGGTCAGACACCACAATGATTTCATGTGACCCTGTGCCTCAAAGGCAGAAGGGACACGGCCAGGGCAGGGGAGGCGATCTGGGCACGTCCGCACCCACCACAGCCCAAAGCCCACCGGGTGGTCTCTGGCGTACGTCTGGGATATGGCTGGTCCTTCACAGGTCAAGGCTATCCCTGGACAAAGGCACATTTTCACCTTGGGTCACTTCCTGAGGACTTTTTCCTGTACTTTTTTCAGTTCTGCTCCTGGGGCGCTGGTATTATCGGGGGAGTCACCACCACTTTACAGACGTGGGAACACATCCTACAAGGCAGGCAGCAGGGCTTGCTGGCTGGAGAACGGACTCTGGCGTAAGACTGCCTGCGTCCAAACCCCAGCTCTGCCACTTAGCAGCTGCGGACGTTGAGCAAGCTGCTTAACCTTTCTGTGCCTATGTCCCCCCATCTGTAAAATGGGGATGCTAATAATAGAACCCGACCCACAGAATTGCCAGAAATAAAAAGTAGAGCATTGAAATTAGCATCTGGCCATGCTAAGAGCTCTACATAAATGTGAGCTGTTATTACCGACCAGATAGGTTAAGCTGCTGGCTGAGATCATGTAACAAGTCAGGGGCAGGCTCATTAGAAAATAATCCAAGTTGCAAATCTTCCAATTCGCTGGGCTTCTGACAGCCGTGCTGCTTCCCCCCGGCCTCTTCTAAAGGAATATGGTGGACTCCACTCCCAGGCACAGGATTAGAGCAGGATCAACCACGTGTGCATGACATAAACCCCAGTGGCCATAGTCATTTGGTCACGTGACCCATTCTGAGCCAATCAGACTCCTGCCCCAAGAATTTGGAATTGAAATGCGAGTCTGGTCTTTCTGACTGTTCTCTTGAACAGAGGCCCCTGTGAACTCGAGAGCTGTCGTGTAGACAGGGAATTAAGGACAGCCCATCTTCGAAGAGAGAGAAAAGAGTGTGCACAGTGTGCAGAGAGGGGCAGAGATGCAGAGTAGAGAGAAAGAGGAGCTTCCCAGTCGCTATACACCCCTCGCTGGTACCCAAGGCCCAGCCGGCTTCCTGCCCTCGGGTTGCCCGCGAGTCCCTGCACTCACAATAAACTATGTTCTTTTTTGGGGGCTACCACAATCTGGTTTCTATAACTGCAACCAAAGAGCTCTAAGGCACACAAGGAGATGCTGAATTGCCACTGTGTGTGCACAGCTCAGGAGTCACAAGGATCCAGAAACCAGAGTGTGGGCACCAAACAGTGGCGGATGCCTGGGACATAATCTCTGCACATTCATCTCTTGTTTCCCTCCTTGTGGCTTCATTAGATACGCCCTGAGAATTCTTGAAGGAATATTAATGTGCTGAAAGAACATGTAAATAAAAGTCTGGGAGGCCCCAAGGAGGTAGTAGAACCTAGTAGAAAGGACATGAGCACTGGAATAAAAATTGCCTGGCTATGTGACCTTAGAAAAGTTGGTTAACCTCTCTGGGCTTCAATTTTCTTATTGATAAATGAGGGTATGGCATTTAAGTTGTTTATGAAGGTTAAAGGAGTTAAGGCATATAAGGTACATATGCCTAGCATATATTAGGCATACATTTAATAGTAACTATTATTCAAGATTGTATTTATTATCTTAATACATTATAAACAAAATTGGCACCTCCACATGTTATTTTATTATATATGAACATAGCAATACATTATAAATCATTGCTCTTAATGTGGCAGGGAACACCCAAGTAACAATCTGGAGGAAGAAAAGCATTGTTCAGAGGCTATTTTAACCGAGTCTGAGGAAAAACCAATCAGTGGGGCATTGAACAGCCTCAGCAGATGCCACATGCTGCTAAGTCCCCTTGAATAACATTCAGGGACTCTTGAATCCTTGGATAGACAGGAGGGGAGGGGATTAAGTTAGGAAGCAGATACTTTCCTCCACCACCAGCTTTCTCTAGTGATGGTTTGGGGTTCCTAAACCTGTGGTGTCAGAAGCAGCCCATTCCCAGGATAGCAGGCCTACCACTCCTCCTGAGCCCTGGGCCTTGGTAGGCATTACTAATCAATCATGATGCTTTTTCCTGCTAAACCTAGATAGTGCCACAGAATCCTGCATGTGGTAATTCAGGCAATTACAAAGAATTAGCCTGAGCTGTCCTGCTCTACAGAACCCATCTGCTCCTCTTGCCGCAAGGACTAGAGAACCACCCTGAAGGCTGGATGCCTTTGTGTGCCAAGACATCAGGGAAGAGAACGGAGAGGCTATTTTTCTGTATCCCTGAACAGATTTCCTAGGTCTGACTTTGACTCAGATTGGCCCAAGCTAGATAAGAGAGTATGAACTCTTGCTTATATGGATAATTCTAAGACACAGTGGAATTCTGTTTTCAATGTCTTCTGAAGGTCACTCTGGAAGCAGATGCAATGTTAGTTCTGCCTAAAGACCAGGGAAAAGGTACGGAATGATCTCCAGAGGCCCTCGTCAGGCCAGACTGAAAGGGTTCCAATTACCTAGTAACATGGTCCACTGTGATCATGGGATCAGATAGGTCAGAAGGAATGCTTCGTAATCAAAACCTAGACATATTCATGTTTAAAGCACTCATTTATAGGTTTGTCTTCACCAAAAATAAAGCTTAAGAAGCAACTTACAAAAAGCCTTACTGAAAACTAAATATGCAGCTCTTGCCCGCCTCCCACTGCAAGCTCGCCCTCCACCAGAGACACTGCGGAGAGAGGGTGACCGGCCTGAGAGTGGCTGGTGGATGCTGGGAGGCGCCATCCAGATTCCCTTTCAGTTATGAATGTCTTACGCCTCCGGCCGCTGGGAGCGCTGCCAGCAGGACGCCCCGGACATCAGTCCCCATCAGCAACTGCCTCTGCTGACGAGTCCTGCGCTGCCCACAGTCAGGCCAGCCCACAGCCAGTGACGGAGGTCAGGGGCGTGTACGAGCCGGGTTCCTGCCCTCCGATGACAGACAACTCTCAAGTTCCAGACCCAGCCTCGAGCACTCCAGGAGGCCTCGTGGAGGCTGCATTCAGCTCGACGTCAACCTCCACCCACCCCTGCCGCCGCCGCCGCCGCCGCCGCCGCCGCCTCCTCCTCCTCCTCCTCCTCCTCCTCCTCCTCCTCCTCCCCCCCCCCTTTCCTCCGATGCTATCCAAAGGAACGCTAACCTGCCTCTCCACGCTGGCTTCTCGGGCAACCCCACCTGCAACAGAGTGAACGGCGGGAAGGCAAAGGAGGAAAGCACCAAGCGATCAGCTAACTCCTCCTTCAGCGCGGGGCAGTGGGCTCACCTCTTCCCATCACTCCTCACAACGTCAGCACGGCCATCCTGCAGGTGGGCTCACAAAGATGAGCAACTTGCCCACGGTGAGAGAGCAGCCCAGCACCGCCCTAAGAGGCCACATGGCCAACCGCACAGCCCTCACCCAGCCAATCCAGTGGCACCTGCACAGACACGCAGTGACAGACACCGCTGTGGCCACGCGCAGGCGGTGCTCCCGTTCAGCGCAACGCCGCAGATGCTCACCGAGCCCTTACCCTGAACAGCGCGTTCAGAAATTCAACAAATGAGAGAGAGAGAGACAGAGAGAGAGAGAGAGAACGCTCCCCAGTTCTTTAGTTTATCTTATAGTTTATTAGTGATTATTGATTGAATAGCTGCTAAGTAAGAAGCACACAGTGGGGACAAGAAAATATATAAATCTGAAGGTGGCCAGGGGACCAGTCCCAAACGAGAAGGACAAACACCCCTGGGACAGAGAGGGTTGGTCGATTTCTCGTTCTTTTTCCTCGGATTACCTGAGAAATGGGAATCATAAAGCCCTGAGGTTTGGGTAATAACACCCAGGAAATGTCTCACGGTTGCCATAAAAATGCGCTTTATTTTCTAAACTACGCTGAGATGCTTGAACAAAAGGCAACACCCCAGCGTGAGTGAGCCAGGCCATCGCAGCTCCAGGGCACGACGGGAGCCCTTTCCGCCAGAATCAGGCCGACACGGCACGTGGCAGGGCGAGGCCACCTGCGAAAGGAGCCGGTTCCACGGGAGGACTGCACGAGCTGCTCAGAGGCACCGTCGCCAAGGAAAGGGGCAGAGCAGACAGCGAAACACGCCTGTGAGAACAGAGACCATGTCAACGCCGGGAGGTAGCAAGAGCCACACGGACATGCACGGGGCACCGGCCACGGGGGCCTGGCGTCTGCGGCACCCTCCCCACGGCGGGGGTGGCTCAAAGTGCTCCCTTTCGGATCTCGGGGGCTTCGGTGAAGGGGAGTCAGGCGGTCATTATATTGTGGTGA
>VBSM01002153.1:2962813-2973707 GCA_008086735.1 Cheirogaleus medius | reverse complement strand
AAAAAAAAAAAAAAATCAGATGCAAAGTCTGTGTGTATGTGTGTGTCTGAGGGAGAGAGAATATTCATAAAAATCCTCAGTGTTATTTTTAAATGTCTCCCAACAGAATGGAAATATGCATACCGAATAGTTTCTGTTTTTCTTACTATTCCGCGGTTACCTAAAACAACCAAGCTACATTGAACAGAGGCAGAACACAAATCCACCTTGCTTAGATCTACTTCACGGACCCCAGACCTGCTTTGCGCTATTGTGGGTGCGACGCTGGCCGGCACGCTGGTTCGCCATTCTGCGCAGCAAAGCGCCACAGACCCGGCAGCTTGAAGCAGCGCCCGTCTGTCCCCGCACAGTTCCGTGGGCCGGAAGACCAGGGCGCTCCGCCGGGCTCTTCCCAGGGTCCCGCAAGCCAAAGCCACAGTGGACTGAGCTGGGCTCGTTCCTGGAGGAGCCTCCAAGCTCACACAGGCTGTTCCCTGGGTGGCTGCCGGCCAGGGGTCCCTCTACCACAGCGGCACTTGGAGTCTCTCCCGCACTTTCAGTCTCTCACTTCCCCTTCTGCCACCAGCCGGAGAAAGCTCTTCGCTCCTCAGGCCTCATGTGTAGATGAGGCCTAGGAACTGCGCCACGTAACAGAACACGATCCAGGAGTGAAGTTTCATGCCATTTGCAGCTCCTGAGGATTAGGGGGCCATGAAATCTTGGAGACCATCCCTAGAAAGTCTGCCCGCCACACGTGGGAACCACGACACACCCTGAAAACCCAGGTAAACTGGTCTGTCACTGCTCCGGGCTGACCCCTGACTCTGGGGTGCCTCCACCACCCTGGCCTCTGGCCCATCCGGCCCTTAAACACCCCAACCCGACTCAGACCCCAATCCAATTCAGAGCCCAACTTGACTCAGACCCCAACCCGACTCAGATCACAGCCTGACTCAGACCCCAGCCCGACTGAGACACTCTCCTTTGCTCATAAGACATTGCACTACTGTAAGTTATCCGCAAATAGCATGGGAGGAAGGGAAGGAGAGAGAAAGGGATTAGAGGAGGGGAATAAGGATGAAGGAATGTTGTAGACAGAGAAAGCAGAAGGGGGGAGAAGGGAAGGGTGGAGACAGGTGGGGAAGAAGTCATGCCTGTCCTATAAATCTGCAACTACCTGGTTCAGCTTCCAGGTCCCAGGCAAGGCCCAAGCCCCCTCTAACAACAGTGTCTCTGTCTCTCTCCCTCTCCCTCTCTCTCTCTCTCTCTCTCTCTCCACCAAAAGAAATATCTCCTGAATTCATTCCTGTCCTCTGTCCTATACCCAATGATTTGGTCTTTCTTGGCCTCCTTTAGTCAGTACCTTTTGGCTTGATCACATGGGGTCTGATGCTTCACACGTGACACCCCTGGTAACATCTCCCCCCTTCCTGCTGCCCCCGTACCTGGGAGCTCACCTGCCTCCCACACACCACCTAGGGCCAGAGCCCGGCCCCAGCCCCAGCCGCCTTGACACAGTCTCTCAATATCATAAACAGATAACCCTCTAATATGTTTGCCAATAAGTAAACCATCAGCTGTGAATCAGTCCCACATTTTTAAGGGGGCTTAAGGAAAGGTTTTGATGCAGGGAGACTGTGTGCCACATTCAGGGACATTTCTGCAGAGTTTACAAATGTTAGTGGGAAGGACACCTAACACTCCCTGAAGACACACTCACCTCTGTGGACCTATCCATTCAACACACATTTATGTAATGCCTGCTGTATTCCCAACCAGGCAGACCTCCAGCAAAGGACAGCCTTCACCAGACCCAACCCGCAAAGGCTTTGCCAATAAGCATCCTACCTGTGCCTGCCCACCTCTCTGCTCTGCCGTGGAGGTGTTCCTCCTCTCGAGCCAGGGGTGCAAATTCGTGATTAATGATCCTTGTCCAGAAGCCATACCCCACCGTCCACCCATCTTTTTGTGCTCTTTTGCCACAAAATTCTTGATTCATCATCAGAAACGTGCTTTCTACCCCTTGGTGGAAGAAGTAATCACTTTGTCCATCACTCCTCTTTTGCTGGACTTACTGAATTACCTAAAATGTCAAGATAATGTCTCCCTAGCCCGTTTTCACAGTGGTACCAGCTTCTTCTTATTAAATTATGTTGAGATACATTGATTTCCTTCAACAGGAAGTAAGGGAACCCCGCCAGAAATTAACACTAATCTTCTAATTCAGTAGGAATAAAATATGTGACTGATTAAATCTTAATTAACAGTTCACAAAAGGCTGCTTAATGTCAGGTGGCAGACGCATCTTAACTACCCAGCCGAGCCTGGCTCTCTGCAAAACGAGGGACCGGCTGTGAGATTTCTGCCGGATTGGTTGGGCTTGTTGTTGTCCTGCTGTATCTTCCTCCTTGCTCCCTCTGTATTTCTTTGGTTGTCAGTAGGTTGGGTTTACAAGCAAGAACGCTTTATTCCTGTGCCCTGTCCCATAAGCCACCCCCTTGATGTCCTTCTGAAGGAGGGCGGACAGTCTATCAGACAGGACAGGACAGGTTATGCCGCAATAACACGTCACTTCCCTCCTCCCACTGAGTACAGACAGGACCAAGGAACTTCCACTGGCCAGACCAAGTTACTTGGTCTGATCTACACTCAAGGAGAAAAGGGAAGTTTACGGTACCCATGGCCCCAAAAGAGGAGATAAAATCTAGATGACAACCAGAGAAATACGACGTATTGCATACAGGGGACCAATGTAAGCATTATAGGAGACTTCTAATCAGAAACCATGCGATCCGGAAGAAAATGGAGAGTTTTAAAGTGCTAAAATAAAATAATAAAGCTGTCAACTCAGAATTCTATACCCTGTGAAAATATGTTTCAAAATGAAGGCAAGGCCAGGCCCAGTGGCTCACACCTGCAATCCTAGCACTCTGAGGACGAGGCAGGAGGATCACTTGAGCTCAAGAGTTTGAGACCAGCCTGAGAAAGAAGGATACCCCAACTCTACCAAAATAGAAAAAGTAGCTGGGTGTTGTGGCACACACCTGTAGTCCCAGCTACTAGGCTGAGGCAGGAGGATCACTTGAGCCCAGGCATTTGAGGCTGCAGTGAGCTGTGATGGTGCCACTGCACTCTAGCCAGGGCAACAGAGCAAGTATCTGTCTCAAAAAAATAAACAAACAAACAAACAAAGGAGGGCCTTCCAGTTTTCAGTCCAGCATGTAAACAGCCTGGAAGCCATCACTTCTGTCCAGACAACACGGGGAAAAAAATGAATTGAAAATCAACTCTTCTTAGATCCATCAGAGAACTGAGGTCAAAAGAGGAGAAAGAGAATATGCAGAAACAGCTCTAATATTAACTGCAGCGTAGGGGTTAAGTGAAGGGTCTCTGGAGCCAGACTACCTGCATGTACGTCTTGGCTCCCTCACTCATAAATGTGTGACCCTGGACAAATGACCCAATGTCCTCCTCTGTGAAATGGGACCATACGTGCCTTGGGGTGATTGCAAGGATTAAATGCAACAGTGAATACAAAGTGTCCGACACAGAGTGAAGGCTTCATGTTAACGCTCATTAAAGGAGATGGACGGGTGTTTCTCAGTGTAAGAGTTAAAATTCAGCCCTGTCCTGCTTAGCCACAACTAAATCTCTCCTAAGATGTTCCAGGGAGTCCCCGTATTGCCACCATCAACGCGTTCCAGATCTCAGCTCTGCTGTCCCGGTCTCCAAGTTCACGCACACACAGAGGAACCCTTGTCTTCCGCCTTCTGAATGCTCAGAGGCTCAGCTACAGAGCTCTCCGCCCCAGGGAACCAGCCTTCAAAACCACCCATGCCCGTGTCTCAGCCTTCCCGGGAGGTGGGGGGCACTCTCACACCACCGACACCGTTCCTGCTACCTCCACACCTTGTTGACAATCGCTTAATATTTTTGCTTTAAACAGAATCACTTCTTAACATAAATACATTGGCTTTTAGAGGAAGTTTTTATCACTACTGTATACAGAAAACCAATATCATTTCAAGTAAAAATAAACACAATGAAAACCAAACAGGGGTATGAAATTCTGGCCAGGTGCTACTGCCTGCCAAGACTCTGAGCCTGAGGACTGATCTTTTAAGTGTTTTCTGTTAAAGATCTACCAGCCAGCCCCGATTAGGAGAGCTGGTCATGGAGTTGGATTCCTGGCTTTGAATCTCAATGCTGTGGCTCTTTCCCTGTGTGATGAGACATTATCTCAAAGGTCTGACTTTCAGTTCGCTCGTGTGTGGAATGGGAGTGAGGAATGGGGCCAACTCCATGGGACTGTTATGAGGATTAAGACATATAACCTGGCGTGGACCAGACACTCAATACATGTAAGTTATGAGAATGAGAGAGCCCAAGTCTCCCCCAAGAATGAAGAACGGGCATGGCTTATTTCCGCAGAACCCATATTTCTTGGATGAAACACAGGATCTCGGGCTCCTTAATTTCCTCAAGTGGAATGCCACCCAGGACTGTGACAGAGACAGCCCCCCCAACAACTCTCTCTTCCACAGTATGTCTGGCCAGCTGCCAACGTCACCCTTGAGATCCCGGGAATAATTCTATGCTTAGACTGATGGTGAATAAGTGGCCAGAGGTCATTTCAAATGTCAGTATTCTAAGCCTGGAGACACCATAAAATCGACCCAAGAGGAAAGACTGGGGGAAGCCGTGGGGGTCCTGCTGTCTTCTCCAGCTAGGCTTTCTGGAAGCTGGACACCAACCCACGAAGCCTGCGAAAGCCAGGATGGCAGACGGCATGCCTGGAACGGCCCCACAGCTGACAGCCCCACCTGGGGTCTACCTGCAGGCAGGTGCACACAGCATCCCCCACTGAGGCCCTTCATTCTGCCCTCTCATCAGGTGACAAGTCACCAGCACGGCCACGTTTGCTTGAAGCAAGCCCACAAAGAAGAGAACATCAGTCCAGAGCGTCAGAGGGAGGGGTAGACCGAATAACGGGGGTGGGGGGAAGCCTGGGCTTTTGAGCAGAGACCCCTTCATGGCGACACTCCCCTCCCCCCCCACCACCCCGCAAGAACAAAACTCGGCACCTGCCTTCCCCAGCCGTGGTCAGTCAGGTGCGCACCTTGATTCCCTCCTGGCATGACGACTGTCAGAACCAGGGTGCGCCCGCGTCGGGGTGCACGTGCAAGTCCCCTTCATCCCGTCGCCAGGGTGGCACAGCCACACACAAAGAAGAGGTCACCCTTCTGGGGATGCGCCTCTTCACCCCCTGCGTCTGAGCAGATCCTCACAGAAGGATCCGGTAAGTGGGCTGACGTCGCAAGCTCTTAGGGATATGGGGGCAGGAAGGTGGTTTAAGGGGCAAACATCAACATTCACCTGGAGTCTGCCGTCCCCGAGGGCCTCCCTACAGTCTCCCACTCACCGTCACCCTCCACTGGCCTCCGGTAGGACTCTTGCCACATCCTGTAGCTCCCTTTCTCGTCCATCTTCTCACCCACAACCGAGCTCACGCCATGAGGGCAGAGACTTGCTTTTCTTCTTGGCCACTTACTTCCCGGAACCCGGAGGGTGCCTGGCACGGAGCGTGTGCTCAGTAAGAGTCGAATGCGTGAATGAATGCCCTAGACCGGCGCTGCCCAACAGAACTTTCTGTGATGATGCAAACGTTCTACACCCGCCCTGTCCCACACGTGGCCACGGCCACTTGATCTATGGTTCACTATGACAGCAAATGAGCACTTGAATGGTGGCCCCTGCAAGTAAGAAGCTGGATTTTTATTGTATTTTATTCTAATTAATTAAATATAAATAACTGCATGGGTGCTGTGAACACTGTATTGGACGCTGCAACCCTAGACAAAAAGCCAAGAAGATGGAGTTCCTTCGGCAGTCAGAAAATAAAGGCTTTTCTGGGAAAGGGGAGAAAGGAAAAGAGCCGCGGCGTTGTCCGGGGAATGCCGGGGCCGCCTTTTTAATATTACCAGAAGCTGCAAACAGTGGGGCTGTTGGCAGAAAACGCCAGGTTTTCCCTTAGTTAAGAGGCACCCCGCTTCCTGGAGGGTGGAGCAATCTGGCAGCTGTGCTGAGGACTCCTGAGGCTCGGGGACCAGAAATGAAGACACTGTGAGCCCCGTGATGGGAAACCTCAGTACAGCAGCCCTTCTCCCATGCTTCCCCCGGGGCAGCTTCACTTCAAAACACGCCAGAGCGGCTATACACAGAGCTGTCGCCAGGAAGGCACAGCCAGCTCCACCCTGCCCTCCTCCTCCTGCAAGGGAGCCATGCTGTTCCAACCGAGAAGCTCTGCAGCCCTGTCCTGGGCGGTGGTTCCTCTCAAATGCTGGGGACTCCGGCATCTGCTCACAGAGGTCTGCTCGGGAATCCTGGACCCTTCCCAGGAACATGAAGCCCTGGCAGGGACAGGCTTGGTGCGTGTGTGTTGCAGGTGCCAGGCTTGGGGCAGGGCGAGCGGCCTCCGGGGCTCTTACTTGTCCCCACTCCTCAGAGGGCTGTTAGGAGCAGCAAAGCGCTAGCAAGTGCCAGGCACACGGCAAGGACTCGCATCTGAACGCCTCACTTCCTACTCAAAGCTCTTCCCGGGGAGTCCTTGTGCCCGTCCGCTGTGATATCCACGACAAACCTGTCCTCCTGTGTGCTCCGGAACAGTGATCTGTGAGCAGGAGAGTTTGGGCTTTTTCAGACTCCACCATGCATAGTCCTTGAAAATCCAGAAATGACCCTACAATGGTTAGAAGCTCATAATCATATTAGAATAACAATATCAATTTAATTAATGATAATAACTACTAATAGTTATTATTTGCTTTGTGCCTGGCATGGTCTGAGGGTTTTACATGCGTCGTTTCATATGCTCTCGACAATAACCCTCGATTAGTGTTCCTAACTTACAGAGGAGGATACTAAAGACCGAAGACGAGTGGTCAGTTCTCCAAGATCTCACAGCAAGTCAGGGGCATGGCCAAGACTAAAATCCAGGTCTGTCTTTTGAACCCTGTCAAAAAAAAAAAAGCTGTGTGGTCTTTTTAATAATTGCCATTCCAACTGGGGTAAGATGATATCTCATTGTGGTTTTAATCTGCATTTCCCTGATGCTGAGTGATGGTGAGCATATTTTCACGTATCTGTGGGCCATTTGTATGTCTTCTTTTGAGAAATGTCTATTTACAAAGACCAAAAAAACATGCTGGTGGGCTGTGGAGAAAAGGCAACGCGCGTACACTGTTGGTGGGAATGTAAATTAGGATGCCACTATGGAAAACAGTGTGGAGAGTTCTCAAAACACTAAAAATAGATCTGCCATATGAGATCCAGCAACCCACCATGGGCATTTATCCAATGGAAAAGAAACCAGGGTATCAAAGGGAGACCTGCGCCCCCATGCTTACTGCAGCACTCGTCACAGTAGCCGAGATACGGAATCAACCTCGGTGTCCACCAGCACACGGGTGGGTAAGAAGACGTGGCATGCACAGACAAAAAACACTATTCGGCCATTTAAAAAAGAATGAAATCCTGCCATTTGTAACCACACGGATGGAACTGGAAGACATTAAGTGCAGCCAGCCAGGCAGAGAAAGACAAATATTGCATGTTCTCACTCACATGTGGGAGCTAAGAAAAGCTGATCTCACGGAGATTGAGAGTAAAACGATGGTTCCCAGAGGCCGGGAAGGGTACGTGGGGGCAGGGGGTGAAGAGAGGTGGTCACAGGTACGATCACATAGTTAGACAGAAGGAACAAGATCTGATGTTCACTAGCACAGTAAGGTGGCTACAGTTAGCAACACTGTATTACATACTTCAAAATGGGTGGAAGAGAGGACGTGAAATGTTCCTAGCACAGAAATGATCAATACTCGAGGTGAAGGAGACCCCTAAATACCCTGGCTGGATCATTACTAATCCTATGCATGTAACAAAACATCACATGTGCCTCATGAACACGTACAAATGTTGTGTGCCAACATGTACACACACAAAACGCTGAGTCAGACTGTGTCGTCCCCATTGCTCAGACTATCTTAGACACAGGGAGAACAAGAAGTCCCCGTGCATCTTGGTGGCAAATGGACTTAAGGAAAGTGCTCGTGACTTTCACACTAACTGATCTAGAGCTATTGGATGGGTAAGCAATAATCTCAGCGGGATCCGCCTAGTTCACCAAAGGAAGAGGATGGATCACTAAAGCTGGGAGACGTATTAGTCTTCAACTGCCGCTGTAACAAACTGCCACAGACTTGGTGCCTTAAAACCACATGGCTATTATCTTATATGATAGTCTCACTGTGCTAGAACCAAGGTATCCACAGGGCTGCGTTCCTTCTGGAGGCTCTAGGGGAAAATCCACTTCCTTGCCGCTTCTGGCTTCTAGAGCCGCCTGCATTCCTTGGCTCACGACCCCATTAGCACCTTCCAATCAGTCTCTGACTCTGATCCTCCCGCTTCCATCTTCCACCGCCATGGTGATGTCACTGAGCCCACCGAGATAATCCAGAATAATCTCCCTGTTGCAAAAGCCTTAACTTCATCACATATGCAAAGTCCCTTTTGTCATGTAAGGTGGCTTGCTGACACCTTCTGGGGATTAGGATATTGATGTCTCCGGGTCCTTTCTTCTGCCTGCCACATCCCCAGAGATTTGCAGCCATCTGCAACTTTCGACCCTTTACAGAAGAGACGACGACAGCTTGCTAGGTGGCAAGCGCTTTGCTGTGCTAGCCCACCCACGCCTCAAACCAACCCGTGAGACGCGCACTTTCGTCATCCCCAGTTAGAGACGCAAATTCCAGGCTCCAAGGGCACCAGCAACGTGCCCAGGCTCACGGCTGAGCCAGGATCAAACCATGTTGCATGAATCACTCTGGTGCCTAATCTAAGTACTTTCTGTCGGGTTTTGAAGAGTGGACAGAATTTCAAAAGTCAGAAAGGAGAGGACAGGGCACCCTAGACAGGAGGAAAGGCTGGACCAGCAGCTCCGAGGCAGGAAGCACTTGCAGAAATCCGTAAATAGGTTTCATTTGATGGGAACGTGGACCCTGAGGGTGGACAGAGTGGGCATGAGACGCGAACGTGCGAGCCGTGGTGAAGACCCTGAGTGACAAGCTGCAGAAAGTGGTCCTTCTCCTACAGAAACATGCAAAAGGTGAATTTCAGAACATGCCATTCCGGATGTTTTTCACGATATATTTCATTAGAACGAAACAAGATGACATCTTGAAACAGTCATAGCTGTGCCTCTCTGTTTCACATCTCCTTGTTGGGGAATCTCCCCCTGTTCAGTAAAGAGGTACGCCGCTGGTTTTAAGAGAATTGGAACATTCAGAGCAGGGCGCACTGTCTCTCCCTCTGTACGCTCACGTATTCATTTCCATCTCCTCCGACCAGAGTATGTGCTTTTCGAGGGCAGGGAGGCCCGTCCGCCTGTGCACAGCCGTACCCCAGCACTCAGAACGTGCCTGGCACATAAGTCCTCAAAAAGAATTTGTTGAGTACCGAAAGAAAAACACTCCAATGTTCCTCTTTTTGTAACTTTTAAAGAAGGCTCTTAAATGCCACATGAGAATCAACCATTTTGAAGTTTCAAACTTCTAATTTGCAAAAGAACATTTCGCTGATAGAGAAAAAGCTTCTTGACAACTAGAAGCCCATAAAAACAAACTGTAAAGGGTCAAACTTCACAAACTGTAAAGGGTTGGAATAGAGTAGAGAAGTGGATAAGATGCCACCTCGAGGGAGATTCGTGGGGTCTATGAGGGGACCAGACCTGGGGGATGCAGGGGGAAGGGTCCACGTGGACAGGCAGCTGAACTCGGTCCACCCCGGCCCCAACGACACACAGGGAGGCCAAGCGATGGCTCCGGCCCACCCACGGCCATTCCAGTGGACTCACCATGCAGCCCTGCGCTGAAGACCACGCCAGCCGCTGCGTGTGCATCTCCGGACGGCATGCTCCCCGATCCCTGCTCCTCGCTGCCAGGGCGCTGTCCAGCAGAAATCACGTCCTCTCCATCTTGACATGTGCACATCCCAAGTTCCAAGGGTGCGGGACAGTCCTAGGTTTGCCCACTCACCCAGACTGGACGAGGAGTCCCCGACGTCCAGAGGAGGAGTGGTCCACGCGGAAGGACGCGACGTGGGCGGGCCTGGGCCATGGGAAACACGCTCCCACCGTGGGCGCTGACTGCGGTGTAAGACGTCTGAATAGTTTAGATTCTTCTCACACCCAGCGGCCTCCCGTTCTGCCCACAGCCTGCCTCGCTTTCACTTTATCTTTTTGAGGATAAAAATGGAATTTATCGGTTCATGTAACAGGACGGAGATCGCTGCTCACGGAAGAATTTCTCTAAGTGAAAGTGGCCGCCCAGATCTGAAGACCTCCAAGCTGGGGCTCCAGGACACGGAGAGTGTCACGGCAGCTGCCCCCAACCCCTGCCCTGCTGGGGACTCGCCACGTGGCGTGACCTTTTCTAACAACCTGCTAATTTGATAAGATTCTGCTCCCGGAAGGCTTGTGCTAAAGTCGGATGGATTTGCTCTTGGAATAAAAGCTTTGTAGACTTTCTCACCTTGGGGGTTCTGACTTTCTACCCTGCTGACGCATGGTAGGCAGAGTTCTCGGACCACCTTGGGCGCACGCGTGACCCTCTGCTCATGAGTGCGGGAAGGGCCAGAAGCATGTGGGCATCATGTCTGTGACCAGGTTGCCAAGCAGCTGACCCTGAGTTCATCCAAAGGGAGATGCCGCTGTGTGGGCCGAAGGAAGCAGGAGAAATCGTTACAACAGGGAGCCGGAGAGATCCCCTGTCGGCAGGAGGAAGACCAACAGCCCTGCTGTGGACAACCTACGGGGCTGCGTGGCAGGGGACTGTGGGGGGGGGGGCTCTAGCAGCTTAGA
>VBSM01002153.1:2930973-2962713 GCA_008086735.1 Cheirogaleus medius | reverse complement strand
CGGAAAGCTCCAGCCCCTCAGTCCTCCCCTCTGTGACTCAGACAAGCCAAGCTCGTCCCCACCTT
The DNA here is from genome assembly GCA_008086735.1 of Cheirogaleus medius. Taxonomy (NCBI): domain Eukaryota; kingdom Metazoa; phylum Chordata; class Mammalia; order Primates; family Cheirogaleidae; genus Cheirogaleus; species Cheirogaleus medius. The sequence goes on along the minus strand of VBSM01002153.1, from coordinate 2,962,648 downwards.
CCCTCTGCACAAAACCTGCTTCCCACCACCCATGCCCGGCTCTCCACCTCCCCACGGCCAAGTCCTTCCGCAGAGATGGACGTCCTCCTAGGCCGCCCAACTGCGGCGGCAACCCGGTTCCCTCCTCCTTACGACTTCCCTGCACAGCGCACCGCACTCTCCGTGCTCCTGAAACCGCGCGGCAGGCCCCGGGAGGGAGGCACGAAATCAGAGGACCGGGTGGTAACAGTGGGGTCTGCTCCTACCTTGAGAATTAGAATAGAAATGTCAGAGCACGTGGCACGCTGCATTGCACACAGTAAGGGTTTTATGAAACTTTTGTTTCAGTGCGTGCATATATGTGCACACACACGCACACACATGCACATGCTAGGACTCAGTGTAAAATTAATTTCTTACTGTGGGATGAGTTCCAAAAGTTTGAGAAATGCTGCGCTGATATTTTTATTGTTCAATTTTTTGTTTGCTTGTTATTTCTCTCGTTTACCACCAAATTGCCCGGTGCTTGCATGTGGCTGGCACTTAATACATCTACGCTGGGAAGATGGTCGGAGGGAGGCGGGGAAGGAAGGGAAGAGGAAATAGAGAAACCAGCCCACATATTTCTCACAATTCTCTAGAGCTGAAATTAAGATGCTTAAAAGCATCTCTTTAAAACCACAGAAGGCTTTAAGGAAGGCTCAGCTCCTGCAACAGGAAGTAAAATGAGAGGCACCGCCACGGGAAGCAAGAAGACAAAATAATCGCTTGCAGATCACGTGACCGTATACTTGGAATACCCAAGGGAACCGACTGGAAAATTCTTAGAGTTTGGAAGGCAGCAGGTATTTAGAAAAATGTGTGGATAAGAGAATGAAGATATAAGCACCAACTGTTTCTGGATAGGTTGACAAATACCAGATGGTGCTTGTAGAGGGGAGGGACACACCACAGGGGCAGGCAGTGGGAAGGTATCGTGCATGCATCTCTCAAGCCCCCTCTCCCCTTCCCCACCCATCCACGAGGCCAGAGGGGGCTGCTCCCTGGGCCCCTGGCTCTGTAGCTTCCAGGTGAGTTTAGACAATGGGAGCATGGGCAGGACACCAGAGAGCGAGCGAGCTTGGGGTGTTTATTCCTGACTTCCTTCCCTCCGGATCTCCTCTGGGAGGGTGGGTGTCCCGGCCCAATGTCCCAGCCTACCAAGGATTCCCTGCCCACCTGACCCTCCCCTTCCTGGTTCTAGCCTCTGCTCCCCTCTCACCCCTGCAGCCTGAGCTGGTTAATGTCCCCTACCTCCCTGTTACTAGCCCAGGGGTACTGTCCAGTGCCTTACCATTTTCCTACACGCTCCCTCTCCCAAGCCTGGGGAAACAGTCCATTTATTAAACTCCCTCTGAATTACCCTGTTCTGTCCGCGTATTTTCTGTTTCCAACCAGTACACCAACTTACACTGGACGGAGGATTCCATTTGCAACAGCAATAAAAATTAATGGGGTGGGGGGAAGAGAGAGAGGCGAGATACCAACAAGAAATGGATGGATCTACACACAAAAAGTGTAAGTTTCCCAGCTGCCCCGATGGAAAGAATACATATGTAAAATGTCAATTCTTCCCAAATTATATAAACTTATAGTTTGTGCTAGTCCCAACCAAAATTCCAATAGATTTTAGGGGAAGGGTGACAAAATGGTCTGAAATCCCTGGATTATGAAACATACAAGAATGCTAAAGAGCCGTATTACAAGAGAGGGTATAGCCCGCCCGAAAGCTGCCGTCACCCGAGCACGTAAGTGGTACAGACTTGAGGGACAAAGTCACTGCAGGGACATCGCCAAACTGCACCAAAGCAGAAATGGGAACACTGACTGCGTGCCAACGGAGGCATCGCGAACCAGTGAGAAAAGGAAAAACATTCACAAAACAGTTTCTGAAAAATTGGGTATTTGTGGGAATTCAAAATCAAGTTAGAGTCTCATACCTATATCAAGATGAATTCCAGATGTATTTAGGATCTAAAATTTAAAAACTATCAAAATGTGAAGAAAACATAGATCAACTTTTAGCTGACGTTAAGATAGAAAAGGCTTATCTAAGCCCAAACTCAATGGGGAAAAAAATCACAAAGGAATAAACAGAGATAAATTGATTACCTAATTTTTTTTTTTACATCTGTTTTTCAAACCCTCATAAAAAATACTGAACTGCAAATGACAACTGTGGAAAACATCTGCAATAATTATGACAGATTAGGAGTAACTTCTTTAACATATAAAGAACTCTTCTAAATCAATAAGAAAAATATTAATGATTAATGCCCCAACAGAAAGATAAGCTGCAGACACAAATGGGGAACTTTAGGGAAAAAAAACACCAATGGCAAATAAACACATGAAAATATGACCACTTTTCCTCTGTCAAACTGGCAGCATTTTTAAGACCATTTTTGGGGAGATGAGGGGTATAAAAAAGAGATAGGGAGTGAAATTTTTTTACCACCATCATTAAAAGCAACCTAACAAAATATACTGAGAATCCTTCAAAAGTTTAGGCAGCGTTATTTGTAATAGAAAAAAAATCAATCAAAAATGCCCAGCTGAAAGGGGAACTTATAAATAAATTATGGGCCAACCATAATATGGAATGTTATGTAAGCATTAAATTTTATATTTCTAGAGACTTTTTAATGATAAGGGGATATGTACAAGAAATAAGGTTTTTTAATCAGGACAAAAAAAAACCTATATAGGGTATGATTTCAATTTTGTTTTGAAAGAGAATTATGTATGTGCAAAGAGAAAACAAGAATAAACATATATGCTTTGAAGAACTATATACAGATGCAAAAAGGAGAAAGCAAGTGATGGAATGATAAATGCCAGCTCCGGGGGACGGGTACCTGGTGGGGTGGAGAGGGGGTCAGTGAGGTTAGACGCGGGTTATTGTCAAGACACAGCTTTTGTTTGGGTTATTCCTGGGTTCTCAGTAACAAAAATAAAATCAGTTTTACGATAAACCATACCAAATTACTCATAATCAATGGCCTTTAATAGTTCACCTTAATGAACAGACAGATGGACAAGACTGAGGTTGGGATTCTGTCCTGACTCGGGACGGCAATTAATTAAATTCTGAAAAGAATGAATCGGGAAGCCGTGTGCCAAAATGTTAACAGTGTCCATCTCCTGGTGGGATGATTAAGGGCAAGTATTATTTCCTCCTTTATCTTCTATTTCCCACATTTTCTACAAGGAAGCTCAAATCCTTTCACAAACTTCCAAACACACGTCGGTTTTCTCGACCCCCATCCTACGCTGGCATTTAGTTTGGGTGCAAGAACACTCAATCAAGTCCGAGCCTGGGACCCATCTGTCTGTGGACAAGGTCCAAATCCTGGAGTTAGCGATGACAATGGCAGTTTGCGATTGCTGGGCGCGCCACACAACCCTCTTCATCACCGAGGGAGGAGCTGTAATTTTCCGCATTTTACAGATGAGGAAACTGAAGCTTGGAACTCTGCCCTCAGACCCAGAGCTGCCAGTCCTCTGGGAATGAGTAAGCGCCAAGAGCAGCTCATTCTCACCGAACACCAAGTGAAAAGGGGGCTGAACCTCCCAGACGGCAGCTGTCGGGGGCCCAGACACGGGCTGAGGAGGGGGAGGGCGGGGAACTGCGTGGAGGGGACGCAAGTCACGGCCGGCCGCCTTTCTGGTTCAGAGCCTTGGCTGCTGAAATGAAGTGTGCAGTGGGGTCCCTGGGTGCTGTGAGTCACGCCTGCAGCGTCTAACTCAAACTCCACTCACATTTAATTCCTCAGAAATGAGCTCAGGGCTCTTAGGGTGCTGCTCGCCAGAGCCGTCCGAGTACCTCCCCTCGCTCCCCGCGCCATCTCTCCCTTGAGACCCGTCAGGGCACCCACAGCCGCCCAGCCTCCCTCTTGCCACTGTCACCCGCGTTCCCCTCAACTCTGAGTGTGCCTGGGACTTCCACACAGCTGTCACTCTGTTTCCATGTCCTTCCCAACACACACACGTGTGCACACATGGGTGCAGGCATACACACATGCAGGCACATGCACATAAGAAAATATGCACACACAAGTGCATGTGCACCTGTGTGCACACTTGCACACATGTACGCTCACATGCATCCATATGCACAAACATACATGGGCATACATGTACACACCGGCACTGCATGCCCACATTCACACACGTGTGCCCATGTGCTTACACGCATGCTCACACACGTGTGTGTGCACAAACAGGCGCACACGTGCACGTGCACACACAGCTGTCCCAGCTGCCATCCTTCTGAGTGTTCCCTCAGGAAAGGCTCTCCGGATGGTCTTCCTCTAGGTCCAGGTTGAAGCTCCCTGTTGTAAGCTCCTGAAGCACCGTGCAGTTTTCCCGGGCAGCCACCAACCACAACTGTAATTAACGCTTTCCTGGGCAGATGCGCTTAACATCTGTCTCTTCCACCAGTCCATGAGCCCCACGGGGAAGGGATCTTGTCTGTCTGTTCCCCAAGCTTACAGCACACAGTGTTGGAGCACATAGTCACTGAATAAATCCTGGGAGGGAAGGAGCCACTGTGACAGGGAAACGGATCCCACTATAAATGAGCAGTCACCGGGACTCAGCCTTCTAATCCCTAGCAGGTGAGATACATTTGCGGACATTTGTCCTGGACATTGTGACACACACAGAAAGTAGAGCAAGCACGACCCGAACCCCACGTGCCCGGTGTCCGGCTTCAACCACCGCCCATTCCTGCAGTTCTTGTTTCCCCTGCCCACGCTTTGCACTTGTTGGCTGGTGTTCTTAGTGTATTTTATAGCAAATCTCTGATATTTTATCATTTGCCCATAAACACTTCAGTGTGTATTCCTAACAAGTGCATTTAAGACACAGCTATATCGTGATCACTCCAACATAATTAACGATGATTCTTTAATAAAATCAAATAGTCAATTTATGGTCAATGAATTCATGTCTCAAAAGTGTCTCTTAATAGCTGTTTTGTGCGACGCGAGAGTCTGAGAAGGCCCACCCATCGCATTTGGGGGATGAGTCTCTTGAACCTCTCTTACCCCACCGCGATGCCTCTCCTTTCCTTCATGCCCTTCAGGCGTTGAAGAAACTGGATGTAATTTTCAGAAAAGACTTGCCTATCTTGAACCGATGTCTCTAGGCGGGCCCTGTGACGGAGAGGCCACTGACACGGCGTGCTCCCCGCCTGTGGATGCGGCAGGAATCGCAGACCTCGCCTCCATCCGTGGTCTCGTGGTCTCAGGCTGGTTTGCAGAGCGCGCCTAGCAGACTCCCGCCTGGCCGTTCCAGTGAAGGCTGGATCCCAGCACTCGCAGTTCAGGACCGTCCAGAGCTCTTCGGGGCCCAGAGGGGCTGCCGCTCCAGCAGGAGGTGGCTTGGAGCACCCACGAAACCAGAGGACGTAAAGCCCTGCAAGGATAAGCCCTTCAGGCTCCTCCCCCCTCCCCTGCCAGGGACTGGGTCCGTATGACCACACATCTGCGGCTCCGCTTGCTCTTGCTTCTGCCTTCGCACAAACCGACTGTCTTACAGGGTCCCTGCCAACCCTCACACGCTCCTGCCCGGAGCCCACCGTGGCCTCTGGTAGGGACAGCACACAAAAGTCGGCCAATTGGAGATCGTCAAAGGCAAGGAGATGACACCGGCCGCAGAAAGGCTGGGAGGAGGAAACACAGCCAGAGGTGTCTGATAGGATTCAGGACAAGGTGAAGATCCAAACTCCCCTCCAGCTGAGAACCTCTATAAATCATGGCAAAAAATCTACCACTTAGAGACAAGCAAGTTCCAGAAATCAATCTGCTCTCTCCGCTGGAGTCTTCTGACTTCAAGGATGTAATAAAATGTTCCAACTAAATAGAAATCACATTTATCTTTGATTTTTCTAGGTGAAGCCAAGGCGCAGAAGAGCCCATGGCTGACGGGCAGGGTCCTGAAGCCAACACTGGGTGGAGAGTATCGACCCCTGTTCATCCATTCAGCCACCTATCAACACATCCTGACCACCTATCCTGGCTTCAGGCCTAGGGACATGGAGGGATACTGACAATAGCAATAACATCTAATTTTCATATTGGTAGCATTTTAGATACTTGGTTTCATTTAACCAGCACTGTTCATTTCATTAACAACTTTGTTTCAATACCTATTTAGCATAAGTACTGACATGCCCACTGTATTAATTATCTATTGCTACACAGCAGATCATCATAAACCTGGAGGCTTAAAACAACACACATTTGTTGTCTGACGGTTTCTGTGGGTCGGACGTCTGAGCAGGACTTAGCAGGGTTCTCTGCTCTGGGTCTCACCAGGCTATAGTTCAGGCATCAGTGGGGCTGTGGTCTGATCAGAGGTTTGATTGGGGAAAGATCTGCTCCAAGCTGCCTCGAACTGTTGGCGAAATTCACTTCCTCTTGGCTACAGGACCAGTGGCTTCAGTTCCTTGCCGGGGCGCACCTTCAGCTCCCGGAGACTTCTCCCACGCGGCCGGCCACCTGTTCGCCGCTGCCTGCTTCCTCACGGTGGCAGCGGATGGAGAGCAGGTCTGCTAGGAAGGGGAGTTCACAGACTACGATGCAGCCGCAGGAGGGGCAGCCCCTCTGCCACGCTTTGCTGGTTACAGGCAAGCCACGAGTCCCACCCACAGCCAAGGAGGGGGGATCCCACAGTCATTCACGTCACTGGGGGATCAAAAGGACCCCTGAAACTCTGTCCACCATGTACATCATACACATTTCAAAAAACCAGGCTCAAAGAACAGAAGAAACCCGCCCACTCCACGCGGCTGAGCCCCAGCGGAGGCCCTGGAATTAGAAGCCAAGTGTGAAGAGCTCCAAGGCCCATGATCTCATCCAGGGGCGAGCGCATTACTCAGACTCCGTCACTGCCCCCAGGAGTCACGATCTCCCGCAGCTACTGCAGAGACAGAAACAAGCCCTTCTGATCCAACTTGGCAAGAATCTAACAGAATCTAAATGTACAGAGAACCTGAACTGGGAGACAGGCTCCCTCCACAGTGGCCCTTTGTTCCTGGCCTTAAAGGACGAGTTAGCGAGATGGGGAAGAGACATGCGAGAACGCCAGGTGGGGCCGTGACGAACGTGAAGGCGGCGTGGACCGAGATGCCAGCGCGCTCCAGAACCGGCAGGTCGTTCCCTGGGGCTGGATGCTCCAGAAGATGAAGGAGGCTGAGCAAGACATGACGCCGGACAGGAAGGCTGGGAACAGATTCTCAGGGTATCCAACACTCGGCTCGGGATCTGCGACTGAGCAAAGGGAAGCCCGTGAAAGCAGGGGCCGGAGGGTGCCCCTATCCCCCATGCCTCAGGAGAGCAGCCCTGGCTGGACACAGGGTGGCCAGCGAGGATGTCACCATGTCGGCCCCAGCAAGAGATGACGTGGGGGTGAGAAGAAAAGACAGATCTGAGACGTGTTTCGGGGGAAAGTCCAAAAGTTGAGTGTTTTCATGGAAAATGAGTCAGACCACATGATGTGGGGAGGTCAAAGGGCACAAGGATTTGCGGTGGCTCAGGGAACCGAGGAAAAGCAAGGAGTGGAGCAACTGGGCTACTGAAAGTTTCCAGAAGGCACTGCTGAAGGAAACGCCTGTGCTGCGCGAGACAAGCCGACACGGAAAGACAAACGCAGTACGATCCCACCGACGGGAGCCTCCTAGGACAGGCCGCGGCACAGAGAGGGCGGACTAGAGGTTGCCGGGGGCTGGGGGAGGGGCGGGCAGTTTCCTGGGTGTCAGGTTTACGTTTGGGGAGAGGAAAACTCGCCAGCGTTGGCTGCACAGCATCGTCACTGCACCTAACGGCACCGAGCTGTGTGCTTAAAAATGGGTAAGATGCTTACAGCTTGTTAGGTATGTTTTGCCACAATTTAAAAAAAAAAAAGACAAAACACCTCCTTTCTCTGGGGAAGGCAACAGGGAGGCGTGGGCAGCGCCAACACAACTGAGCATCACCCAGACACCAGGCTCTGGTCTGCTCTGCCCTGACAGAAGCCACGCCAGTGGGACGAAACTCCCGGGTGCCAGCCCTCGGGAAGAGCCACTCATCGAAAGTGACAGTCCGATGGATGTCCCTGGCCATCAGCTCCCTACCCAGAGTCTTCCAACGCTGTCAACATCAGAATCGAGGCGTGTCTGCTTAATCACTCAAGAGGACAGGAATAAAAGCAGAGAGGGGAGGGTCTGCCTCCTTGGCCGACCCCCCGGGCAGGGCCGCCTGGATCCCGACAGGTGCACCCGGTGCCAGGTGTCTGCTCTTTGAGGGAGCCGCGCCCAGCCCCCAAGCATTCATCCATCCGACTCATTCACTCATTCAGCGAATAACTGCGGCACTTCTCAGTTATGCTGGGCACCAGGTCCAGCGCTGGGGTACCGTGACCAGAACAGCCATAGCCCAGGGCGAGGGTAGGGGGCAGGGATGGAACAAGAGTCCACTTCCATCACTCTAGGAGCTGTCCACCTGCTGAGGCCACACCCTGACCGCTCTCCTGAATCTGGGCTCACCCTCCCGGCTGCCTTCTTGTCACCTCTCCTTGAAGGTCTGACGTCCATCTCAGGGTGACCAAGTCCCACTTAGCCCCTCCCTAGCGCCCCATAAATATTCATGCAATGACAAGATGAGTGCAATCTGACCCACATGTTGCAAAGTGAGTGGAGAAGGGCCAGGGTCTAAAAGTCCCAGACAGCCCGAGTGGCCGGGGCAGAGGAGCTGGTGCGGTCTCTGAGGACTCAAAAAACCCAATCCTGCCGACGCCTTGGTCTTCGCACTCTTGGCTTCCAGAACTGAGAGAATGAATTTGTTTTGTATGCCCCTCCGTTGTCGGTCCTCTGTATGGCAGCCCCAGGACACCAATAAGGATTTCCACGCCCTGATCCCCAGAGCCCGTGAACACGCCGTTGTACAGGGCAGGGAGGAACCAGGCTGCGGATGGGATGAAGGTTGCTGACCTCAAAATAAGGAGGCTCTCCCGTGTTACCTGGGGGTCCAGTGCTGTCACAGGGGCCCTCAGGTGTGCAAGAGACAGGCGGGAAGTCGGTGAGTTATGCCGTGTGAGGAGCAGTTGACTCTTCTTGGCTGGCTGTGCGGACGGAGGAAGGGACCGCAGGTCAAGGAATGCGGGTGGCTTCTAGAAGTGAAAAAGGCAAGGAAATGGATTCTCCCCTAGGCCTCCGGAAAGGAAGGTGGTCCTGCTGGCACTTTGAGTTTAGCCTCCTAGGACCCATTTAGGATTTCTGACCTCCAGAATTGTAAGAGAATAAACGTGTATTTTTTTAAGCCACTAAGTTTTTGGTAATTTGTTACAACAACAAGAGAAACGAATGCAACAAGTTTCTTTAAAGCTTCATGCAAAGTGGCTTTCCTAAGAAAAACCGATGTGTATGTTGGGCTTTGTCTCCAAGGAACGTTCCCGCTGTCTGATTAGGGATGGAGCGAGGTTTTAGGGGATGGGAAGTGAGGAGACCTTGCATCCAGGAGGCTGAGCTGCTTACCAGCTGGATGCCAGATCAACCACCCCAGGGTGGGTCTAGCTTCAGGGATGGCTTTACTGGGTCTCAGAAGATGCCACCAGGATCCAGTCTTCTCTCTCCGAGCCTGGGCTCTGCTTCCTCCAGGTGGACCCTGGCTTCCTCTTATAGTGACAAGACGGCTGCCTCAGCCCCAGCATCACGTGCACTATCCTTCAAGTCCAATAAGGATAAGGGTGAGAATCTCTTCCCAGACTCCTTGGCTTCACGTGAGCCATGTGCCCACTCTGGAATAAATCATTTGACCCAGGGAATGAAGTGTGCTGATTGGCTTAGGTGTAGTCATCCTGGGAATGCAGAGATAGAATCCCACTCCAGCCACCTTCCAACAAGATGAGGGAAATTTCCCTGTGCTGATACAGAAAGGCCACCAGGATGGATTGCTAAATTTTAACATAGCATATAAAATACCTAGTTTTTTACATATAATATTTAATATGCATCTATATTTTATAAAATATATAAATGATACATAATGCATAAAATATATTGTTAAATTAAAAGTTGATGAGAACAAATTTTTCTTATCTGGATGCTAGTTTATAGGTACAATTAGTTTGTTAAAATCCACAACCTATACCCTTATTATTTGTGCACTTTTTTCTGTATGCATGTTCCACTTTAATAAAAGGTGCACATCACAGAATTCAAATGTATGTAGTATGACCCTATTTTTAAAAAGAGGAAGAGAAGAAGAAAAGGATGGAGGAATAAAAGAAGGAAAAAATGAAGAAACGATAACCAATTTTCGGGGGTGGGGAGGGACGCTCACAAGGACACAACCCAGCCACCAGGTCGCTGCATATACGGAAGTTCATCAGTTCCCGTGGGGTGATCTCTGCCTCCCAGAGGACACTGGACGACGTCTGCAGATATCGGGAGTTGTCACGATTGGGGTGGGAGTGACGCGCTCCAGCCCCAAGTGGACAGGGACCAGGGATGCTGCTTAACACCCTACGATGCACAGGACAACCCCACAAAAAGAGCGACCACCCTGAGCATCCTCAGCGCCAAGGCTGAAAGCGTGTTCTGCAGGTGAAATCTGAGGTGTGAAAGCCGTGAGCGAGGACCTCCACCTTCATCCCCGTGTTTCTACTTCATTCTTTAAAATGTTTACAAACAGCATGTTTACCTTTATTACTAAAAAAAGAAAAAGGAACACTCCTTATGGTTGACGACAGCAAACTACAGGCCACATCTAGCTCCCTGTCTAATCTTGTGCAGCCCACCAGCTAAAAACGATTACACGTGAACCAGTTATATAATCCCCTACACGATAGCCTTGACTTTGCCTATTGGCCCACAAAGCCTAAAATCCTTACTGCCTGGCCCTTTAGAGAAAACCCTTGCTGACCCTTAACAGAGACCATCATTTGCCCGAGCCTCCCGCGATAGAGACATCTCCCCACCCAAACTAAGTGACGTGTTGCCTCTTCTCAGATGCCTTCCAGAAAGGGGGAGCAGCGGAAACCCTGGCTGCCTAGGCCAACGTATTGCTTTACTATCATCGCTGTAACCAATTAACGCAAACTAAGTGGCTTCAAATAATAATTTATTATCTTATGCTTCTGGAGGTCAGAAGTTTGAAACGGCCCCCTTGGGCTATGATCAAAGTGTCAGCAGGGCTGCACTCTTTTGCAGAGGCTCTAGGGAAGATTCCATTTTCTTACCTTTTCCAGCTTCCAGAGGCCACCTGCACCCCTTGGCTTGCAGCCCCTTCCTCCATCTGCAGAGCCAGCTGCAGAACATGGGGCTTCTGTCACATGACAGAACTCTGAGCCAGCCGCCTCCCTCCTCCAGATATCAGAACCCTTGTGATTACATCGCGCTCACTCAGACAACCCACGATACTCTTCCATCCCTAGTCGGACACTCTACCTGCAACCCTAATGCCCCTTTGCCACGGGGCATAACGTGTCCACGGGCTGCAGAGATTAGGAGGTGGCCATCACCAGGGGGACATTATTCTGCCTGTCATACCAGACATGCATCCCCCACCTAAGAGAATGCCAACCTTTCTTGCCACTAGGTATGGCCATGATATTACATGTCAGCCCATGAGATGTCAACTGAAATGCTTGTATAATTGCCAAGAATTCTCCTTAAAGGCAGTGGGGTGAGAGCACTCTCTTCATAGCACCTCATCAACTCTACTGTCTAAAACTCAGATGTGACAGCTGGAGCTGCAGCAGCCACACTGGGCCGTGTTAATGCTCCCTCATAGGCATGACAGAACGAATAGCCAAAAGGAGCCTAGGTCTGTGACGGCGTCACAGAGTCACCACACCGCCCCCGGAGGGCCTGCCCTGGAGCTACTGATGTAAGAAATTAGAAGTTGGTGTGTTTAAATCTCTATGGGTGGGGGATGGAAGGATTCTGTTACAGCGAAGTGAAATTCCTAACAGATTCTAAGAATGAAAGCACTGATTTATTCAGTCACTCCTCAACAGGCATACACGAAGGGTCTGTGCCAGGTGACGGGTATGCAAACAGAAACCTGCCACGGGCCTCATGCTCCAAGAGTCTGTGGCCTTGTGGGGAGACAGTTCGAGCACAGTGACAATACAACGCACAATCAAAACTCACTCTGAGAAGTGTGGCAGGTGGGCTGGGGAGGCGTCAGCTCTGCCCAGGGGACTCAGCGAGGTGGCCATGGGGCGGGGGGTGGAGAGAAGTCTGCAGGGGTGAAGGAGAGAAGAGGGTCCCAGGCAGCGGGAGCATCCCGGGCAAAGTCACAAAAGGGTTAAAGGGGGTGGGGAGGCCGAGCCAGTCAGTGAGTCAACAGCACAATGCAAAGAACGGGAGGGGCAGGACAGGTAATTTGGGGGAAAAGTAGAGAAGATGAGGAGTGTGAATCTCCCATTTAATTTTCCCATTGTTAGCTTTGACCTTGTAGTGGGTGATCACTGATAAACCCAAATAAACTATCCCCTCCCCCAAAAAATAAAAAAGTTGCAAACTTTCCAAGTTGAAAACAGGATTTTAAATCATTTCATCTTGGCAAACACAGTCCCTTCCCTAGGCAACATGAACTGTTGGCAGAAGCTTAAAAGAGGCATTCATTTCCTCCTCTCTTTGCATCTGGGGTTTAGATGTGCAAAAATATGGTTCAGCATTTTCACTCGGACGCGGATTTATCCGCACGCCTGCCCCCGCTCGTCTCCCAGGCAGGGGACCAGGCCAATCAGCCATGCATCGTGTCAGCCGAGTTTGCCTCACGACAATTTCCACACCGGGGCTGACCGGGGGGTTCACAGAAAACGGACGAGGTCGGCGCTGAAGGGCAGAGGCAACGGTGGTCTTAGCAAGCAGCCCGTGAGATGGGACTGCGCCCCTCTCTCCTCGAGCAGGGGCACCACAAGGCAGAGAGCGGCTGAAACCACACAGATAATGGGATGGAGAGAGGAGGAAGCTCCCGGCAAAGTCTGTAATGTCCCTGTCACTTTGGCATATGAGGGACACTGACAGCCCATTAGGCAGCTGATTCGGGCAATTTAAGGGAGAGAAAGCCAGGTGAATGTCTCCGCTTTATTCTGTTCCCACATCACTTCTTACTCACCTTCTCATTACTAACTGCTGTCATTTAAGCACTCTCTGCTCAAAGTATGGTTTTCATATCCCAGAAGACGGAGCAACCGGGGTGGAGTGAGGTTTCAGTCCAGCACCATTGGGAAACATTATATATTCTCTTCGCCTGGAAATTAGACACGTTCAACGCATGCGTAAAAAGTAAAGGCTCTGAGGAGTCCTGCAGAGACGCAATCGGCATGGCACAGAAAGGAACAGCTTCCTAACCGGAGTGAGTCACTCCTCGCTTTTAATCCCGGCCTTGTCACTTTCCGTTGTGTGATCCCGTGGGGCGGTTGTGATAGTTAAACGAGAGAAGCTGCGTAAAGCACGGTGCCTGGCGGCGGACACGCACTTAACACGTATCTGCCACGCTGATCATTAATAATACTGAACCTGGCATTTACCGAAACACATTTGACTATTCTATTCTGCTTTCGCGTTAACACCCATTAAATCCTGTGAAACTGGCTTTCCTAAAAACACTCTTCAGGAAGGATTGTGGTAAGTGGTTTTGTTTTAATTTTGCCAATAGTTAAACAGGCCACATTGAGAGCCAGGCACGCTGAAGGGCGTTACACGCGTTAACCCGTTTAACCCTCACAACCACCCCGCGAGGTAGGGGCCGGCGCCATGAACATTCACGTTTGTAAATGAGGAAATGGAGATGCTGGGAGTTAGGTATCTTGCCCAAGGTCACATGGGTAGTGAGTGGTTGGCCCCCAAAGACTCTAATCCATATCTTTTACATGGGGGCCAAAAATCCCAACCCCTGGGACACTCCTGAAGGTATTTCCCTGTGACTCATCTCCTCTTCTCCAAAAACCGTCATAAAACTTCATTTTTATCAGGTTTTTCTTCTGCTCAAAAACCTAGAACGCCTTCTTATTATCTCCAGGGTCAAATTCAAATGTCTTCTGTTTCCAGGCTCTCAATCTGCTCTACTTTGATAGTCCCCCTACCCGGCCTATCCTTTCTCTTCCTGGTAAAATCCTATTCATCCTTCAAAAAACAGCTTAAAACTCACTGCTTCTAGAAGTCCTCTCTGAACACTTCTGCCCAAGATAGCATTACCACCTTAATTTTTATAATGCCTTTCAACTTTGGAAGAACCTTGATTGATTGGCATTTGCCAGAACTTATTGTCCACTGTACCCACAGTAGTAAGCTGAAATGACTCCTCTTTTGCTGTCACAAGCCCTGACTTTCTTTCCCAACTCTCAGCCCATGTAGGGGCTGAACTGACTCCACCCTGACCTCTGCAATGAGCCCATGACCTGTGTGTGGCCAATCAGAGCAACACACTACCCTTGGCTCCAGGAAATGCTTAATGATTATCATATGACCCAACCAAAGCCAGTGAGACTGAACCCCATGATTCCTGATGCAGCAGCCTGGACACACGGACTCACTTCCTTTAGGACTCAGAGCTAGAAGCTGAAGGCCTGATGCCACCAGGACCACCCTGCACAGAGGCACTTATTAAGAGTGAAGGCATCACAGAGGAGAATGGAAAGTGGGAGGAAAGAGAGCAGACCTGAGTCCTGATGGCGTTGGCTGCACTCCTGGATTGAGCCTTACCTGAAGCAGTCCTATTCTTAGACATCTCAGTTACGTGACCCAATAAACTTCCTTTTCTACTCAAGAAGGCTGGGGTCGGAGTTCTGTCACTTGTAACCCCAAGAGCCCTGACTCGTACAATCTCTAGACCATGGCTGAGGTCTCCTGAGAGAAACCATGTCTAATCATCTTCCCAAGGCCTAACTCACAGTCTGAAACATCCTACAAACACGCGCTGCAATGAAATTCGATTTGGAAGTTTCAAGGTGTTTTCTTGAGCACCTAGCGCCTCGGTATTAACTCCTATTCCCATTTCACAAATAGAGAAAATGAGGCTCAGAAAGTTTAAGCAACTTGCTCCAAATAATCTGAGTGCGCATCTATTCTATGTCTCTGATAGATCTCCTGAAGTTCTGCACAGTGTGCACACAGTTGGTGCTTAATCAGTGCCCACTGACCAGGCCTAACTGGCCCAGACGAAGTTCCTGCATTGCCATTCTGCTGCCTTGGGTTGGAGGAGACTGGTGGAGTTTCGGCAAGGGGGTGGCGCCGACTCAGGTCTCAGTGGCCGTTACCTTTCGGCCCGAGCACCTTTGTCCGCTCCTGGCAGACCCATAGCCCTGAATGAACGGACACAGGCTACCTGTCCCCACGCAGGCGGCGCTGCTGGTACGTGCGTGGATTTCAGATTCCATCGAGCCCTCGAGGCTGCCTCGTGCTCCTCCTGTGTCCCCAACAGTAAATGAAGACTTGTTGGCTGTGTCTCCACGGCTTTGAAAATCCAGCTTCTTCTCAGCAGCTGGAGTGTGAAATCCGGCAAACGGCCCATCCAGATAACGGGCTGCGCTGCACCTGGAAACCGCGGCACCCAGCCGACGGTAGGAGCCGGGTGCTCTACGGTACGTGAGCAAAGGAGGGAAGGAGTGCCGGTGTATTCCTAACTGCCAAGTGCAATCCCTCACAGCTACAAGAGTATGCACTCTGGGGGCCCCGAACCCAAATCCCACCTCTACCACTTTCTCTCTGTGTCATCTTAAAGGGAAACGTAAGCTTCCAGTCTCTCCACCCATAAAATGGGCATAAATTTCTCCAAGAAATGTTTGGAGGATTCAGAGAAATAAACCACGGTGGCATATTGTAAGCACTCAGTAAATTATCTGATGCTTGCTCTTTAATTTCCTTAAACATAAAAAGACACCCAAAACCTTGCCAACTGAATCAGAACACAGGTTTCACAAATAATTCAATGAGGTCGGCGCAATTTCGCTGAAGCTGTTCGGGCAGCTCTGGTGATAAATGAAGCGACTTTTTACAAGTGCATCTATTAGAACCTTGAATTAGTCAAACATAAGGTAGCAGGCAGGAAAAACGCAGACCAGGAGGTGAATCCTGTCTGCAAATCAGAATGCTATAGAAATGGCCACAGATTGCAAATCATAAATTCCACTTTCCAGAAGTTCTGTTATATGTAGATGCCAGAAGGCAAATAAAAGCATAAAGATGGTGTTGGCAACTTCTCTTTTAAAAAAAGAAAGAAAATGGCATGATTTCATAGCACTAAACTCAAACAAGTGGTAACGTATAATATCAGCCCTAAAATTTTTCAAAGAGCTGAATAACAGTTGAATAACAGCTGAATTGGAACTATTCAAGCTTTTTTTTTTTTTTAATAAAAGATGCAACTCCTTTGGTCACTGCATCAGAGACAATTTTCTCAAATACTACTCCAGTCTCAGTTAACTCTTACGTGGCCTGAGTGGCAACACATGTCTCCGTGACGCCTGGGAAACCAGCCCGCGCACGGGAGGGAACCTCTCGTAATCTGCAGCAGGGCCTCTCACCGGGAGCCACTCTGCCCTCCTGGGGGCATTTGGCAATGTC
The DNA here is from genome assembly GCA_008086735.1 of Cheirogaleus medius. Lineage (NCBI taxonomy): Eukaryota > Metazoa > Chordata > Mammalia > Primates > Cheirogaleidae > Cheirogaleus > Cheirogaleus medius. The sequence goes on along the minus strand of VBSM01002153.1, from coordinate 2,946,069 downwards.
TGATGTTTTTGGTTGTCACCACCGGGTGAGATGAAGGTGCTACTGACATCTGTTAGGCAGAGGCAAGGATGCTGCTAATGCTCCTACAAGGGCAGGACCGACCCCCAAAACAAAGAGGCATCAGCCCCAAAGGTCAGGAGCGCCAAGGTTGAGAGTCCCACTCTACAGTTTTTGGTTGCAAGAGCCTGAGCGGGCTCAACCTCTCTGAGCTTCAGTTCTGTCATCTGTCAAATGCGGGGGCATCATAGGACCTAACTTCTAGAGTTGCTGAGAGGTTTTGAAGAGATATTAATAATAATCATCACTGCCATTCAGCAAGCTCCCGCTATGCACCAGGCACCGTGCCAAGAGTTTGGATGCGCATTATTTGACGGAACGTTTGCAATAACCCTATGAGGCAAGTGTAGCTAAGGGCCACAGCTGGAAGGAAAGCTGGCTTCGGGATCTAGCAGCCTGTGCCTTGACCTCTTCGTCCTCACCACACACAGTGTGGTCCACGGAGCCACAGCTTCCCACCACCTGGCAGCTTATGAGAAATGCAGAATCCTGGGCCTGGCCCGAGACCTACTGAGTCCAAATCTGCATCTGACCCAGATCCGCAAGTGATTCATGTATGCACATTAAAGTTTCAGTAGCAATTTGCTAAGGACAAGGCCTGCCCTCTAAGTAAACACTAAATAAATATTAATTTGTATTGTCATCACTGTTTGTAGCCTCCAGAGAGATTCAGTAGAATGAAATTCAGACTCTGAGTCATAATGTGCATGGAAGTGGCAACTTCACCCAAGGGTACCAGGTCCATTCTTCCTTTTACAAAGTCTCTCTCAATGTAGATGAAGACCATGCTGTCAAAATGGGAAGAGCCAAGACCTCATACCAGCTCTTCTGGTTCCTCGGCTACTTCCCCTGCCAGCAACCTGCCCTCTCTCCATGGCTTATCTATTTCACACTATGGTGCAAATGACTTGTGGCATGTGCCACCTCTCCCAGGGATACTTGCAAAGCTCAGGCCATGCTTTCTGCCACTGTTTGATAAAAGAATCCAGACCTCTACTGGCAAACCTCTAGTGCTGGGCAGTGCCCTGCTCACATTAGCCACTCCAGAAGCATACAAAGGTAATATCACAAAGCACTCTTTATCTAAAATTTCCTACATTTTAAGTTGTATAACTAATGTACCAGTACATCCTCAGTATAAAATATTCAAATTATAGAAGTGGTGACAGTGGACACCCTTGTCTTGTTCCAGCTCTTACTGGGAATACTTTCAACTTTTCCCCATTCAGTATGATGTCGGCTGTAGGTTTGTCATATATGGCTCTTTAATCTTGAGAGATGTTCCTTCCACACCTAGTTTGAGGGTTTTTATCATGAAAGGGTGCTGAATTTTGTCAAATGCTTTTTCTACATATATTGAGATGATCCTATGGTCTTTGTTTTTTGCTTCTGTTTATGTGGTGAATCACATTACATAAAGTGTTATGTGATTACATATGTTGAACCATCCTTGCAACCCCGGGATGAAGCCCACTTGATCATGGTGGATTATTTTTTGATGTGCTATTGAATTTGGTTTGCTAGTATTTTATTGAGGATTTTTGTGTCTATATTCATAAGGGATATTGGTCTGTAGCTTCCTATTTTTGTTGTGTCCTTTCCTGGCTTTGGTATGAAGGTGATACCAGCTTCATAGAATGAGTTGGGAAAGATTCCCTCCTTCTCAGGGTTATGGAATAATTTCTGCACTATGGGTGTCCTAGCCTGAGCAATCAGACAAGATAAAGAAACAAAGTGTATCCAAATTGGGAAAGAGGAGGTCAAACTATTGCTTTTTGCTGACAATATGATTTTATATCTAGAAAACCCCAAAGACTCCACCAAGAGACTCCTAGAATTAATAAATAAATTCAGCAAAGACTCAGGTTACAAAATCAATGTACACAAATCAGTAGCATTCCTATATACCAGTAAGTCAATCTGGAGTCAAAGCAAAGACTCAATACCATTCACAATAGCTACAAAGAAAATAAAATACCTGGAAATATACTTAACCAAGGAGGTGTAAGATCTCTACAGGGAGAACTATGAATCACTGAGGAAAGAAATCACAGATGACACAAACAAATAAACAAAACATCATGCTCATGGATCGGTAAAATCAATTGTTGCTAAAATGTCCACACTACCCAAAGTGATTTACAGATTCAATGTGATCCCCATCAAAATATCAATGTAATATTTCACAGATCGAGAAAAAATAATTCTACACTTTGTTTGGAACAGAAAAGAGTCCAAATAAAAGCAAAAAGAACAAATCTGGACGTATCACATTACTAAACTTCAAACTATACTACAAGGTTATAATAACCAAAGCAGCATGGTTTTGGCACAAAAAATAGACATAGACTAATGAGACAGAACAGAAAACCCAGGTATAAAACCATCCACATGCAGTCACCTGATCTTTGACAAAGCAGACAACAATATACACTGGGGAAAAGAAGCCCTACTCAATAAATGGTGCTGGGAAAATTGGATAGCCACATGCAGAAGAATGAAACAGGATCCATGTCTCTTACCACTAACAAAAATTAATTCAAGATGGAAAAAATACTTAAATATAAGGCATAAAACCATAAGAATTCTAGAAGACAATGTTGGGAAAACTCTTCTAGATATCGGCCTAGGTAAAGAATTTATGAAGAAGACCCCAATGGCAATTACAGCATCAACAAAAATAAACAAATGGGACTTGATTAAATCAAAAAGCTTCTGCACAGCCAAGGAAACAATCAACAGAGCAAACAGACAATCTACAGAATGGGAGAAAATATTTGCATACTATACATCTGATAAAGGGCTAATAACCAAAATCTATAAATAACTCAAGCAAATCAGCAAGAAAAAAACAACCCCATTAAAAAGTGGGCAAAAGACATTAACAGAAGTTTTTCAGAAGAAGATAGACAAATGGCCAATAAACATATGAAAAAACACTCAATGTCACTAATCATTAGGGAAATGCAAACCAAAACCACAACAGGATACCACCTTATCCCACTTAGAATGGCTTTTATTAAAAAGTCCAAAAACAATAGATACTGATGTGGATGCAGAAAGGAATGCTTATACACTCTTGGTGGGACTGCAAATTAGTACAATGTCTATGGAAAACAGTATGGAGATTCCTCAAAGAACTAAAAGTAGAGCTACCATTTGATCCAGCAATCTTACTACCAGGTATTTACCCAAATGAAGAAAAGCCATTTTATCAAAAAGAAACCTGCATTTGAATGTTTATTGCAGCACAACTCACAATTGCAAAGATGTGGAAACAAACCAAGTGCCCACCAATTCATGACTGGATTAACAAAATGTGGTATATGTATGCTATGGAATACTATGCAGCCATGAAGAAAGATGAATTAAGGCCTTGCACTTATTTGGATGGAACTGGAGACCACTGTCCCAAGTGAAATATCTAAAGATTATAAAAACAAACACCACATGTACTATTACACTGGAACTAACCAATGAGCACACATGTGCACAGAGGGAAGTAAAACTCAGTGTAAATCACATGGGGGCAAGGGGGATGAGGGGATGGGCGAAAACCTACCTAACGGGTACAGTGACCACTATCTGGGTGATGGGCACACTTATAACCCTGACTCATGCATAACAAAATTGATCCATGCAACCAAAAACATTTGTACCCCTGTAATATTTCGAAACAAAAAAGAAAAGAAAAAAGTATTCAAATCACACACAAGTGTACAGCACACAAAGCAAAAGTCCCTTTCATCAGAAAGGCCCTCAAAAGCTCAGAGTAGAGACCCTGGCCCTAGACTGCCTGGGTTTGCATCCCAGCTCTACCTGTGCGCCTTTGACAATGTACTTTAACTCTCTGTGACTCGGTTTCCCCATCTGCACTTTAAGGATCTGTTAAAGAATTAAAAGTGATAATGCCTAAGAAATGCTTAGCTTGGAGCCTGCACACCATGGGTATCAGCAATTCCTGTCTCTTCCACTCCCATCCCTAAAAGTGAGCCCTACCAGCAGCTTGGTGTGAAGACTTGGAGGCCCTCAGCTGTGCATTTACCTAATCCGTACCCCACAAACACAAGTGCACTCTCAGTATAAAGATGATTGGTCACGCCGGACCTCGGTTCTGCGACTTGCTCTATGGTGTAGCCGGGTCGTGGAGGCATTTTAATGCCCATCACACAAGCGTAGCTCTCGTTCAAACAGCTCTGCATGTCGAGGCACCACAGTGGGGGGACCATTCCCCATTCACGTGGGCATTTAGGTCTCCATGTCTCCCCCACTGGAAGTCTGCTGTGCGTGAAAGTCTCCGAGCATGTCAGACTTCGGAAGCTGGGCAGCCAAGAAGAGGGGCCAGGCGGAGGATGCTCTCATCAGAGCCTCTGCCAAGGACGGGAAGGATGACGACAATCTGGGGCACGCTCAAAATGAATAATTGTCCTTCGCCCTCTCAAAATTGGGAAGCGCATTCTTAGTCACTGGCTTCCTGTCACAGCTGGCTGCTGTGCCCTCAAGCTGCCCACGGCGAGGACGTGCCCAGGCCCCCACGCTCGCGGCAAAGGGCGCCTGCCCGGGATGACTCCCCCAATGCCCCATGCCCTCACTCTGCAGGGACGAGGCCGAGTGAAAGGAGTTACCGTGACCACCAGGCAGCTGAAAGGTGGCCCAGTTGAGCTGCTTCACGACTTGGGTAGCATCAGAACCCTGAAATCTTACCCAGAGCCCTAATTTATAAAGAAGATAAAAAGGAGAGCCCTGGTTGAACAGAGCTAGGTGGTCAGAGGCGGGGGGACTACAGAGCCTCATCGTCTCCCCTGAGACCCCCAGCATCCTCCAGAACACAACCACTGATCTAGTCCAACCTGTTTCTCAGATCTGGTGGCTGGATTTCACAGAAAGGAAGTTACTCACCAAAAGCCACACAGAGAAAACAAGTGTGCTTTCTCTGAACCTCTGCAGCGTGTGCTTGTTTCGAATAAGGCGTGATGGTTGTCTCATTCGGAGATGATTCTCTCTCCAGAGACACTGTCCATGAGAGCCAGAGCTCTCTTCCCCGGCTAGGTATGGCCCAAGCGTGACCCACAGGATAAGTAAAGCAGATCTTCCTGGGTCAGCAGTTGTGTCACTGAGAGGTTTGAGTATGGAAAAGTAAAATGACAACTGGGAAAACATCACAAACACTGTTTTCGTATTTTAAAAATGAATAGAAAATGGGACCAAATGTGAAATTCACTTGAACTTGGATGATTCAACTTGAGACTTCAAATGCATTTTGCCCCTGTAGCGAATGCCTTCAGACTGAGCCCTCGCATCGTCCTGGCTCCCCGCAGCATGAGGCCACCTCTCCTCTTCCACTGAGGCCACTCTGGTGGAAAAGCCCGGAGAGCCCTGAGCTAAAGGAACAACTCCTTAATGGAAAGGCGGGTGTCCCCAGAGGAAGGGAGAGCTTTCCAGTGGCAGAAATGTCACCCCAGCCCCTGCAATCTCTCCCATATATCAAGCGTGCTTTGCCCCACCCACAGTCGCAACAGCAGCAAACATTTACGAGCTGTCACTGTGCCCAGCACCATGCTAAACACTTTACAAGGACGAGCAGACACCAGCATCATCTCCCATTTTACAGATGATGAAACGTAAGTCACCCAAACACCCCAGTTCATCCGCGGTGGGAACAGGATCCGGAAACTCTTCCATTCCAACGGGGGGATCAATCACCCCCGTGTACCCAGGACTGACCCAGCTGTGACACAAAGTACCACGTCCCGGGAATCTCACGTTCCCAGGCATAGCCAGAGGGGGGGTCCCCCCAGGGCAGGGTCATCGGAGGCTGTTCAGAGAACAGAAATATTTAATAGTAATGTTTAAGATCTTTGCTCTGGGGTTCCTATAGCAAAGCCACACTAACCAGGACTCTTCCTGGGGTGTCGGACAGGGTGCTGATTCTCGTCTCTGGGCAGGGGGTGGAATGAAACAAGGACTGCAGGTGCAGACACAGGCTGGAGACGAAGGTCTCTGGGCGGCCACAACAGACCTCATGTTTCTTTCTGACGCCTCCCTTAGCGCTGTTTTGAGTGGGGCGACCAAGCAGACCCAGTCCCAGGAGCTCTTCGTCCCAGACAAACTGCAACCCTTCATCACTCTGCTTCCCTATGAGAAGCTGCTGCTGAATGTTCCAGAAAACACACACATCGTCAGCAATGGCAAGCTCCACGTCTCTACTTATTTGCTTTTTTTCTTTTAGATTTTTCTCCCCCTCAAACTGGCAAGCAACACAACACTGCGCCGTTGTCTTGCTCTCACCACGAAGGACTACAGAAAGAAAAAAACAAAAACGTAAAGGTCATTGTGCTTTAAAGGGAGTCTTTTTAAAAAAAAGAAATGCAAGAAAGAAAAGAAAATTGCCTGAATGTGTTCCTATTAGTGGGAAGTAAGAACAGGTTCTGAACAGAGAACTGTTCTCAAGAGAAAGCACGTTGACCCTGTTACTGTGTTTGAAACTTGTGTTTAAAATGTTCTCAGAATGTTTCCCAAGTCTTTTTTTGCATATTTATGTTCCTTCCTCGGCTGAGAGTCAGTTCTGGAGCATTCGCTGAGAGTGGGGAGACAGAGGGTCTGTCTTGCACGTTGCTTGCCTCGCCAGGGCCCGTCTGTCTGCATGCGACCTCAGCCTCTCCCCACCGCCTCCCTCTCTTCCTCCTCCTCCCTTCCCTTCCCTCCCCTCCACTCCTCCTCCCCTCCCCACACTCTGCAGCTTCCTGCAGGGCCCTGTCTGCTCCTTCTCCTCCTCCTCTTCCTCCTGCTCCTCCAAGCTTGGTGGCGTCTGTCTGTTCATGCTTATAACCCTATGCCTGGCAGGTACACAGTAGGTGCTCAGCCAGGATTCTGACTGCACAGTTGGGCGAATGACTCCCACCCACTTTACTGGCTCCGCTGTCTGGATCACTCTAGTTCCCCCAGGCTGGGCGCCCCCAGACGCAGGTCCTGAGACAGAGATCCGAGCACAGGTGGTTCATCTGGGAGGTGATCCCGGAGTGAGCGCAGAAGGGAAACAGGGCAGGCGGGCAATGCCACCGTGCTACCCAGCGGGACCCCAGTGTGGGCAACCGGGGCCCAGCCCAGGGCCACTCAGGGAGATGACACCGAGGCTGCTGCTGGGACGTTCTCCCTGACACTTCTGGTGCCCGAGCATGGGAGGAAAGGAATGTATAAGATGACCCTGAGTTAAAGGGGCAGAATCAACGCTAAGACACTCTGCTTAGAGAGGTCAACATGACACCAAGGGTCAGCCCCTTCTGGTCCCCTTCAAGGGCCAGAATTCTTCAAAGGATGACATTTGGGCTTTTGTTTCTTCAACAGAGCTCAGATGTACCTAATGGTGGGAGTTTTAACAACCCATGTACCGCAGCTTGTTAAATCATTGGAAATAAAAGCTAAGCGAGAGCTGTGGAATTAGATTACCCCACATGAAGGAAACACACTTTCATCTAAAGTTCCTCTAAATAGATGTTATTTTCCCTTGCTGTAAAGGTAGGCTATTTCCCTTATTACTCAAGAAACACAAGGAAGGGGGGCGTGGGAGACACGAGCCCACATCCGTTAGGTGCCGCGACATTGCAAAGCAATTCTTATCAGCATTAATATTGCAATAGCCGCGGAAAAGAAATTGGGAAGTTTTCGTTGAACAAGAACGGCACTGAGAGATGAAAATGCAGTCGCAAGCGTAAAAAAAAAGTTATTATGAAATCCGCTCAAGCCTCATGTTTCTCCAGTGATTCAAGATAATCACATTAGCAGCTTCAAACATTATGCGGTGACATCATTCAAACAGATAGCTCCCAGAGGTTGGATATGAGACCAGGGAATTACCATTCATCATACATTTATGACAAATCTAATGGTCTGAACTGATTTGTTACCAGTTAGAGCTCATGCGGGTCTCTCTGACTACGGCCACCTTTCTCACTTAACGATCCTCCTTGCTTAGGAAGGACCCCCAAGGAACCCATAACGTCTCGTTGGAATAAGGAATGGGAAACCCCTCCTAACCCAAGGTCGAATGAATGAGGTGTGGATCTACTCGCCGCCCAAAGTTCTATCATTCAAAGAGCAAACACAAAACCCCTCTTGGCTGGACGTTAAGAATTGTGACTTTGGATACCAAGAGACCCAGGTTTAAGACCTTATTCTGCTATTTTCTGGATGTGAGACCCTGAGTAAGGTATCTTCCCTGCTTAAGTGCTGTTTGCTCATCTTCAACGTCAAGGTAATAATAGCCCCTATGTCTTGGGGCAGTTGTGAGAATTCAATAAAATAATGTGTATCGAGTATTAAGCACAATGCTTGGGAACAGAGCAAACAATTAATATTAGCTAGACTGTTATTATTTCTAGCGCAAGATTTGAAATGAAGCAGGAGCATCCGTCAGGGAGGGTGTGCAGGAGTCTAACACTCCAAAGACAGTACTGATGTTGCTCTGGGCTCTTCCTCGCTGTCGGTGCAACAGGCACAGTCGGAGACCATGCCCCATCAGGACAACTCGGCTGTCACAGCTGCTTTGAGGGTCTGTCCCTCCCACAGCGACCGACCTCTGCCTAGGAGGATCCTCCAGCCTGTGTTCTGGGCAGGCCAGGACTTGCAGAAAGTGACATCCCCTCCTATAGTGACCCTCGACCCGTGAGAGGTGGGAACCAGTGGACCGCAGGGGAAACGACACTTAGGGGTGCTCTGCGCCAACCTCCCGGGGTACCCCGCAGGACGGAGCACCAGCCACCCACTGCGGTAACCGCACGCAGATACACCCTTCCCTTCCTCAGCTTCCTTTCCTCCCTCTTTGCCCCGCTCCCTCAGTGTGGGGTCCCCAGGCAAACCCCTTGCATCCCAATCCTCGTCTTGGGTCTGCTTTTTGAGAAACTCCAACCACGTCCACCCGCACGGGGCTCCTTCCACCTTAGCACCTCCGTGGCTTCCAGGCTACCCCACTGGCCCACGTGGTATGATGATGGCACGGCTGGGTTCAAATCCCAGCTCTGCCACCTGCTCCTTGTACAAGCAAGACAAACCCCCTTCCTGGGCCTCCGTCTCCCCAACTGACCCAGAAGGACATTCCGAGGAGTCAGCACAGGGTCGGCTCGATCTGTCACTTGTCATCAGCCGGCCAGAGCTTCCTAAAGAGAAGTCGGCGCCCAAGGGTCCGGAGACGCCTGGAGAGCACGGGTGCTGGGCACGAAGGAATGAGCTCCAATAGGCAGCATTTCGGGGATTCATTAGGAAGAGATTTTTAGATAGAGAACAGAGGTACTATCATCACCAGGAGCAAAATCTTTTCGACAAAGATGTGAGGACAGCCCGACTGCCAGACTCTTTGCACCAGGGACCAAAGAAACGAGGTCCGTGGCCAAGGCCACACTCGCTGCTGGCAGCCCGTAATTGGAACCGGAATATTTCTTAGGTGCTGCCAAGTCGATCAGCAACTGGTTTGTTTTTCTAGAAAATGAGTGACAGCTGCACAGCCATTTTTAAGTCATCGAGAGAGGGAAGGAAGAAAGCACAGCCGGTGACTCTGTGCTGCGCCGTGCAGACCCGGGGGACCGCTGGGATATGCATGTCTCAAACCAGCACAAACCCACGTTAAAACTCAGCACTTGGGTGGACCTTCGAGGAGGAGATGCCCCTAAATAAATGTGAAGGAAACTTAAAATTTAATAATGTTGTGGACAACCTGAGCACTGGCTTTATTTTTTTTCAAACGCTCCTCCATGGCCTTCCTAATGAAGAGGATCTGGCCGCTGGTTTCTCCCCTGGGACCCTGAGTCGGGGAACCCCTGGGGGAGGAAGGAAGAGCCACTGATGCCAGGTTGGTTTTCCCTGCTTTTGGAAACTGGTTGTGGACTGTACATGAAGCATCTGACCAGGATGACACAAGAGACCGGCTGAGAGTCGTGATCCCGGGGGAGAGCTGTGCCGGCGTCTGTGGTCCATCCACCTGGGCAGGTACCCTGCAGGGAAACGAGCAGACAGGACCAGCCAAGCAGTGGAGAAACAAAGCACTCTGGGAGCCCCTGCGAGCCCATGGGAGATACGCCTGGCTCGTCCGCTCCTGGGTCACCGCAACAGCAATGAACAGGGCAGACGTGGTCCCTGCCCCAGTGACACAGACATGCAGGAGGGAGGGACACACAAGCAAGTAATTACACAGGTAACGGCCTACTGTGTGCAGGAAGGGCTGCAATTCATCAGTATAAGGTGCGGCCTGTTCTTGGGGGTTGGGGTAGGTCGGGGCAGCTGAGACTTGGGGGAGAGGAGCCCCCCAGGCAAACGGGAAAAGAAAAGACTGTTCCAGAGAGAAGAGCCTGCCTGGGAGCCCTCAAGTCCGCAGCACTTGTGAGTCGCTGAAAGAAGCCCCCTGCCACCGAGGCCAGAGAAAGGGGCAAAATGAAACACGGAAAACAGTATGGAGGTTCCTCGAAAACTTACAAACAGAACTTCCACATGGCCCAGCAATCCCACTTCTGGGTATTTATCCCAAAGGACTAAAATCAGGATCCCAAAGAGACACCTGCACCTACATGTTCCCGGCAGCATCTTTCACGACAGCCCAGGTGCGGAAACCACCTATATGTTCACTGACGGACAGTGGATAAAGGAAACGTAGCCTGTTCACATGATGGAGTATTATTCAGCCTTTAAAAAGAAGGAAATCCTTCAACATGTGACAACACGGATGAACCAGGAAGACGCTGTGCCAAGTGTAACGAGCCGGACACAGAAGGACAAATACTGCATGATTCCACGCGTGTGAAGACTCTAAAATAGTCACTGTAGAAACGGACTATTTGTAGAAACAGAAAGAAGAATGATAGTTGCCAGGGGCCGGGGGAAGGGAAGCTGCTATTCGGTGCGTATAAAGTTTCAGTTATGCAAGACGAGTAAGTTCTAGAGATCTGCCGTACAACATCGTGCCTATCATGAACAATACTGTATTGTGCACTAAAAAATTTGTCAAGAGGGTATATCTCATGTTAAATGTCAAGTTCAATGTTCTTACTATAATTAAAAAACAAGAAAACTGACGCAACACATTGGCACAATTAGTATCCCAATATGAGCTGAGACATTCACTGTGATGGTTTCTAGCTCCGTTGATGAAATGCTATTTGGGCAGGATCCACCTGTGGCTCAAACCATTCTCGGAACGCCCACATGATTTTTACCACTGCCTGTGACCAGCATGCTGTGAAGAGGCCACCCCCAGCCTCAGAAGTACCTTTGTCCCCCGGTGGCCTCCCCCGGTCTGTGTGAGGACCGTGTAGGCCCACCCGGGACACCAGCGTGGCCCACTCAGGAGAACAACCTGGCGCAGAGCAGAGAAGCCCCGCAGGTGACCGGGGCCGCCCGTCTCTGCAGACAGGTCAGCAACCGTCTACCCACGTTCCAGCCCCAGCGCTTCACGAGTGCGCAGACTGCGCAGTCACACAGGGCCCCGCGCTCCGTGCTCTGCCGTCACCACCTGGAAATGCTTCACTGTCTAACAAGCGCCTGCATTTCTGGTTCGCACGGGAGCCTGCAGATCATGCAGCTGGTCTCGCTGCACCCTGCGTGGTTTATCAACGTATTTTCCTTCCAGTCACTGAGAGTGTCGTTTACAAGAGGAATAAAATGACCGAAAGGGCAAAGCTGCGTCCTTCTAGTCACACCTCTGCTGCTGTCCTAGTGCTGCTTCCAGCCTGGCCCTGTGGGCAGCTGCCCAGTTGGCCCTCTCCTTAACCCATTTCCCGGGCCAAGAACCGCTGGGATCCTCGGACAGCAGTTGCACGGTGTCTACGGCTCTCCCTCTCCCCGCGTTGGGCGACTTCCAGCCCTGGCAGACGGGACCACATCCCCATGAATGGCAAGAGCACTGGACCCAGATAAGCCTGGGTTCAAATCTTAGCTTTGCCTTTCACATCTCTAACCCTGACAAGATAACAGAACCGCGGGACCGTGTGGAAATTAGATAAGATCATGAATAGCGAGTGTGCCATCCATAGCGGGCGCTCTGCGTTAGCTGTTGGCGTTTCTAGAGCTGCCACTGGCTCTCCTGGCACCGTGTGCAGTCCTGGGGTGGCCACCAGCCGGGGTACACGGCTGCCAGCCGGGGTACACGGCTCCTCGTCACAGACGCCAAAGTGGGCTCTGGAGGCTTCTGCCACTAGACCTTCCTCTTGCTGTGCTTGTCCCTCTGGGGAAGCAGGCTCATGCGATGGAATCGGCCAGTCATGCTCTCCCCAAAACCAAGCAGGAAAGAGGCAAAGCGGGGAGGAATTTTGGTGTGTTTTCACTGAGTCCCCCAGTGGTCCAGAAAAGACAGTTTCTGCTGTCAGAACCTCTGCAGCCGTCCATTCCCCAGCCTTGCCTTCCACCCTGCGAGTGCCCTGCATCCCTACAACAAGCCCTCTTCTTCCTCACGCCGGTCACAGCAGCTTCTGTCGCTCGCAGCCAAAGACTCCAACTCATACACCACTCTTGAAGGAACGTGGGACAAACATGCAGATTTTTTCCCAAAAAAGTCAATTCACTCAGGACATGAGACCCAGCCCAGGCAGCACAAAGCTGATCCTGGGGTGAAGAGGGAAGTGGGAGACCCTCTCCCTCTACTTGTGCAGGTGGGAGACGTGTGAGCGTACCTGGCCCATGGGAAGCCAGCCAGCCCAGCGCCTCCCTTCTCCCAGGAGAACACTTGCGCTCCCGTCTCGAGCTGAGAGCACAGAAGACAGAGCTGCCAGCCGCGGATGGACGAGCTCCCCAGGCAGAGGGCCTGGTGTCTCAGCTCACATCGCAGGAGGGGCCTGTCCAATTATCCCTCTCCCTCCGGACTGCCCACGGCACACGGAGCTGGCCCGGCAGGGCCCTCCCGGGGCCGCATGTCCACAGATGCAGCGGGCGGCTGCACGTGTGGGATGATCGGGAGGCTGTGGAGCAACATCCACCACAGCCTCTGCCCTCGATGGAGCAATTTACTCTACAGGACGACGACTGCCTGATCCTCACGGCGTCTTCCGAACAAGCAAATGCCCACGAGAGGACATCTCACTAACCTTTAACATAAATTTGTTTTCCAGGTTGCTTTCCTGCTAGAACACACACTCTGGGGTGGGGACAGAGAAGAACAATCCGTGAGAGACATCAAAGGTGAGAGTTAGGAAGCCCCTTAGAGATTTTCCCCCAACAGCACCCCCATTTTACAGGTGAGAAAACTGAGGCCCAGAAAGGAAACTGGGTCCCTGTTACGGGTTGAATTGTGTCTCCCCAAAAGTCTTATGCTGAAGTCCTAACCCCCAGGACCTCAAAACGCGATCTTATTTGGCAAAGGGGTCTTTGCAGAGGTAATTAGTTAAGATGAGACGAGGTTGTACTGGAGTAGGGTGAGCTCTTGTCCACTATGACCATGTCCTCATAAAAAGGGACACTCGGAGACAGACACATGCACAGGGAGAAGGCCAGGTTAACATCAAGGCAGAGATCAGGACAACGTGTCTGCAAGCCAAGGAACTGCAAACCAAAGGTTACCAGCAACCCGCTGGAAGCCAGGAGAGAGACAGGGAACAGGCTGTTCCTCGCAGCCCTCAGAGGGAGCCCTGCCGACGTCCGGCTCTCAGACTCTGGGCCTCCAGTACAGCGAGATGATAAATCTCTACTGTTTAACTGCCCCAATTTGTGGCACTTTGCTACCGCAGTCCTAGGAAACTCATAGAGTCTTTAGTGTATTCTCATAGCAGTTTTTAGTGTGTTCTAAACTCATTATTGGTATTATTTATTGTCATTTTTATATGGTTTATATCCCATCTCATTCCATCGAGAATTTCAAACAGCACTTAAGGAATAGGTGGAGGGGGGGGGATGCACATAGATAAATAAGAAATAAGCACAAGGAAAAATAAAAACTTCAAGGAGTCAAGACCAGAGGGTAAAATGGGACATCCTACCGATTACTAGTTTAAACCACAACTGCACTGTAAGCTTCCTATTAGGCAAAGCAAAAAGATAAACATGACCAGGCCAAGAAATCTTTCTTGGTGCTGAACACGAAAGACACAGGATGCTGCAGAACGCAGGGGCTCGTGGCATCCACAGCATCCCTCCAGCAGCTGGAATACCAATCTGACAGGGTAGGAGATTCGCCCAAGAGTCGTTGCTGAAGCTAAGACGTGCACTCGGGGCTCCTGAATCCCTGTGTAATGTTCTTTCTTTCATTCATTCAACAAACTCTTCTTGGCTGCCACCTCTGTGCCAGGTGCCGGGGATACAGTGGAAAACAAGATACACAGTGGCCACAGGAAGCGTGTGATCCAGTCTCTAGAATCCAGTGTGGGGAGACAGATGCGTAAACAATTAAAATTCCCTGAGACAAGGGCTGCGAGTCCCGGCCCCCAGCGCTGAGCTCACAACAAGGATGCAGCAGTTGGAATCTTGGTTTCAGAAACAGAAACTCCCTGTGGTAGCTGAAGGAATAGGGGAGAGTTTAGCTAAGGATACGGGCGTGTCCTGTGTCTGATGGGATCCAAGGACAGGGACGAGCCAGACCTTAGGACTGGGTTGGAACCAACGCCTTAGGTATGGTCCTGGGAGCAGCAGCCCCTGCTGAGAGCTCGTTAGAAATACAGAATGTCACACCCTCCCTGGACCTACGGAATCGGAATCGGAATCTGCATCTTCACAGGAGCTGGGGTGATTCACATGCACGTTGCAGTTTGAGATGCATTCCAGTGGGGAATCGGAAGTCTTCTCTCTCTGTCTCTTATATCCAAGCTCGTGCCTCATTCTTCCCTCTCCCTACAGTCTGCTTTCTTCTGTTGTCTTGCCCACAGTGTAGAAACCGTGGCTGTCCCCTGCACCTGGCATCCCAACCCAGAGTGGGAGACGGCTCTCGTTCTTAGGCCCAATTCTCAATTCCTGGTAGGGGCCGCTGATTGGTCCAGATTTGACCAGGGACTCATCCCTGCACCAATCAGCTGTGGCCGAGACGCAGGACCACGCAGAACAGAAACGGCTGCTGGGAACCCAACCGCCGTGTCC
>VBSM01002153.1:2813091-2928637 GCA_008086735.1 Cheirogaleus medius | reverse complement strand
AAAAAAAAAAAACCATAAAGAATATTATCAGGACAACTGAGGAATCTGACTGTAGAGTGTATATTAAGTAAGAGTGTTGTATCATCATCATACATTTCTCGAGTGTGATCATTACATTGTGGTCATACAGGACAATGCACTTGATCTTAAGACATGTGTGACCAAGTGTCCAGGGTGAAGTACAAAGTCTGCTACTGACTCTCAAATAAATAGTGTAAGCACGTGTGCATGTGTGTAAAGAGAGAGACAGACAGAGATACGGGGGCGGGGGGCAAAGATATTTCCAATGAATGAAAATATTCAACAACTGGTGAACGTTGTTGGCGAACAGTTGTTCATCTCACTGTGTCTGCAATTTCTCTGCAGGTTTGAAATTTTTTGAGATAAGCTACGAGTTAAGATACCTAGGAATGGAATTGCTGGGTCATGTGTTAAATGTATGCTGATTTTTTAAAGTTGGAGACAGCCACTCAGCTTGAGGGACAAGGACGTGCAGCGTCTCACAGCCACTCCTGGGGTGGAGAAATGCGGGAGGCCGGCGACGTTCAGCTGGCCGTATGACAGGAAAGCAACATCCTCTGAATAAAGAAATTGAAAAAGATCAAACAGAATGTACTTGGGGAAAGTGCAAAAATAAGAACTAAGACTTAAAAATAGAGCCTAAAGCTCCAAGCAAACATCTGAGAGAGATAGCAAGGGTCACCCACAAGGAGCCCCCAGGCTGAGAGCTAAAGGGGGTCCAGGCTGCCTCCCTCCATCAGCCACACTGGTTAAAGCTTCTCGCCAGTCCCCAAGTTCACGGGCGCACATTGGTGGTTCAGTGGTAGAATTCTCACCTGCCAGGTTCACAGGTATAAAGCAAAGTGCACACAGTCTCCGTAGACAGGAAAGACTCAGACGTTTTCAATGAAATCTTCTGTCACCTTAACACCCCCATTTGAATCCGATGCCATTCTTATACGTCTGGGGGCCATGTGAACCCCCCAAGACACACCACTGGGCAGCAGTTCAACGGGATGGCTAAACACCTGGAGTCGGCCAGGCCAGAGTTCAAGTCCTGCTTTCCCTCCCGCTAGCATGTGACCCCAATCACTTAGTGTCTCTGAGCTCGCTTTCCCTAACTCTAAAGGGGGTAGAATGAATGTATCTACCTTATAGAGCGGTTGGAAGTTGAAACACCACCACGCAGGTAACAGCCCTGGCATGCGCTTAATAGAGGACAACCGTTACCATTTATTGCACTGGTGCCTACAAACTGCTCGGGCCGTGTCTGGCACGCAGAAGGGTTAAATAAATCAATAATGATTGATACAGTCAACACCCTGACTCTACTGCAGGCAGAATGAGGGCATCAGACACTCCCCCCCCCCAACAAGATTAAATTGCATCTTGACCATAGACTTAGACCTGGCTGGGAGTCACCCTGTTCTACCAGTGCAATCCCTGGTTCGTGGTTCTTGCTTAATAAACGGTGGGTGGGCAAGCGATTGCTTTCGGTACAAACACTAGCAGCAGCTGATGTTTCTATAGCACTCACTGTGTGCCAGGGAGTGGACTAAGTTCATTTATTCCTCAGCACCATTCTGCAAGATACATGTCACAGGAGCAGGACTGGGGCTCTGGGAGTTGGAGCAAGCTGCAGAGAGTCACACTCATCTAGCAAACAGCAAAGGGGACACTAGAACCAGACAGTCCTGTACCCAAAGCCACACCCTTACTCCATCTGGGGACGCCTCCGCTCCCATCCCTGGAGTGTGGCAGCCTGGCGCGCCCCCATCTATCATCCAGAGCCGACAGCCGTGCCTCTGGCCGTCCCCACAGGGTACAGAATCCACGTTCTGCCCCCCGACAGCCAACAGCGTGCTTCGCGCCCCGTTTGCTTCCAGAGTTATGAGCTTTCTTGTCAAGACTCAAAGTGTAGGTCTGAGTTGCTCGTAGCAAAAGGGCCCCCAAACTATTCTTCTTAGCAAACAGCCGCTGTCTCCCCGTGAATTCTAACAGCAAGCACATACATTATGCACACGCAGGGAACCCAGACCCCCTGAAAAAAATTATTTTTCTCCAACGCTGAAAGATCCCATTTCCACCCCAGGCTTTCATTTCCTTTCACTCAAGCGCCAGTTCTATTAAAGCCAAATTACACCGCAGAAATGACTGTGGAGTGTACATCAGCAGATCAATTTATTTAATTAGCCCGGGTAATTATAGAGGAGTGAAGAACGCCCCGCGGTGGGCAGGGGCGCAGGGCGAGTGGAGCCCCGGATGGTGCACGTGCGCATCCGGCCAGGGGGAGGCTCTGACGCAGCACGGGGGGGGGGGGGGGGTGTTGCGGCGATTCCAGCGAGGTTTTCTCCTGGGATCAAGAGACCCTCCAGCGGCCCACTCTATTTTATCATGATAAGAACACTTAACGCGAAATCTACCCACTTGGCAAAATTTTAAGTGCACAAAACAGTATCGTTAACTACCAGAAAGATGTTGTATGGTGTCTTGAATTTATGTATTTTGCAAACTTGAAACTTTGTGCCCTGTGAACGGCAACTCCCCCCAGCCCTCAGCACCAACATTCTATTCTCTGTTTCTATGAGTCCGACGATTTTAGATACCGTATAGAAGGGGAATCACACAGCATTTGACCTTCTGTGACTGGCTGATTTCACTGAGCATAATGTCCCGTGGGTCCATCCATGTTGCTGCAAGTGGCAGGACCTCCTCCTTTTTTAAAGCTAAATGATATTCCACTGTGGACAGTTAGTGTCGGGGAGGATGTGGAGAAACTGGAACCCCGGAACGCTGCTGGGGCGATCGTAAAATGACACCGTTGCTATGGAAAACAGGATGGAGGTTCCTAAAAACAATCCAAAGTAGAGCTTTCCTAGGATCCAGGAATCCCACTTCTGCGTATGTATCCAGAAGTGAAATCAGGATCTCAAACAGACACGGGTCCTCCCATGTTCACTGCAGCACTGGTCACAACAGCCGAGATGCGGAAGCAACCCAGCGTCCACCAGCAGAGGGATGGACGAAGGCACCGCAGGGAGGTCTGCACGGCAGCACCACGCACAGGAATTTTCACCAACTGCACCTCTCTCCAGAAAAGGAGTCTCACTCTTAACCAACACTCAGAGAGTGCACATCTACTGAACACATGCCTACTGTCTGCCTGATTTCTTGTTCCATGTCTGTCTGTCCTGCCAGGCTGTGAACCCCACGTGAATAGGACAAGGAAGGGTTAGGGGCAAGCGTGATGAGGCAGCCGACCTGGGTTTGAACCTGAGCTCCTCCACTTCCGACATGTGTGATCTTGGGCAAGTCGCTTACCTGTTTCCTCACCTGTGAGTGGACATGTGATAATAGTGCCCACTTCGTATGACTGTTAAAATAAAACATTCTGTGCAAAGTGCTTAACACAGCGTGAGGCACGTAGTGAGTTCCTGGTACATTTCACCTATTTCTATTGGTCACTAGTGTTATTCCAATGCCTTATGCATTCAATAAACATTTGTTGGATGCATGGATGGATGGACGGATGGGAGATGGGATAGGATAAGATTCAGTGGATGAGTAGATGGAAGAACAGATGGATGAAAGGGTAGATGGATGAAAGGGTGGATGGAGGAGTGGAAGTGTAGATGGGTGGACAGGTGGGTGGGTGAGTAGGTGGATACACAGTGATTTTCCAGGTGTATGGTGGAAATAAGAAGACATATGACATGATCCTTGCCTTCAATGACAATTAATATCTTTTTTGTGCATCTAATGGTTGGGCATGTATAAAGAAGCACCTTGTACTCCACCTGACATAGGTAAATTGCTCCAATTTACAGAAGAGGAAAGCATGGCTCAAGGAGGCTGAGTTCACTCATTCGAGAATCTGTTGAGCACCTATGATGTGCCAGGCACTGTTCTACTCCACAGATTCAGCACCACACAGACAAAAATCCCTCCCTCCATGAAGCTCATATTCTAGTTGAGAGAGATAATGAATAATAAATAAGGAAAATATGCATTAAATAGTATATAAAGCACTCTGGGAGGCCGAGGCAGGCGGATCGCTCAAGGTCAGGAGTTTGAAATCAGCCTGAACAAGAGCAAGACCCTGTCTCTACTAAAAATAGAAAGAAATTAATTGGCTAACTAAAAATATATAGAAAAAATTAGCCGGGCGTGGTGGCGCATGCCTGTATTCCCAGCTACTCGAGAGGCTGAGACAGGAGGATCGCTTGAGCCCAGGAGTTTGAGGTTGCTGTGAGCTAGGCTGACGCCATGGCACTCTAGCCCGGGCAACAGAGTGAGACTCTGTCTCAAAAAAAAATAGTATATGAGATGGTGAAAAATGTTAAGAAACACAAAGCAGGAAGGGGAAACGCAGGTGCCAGGAGGTAGATGGATAAGTTTGCGATTTCGACAGGGCAGCCAGGTGAGGTCTTCCTGCACAGGTGTCGCCTGCGCAAAGGCCTGAAGGAAGCGAGAGGACACGCCGAATGGGCATCTGGGGAAGCGCTTTCCAGGCAGAGCGAGCCGCCAGTGCAAACCCCAGATGCCCGCCAACAGGCACGGGCCACTCGCAGGTGCCAGGTCCTGTCTAAGCAGCAAACCCGCGCACCAGCTCCTGAGGGAGGGCTGTTACCATCCCCCCTTTGCAGATGGGAACACTGAGGCGCAGAAAGACGAAGTCACTTGAGAGAGCGAGGACCAGGCCGAGGCAGCTCAGCTGCAGAAGCCACGTCCTTAGCCGCCACATCCTTCAGCGAGCTGCAGTCACGCCTTGGAAAACGGCAACGGCAGGATGTGATCTCCCTCCACTCCCAGGGCACGTTCCACTCTCCTGTGCTGTGCCGAAAATCCAGGGGAGGAGACGAGACAGCACACAGGAGAAAGCAAAGGACAAGGGCCAGGGCCAAGCAGGAGCCCCAGGTGAAGGGTGACGCTGAGAGCACGCCACCACAGCGTGCCTTCGTTCTCGCCGTCACCGCTCTGTGCAAAGCACCCTCTCTTCTCACCCCTCCTTGAAATCCTTTAGATGGGGTTCAAACATCATCACTTCTCTGTAGCTTTTTCCAAACTGACTCCCTCGTTTTTGCTTTCCTGACAATTTACGGAACGACGACGACTTAAATCGGACGTCGTATGAGCACTGAAGGTGCGCCAGGCATGTGCTCACGCATTCTCACCACGGCAGAGACTGGTGCTTTTCATCCCCCATCTTAGACACAGGCTTGCACAGTCACAGGGAGGACAAGGACCTCAGGTAGGATGTGACCTCCCCTCCGCCTCCAGAGCCCAGGAGCTCTGCAGAGGTGACACAATACTCCTCTGTCCCCTGCACCAGGCGGTGCTGCTGGTCGGCAAAGGGCCTTCCCGCTCCCAAGTCTCAGCACAGATCCCTAAAGGCGTCTGCTGACCATCCTTCGTACCACATGGTTCCACGTGTCTCCGTGGAAGCAAGTTTCACAGGAGCATAATTAACAGGGTTTCTTCCACACAATATGGCTGCAGAGCCTCTGGAAGGTCAACACATCCTAAACTATCTCCCAACCAGCGCGCCAGTGCACCGTCAGCATCATCCCTTTAAGTTCAGGCATCACGTCCAGAAGGGCCCTCGTTAAGGCGGGAGCCTGGAGGCTGCACGGGGGAGGGGGTGGCGGTGCACCACGTACCAACCCATCACTTGCCACCGCTCTCGTACGCATCGCAAGGAGACTCCTTCCACCGAACAAGTGGCTCCTGGTGTACAGGATGCCCCCCGGGCAGGGCCAAATGCAGGCTCAGCCATCACGTCTTCCTGCTGCTGCTGTTTCGCACGCACAGAATCCCCGGCTGAGAGCCAGGGAGCCGACGCAGCACCCACAGTGGCGTCCCAGAGCTGCGAAGTCCAGGCTGCAGCTCACAGTGCGGCTGCCGGGGGAAGTGGAAGGCAGCTGATCTCGCGAGCACGTGTCTGTGTGTGTGGGCACACAGCAGGGCTTCAGGTTGGGTTCGAACAGAGTGTTTTGTGTTGCCTTATTTGGAGGAACACCGTGGGGAGGAGGGGAAGAAGGGAATGGCAGGGGAGGGGGGATGGCACCTGCTTCTCAAGGGGCCCCTTGGCCTGGCTTGGACGTGGCAAGACTTTATCACCTGCAGCAGGGCCCAGGTGACAAAACGCAGTGAGAACTAGAGAAGGGACTGGTCCCCCCTCAGTGCAGAGTGCAGAGCACAGACCCGTCTCTCACTTCAAGGACGGGCAGCTCAAGGAGGGTCGGGGAGCAGGCTCCTGGGGGTGAACAACGATGTCCCCATGATGGGTGCCACCAGCTCTGAGGCTCCTTGACCATAGAGGAGGAGGACGGGAGCAGAACTTGACAGGCACCTCGTGCTGCCTGCGATGGCGGGGCAGTGAATGGCGTTCGCAAAGCCTCAGTTCTGGAGGAAGAGGAACTGCACAGGGTGGAGCCCGGGTGTCCCGCGTGTACAGACTGAGGCAAACCATGGATGTGGGGTTCCTGATCTCAACATGCCTTCATCCGTGTCATCCATGGTGACACTCAACGACACTGCAGTGACACCTGTATTTTCCTAAAGCATGTTCTGTGCATAGACCTTTTTATAGAGAGGTGGATAATTTTGTTTACTTTTTTCAATAAAGTTACATTTTACCCAACCAAAAAAACAAAAAAAAAAGAAAAAACACATGTGAAGTCTCAATGGATATAGTTTGGAATGCAGACAAAATCCATGTCGAAGCTGAGAGTTCTAACCAGGTTTCCCCAGCGCCGCCTGCTGTCAGGATGTCCTCGTAGCCGGAAAAAACTCCCAAGAGGGAAAGTGGCCTTTTAGGTGTGAAATCTATAAACCTGAAGGGAGAACGAATGTCACCAGGCACTGAACTGGCAAGTCTGGAACTGGGGAGGGTGCGGGGTAGGTAAGGGGAACAAAATAAGACACAACCCGTGAACGCAATTCAGTTGGGCGTGCCGAGCTGTGACCCCACGGGAAGATGACTTTTGTAGCCTGATTCCCAAGCAGGTGACTTTTGGAGCAAAAAGGGACGAGACTTGCAGCCTCTACCAATGACACAGACGACGCAGAACACAGAGGCAGCTGACCAAAGGAGCGAGGCACTGGAATTAGCAAGACGGGGTGGGGGGCTGCGGGCCGTGGGAGAACCCACACTCGGCGTAACAGGCGGACAGCAGCAGGCACGTGCTGAGTGTGTTAGGGGAAGGAAAAACCACTTGCACAGAAACAATGAAGACAAAGATTCTGTTCTTAAGGGAAACCCTTGCACCAATTACTGCCGGAGATACCTTTGTCTCTCTGAAAACCGCAGTAAGACTGCAACATAAACATTCGCACCCCACCCCAGCACAGACAAGCACGGGAGACATTAGAAGAACACGCCAGCCCAGACCCGAAGGCAGGCCAGTCTCTGGCTACACGTGCCCAAGAGTTTTCACCATTTCCTGAAAGAGAAACAAACTATACTTACACCGGAAATGCACTACATAGAACACATACTGCAAAAATAAGTACTCCTAAGTGAACTATTCAGTAAAACATATAGGTTATCCATTCAGCATGGGGTGCCATCACTATCAAACAGCCCTTCTGCCAGATTCACAAAGTTCTGAGTTGAATAATCCTCCAAATATTGTTGGATACAAACACAGGAACCAGGCAGGTAAACCTTATCTCGCAATTTATTTTGCAGAACTGGCGCCCAGAGCGTACTTGTATCTGTAGGATGCTTCAGAATGAGAACAATTTTTAAAACCTCAAAGAATTGAAAATGTTAAAGGGGATGTAACGACTCTTTAACTGAAAAGGTAGTAAGACTTTAGGTACTGTTTAATCAAGCAACAATGTCACCACTCTATCTCTGCCCCCCATCTAGGGCACCAAACGGCTGTCGAAAGCCACTAGGGCTTCGTGCTTCCTTACTCGCGTCAAGGGAGAAAGAGTCCTGACCCCACTCTAACTGGACCTTTCTGGGCTGTGTGTGCACTCCATATTAGTCCACGTGGTCACGGAACGCCACTGACCTCAGCCTGGGTGGCTGCTCAGCCCTGATCCAATCACTGGGGTTAAGGGGGAGGAATTACCCCAATGGCTTTGGTCTAATCAGGACCCACCTTTGCACATGGGTTTGGGATCAGTCCCCCACACACACAAACTGCGCGGCTCTGCTATATGATGGGGGACAGACACTAGAGGAACAGCCAGCCACATGTCCACGGTAAGGAAAACCAGACAAGCCGCTCACTCTGCTGCTGTTGTGTTACCAATCCTAAACAAAGTCTGGACATGCACCAAAGAGGCCACGGACATGAAATGAGCTTTGGGGTGCAGGTAGGGGGCTGCCCAAGTCTTCCTTCACTGTGCAGTCTAGGACCAGCTCTGCCTCCCCGGCACAGAAGGGAGAACTGCTCTCAACAATGGCAGAAACATTTGCATTTTTGAGGAGCCCTTTCCTCGTTCCAGGGCCTGAGCTAGGGTTCTACATAAATTGCCCTGTTTACACCTTGAAAGAACATTATGAAGTAGAAGATAACATTACCCTCACTTTACTGAGGTCCAAAGAGTTGAATGAAGTCCCCAGGGTCACAGAGCAGGAAGGGATGGCATCCACCCCTCTGTACCTAGAGACTGAGGCATGAGCCACCAAGCCCCAGTACCCACAGGACTTCTCTGGAGCCCCCCAAAGGCTCTCTCAGCCCTTTGCCTTTGGCAGAGCCACTCAGAGCCGGGGACTCGTTACAATGGCAGATCCCAGTTCCTAAAGCGAAGGCGGCTCAGTCCCCTGGAATCACAAAAGGTGTCCACAGAGGCCACCTTGGGAGCTGGTAGTCACCCCAGGCTGGGAAGAGCAAAACAACTGTGTTAGGGGAAGAGCAAGTATGCACAAGGCAAGTAGAAGGTGAAAATTATGCCTGTCCAATAAGTCAACAGGCACCATCTGCCCTGAACTCTGAAATAAAAATACAGACAAAAGCTGCACTAAAGGACGCTACCAGCACTGACCCCACCACCGACTCCTCTGTGCAAAAGGAAGGGAGCGGACTGGCCTGCTCTCTTCCCAAGAGGCTAATTCAAGTCTCACCTCTTCCAGAATGTATCCCCCCAACTCCGTGACTCCAGTCCTGGCGGGTTCCTTCTCCCTCTGTAAACTCCAGCAGACGACATTCCCTGCGGCTCCACCAGGGTGTCTAATATAACATGGTCCCCCTGCCATAAAACATTCCTCTTCCAGTCTCTTGCATCTCCACAAAGGCGGCCACTGTTCGCTCACAAGGGCAGCAACATATTAATATTAATAACATGTGGGCCCAGTACAAAATAACACTGTCCCTGCTAAAAACTGTTCATGATTCCAAGCTGGCAACAGCAGAGCATTAAACCAAGCGTGGGACCCCTCTAAGCACGGGCTTCTGCGCCACTGTGCAGGCTGCGTGTCCACGACACCGGACCTGGGCTCGAGTCACAAACTCTAGGCAATGTCTCAGTTCCTCTCCCCGCCCCACATCCAATCCATCCCCATGTGCTGTCAGCACCAACTCTAAGTTATACATCCTGAATCCAACCACTTTCCACCAGCTCCCCAGGACCACCACATTCCAGCCCCTGTGATCTCTCTCCTGGACTGACCGCAACTGCCCTAAATGGGCTCCCTGCTTCTCTCTTGCCCCTCGACAACCTATCCCTCAAACAGCAGCCAGTGTAATTAATTGTCCAATATAAACCAGATCATGTCACTCCCCACTCAAAATTTTCTCATAGTTTTTCATGAGGCTTAAAGCAAGATCTGAACTCTCACCATGAGCTAAAATGTCCCCATGATCTGGTCCCTGCTGCCATGTCCTCCAAGCTCATGTCCTCCTCCTCCTCCTCACTCTTCTTGCTCCAGCCCTACTGGCATCCTCATTGTATTTCCAACACGCCAAGCTTGCTCCTGCCTCAGAGCCTTTGCACTTGCTGTTCTCGCTGCCTGGAACACTCGTTCCCCCGGTATCCTCACGCGTCTGGGTTGTTCGGCTCCCTCAGATCACACAGGTCTCTGCTCAAATGTCGTCTTCCTGAACAAGACTTCCCTGAACACCTTTTCTAAAGCAGCCACATGCTCCTTCACTCTCCTTCCACTTACCAAACTTTGTTTTTCTTCTGAGTCCTTATCACTACTTAAAACTGTATGATTTCTTTGTTGGGCTTGTTTACCTCTCATCTTTCAGCTAGCATAGGAATCTGACCTGTCTTATAACGCATCACTGTGTCCAGCACCTTGGACAGTGCTTGACATAGGGCAAACACTATGAATGAATGAATTCCTTGCTACCTTGTTAGCTGCTGTTTCATGTCTATATGCCTTGACTTATATCAATTTTACTGGAAGTTTCCTTGGGGCAAGGGCCAGTTCATTTCCTAAAACCCTCAAAACACAGAGATCAGTTCCATCCAAAAACTATTATAGATGCTGCATGAAGGTGCTCATTAACTGTTACCAAACACCTCTTCTATTTCGAGAATGACAGACACTATCATTCCCAATATGTACCCATGGCAGGCATCGCAAACAGACCATAGAATTCTTTCCCACTAAGCAAGGACAGTCTTAGAATCCTCAAAACAGCTTTCCAGGAGCCCTCAGCTGATGATAAAAAGTTTATACTTAAAGCAGTATCATTTTGACACCTCAATACTAACTGGACAATATGAAGAAACAGCTCTGAAAATCAGTAACCTGGTCTGACTCTCTCCCCTCGCCCCAGGTTTTAGTGCATGGTCTTCTAAATGGGCAGAGGACAAACATCAATCCAGCCAGTACAGTGTGCTCTGGATTTATGGACCAAAAAAGAACAAAAGCCCTAGATGTGAAGAATTGCCTTTTGTCATAAGTCTAACTTGAGTAAGTCAGACTTTTGCTGAAGAACATCACTTAAAACAAAATGCCAGGAAAAAGGAAATGGATAGATTATAAAGCTCTGATTCCTTATCCTAAGGAAATTTGAGTCTATTCCCATATTGATTCTACTGGCACTGCTGGGAAAATAAACCACTTACACTTTCGTTCACCTCGTTCCTAGACTGCTTGGAACTGCAGCCTGGCACCATCCGTCAGTCTGATGGGATTTCCACGGGCACCTGCACTTTGGGACGGGCCCTCACCCGCAGCTTCCCATCATCTCTGCAGACATCCTGGTTCCTATGGCTCCTGCTCAGGCCCCAGGCAACGAAAGCTCCCACCTGGCTCCCAAGCATCCTTGACAGACCCTCAGTGCCCCACAGGGGAAAGCTCAAGTTCACCCCAACCCACTTGCTCTACCCACTTTTCTCTGAGGACTCACTGTCAAGGCTGGTTGTAGCCTTTGGTGAAATCTGAATTCTTCACCATGAACTAACACAAGTCTGGTCTCTTAGGCACCATTAGCTTTAAGGCCAATTTGGTTGAAAGTGGCAGAAACCCACCAAACTAGTTTAAATTAGCATGTTATTCTAACAGTATAGTAATATCTCATGCAACCCAAGGGCAGGAGGGGCAGAAAGACCTCAAGAGGAACTGGAATCTCACTCATAGGAGGAATCTTTAAAAAGTCAAACTCATAGAAACAGTGGTTACCAGAGGCTGGGGGATGGCGGGATTGGGGAGATGTTGGTCAAAGGACACAAAATTCCTCTGTACAGGAGGAATAAATTCAAGAGATCTGTTGTATATCATGGCAACTGTAGCTAATAACAATATAATATATACTTGAAAATTGTTAAGGGAGTAGATTTTAAGTGTTCTCACCACAAAAAATAAGTATGTGAAGTGCTGCATACATTAACTTGACTTGATTTAGTCATTCCACAATGTATACATATATTAAAACATGCTGTATACCATAAATACAATTTTGTCAATTAAAGAAACAGTTTAAAGTATATTTTTAAAAGAATCTTTCTTAACCTTAAAATTGGCTGGTATTTGATACATTTTTCCTTAATAATAATAAATGTACATTTTTCAGTCATTAAAAAAAGTAGTAGTAGAATGTAAAACTGGAAATCTGTCAAGAAAGTTTCCTGCAGAAACTAGATAACCCTAGTTTCTACTCCTCTCTCCAGGTCTCCTTCATTTCCTTTCCACAAATCAGCTGTCCTGCTTCTCCTTGGCAAGAATGGCCGATTCACAGCTCCCAAGGTCCCATGGAAAAGCAAGAGCAGAACTTCTCTACCTATCAACTATAAAGTCCCAGAAGAGAGAATCTGATTAGTCCAGTTTGGTCATGTGCCCACCTCTGCTCCAATCAGCTACGGTTGACAGTCTGCAGTCATGGAATAAAGACATGGCCCCCACGGCATACCACATGTGGCCCAGCTCTCCTAGGAGACAAGCCATGGCCTGAGCAGGTGCCTCAGTAAGGATCAGTAACCACCACAGCAGCCAGCAGCAGCATCCCAGAAGCCTCTCTGCCTTGGATCACCCTCCACCCTTAGAAGGAGGCTATAAATTATTTACATTCCAAAACTCCAGTCCCTTCCTTGCCTTCTCAGAGTCCCTATCTTCAGGCAACGGGCCACAGCTCTTTCCCAACTATCTGGTCAGGTGCAGAGCTCAGGAGCCTGAAGGAGGACTCATTTCCTCCAGATTCCTATTACCAACTCTTTCCACCAGCTCACAATCCTAGAGGTAAGATGGTTGTGGTTTCCAAACCAGACACTCAACACTATTTATTAAGCAAATACTTATGAGCACCTATTCTGTGCCAGATATTGTTCCAGGATGTAGGAATACAAAAACGGACACAAATATTAGGTTACGTGGTCTGACAAAGGGCTCTTTCTAATTCTGCACTTACTTACGTAAAAAAAATGTTTTAAAGGGTTTATAAACTAATTTATACATTTAGCAAACCACCTTGTCTGGATATATACCATTCTAAGAATGGATTGGTTAGATCTGACACATGCGCTCACCAATACCCAGGTGACACCCAACAGGAGAGGACAGTGGTCTTTGGGAAAACATATCATTATACTTTCACTTTCAAAATGCCTTACACACACCCCAACAGGCCATCAACCCTGCGTGGTAAAGGGAGAGTTTTTCACAAGCTCAGTCAACAGCCCCAAAAGCCAAAGCCCCAGTGAGGGAAGATCTTTTGCCACCTGAGCCATCTGCTCTGTCTAGACCCCAGAGTGCTTGAAGCAGCTGTCCCCAGCCGGCCATCTCTTCGGCTCTACACGGCACACCTCTGCTCCTCACCCACTTGGAGAGCAAATACCAACAGTCTAGCTGCCTTTCTCAAGCTGGGCTTGGATGGCAATTCATTTGGCACCTCTCAAATCTCCCTGAGCTCCAGCAAGGAGGGTACTTAGGGTTGCTGGATGCACAGTAAGGGAAGAGAAGATAACTCGCATGTCCCCAGTGGGGGAGGAACCTAGAAATCCATTACCTCTGATATCTAAGAAGATAGAGAAGTCTTTTGAAAAGCCATGAGCACCACTTAAAGCCCACATGAGAGTCATGAGAAGGCAAGGCTAGCCCAGGAGCTGGTGCCTGAGGAGAGGGGCCAGCTCCTCCAAGCCCCGCCGGCTTCTGAGGACAACCAGACCCACAGGCAAGCTATTCTCCTTTTGGCTTCAGGAAGGAGCCTGCACTGCCCATCTCCAAGGGCAGCCAGCCACCCCCTGCTTCACAGAGGAAGGCACGGGGCTGCCTGGCGCAGGGCAGGAGCAAGCTCAAGTGTGCGCAGAGGCAGGGAGGCAAACCATCTCCTGTCCCTACCCAAGAGGCTGCAGGAACAGGAGACCAACTGTCCACTGTCCTGACCACTGACAGCGCTTCCATGCTGAGACCAAATCTGAGCCTGAAGGAGGCATCAGGCCTCCATGCATGCATGATCTCATGCCATCGTCAGAACATGCCTGTTAAGGAGAGTCCAGTAGTATCACCCCTGTTTCACAGATGAGGATGGTGGGGGTCCAGAGAGGGGTGCTAGCTTGCCCAAGATAATGAGGAACAGCCTTCAGGGCCTGTCTGAATTGAGAACCTGTGCCCTTAGCCACCACAAGTGAGGGAAGCGCCCGGGAAATGAACCAGCCTGCCCACTTCCAGGGCCCCAGTGCTGTCCCCCGTGGGCAGAGAGCTCTAAGACAGGGCTTTCTGTCAATTGTTCCTTTGGCCCCCAAGTTGGGAAAGTTTCTGGCATCTTAAAGGACAAATGAGTCCCAACCCAAGAGAGTGTAACGATTTGAAGTTCAGACTCTGGAGTCACCTGTCCTGAGGTTAAATCCTCACTGTGGTGCCTTGGGAAAGTCCCTTAACCTCTCTTAGCCTCAGTTTTCTTGCCTGTAGATTGGATCTAGTAATAATCTCTCTGTCCCAGGCTGGTGGGAAGGATTAAATGAAACAAGGGATGCCAAGAGCTAGGCAGAGCGCCTGGCTCTATAGATGGCAGGTATAGTCATCAGCAGTCTCAGAACATTCTATGATAGGATTCAGTCACTCATGCACACAAAAAACATTTACTGAACCCCACCTAAGTGCCGGACAATAACACTGGGTCCTCCAGACACAGCAGTAAAGACAGATGCAGTCTCTGCTTTACCAATCTTACAATCTACTGAGAATGACCAAAAAACAATATTTTTCCATTTTGTCTCCTAATCTGGTTGCTCATGTGCCATATAGAAAACAAAGGAAATAGCAAAGCCACTGCCCCCTCCTCCAAATCCCTCGATGACATGGTGAACTGCAGCCCCCACCTTTTCCCTTTTGAAACTGAACCCCTAGAAGATCCAGGAGCCCCCAGACCTTCATCTCTGCCCCACACCAGCAAGCACTGGGTGCCATCCAACTCTTTCAGTGAACAATTTATGCAACCAATGAACCAAGAGGCTAATCTCTGTGATGTATTGTGAATTCCTTTGAATCGGTAAGAAAAAGATAGAGAACCCAATAAAAAAATTGCAAAAGAGGTGAACCAGCAATTTAGAAGAAAAACAGCCAAAGAGATAAGAAATTTATAAGACTCGGGCTTGACAAAGTTGTGAAAGAAGAGGCGTCTCAAACACTGTCTGCAAGCGCATACGTAAATTGAAACAATCCTTTCTGAAGACGCTTTGGTGGTATTTATCAAAGTTGGAATTGTGTATCTTCCACCTGGCCAAGTAAGTCCACCTGGACTCTATCCTACAGGAAGATTCAAACCTGTGAACAAAACTACCCTTTCAATGCTACTCATCAGAGCCTCGCTTATAACAACAAAAATAGAACAGGAAACAGGCTAAGTGTCCACCAATGGAGAACTGCTAAAATAAAACGCAATACAAAAGTTCATACAATGTAATGCCACACAGCTGCTTAAAACATGAGTTGGCCCTGTAGAGAAAGAAGTCTATAACATACTGGCAAGTGGAAAAAGAAAACTGCATGACAACGCGGGCGATATCAGCCTTATTTTTGTAAGTATGTGTGTTATGTGGGCAAAGAAAAATCTAGATGTCCACACCGAACTGTTAGAATGGTTACATCAGAGGAGGGAAATTCAGTGCAGAAGAACAGGGAGCGGCTTCAGTTTTTACTTCTACGTTGCTGTATTTCTTTTTTAAATGTTGGCAGATTACCACGCAGCACTCTTGCAATTTGGAAAAAAATACAATTTGGTAAATTTACTAAAAATCATTGAATTGGACACAAAATCAGTGAATTTTATGGTCTATGATTTAAGCCTCAATACAATTTTTTTAATTATATATTTTCTCAGTATTTGACAAAAATTCATTAAGCGACTACTGTTAGGCACTCTTCAAGGCACTGTGAAAATTCTGAGTCATAAATAAGCCTGGCCGTTATGAAGTTTACATTCTGATGGGCAGCATCACCTTGTATTAAAATTATCTCCTATTATAATTTCCTTTTCTATCTACAGTCACAGATATATGCTATATAATGGGAAATAAATATATACACATTTTCTAATCACCTGGCATAAACGCACAACAGTACTTGGCATTCGATGGCACACCAAGAAGCAAAGAGCAGTAATAAGATCTAACTCCTAAAAAGCACTTCTCGTTTCCAAATGATCGTCCTACCCACCCCCGACCCGGCTCCAGGTAAGACTCAAGCAAGGCGTTGCTCCTGCTGAAGAGTAGAGGGGACCGATGCATCGAAGGTCATGCACCTGCAGTGAGAGTAAAAATCACGTCCCAGCAGGCGTCACCGGGCACTGCACGGTGAGATGCCAAGTGTGCGGCCGGGAAGATAAGCCTTGGAGAGGTCGCCATGGGTGGGAGCTACCCGGGGCTGAGAGGGGTCTACCCTGGAGGGAGCTAAGAGGAACGTCTGTTTTGTCTGGGCCAAAACACATGAAGGGCCTCAAAGCTAGACTCTGACATCATCTCCAGGTTGGACCATGATGGAACCACAAAGATCAATGGACAGGACTGAAAGGAAAATGCTTTCCTTGTCCACCTTAAGCTCGTGTCCACGGCCAGACCACGTCGCTCATGTTACACTGTGAACTGATTTATTCCTACGATTCCTGTGATTTTACAGTAAAAAGAACAATTGCATTATATTTATTTTGCGTGTGCGAACACATAAGTGTGCTGAAAGTTTAATATGCCAAGCATGCACTTTTAATACATACCACAGATTTTTTAAAATCCTGTTTGGAATTATTCCTCCTCCTCCTTCCTCCTTCCTTCCTTCCTCCTTCTGTTCCTTCTGTATGTATTTACTAGAATCCTCCGAAAATGGGCAAGGCCCAGCCATCG
This sequence comes from Cheirogaleus medius, assembly GCA_008086735.1. Taxonomy (NCBI): domain Eukaryota; kingdom Metazoa; phylum Chordata; class Mammalia; order Primates; family Cheirogaleidae; genus Cheirogaleus; species Cheirogaleus medius. Next base: position 2,911,897 of record VBSM01002153.1, on the reverse strand, counting down.
CTTGACTCCTCTGAGAAGCTCTGGATCCGAGACGGGCTCTGGAGATGAGGAAACTACGTACAGCCATGCGCTGCATCATGTCTCGGGCAGTGGCAGACCACATGTACGATGGTGGCCCCGTAAAATCAATACGCTGTGTTTACTTACCTTTTCCATATTTAGATGTGTTCAGAGACACAAATCCTAACCACTGCATTACAGTTGCCTGCAGTGTTGAATGAAGCCACACACACCACGCAGGTCTGCTGCCCAGGAGCAATGGGCTGCAGCACATAGCCTGGGTGTGGAGTAGGCTGCGCCACCCAGGTGTGTAAGTGCCTCCCAGTGTCTGCACAGTGACAAAATTGCCTAACGATTCATTTCTCCGAACGTGTCCCCATCATTCAGTGACACATGACGATGCACTTAAAGAAATGCTTCCAGGAGAGAATCTAGGGCCCTGCAGACCTTTTGCATTCACTGTGCTTCAAATAAAAGCAAGAAGAGGCAAAGAAGGGGCCCACTGAGTGGGAGCAGTGTCTGCTATTCATAGTGTCTGTCATCAGGGGACCTGCGAACTCTTCCTATCAAGGGCCCAACAGAAAAGATTTTAGGTTCGTCATACCAGACAGCCTCTGTCTCAGTTACCCAACTACACTGTTGCATTGCAAAAGTGAAAGTGGCCATGCACAACATGCAAACAAGTGGGCACGGCCGCGTTCCAATAAAGCTTTATTGACAAAAACAGGCCTCAAACCAGATCTGACTCACAGACCACAGTTTGCCAGCACTCCAGTATTTAATGATCAATTTTTTCTTTCTACTGTGGTTTTTGACTAAAGAAAACTTGTCCCTATGTTGTGATGTGGGAACAGTAAATAACAGGGCTGGTTTACTCACATATGTGTGTGTATATATATATAAACATACATAATACATAATATATATGACTATATATAAATATGTTTAGATGTGTTTACATATAAAATACTTACCATTGTGTTACAATTGCCTACAGTATCCAGATGGGGAGGCAGACACAAAACAATCCCCCCTCCCCCAGCCCCCACCAGCCCCATCACGATGCTCCCACCTCCACACGAACTAGCCCAGCCAAGATCAACCCACCCTCAGCTGACACACAGTCCAGGAGAACAAAATAACTGTTGTTACAGTTTTTAGGTCATTTGTCACACAGCACTTCCGTGACATTTGCTAGCTGATACAAAGCCCAGAGCATATGAGATATATGACAACAATCTTAAGTTTGAAAGTCTGCCTGAGCTGGGCCAAGCCAAACAGATTAAATGACCAGTGTCCAATTCGCACCCAGGCCCACCTCCTCTGGAGGGGTCCATGCAAGTCAGACATGGTAAATGTTTGCCTCTAACGTGTGGGTTCACCCCCGTCTCCCCTCCTTCCTGGAGCCACGTCATCTCTGTGTTCTCAGAGTTTGGCACAATGCCTGAGACCAAACAGGTGCTTCTTATAGGTTGGGTGACTTGAACTTAATTGAACAGAACCACTGTAAACCCTGGGTATTTTTTCTTTGCTATCTAAAGAATATTCCTGTCCTGAGAAGCAAAAAACTCTGAACTGGGCCCAAGTAATCAGCCTGGTTGGAGTGAGCAGGCAATGGAGTCATTTTTAGCAGCTTCCACTTGCACAGTTTATTTTCAGAAATTTTCCTCTCCACATCACTCCTGAAATGATGCTATTTAAACACCCCGAAATGATGCCCCTTCTCTGCTGTGGCCATAGGATTCCCCACTAAAAAAATAATAATAAAAGGTCATTTTTAAAAATCAAGTGGAGATAAACCAATTTATAATTTTTATTCTAGAAAATTCTAGGAATTAATAAAATTAAAAAGAGTGTAGCATAGCAATTAGCAGCAGGAGACCTGGGTTAGACTAGCTGAGTCTGCCTGCAACCACGGTGGACTGATGTTTATGTCCCCCCCAAATTTATATGCAGAAATCCTAACCCCAAAGTGACAGAATTTGAAGGTGGGGCCTCTGGGAGTTGATTAGGTTATGAGGGTGAGGCCCTCATGAATAAGATCAGTGCCCTTATAAAGGAAGCCCCAGAGAGTCCGTTAGTTCCTTCCACCACGTGAGGATACAGTGAGAAAGCACTGCCTGTAAGCTCGTAATCAGGCCCTCACCAGACACAAAATCCATCTTGATCTTGAACTTTACAGCCTCCAGAACCAAGAAATAAGTTTCTGCTGTTTATAAGCCCCCCATTTTATAACATTTTGTTATAACAACATAAACAGACTAAGAAAGTAACTTTCACCAAGTTGTGTAACCTTCGTGAACCTCAGTTTGCATTCTTTAATGAAATAATGGAACCTACTCCACAGGATTTCTGTGAATTAACTGAGACAATGTATGGAAAACTTTTAGCGTAGCATCTACATAAATTTTAGCTGCTGTCATTAAACAATATTAATAAACCAGCTTAGGCAAAGATGGATTTATCGGAAATTTACTCAGAAGCATCCTCTGGAAGCTAAGTGCAGGGGTAGCATCAAAGGTACCCAGGAGACAACTGAGGGAGGGGTGGGAACTGCAATCCAGGCAGGGCCTGGCTCTTTCTCTCTCTGGAGTCAAGTGGACTCAAAACTCTGTGTGTGTTTCATATCTGATTCTTGGATGTGAAAATCTGATTGGCCCCGCTCGAATCAGGTGGCCACTCTTGGGCCAATCAGCTGTGCACAGGCGGTGGGCTTGGGTGGCCCGTGGGCAGCTCAGTGGGACTGGAAACGGCTGGGCAGCGTTGGGCAGCTCATCAGATCCGCCATGTGCAGACATGGGGCTTGGTGGGCCTCAAAAAATGTGCATTCCATTGGATCAAATGGCCCAGAAGCAGCTCCACACCTGTGTCTGTGGGCATTAGCCATTCTTTGCCATGGAGACTGAGTTGTCTTGGAAGGCACTGTGTCAGTGTGTTGGGACAGCCACAACAAAATACCACAGACTGGGTGGTTTATAAACTCTACACAGCAGAAATTTATTTCCTCCCAGTTCTGGAGGCTGGAGGACTAAGGTCGAGGTGTTGGCAGATTTGGTTTCTTCTGAGGTCAGAGTCTCTCCTCGGCTTGCAGGCAGCCTTTTCCTCTGTGCGCACATTCCCTGGTGTCTCTGTGTGTGCAAATCTCTTATAGAGACCCCAGATTGTCTTAGGGCCGACCCTCAGAGCCTCATTTAACTTACTCACCTCTGTATAGGTCCTAGCTCCAAATACAATCACATTTAGAGAAACGTGGGGTTAGGGCTTCAACACGGGAATTTGGAGAAGCACAATTGAGCCCCTGACAGGCAGGAAGGGCTTTGATTTAGCCCAAGAAACCGCACGGCCCCTGGGGCCTGGGCTCCTAGGCAACTTAGGGCTGCATGTGTTTGGGACTTGCGGTCCCTATCCAGGGCCTTCAAATCTGAAATTTCTCTTCTCCTCCCCCAGGGTTCTCCTCACTCTTAGAAACAATCAGAGAAACAAACTACAAACCCAAGAGAGAAGGAAACCATTCCTAAGCTTCACTTCCCAGCACTCCCAAGACCATGGAACCACGCGGCTTACGAGAGACGTGTTAACTAGGGATGAGGCTGCTGGTGGCTTTTACGAGGGGTGCTAAGCGGAAAATTATCTTTTTGGATTTCATTTTCATTCTGGCTTAATGAGGTAAGAGACTCTCGTTTTGCAAAGTAGGGCAGCTCACTGCTGAGGCCAGGGATTCGGGTAGGGGGACGCGGCTGCATTCTGTTTCCAAAGTTAGGAAGCTCTCTGGCCCCGGCGTGTGGTGGGGAGGGCGGGGGAAGGCGTCTGCCAACCAGGGTCCCAGGAACCCACTGTGCAGGCGGCGGCGTTTCTCTCTCAGGGCTAAAATCAAGCAGCAGCAGCTGCAAAGCTAACATTTGCAAGTTTGAAAGCCAGGCAGCATCAAGACTTGAATTAAACCAGTGACTGCTCTTTTAATTGGACCCAGCTTTGGACGACTTTGATCATTTCCTGGGACTGAAAGCACATGGCCTATTTTAAACTTGGGTTCTTAAGAGAGTGGTCCTCACACTTTAGGGTCTTCACTGTCACCTGGGAAGCTTGTGGGACATGCAGACCCCCCAGGGTCTCCGCCCAGGGCTGCAGACCCAGTGCAGTGAGGCAGGGGCCCGTTTGGGCAGATGGGTGCAGGGTCTTGGCAATTTCATGAGTTTCTCCGGCATTTTGATGGCAAGGACCCATAACCAGATCTGTGGACTCTCTGGACAAAAGTGTATACAACGACCAGACACTGCCTCTCGCAGCTGTTTCATAAGGAATGGTAAATAGACATTCACCTCCTCGGCCAGGCGCCGTCCCCTGTACTTCCGATCTCCTTGTGCTGCGTTCCTTTCCCATAGCACTCCCTGGCTTTCTAACACCCTCTCGCAATCGATGGCTCCCTGAAGCAGAACGGCCGCTCTACAAGGCAGGGATTTTTGTGTTTTGTTTGTTACTATATATCCCCAGTTCTTAGTGCTGGCTCGTTATCAGCGGAATGAATTAATGAATTAATATCTTGACTCCATGCTGTGCTCTCTGCTGAGATGTAATATCAATCACTTGCATGCCTGATATTAAAGTGGGTTTCGCAGATAGCGCCCGACAGGCAGACGACTTTCTGATACGGTCCCTCCCCCATTCACCGCCAGACATCATCCACGAGGCTGCCAGGCTTTGAATGAACAGACTCTGCTGAGAAAATGTTTCTCTTTTTAATTGGGATGGGCAGCCTCTGCTAAATAAAGATGCCTACAGATCTCGGATGAGTCACAGCCCTCGGAAATCTAGTTAGGAAAAGTGAAGAACGTCTACTTTCCGTTTCCTGCGATATAACGTCTGGCACGGGCGTGGCATCAGGGCGTCTGTCTGGGCACAGCCTATCTGAAGCGCCAGGAAAGTGCACGGGGAAAGTCCTTATTGCACAAACGGGTGCAACAGAAACTCTGCTCTGAAGCTGCCGCAGCTTCTCCCCACCCTCAAGTGCATGGATGGGCTCGAGATACTGCAAGGGGGCTCAGACGTTTATTTTGTTATTTGCTGGTGCTAGGAAGAACCTGTGTGTCAGCCTCTCTGTGTTTTTTTGGTACGGAGAATTACCTGGTGCCTATGTATGTTGCTATAATACCTGGACTGTACCAGGTTGAGGCTGTGCTAGCCACATTCTGTGAATTCACATGACTTCAAGACCCTGGGGGCCCAGCTATACGAGGAAGGCAAGTCCTGCGAGAGAGAAAGGGTTAAAGAGGTTGCAGGGTGCTATTACACACCTAGTGGAAGGGCTAAAATAAGAAATGTTGACAATATCAAGTGTTGACAAGGACGCGGAGCAACTAAAACTCTCGTATGTGGCTGATGGGGATGTCAAATGACACAGCCGCTCTGGACAACAGTTTGGCATTTCTTATATAGTTAAATAAATGCCACATGACCTGGCGTTTCCACTTCTAGGTAGTTCTAAAAGAAGTGAAAATTTATGTTTATACAAAAACCTATACATGAATGTGTACACAAGTTTTATTTCAAATTGCCAAAAACTGGAAACAAACACAAATGTCCTTTGGCGGGTGAAGGGATAAACGAACGATGGGATGCTAGCTGGCAGTACATAGGAACCAGCTATTGGTACACACGACCACTTGTGTGATTCCCAAAGCCATTATGCTAAGGAAATGCAGCTAGTCTGAAAGGTTGCATACTATATGGTTTCATCTATGGACATTCTTGAAAGAACAAAACTATATGGACAAAAACAAAACTATATGGATCAGGAGTGGGGACAGGGTGTGGCTACACCTGACAGGGGGTGTTGGCAGGTGATGGAGCTGTTCTGTATCCTGATTGTGGAGGTGGATACATAAATCTATGTGTTAAAAATTATAGAACCATACACCCCAAAAAAAGGCACTTTTACTGTATGTTAATTTAAAAATAAAATTAAAAACAAATGTGATAGAAAATTTACCAGATTGAACTAAATTTAGTTTTCACACTACTGTGCGAGAATAGGAGCTTGTCAAATAAAAGTGCAGATACAAAGTATCAAATGAATCTCATGTTCCCACGTGTCAGAGCCATGCCTGTAAACGTGTAGCTATTACGAGTATCTAGGGAAAGGGGAGAAGAGTGGAGAAAGAGGAGGAAAGCAGAGGGAAGGAGAAGAAAGGGAGAGTGTGGAGGAAGGAGACACAGGGGTGGCTGCAGACCAGTGCTTCTCAAACTTCAGTGGATCAATGCAGGTTCTGATAAGCTCTGCAGCCGGGCTGGGATTCTGCATTTCCAAGGATCTCCCAGGTGATACAGGTGATGCCCTTACTGCTGGTCCATGACCACCCCCTTTCCCTAGTGTGGAGCCAGGTGCTGGGCAGAAGGGCTGGTGAGACCTTATCAAAGAAACTCAACCTTACAAGGGACGCATGTGCGTCTCATGTGAGACAATGCAGGTGACAGCACTTTGAAAACCATTCAGCGCTGTTCACATGCAATGTAACAAGTCAGCAAAAATAGCACAGTACCTACCTGCATTAGCAAACTCCGTGCCTAATTAAGGGGTTGGGATAAACCCAGCCCAAGCAGGGATCCTGTTGTCCCTGACATCACAACACTCCTCGCCCAATTATCCCCAAGCTGCATCAGAGGGACGCACAGCCCAGCTGGCCACAGAGACCTGGTGATGGGCAGACATTCATAGATCCATCAGCAAGTGCACAGTTGTGGGAGGACAGGTTCTGCTGAAGATCTGAAGCCCGGGTTGGCTTATTAACATACAAATAACTGAGTTTTACTTTCCAGAGCTTCCAGCACATGCATGCTAATGAAGCTATTGCTTTTACGTCCATCTCCTCTGCAATGTCTAATTAATCTGAAGCTCGCAAAGGTGCGCAGAACAAAGCGTCTGCGCAGCCCGGCGGGGTGAGGAGGATGAGGCAAGGCGGCTGGTGCAGGGCCAGGAGTTCCAGACGCCAGGGTACACGGACAATTGACGTTTGCAAGGCAAGGACGCAAGGGCTGTTCAGCAGTGTTTTCCAAACTGCAGGATGTGACCCATCCATGGATCGTGACATCAACTCACTGGGACATGACCAGCAACTCTTTGTGATAAAATGGAAAAACAGGAAGAGGAAGAATATACATGGCACATAGTAAGTACTGTATGAAAGTCACACACTCTACACATCTGTAAGATTCACACGGATGCGTGTACTGAGTCAGCAAGAAAATGCATTTCTCTTAATATGCACACATACAGCACTTTGTCATGGGCCAAGACTGCTCTGAGCATTTTGAAAACATGACACCATTTGATCCTAAGGTAGATAGCCCTATTGCATTTTACACTTGGGGAAACTGAGGCACGGGGAGGTAGAATGACTTGCCCAAGGATGCACAGCTAGCAAGTGGGGAGTCAAGCCTGACTTTGAGAACCACACTCTTCTATACAACTCTGGGTCCCAGGGACCTCAGACTCCGAGGACAACAGTAGCTCAGGAGATAGCGAGACCCCTCCGTGCTGGAACAGCGGCAGCTGATAACCATCACCCCGTGCTGCGCCCGCATGCATCCTAACACTCACCCCTCAAAATAAGGATGATGCGGCAGACACCAGGAAAGCTTCTGTTTTCCAAAGTGTAAACTGTGGGTCAGAGAAAGAAAATGACACCTCCAAACTCACATGGCCAATAAGTGAGATAGCTGGGGGAGGCGTCACGGCACACAGGATTTGAGCTGATCCTTGGCAGATGGGACAGATCGGGGGGCTCCAGTGTCCCGGTGCACATAAGCTCAAACAGAACACACGAGCTTGAGCGAGAGCGCTCCTGTCGCACGGGGAGCCTTGGCTGGACAGATACGACCAGTCCAGCCTGCCCTGGAGACCCAGTCCCACTGGGCATGGAGGGTGCCTCCCAAGACAGGGTTGGAGCCATCGTGAGAAACTTAAAGCCACAGACTCTCACCTGGGCCTCTGGCCACTCCCAGGGAGCCCAGCTGAGCACCCAGACCCAAGGCCCCAGGGGAGCACACACAGGAGCCAGCCCATCTCTACTGCCCCCGCCCACAAGCACACACGGTAGAGTTAGGAATGTATCTGACAGGCAACCTAAGAAGTCCTTCAACCATCTGCCCTCGGGCTTTTTTCCTACTGCTTCTGGTTTTGTTTTTATTATGTTTTTCTCTCAGACGCTCCCAGAACTGGAAGGAACCCAAAAGGCTCTTTGTTAAACATGGTGAAGAGCTTGAGCTTTGGAATCAGACACATTGGGATTCAGGTCCCATTTGTGTTTTGAGGCCTCGGGCAACATGCTTCACTGCTCTAAGCCTCCACTGCTTCTTCTGTGAAATGGGGACAGCTGAGTCCCCACTGCAGATGGAAGACGTGAAGGTGAGACCAGAGGAAGTGTGCAGAGGACGTGCCGGGGTGGCTGGACACAGCAGGCGCTCGGCGGCAGCTAGTGAGGTGCGTCCCCGGAAGGAAGCGCAGCAAGGTGTGAGGACCCCGCTCCATTCTACAGAGGTCACCTGCAGGGAGACAGGCCCCAAATTCCTCTCCCGTAACTCCATCATCACGCAGAGTCACAGAGGCAGCGGTGACCCGGGTTTCCACTCCAGCCAAAGCAGCACCAGTGGTCCCGGGTGAGGAAGGAGAAAGGACCAGGACAGCTACCACTTTCGCTATCTCCTGCAGAAGAACAAACCACCCAGACCTAGAGGCTTAAAACAAAATGCCATTGACTATTTCTCATGTTTTAGCCCAGTGAGTATCAACCAGTGGCCACTTCGCTGCCCACCCCACCCCAACACTCAGGGGACATTTGGCTCAGTGGCACACACACATCCCCGGAGCCCCTCATGCCTGGGGCTTCTGGGACACTCCCTTGGGCACCCAACCCCCTCTATCCAGAGCTTGGGGCAACGGCTGTGCTCCCAATGTGGACAGTGGCCAGGTGACCCGCCTGCAGACTGCAAGCCACTTTCTGATAATCAGTGACACCAGAGGTCACTGTGGCTACACCTGCCCGAAGGTATCATTTTTACACCCTCTCCTTAGATGGATTCAGCTGCAACGCATGATGGGGAACCTCCCTCTCGAGATGCATTTCATAGACTCCGCAGCAGACAAGACAGCGGGTCTGCGTCTATGAGACGTGATAGCTTTATGGAGACTCCTGAGCCTTCTAAAAGACGTCTAAGAAAAATAAAATAGAGTCCTTGGAGGGTCTTGTTCTTGGACGTACTGTTTTCTACTCTGGGCTTTTTGCAAACTCCAGCAGGGCACTGAACTCGCTCAGCTCCACCTCTCCTGCTCCCCCAAAGTACCGGCAGCTCCCCATCCACAGCCGCGAGCTTCCCAGCCCTGTGCCTCTGCCAGTGGCGGCTTCCCCATACACTCTCAGCTCAAGTCTTACTTACCCTGCAAGACGCAGTTCAGGCACTGTCTCTTCCAGAAACTCATCTCTGAACCACAAGAAATGGGCTAAGTGACTTTCCTCTGTGCCGCCATAAACCTGTGTTCGTGTGCACACTATGCCCACAAGCACCTGTGCATACCCATGGCACACCTATGCACACCCACAGCAAAAAGAGAACACTGACAACTGTTCACCAAACCCCACCTGCTTTTCCTCCTGGGCATATAGCCAAACTACATTTCCCAGCCTCCCCTGCAGTAAGGTGGGGCCATGTGACTGCATCCTGGCCAGTGGAAGGGGAGAGAAAGTGACGGACGCCGCTCGCAGAGATGCCCCATGGAAACCTTCCACGCGACCTTCTAGGTTGTCTCTTCCCCTCTCTTCTGGGTGGATACAGAGAACCCAATGAAGGACACCAGGATGGACCCAGAGGATGACGTAGGCACACAATAGAAGGAGCTCGAGTCCCTGAATGACTGCGTGGAAGGCCGTCCAACCAACGTCCACCATGAACTGTCTGTGGACAACAAACAGGGGTCTGTCGTGTAAGTCACAGAGATATTAGAGTTATCATTACAGAAGCTAGAGTGAGTTTCCCTACCTGACACCTCACCTCTGTCCTTGAACTTAATATATGACACTTAAATGGCCATCCTTCCCCCGCCAGGCTGGGAACTCAAGGACAGGCTGGGAACTCAGCCATCCCCTCGGCCCCAGCACAAAGCCTGGCACTCCCAGATGGAAGCTCATCTTCTAGGGATAAAAACAGCCCTGGAGTGGCTGGAAACAAGAGAATGAAAAGGCCCGTGGTGGAGCAGGTGGGCAGACCCCACAAGGACAGGGCTGTGAACCGAAGGCAAGTCAAGAGTGAATGCCAAGGGCACGGAGTAGTTAGCAGCAGATGCCTGGCTCCTTGTCGACCCTACCAGGGGCCACTGGAGCTGCTAGTGGTCACCCACGTTCCCTGCCACCGGGTCCCTCCTTCACAAGCCAGCAACAAAGGGTCAAGTCCTCCTGCTTCAAATCTCTGCCTCCCCCTTCTGTGATCAGAGAAAAGTCTCTGCCTTCAGAGGGCTCATGTCACTGGGTCAGGCCCACCCGGAAGATCTCCCAAGCCTCAGGTCAGCCACTTTGAGAGCTTAATTATATCTGCAAAATCCCTTTACAGCAGGACCTAAGTGAGCGTTTGAGTAACACAGAGAAGGTGTGTGTACATCAGGGTGGGGAATCTTGGGGACCACCTTAGCATTCTGTCTACCACAAGGAGGAACCCTGCTCTCCATAGGATAAAGTCTCCTTTTTGGCTTAAGTCAACAAAAATAGGTTTCTGCTCTTTCTGATTCAATAATCCCAACCAATCCACAGAGTGAAGGGAGGGGACAGGGCTCGTCTATCCTGGACAAACGTGAGAAGCCACATGCATGGTCCTGGCTGGATTAATATCAGTGGGTGAAAACAACCTGGGTAGAATGTCTTAGCTGGAATTCAAAGCTAATTTCTCAGAACGTGGCCCTACTTTTTATCCACGCGGAAGGCCCACATCTCCCCTCCTGGACTTGCCTTCCCCTGCTCCTTAAAAAGCAGAATTTAGAGACAGAAAGCAGAACACAGGTTACCAGGAGCTGGGAGGGGGAGTTATGCTCAAGGTACAGAGTGTCTACTTAGTATAATGACAAAAGTTTTGGAAATAAATAGTGGTGATTATTGCACAACAGCATGAAGTGACTTCATGCCACTGAATTGTAAAAATGGTTCAAATGGCAACATTCACGTTATATGTCATTAATGGCAATGTTAAAAAGAAATAAAAAGGAAAAAGCAATATGATGCCTGACAAAGAGGAGAGAGAGAAGAAAACTGACATCTCTTGAGCCCCTGGTTAAGGGTCAGGCACTGCACGAGGCATTTTCATCTCGTCCTCACCGCAAACCTGCAAGGTAGGTGTTTTAGCCGGGGTTGTCCTGGGAAACAGAACCAACAGGCCAGAGAGAGACATGAGAAAGAATTTATTAAGGGAACTGGTTCCCTCGGTGGAGGCTGAGAAGCCCGACGACAGGCCCTTTGCAAGCTGGACAACCAGGGAAGTCCATAGCGTGGCTCAGTCCACGTCCAAAGGCCGCAGAACCAGGGAAGCCAATGGTGTAACTCTCAGTCCTAGCCCAAAGTGGGGGGACCACACGTGCAAGTCGCAGAGTCCAAAGCCAGAGAACCTGGAGTTCTGATGTCCAGGGGCAGGAAAATAAGAGTATCTCAGCTCCCGCAAGAGAGAGAGTAAGAGTTCTCCCTTCCTCTGCTTTTTTGTTCCTTCTGGGCCCCTAGATGGGTGGACGGTGCCCGCCCACATTACAGGGATCTTCCCCCCTAGGGGCACCAACTCACATGCCCATCGCCTCCACAACTGCCCCCACAGATGCACCTGGGCAGCCCAACCCTTCTCACCAATGCCAGGCCCCCTGGGCTGCCAGTTCAGCAGAGGAGGGACGGACTCCATGCACTGGCAATAATTAATGCAGTGACTGAGAATAAGTGATGCTTCACCTGCTACCGAGGTATCCCTTAATTAGTCAAGTTGACATCCAAAATCAACCATCACAGCAGGTATTCTCACTCCAGTTTTTACAGGTAAGAAAAATGAGGCTGAGCCAAATGGTTAAGTCAACTGCCCAAGGCCATTCTCGGCAGGGGTGGCGGGTCCCCACAGTGATGCAGAAGAACCTTTGGAAGGCTCTGATTCCTTCTGCTCCACGCCGACCATCCCCACCCATGTCCCGCGCAGTGTGCTGGGCGCCAGACACACAGTCAAGCAAACACAGACCTGGCCACTGCATTCCAGTGGGCACAATGCCAACCCGAGGCCAGCGTCCTGAGGAAATGCAACAAGGTCCTCTGAGAAGGCACAGATCTCGCTCTAGCCTGGGAGGCAGAAAAAGCATCCTCGAGGAAGCTGCAGCTGGTCTGGGATGTAAAGAATGAATACAAGTTAACTGGGTAAAAGAGGGAAAGGGAGGATTCCAGGCAAGAGGCAGCAAGTGCAAAGGTCCTGTGGCTCGTTCTGGGAGCTGGAGGGCAGCCAAGTATGACTGGAGTGGAGAGAGCAAGGGGAGGAGTGTGGCAGGTGAGGTCTCTGGTGGCAAAAGGAGGGGGGACCTAACAAGGGTAGGACTTGAGACCAAGGGGCCGGGTGGCATCTGGTGACTCTCCAAAGCCAGGCCCATGAGCATGTATAGTGAGTCGTCTGCATACTCTGGCCTCAAGATACTGCTGAAGAGTCCAGACGACGTGAGCACAGCGCTGGACGTCCCAGCGTGCCCACCCTGCGTCCTCCGCAAAAAGGGACAAGGACCAGCCCACAGGCAGGAGCAACACAGGACGGAGACTCGCATAATTGCCTTCCTGCTGTTCTTACAGGGAGCGCTCACCGGCAAAGCAAATTTAAAGAGCCTTGGATTAATTGCCTGCAGAAGCCCTGACTGTACTTAACAAACAGGGTCCCTGCTAAACAAATGTCAGGCATAATTGGGACTCGTGTCCCCTGCTTCTGCCTGGCCCCTGGAATGAAGGGGAGTGATCCCAGCACAAAACACCTGCAGTGACAACTCAGGGTGCAGCCACACAGACACCTGTCCCCGGGAGCTGCTCCAAGAGACTCCAGACTCGTGGGAGCTGAGATGAATCGCAGCGGAACCCTTTAACGCTGTCGACTCAGATCCCAGAAGATGTGGATTCTGAGCACATCCTTCTGTCCCCATTTAATCACTGGTGATTACGTGGCCTGTGGGGCAATAATAGTGGAATCGAACGTGGAAAGGCTCGTCGTGACAGGAGACATGTCACCTGGACAGATGGGCGTCCCCTCCCCTCCCCCAGCAGATGGGCCTGGCAGGATGTTCCCGTCCAGCGTCCCCCCACCCTGTGCACCCCCTCCAACTCCACTGACAACGCTACCTGCGCCGTTCACTTTATCTCTTCTCCAAATGGTGCCATCACGATTCGCCAGGTTCAAGAGCTAAAATAAATCTCCCAAGGCAGAAAAGCCGACTCCTCCGCGTGGCTGGCACGAGCGCGTCTCGCAGAGGCCCCAGTGCCCACTCTGGGGCCACGTCTTGACCTTTGGGGTCTGGTGGCACTCGTGTCTTTGTGAGCGTCTTGCCTCCATTATGTTTGTCAATTGTGTTGGTATAAAAACAAACATATCACTATTAGGTATTTAAATTTTTTCTTTGACCTAAAAGTTGTTTGTTTTTTCAATTTCTTCTGACGTGCAAAGAAACGACAGTATTTCCGTGGGCCAGGCGCCGTGCCTGCACGCCACGTGGAGAGGTCGGCCCCGGTGCCTCTTCTCCCCGGATGCCGTGGGAGACGGGGTCGTTGGCTCAGGGCAGCGCCAGCTGCGGAGCCTGCCCGTGCCATGGGGCGGGGGCTCTACTGCTCCCCCCGCAGTCCTCCTGGGAGGACCCCAAGTTGCAGCACCCCACATCTCCCCAACAAACAGCTACACAGCCCCCCACAGGCTGGCTTTCTCTTGGGTCAGCAACAGTCAAATTCTAAAGTCAGATTGCAGGTTCGGGTGATGGGCACATTTATAGCCCTGACTCAAGCCATGTATCAAATTTTTTTTGAAAATTTTTAAAAAATAATTTTTTAAAAACAATAAAGTCAGAGTGCCTAAGCTTGGACCCCAAGTCCATAGAGTACCAACTGTGTAACCAGGGCCAAGTGATGTCCCCTCTCCAGGCCTTGGCGACCTTGCATATAAGTGGGAATAATACGGCACCCACCGGATCAGACTGCCAAGAGGATTTGACGAGATAAAATTTGGAAAGTGCTCTGTAAATGTTAGTTCAAGTTATACAATTATCATTGTTCTTATTATTAGTGTTGTTGTTCTTTGGACTTCTCTTGAGCAATTGATGGGGCTATAACCTTAACCAGAGAAAGGACACGCAAAATGTCCCACACACTTCAGGGGAGCTCAGACCTTCGTCACCCACTCCTAGCCTCCAAACCCCACCCAGGAGCCTTCTTGGCACCCGCAGGCCCCGGGAGAAGAAGGCTGTACTGAGCCGACCTGTTGGTTCCACAGGAGACCTGGTGGGAAGGTAAGCTGCAGGAATGGTGCTAATGCTAGGAGCCACATCACCGTGGGGACAGCCACACCTAGGGCAGCCTCGCCACATGTTCCTTGCTCCCCTCAACTGCCACAACGTGGGACCACCCCAGGGACATCAGAGAAGAAGGGTATTTGAGGCCCCGAGGACTGCAGCAAACGGAGCAGCAGGTCCGGACTCAGCAGGCTGCGCGTGACCCTGAGCAGTGAGCACCCTGCCCAGCCTTCGTGTCTCTTCTCTAAACTGGGGACATTAGTATCTGCCCTGCAGGGTGGCTGCGGACACAAAACCAAATGGCTTACAGAAAGAAAGCAGGCAGCACGGCACCGGGCACGAAAGGAAAGCATATCCCGTGTCGGGCCAGCCATTCTCCCTGGCGCACTTGGAGAAAAAGTCACTGATGTCATTAAACAAATAAATGCCTGCGGCTCCTCCCACTGGAGCTGGACGGAGTCCCCCATGTGGGAAGCAGCGAGATTGCAAATCGGATCCTGCAGTTTGCAGCGACGGCCCGGTGCCTCTCCATCCTGGGCTTGTCTCCGCCCGAGGGTCCTTAACAAGTTTCACGCAGGCCCCTCCTGGCAGCTCAGCGTTGGCCACTGCAAAGATGACTGCCTCTTTCTGCCCTGTCCCCAGAACCCTGAGGGGAGTCTAATGTACCCCATATCATCTAGAATTTAATCGAGTCTTCCCAGTTTGGAGAAAATGCATCCTAAGTTTCAACAGCCCTGGCAGTAACTGCCTGCGTGTTCTGAGGTGCTTCAAAGCCCTTGTCCCTCCCCAAGTACGTTCCACTCGTGACACATGGCCCGAATTTGATCAGAGTATCCTGTATATGCGCTACATGGTGGTAAAGTCCACCTGGTTATTTTTATGTAATGAAATAACAAACTGACGCACGCCCGGCAGGGAAGTCTCAGGACTGCAGCTGCTCAGCGCACGCTGGAGCAGAAGTCCAGGAGAGAGGTATCCCCAGAAAAGTAAGAGAGGGGAGAACTTGGCTGCATCTTTAATATAAGAAAAATATCAGCCGGGCCTCGTGGTGCGCACCTGCAGTCCCAGCTACTCGGGAGGCTGAGGCAGGAGGATCCCTTGAGCCAAGGAGTTTGAGGCTACAGTGAACTGTGATGATGCCACTGCACTCTAGCCTGGGCGACAGAGTGAGATCCTATCTCTTAAAAAAATATTTAAAAATAAATAAATAGAAATACTGAAAAATATTTAAGATATAGCAAAGGCAAATAGTTGAAAAGAAAAAAGAAAGGCAACTATAAACACCAGAAGAAAAAAAGAAAGAAAATGGTATCTTAGTACTACTGACTCTGAAAAGAATATTTATACAGCCTATATAATGTAACTCTATTGATTAATTTTACATTTATAAATACAGTAAAAATAACAGTTTGTGAGGTTAAGGGAAGGAGAGCTATGGGGTTGAAGTGGGGCAAAAAGCTCATCGATTACAGCCAGATATCCGACGTGACAGACCGACATTGATCAGTCAAGAAGCGGCAGTAAGTACATGCACGTTGTCTGAGCCGTGGTGTAACCACTAGCGGGTTGAAGCTAAGAGAGTTCAATGCTCTTCTTGAGAGTGGACAAAGGCAGAAAGTGATTATTTTTCATCATAAGCCTTTCAGTACTACTTTATTTTTTTTAACCACAAGCATGACCATTTTATAATAAACTACATCTATTTTAAGACCCTTAGTGGTGTGTGCGCATGCACAGGTGTGTAGGATCACCTGTGTGTGAGATCCAGTGTGTTGATACCTGCATCCCAGTGTCTGGGATAAAGCACCCCACACCGTTAACGGGGCAGCACCCTCAGAAAATGGGGGGAAAAGGGGAAAAAGTGGAGGGATTCATGTTTCTTCTAGGTATTTCTCTGCTGTTTTAATTTCAATTTCACTACAAGTGTGCATTTCTTCTGTGATTTTGTTTACAGTGAGGGGAGGAGAGGGGAAACAAAGGATTGCGGGGGAAGAATCAGGAGTCCAGAAAATCCCAGGCAGGTGGGTGGGGCACAGATTCAAGGAAAGGAAGGAAAGAAAGGTCTGCACACCTGAGTGCCCAGAATAGTCTTCCAGTCTGAGTGCAGAGACAGGACTTGTCCAGTGCCACCCTGAACCCTGCAAGCATGAAAGGCAGGCAAAGCAACCACAGTGGCTCCCCTGGAGACCCGCCAGCTGAAATTTAATAAGTAACCAACGCCATTGCCAAGCCTCAGGAGCAGACAGTTGTTTTGGCTTTTGTTTGTTTGTTTTTTGTCGTTTTGTTACCAAGAAGCTTATGTGAAAGTGAAAGTACCAATTTCCTATTTCTGCACCGACCAGCCAGCCGAGATTGCCAAAGTTTTGCTCAGATGCCGCCCGTAGGGGAGGCGAAATGACCCTCACTCCCAGCAGCTGCTGCTTCTAGCAATGATTCCTCTCCATTTACACCAAATTATTCTTACGAACCCTGATGATAGCAGGGGACACGGAGGAGGCGGAGGCCTGCCCCGACCCAGTGGTGATCTGCTACTCGGCCTGCTGGTCTTGCAGACGGCTGAGCAGAGCAGACCGGGGCTGTGGCGGGTGCAGAGCGTAAGGTGACCCGGGTGTCGCGGGGCAGGACGGAAGAGGCTTAGCCTCTCTCTGCCAATAGCTGCTGCACATCTAACTTACGCTTTTACAACAAATCTCCAATCATCAGGATTCTATGAGACCCCTGCCCTTGAACAGACCCCAGTGGCCATCATGGCAACAGAAAAAATAAATCAATGGGATTTGATTAAACTAAAAAGCTCCTGCATAGCTAAGGAAACAATCCACAGAGCACCTACAGAATGGGAGAAAATATCCACAAGCTACCCCCTTAACATTTTGAAATTTTAAAAAAATTAATTAAATTACACACATTGTTTCACTCCAGGAATGTAGAGATCCTTTAATGATCTGAGTGTACAGCATTTCCCAAATTTATTGGATTTCAAGATTCTTTTGTTAGATTCGTGTTTCTTGGGAAATTCCAGGCTAAAGAGACACAGGGGTGCCTAGCCAGGATAGGAAAGTGAGAGGGAGAGAATTCTAGTGAAGGCAGGCAAAGATATTTCCATTTATAGGCCAGCTCCAACTCATTGACGATTCCTTAGAGTGCTATATGGATAAGGACCCTGAAGATTCAGCCAGAATGGAGGCTGGGATCAATTAGTGATGTCTGTACGGGGCACAGCAGCAGGGAAGAGCATCAGGTATCTGCCTTCCGCAAGCATGGACTTTCCTGATCAATCCAGAAGTGGCATACTGTCTTGCTTCCACATCTGTGGGATTCCCCATTTCTTCTTCTGTAGACTTTATTTTTCACAAGAAGGGAATTTCACAAGAAAACTCTTGCAAGGGCAGGAAATACGGAGAAGTAACGTTCAACAAAATCTCACAGATGCCAACACCAGGCTTCTGAAAGCCACTTTGTTTTGCTAATCAATAGGGTAAAAAGTCAAGGGAAACACCTAGAAATACAGAGTTGAAGAGGAAGACAGCACCCCACTGTTTACCACCAGGCCCCCATCAGTCACCCTCCATAGAAGTAAGCAACCCCCTGGCAGAAGACAGAAAGCAGGTGTTTTAGAAATGCCACGGGAGGAATCCGTACTAAGATTTCCCTGATCACAATAAAAGCCTGTATGGTGCCAGGCTCAGAATAGAAAAGCTTGATCTCTCTTTAATACGAACTCCAGCTTCTGTAATTAAGTGTAGCAGGTGGAACAGGCCCCATGCAGGTTCCAAAACATGTAATGCCCAACTTGGCCCCAGACTCCGCTGACCGAACCAGCTACCCATGCGGACTTCTGCACACAGGGCGAGCCTCACTCGGTACCAGCCACTTGCAAAGCCCACGTGGAACACACAACATGGCACAAACCACAAGTAGACTAAAACCTACCAGTGAAAAGCAAAACTCCCCAAGGCAATAAGCAAAAGACAAAGAATTGAGAAACAGGGAAAGGACACAAATAGGAAAATTTCATGAAACAGGATCCAAATTGCCAATGATTTCATGAAGAGGTTCAAATTCACAGGGAATAGGGGAAATGCAAATGAAAACACTTCTCTATATTGTTTGGGGGCAAAAACTCCTTTATCTGGCTAACTTTGACCGATCACCCAGGTCTCAGCTGAAATCCCTCTTCCACGGAGACATTATCTTCTTCATAGCACTCATCACCAGTTATGATGAATTTATTTGTATGTTTAAGGGTTTAATTTCTGTCCTTCCTGCTCACCCATGAGCTCTAGGAAGGGAGCAACAATGTCTGATTTATTTACTACTATGTCCCCAGGACTTAGAAGAGTATCTGGAGCAATGGGAGGTACTTAATAAGTATTTGTTCAACGAATGAATGAATGAACAAATGAACAAAGCACAATGAGTTCTTTGCAGCCCTGGGGTAGGATTTTGTGTCCATGTTCAAATCACCAAGGCAGACCAAAGTCCCCTAAAGGACGGTGGCTGGAAGGACACAGGCGTGGCCTTCACTCACATGGCCCCAGTCGGGTTCAAAAGTGGGAGGAGCAAGGGCTGTTCCGAGTCTCACACACCTATCCAGAGATAAACGCAGGAGGATTATGGAACACCTTTCCGCAGGACTATCCCTGGGGAGCCATCTGATTTAATGGCCCTAAAAGGTGTAGCAGAGGATACTACCAACGTGTAAATCCTCCCCAAACTTAAGCCTTTAAATTCTACTGCACAGGGCTGTCAGAAAGCAGTATTTTGTGAGCTACAGATTCCAATAAAACTCGCTCTGAGATGATGAAGCCTTCCCCGGTAGCCTGAGGGCTGATATATGAACAATCTGCCCGCATTACACCGTGTCACTTAAATATTCCTTTGGAGATCTGTCAGAAGAAAATTTAAGTGAAATTAAAGTTCAAATGGAAATGAAAAATTAAGTTATGATCAGAGCTATAATCTCATATTGGACTTTTCTTTTAAACCACAAAGAGAAGTCTCATTTAAGATTTCCTGTTTTGTATTTCTGGATCCAAACTAAGGTATTCCCACTGAGCCTTGTTTGAAAAGCTGATACGCGGGGCGTGGGCCTCCCCCCCTCATTTAGATGCCGAACCTAGCTCCAGGGGAAAAACATCATCTCGGCTTCTATGGGCAATCCAATTTTAATCATTTTTACTTTATTGGAATTTTCATAGGAGTCCAGGTACAAGAGATTCAGAATTAATCTAAGTCATAAACAAAGCAAAAAATGGAGAAGAAGGGAGTGAATGATAATTCAACACCTATAAGGCCTGGTTCCTTTTTCCTAAAATATGCAGCATGGCGGGGAGAGGGGAAGGGACCAGAGCACTGTCTGGATCCCAGCCCCTCCAAGTCAGACGCGCGTCTGAAGTTCATCTAAAACACCGGCATCCGTGACTCCCACAGACAGCCTTTCTCCAGGGTTGCAGAATGCCCCCTGCCTCCTCCCAGACTGAGGGAAGCAGCTATGATGGAAAGAGAGGTGACAACAGGCGGACGTAAGGAAGCCCCTGGGGAGAGACGCAGCTTGAGCGTGGAAGTGAGACGTTGCAGACTCCAACAGACGAGCGTTTACCGCAGACGGAGGCTTGAGCGGCCTGTCTGCAAACAATCCTCTGCCAGAACTGCTCCTGTGCTGCAGCCCTGACAGCAAGTCCCGGAGAATAGGGATAATGTCCCATGTGCCCTGTGCTGCAGGGATCCATCAACACCATGATGATCACATTAATAAAACTAGCGAGGCAGCCTCTCCAGGCGGGACCAGCAGCCTCTCTGAGTCTAAGCTCAAGGCAGCCTTATTCCTGAATCATAAATAACAGAGATCATTTTCTAGTTTGAAGTTCTCTTTAGCAACCAAAAGACTACACCAAAAAAGTACACACAAAATACTAAAAAAAAAAATGTATTAACCCAAAAGAAGGTGGTAAGAGAGAAATGGAAGGACAAAAAATAGAGGGTAGAAAATACAAGCTAAGCTACACTTAAATCTGACTCTATCAGTAATTACATTAAGTATAAATGGTCTAAAAACTCCATGTACAAAGCACAGATTGACAGATTGAACAAAAAGGCAAGATTATGCGCTATTTGTAAGAAACACATTTAAATATAAAACACATACAGGTTAAACCAAAAAGGGTGTGAAAAGATGTACCATGCAAACACTAAGCATTAGAGAGCTGGTCTAGCATTAGTAACATCTGACAAAATAAACATTAAGACAAGGATTATTACTACAGATAAAATGTGTCATTTTATAATGATAAAAATATCAATTTATAAACAAGACAAAATAATCCCAAATATGTATGCTGCACCTAATGACAGAGCTTCAAAATATATGAAGTGATAATTGAAAGACAAATTGATCAATCATAGTGGAAGAGTTTACCACTCCATTCTGAGTAATTGATAAAGCAGATAAACATTAGTAAGGATATATAAGATATGAACACCGTCAACCAAGTTGACTGACTTGATATTTATGACATGACAGCCCCAAACACTGCAGAATAACATTCTTTCAAGTGCCCACAGAACATTCATTAAGGGAAACCATATGCCACTGCTCTATAAAGCTAGTCTCATTAAACTCAGAAAAGGCTGAAATCAAGGATTTCTCTGACAACAGTATTTAACAAGAAATCAATAAAAATAAGTTATCTAGAAAATTACCAGGTATTTAGAAATTGATACACATCTAAATACCCAAAGATGAAATCATGAGGGAAATTAGAAAATAGTTTGAACTGTATGATAATAAAAAGACAATATATTGAAATCTGTGATATGAAGATAAACCAGCACTAAACTAGATATTTTTCACTTTAAATGCCTGTATTAGAAAATAAGAGAGATGTAAAATAAACGATCTGAACTACAACCTTAAAAAGCTAAAGAAGAGGAAATGAACCCCAAAGTGAATATAAGAAAGAAATTAGAGAAATTGATGACACAGGAAGCACATAAACAACAGAATCAATAAAACCAAATGTTGGCTTTTTAAAATAATGAATGATCAATAAACACTATATTAGCTATCTAGTGCTGCATAACAAATTCCTTCAAACGTTAAAACAGCCAGCGTTTGTTATCTCACAGTTTCTGTGGGTCAGGGATCCAGGCACAGTTCACCTGGAGCCTCTGACTTAGGGTTCTCTCGCGAGGCTACAATGGAATACTATTCACTCTTCAAGAAGAATGAAGTTTTGTCATCTGCAACAACACAGATGGATCTGGAGGACATTAAGAAATAAGTGAAATAAGTCAGGCACCAAAAGACAAATACCGTATGAGCTCACTTATATATAGAATCTAAAAAAGTTGAACTCATAGAAGTAGAGGACAGAATGGTGGTTGCCAGGGGCAAGGGAGGGAGAAGACCAGAACTGGGGAAGATGTTGCCCAAAGAATACAAAATTTCAGTTAGGAGGAATAGGTTCAAGAGATCTATTGTAAAAAAATTCTAATTAAAAAATGAATTCGTCCACTGAACTGTGAGCACATTGAGAACCAAGGATGTGCCTTACTGATTCGCTTTTGACATCCCTGGACCCAAGCACAATAGCTGGCCCAAAGCATTACTAACATATTTTTTAACTAAATGGACCCAATTGGTTCTGGGTCTATAGACATCTCTCAAGTAGGAAACTGGAGATGCTGACTCTTAAGGCAGGAAAGGAAGCTGTCTCCTGCTGCTCTAGCCAAGAATCCTAAATGGGGGAGAGACCACAGTCATCGGAGGCCACCAGGGACATAGTCCCTCAAAGATGCCTCCAGCTTGACAGAGAGTCTACTTTGTATAAAATGCTACACCCAATCTCAGCACCCAGAGAGTGTAGTGCATGCTTCAGGCAATTCGAACTGGAAAAAGGATTCAGGGCTCAGGGCTAGATCTCCGAGGTGGGAGGAAGAAGGCACCTGTGAGAACAACATATGAGGAGCTCAAGAGGAACCAGGGGTGACACAGGGAGGTGCTTTTTGCAGGCCAATATCGACCTGATGATGATTTTGGCAATGGCAACAGTGATGGTAATAAATAATACATAGCAACAAAGTTAACATCTATCAAACCCTATGCACTGATAAGTGCCTTTCATGCAGCCTCTCACTTAATCCTCATTGTAGTCCTATGAGGTAGGAAGCATAATTACCCGCATATTTTATATGCAGAAAACTACGGCAGGCAGAGTTCCCAGCCCCTGGTATTCACACCCTTGCATAACCCCCTCCCAGTGAAAACAGGTGGGGCCTATTATTTGCTTCTAGCCAACGGAATATGGCAAAGGTGATGGGGCATATGTGATTATGCCAGGTAAGAGGCAGACCTGTCTTGCTAGGAGACTGTCTTGCTGGCCTTGGGGATACGAGCTGCCCCGAATGTGAGCTGCCACATGGAGAGGCCCAGGGCGGCAAGAGACGAGGCCCTGAGTCTGGAAGACTTGAAGGAACCGAAAGCTGCCGACAACCACACGAGCTTGGAGGCAGATTCATCCTGTCGAGCCTCCAGATGAGAGCCGAGCCCCAGCTGACACCTTGCACTGGACCCAGCTGAGCCACGCCCGGACCCCTGCCTGCAGGAACTGCACCATGATAAATGTGTGCTGTTTTAAGCCACTAAGTTTGCAGTAACATTGTTACACAGCAACAAACCACTAACTAAAACCCTGAGGCTTACATCATTTACATAACTAAGGGAGCTGTTGAACGTGGATTTGAATCTGATGTCAGAGTTTTGGTCTCAGCCTCCCCAGGGAGACCTGTCATGGGAGACAGTTACCCTGGGCTGTGATCATTGCTCTCTTTCCACCTAGAAGTTTCCAACACACATGCCAAGCATGTGACCCCAGCTGCATGTGTCAAATGTATTCTGGTGAGTGGCAGAACACTGTGCGCATTCCCATTTTACTGAGCGCTCCTAAGGGAAGGACCACCGCAATCTTTTTCATGCTATATTCACAGGGCAACAGCCCAGTGGCTGGCACACAAAGGGACCCAAACGTGAAATGAAAGGCAGGATGAACAGAAGGGAAACCTAAGAGTTTGCAGAAGTAGATCTTGGGTCACTGCCCAGGTAACAGTCACCTGGGCTGCCTGTGTAACACATACAGTCCTGGGCCCCACCCGCGAGATTCTGACTTGGTAGGTCGGAGTCAGAGACAGGGGAGCTACATGGTTAGCAGGGTCCCAGGGCATTCTGATGCAGCCGGTCTTCAGACTGCATTGTAAAAATTACCCCCAAAAAACTGTGACAGGAAATAGAAAGCCACAGCCGTGCTAGAGGCTAGAAAAGAACACAAGGAACACATGAAAGAGTCTATTCCACAAAGAGATTCTCGACCCCAGCTGCACATTAGAATCGCCTGGGGAGACTCTAAAATCTCAGTGCCCAGGCTTTGCGTCCCAGATCAATTAATTCAGGCTCCCTTAGGGGTGGGACGTGGACACCAATATTTTTTTAATGGAGGCAAAAGTCATACAACATGAAAGCCCCTGTGTGACAGTGTACAATCCCCTGGCATTAAGTACATCCACAATGTTAAGCAACCATCACCTGTATCTAGTTCCAAAAGATGTTCATTACCTCCAAAGTGCCCTGCACCCACCAGGCACTTCCCACTTCCCCTCCCCCTCAGCCCCTGGCAACCACTTACTGCTTTCTACATCTACAAATGTGTCTGCTCTGAACTTTTCACATAAATGGAATCATACGATATACACAATAGCCAAAAGGCAGCAACAACTCAAATGGCCATCAACAGATAAATGAATAAACAGAATGTGGTGTATGCATGCAATCGAAAATTATTTAGCCTTGAAATACTGACACATACTACAATGTGGAAGAACCTCGAAAACATTATGCTAAGTGAAAGAGAGCATCACTGGTTTATTGCTTTTTAGAGACAGGGGTCTCACTCTGTCCCTCAGGCTGGAAGAGAGTGGTGCAATCGTAGTTCCCCGAAATCTTGAACTCCTGGGCTCAAGCAATCCTTCCGCCTCAACCTCTCAAGTAGCGGAGACGACAGGTGCACGCAACCACGCCCAGCTAATTTTTCTTAACTTTTTTGTAGAGATGGGCTCTCACTATGTTGCCCAGGCTGGTGTCAATCTCCCGGCCTCAAGCGATCCTCCTGCCTCAGCCTCCCAAAGTGCTAGGATTGCAGGCGTGAGCTACTACGCCCGACCAACCATCAGTATTTTTTAATCTCACCAGAGGATTCCAAGGTGCGGCCAAGGCTGAGACCCCCTGGTCTGAGGGAGGGGACTTTCACTGAAGATGACTGTCTGTGTGAGAACGGCAGCCCCAATCTCAACACATGGACACGGATTTGGGTTCTTTTGAGCATCCACCAGCTGATGTGTTTCATGGGGTCTAGACACCGGAGGCCCAGGACCCCCAGTGAGCGGGCACTTGGAAAGAAAATTCCTGGTATTTTGCCTTGAAGTGTAAAGAGACCAGTCATTGGGTCACGACTTGATCTCCCTCGTGGGCCCGACTTAACTTTCCCGATGCTGCGTGAGCTTTGGCTTTCCCCTTCGAGAAAACCCCAGAGCTCTGCCCCCAGTCAAAGTGGGACACCCCAGAGTTAATCTGAGAGGAACGTGCTTTCAAAAGCAACTCTGACGTGGGGACCCAACCAGAATCGCCCCCACTGACTTCCGTCCCCATCAGGGGAGGGGCAGAGTTGGCGCTCGAGCGTCCGTTTGCACCGAGCTGTAATGGAAGACACGGTTGTGTCCGTCTCAGGAAAGAGAAATCACAGCCCACGCTGGAGCGGCGGCTTCATAACGTGGCTGAGTGTCGGTGGAGGCTTTCTGCAGTGACGTTAGAACCGAGAAATCCAGCAATGATGCTCGCGGCCACGCTCCTGCTGGATGATTTAGGGGAGACGAGAGAGGAGCTCCCTAATTTTGCCTTCTCTCCACAAAGGGCGTCTGGCCGGGATCTTCCAAACGAAATCAAGCTGAGAGTCAAGCGTCCTTCAGCCGCAGGCCAGAAAGGGGTACAGACCAAACTAACACCACCGGCACAGACCTAAACAGAATTCACTCCCTCACAGCAATCCAGATTATGTTAACATGCTTCCCTGGTGGCACGACACACTTCTCACAAAGCCATGAACGTCCCTCTGCGAGGAATTAAGACAAAACTTAAGTTCAGGGCGCAGGGAGTTGTTGGCTGTGTAAGAACGTACTGCAAATGGCATTTTAAAGTCTAGACGTCTTCATAAACACTCTTCACAAAGGGACAGCAAGTGACCTGGGACGGGAGGACCCACTAGGCAGTGTGTTCCGAGAGTGTTGTTCTCGCCCTCTCTCTCCATCCTTCCAGCCCACCCAACCCACATCCCATGGCCAAGTCCCGCTGGTTTTACCTCCCAAATCCCACTCTAACCATCCGCTGCTCTTGCCCCCTCTCCTGGCATCACCATAAACCAAGCCACCGTCATGTCATCCCCGGCTGCGTGACTGCAAAGGCCTCCTGCCTGGCCTGTCTCCCCTCACCTCGCTGCAGTCTGCACTCCACACGAGGACAAAGGGACAGCTTCAGAAGGCACATCCAAACAGATCCCTGGCTTTCAGTGGCTCCCACCGCCCTGTGGGTTAACAAGCACAAAAGCTCCCTTCGCTGGGCACGCATCATCCCACGCAAATTACAACAACCGTTTATTGCACCAGCGGGGAAACCGGGGCACTGGGCAGTCAAGTGGGACGCCCAGGGTGGGGCGCTGGTGTGAAGCTCCCACGCCATAATGTGAGAGCCCACGTGACCCAGCCTCTCTCCTCCCGTCCTGACGTGCTCTCTGCTCCCCAGCATCCAGCCACATGAATCTCTTTAAAGTCTCCTAAATCTGCTCCATTCCTTTCAATCTCGAGGCCTTCACTGTGCTGTTCCTCCCCCTGAAATGCTGTTTCTCGCTTCTTTTCATGGTTAACATCTGCCCGCCTTCCAGGTCTCCCGTTGAGTCACCTCTTCAAAGATTTTATTTTTTAATATAATTCATGCACCATATCATTCACCCATTTAAAGTAAACAAATCAATGGCTTTTAGTGTATTCACAGAGTTGGGCAACCATCACCATGATCAATTTTAGAACAATTTCAACAGTCCAGAAAGGAACCAAGCCAGGTGGGGCAGCATGCACCTGTAACCCCAGCTATTCAGGAGGCAGAGACAGGGGGATCACTTGGGTCCAGGAGTCCAAGACCACAGTGCACCATGACCGTGCCTGTGAATAGCCGCCACCCTCCAGCCTGGGCAACATCACTAGACCCTGTCTCTAAAAAAAAAAAAAGAAAGAAAGAAAAATCCATATCCATTAGCAGTCACCTGCCGTTTCCTCTTCCCCCCAGCACCTAGCAAACACTTACCTACTTTCTTTCTCTGTGAAGTTGCCTGTTCTGGACATTTCATATAAATGGAATCATGTACTATGTGACCTTTTGCGACTGGTTTCTTTCACTAAAAGTAACAGTCTCAAGGTTCATCAATGTTGTAGCACGAATCAGTACTTCATTCCTTTTATGGCTGAATAATACTCATGGATGGTCATACCACATTCTGTTGATCCATTCATCAGTAAACACTTGGGTTGTTTCCACTTTGGGGCTATTAGGAACAATGCTGCTATGAGCATTTGTGTAAAAGTTTCCGTGTGGACACGTGTTTTCTTTCGGGGGGCGGAGAACAGAGTGGAATTGCTGATAATGATGTTGAACCTTTGGAGGAACTGCCAGAATGTTGCAGGAAGCCTTTCTCGACTCTTTGAGACTGAGGTTCCCTCTCTCCCCACCCACATGTTCTCTTCACACCCTTCACTTCTCTTTCAGAGCGTTGACACGTGGGTCAGTGACCTGGGTAACTCCCAGCTTCATGCTCACATCCGCTCCAGACCATAATGTCCAATATAAATATGACACAAGCCACATATTTACTTTTACATTTTGTAGTAGCCATTTTTAAAAAGTAAAATAAAGCAGGTGAAAGTAATTTTAATATCAATTATTTAACCAAATATATCCAAAATACCATTTAAACATGTATAAAATATTTTTTTAAATTTTAACAAAATACTTTATATCCTTTTATTTAATTAAGTCTTCAAAATCCAGATGTGTACTGACACACTCCCAGCACATCTCAGTTTGTGCTCAACACATTTCAAGTGCTCAGCAGCCACAGGTGGCCGGTGGCTACCTACTGGACGGTACAGTCCAAAGTGTCCACTCCCTGAGGGCAGGAACTGCGCCTGCTTTTGCTGCTTACTGGATTCTCAGCTCTCGTATAGAGCCTAGGATGTAGCAGGCATCCCAGGGATATTTGCAGAAACCAAATGAATGCATCCACCCCAATCTCCACTTCAAAAACAGTTTTAAAAATTCAATAGTCACGTACATCCACTTGGTCTTTTTTTAGCAACTTAAATGTGTTAAGAAAAGGAAACAAGACATTGGGCTGCCACATGCAAGACCATGGGTTACAGGACCCTCTCTCCACTTGAGGCAAACAGCATCTTTGCTGAAGCTGGGCCAACTTAACACAGAGAGGTTTTTTACGTGACTGCTTTATTTTACAATGTGTGATCCACTTTGGAAAGGCAGAGTACCTGTCGGGGAAGCCTATTTAATTTCCTCTCTTTATTTGGAATGTTGGCTGACGCTATTATAAAGAAAAGTACCTCTAACAGGCCGGCACCCCCCACATAGACACAGCTCACGAGTTCATGAGGCAAAGGAATCTAACCACAGCCTCCTAACAGCCAACCTTCTCTGCGGTGTGGAAATAATTATCAGCATGTAAAAGACTGCATATATTTAACCGTTCTGACCCCCTGCAAAATTCAAATCTA
This sequence comes from Cheirogaleus medius, assembly GCA_008086735.1. Taxonomy (NCBI): domain Eukaryota; kingdom Metazoa; phylum Chordata; class Mammalia; order Primates; family Cheirogaleidae; genus Cheirogaleus; species Cheirogaleus medius. The sequence continues at coordinate 2,883,486 of VBSM01002153.1, read as the reverse complement.
CAATTGATTTGCTTCCTGGGATCCTGAAATTATCTTTGTCAAAATTACCCAGGAATAGAATTAGCCAATCATTGCCCCCTTGGGGACTCAGGACAAAGCAAGTCAGCATGGAGTTGGCCACACACAATTACGTGCAGACCTGCAGGACAGTGAGGGCCTGCTATAGTCCCTCCCCAGACAGGTACCCATTGCCTGGGCTGCAGCCAGAAGCATTCAGGCACAGTACATTCAACCAAGAGCTACTGAATTTTATTGGTGGTTAGGGGGTTGTGGTCAATGAAGGTACATTAATGGACCCAGCTACTCCGCCCTCCTTGTTTCTGGACCCTTTGTCATATGACTCTCAAGTCCCCCCACCCCCACCCCACAACTGAAGAGTCAGAGTATATTTTCCAGCCCTGATGTTGGGTTTAGTCATGTGTCTTGCTTTGGCCAGTGGAACGTGAGTCTGTGTGACCAAGATTTGAAAAGTGTGTGCTTATTCACCTGCAGTCAACATGAGAACATACCCAGGCCCGCCTGCTGCTCCCAGGAAAAGATAAGAGACAACAGGAGCATGGAAGAGCCTCCCAGATGTGCTTGGCCAGGACCAACCAACCCTCAGCTGATTCAGAGATTCATGAAAATTGATGACTGTTGTATTAAGCCACCGAGATTTGGGGCAGTTTGTTATGCAGCATTGTGTGACAATAACTAAGCTTTACAAGAGTCACTGTCCTTTATGGATTTTAACCGATCATTCACCGTTCCCATGCCCCACCACCTCAGTTCATGGAAAAATTGTCTTCCATGAAATCAGTCCCTGGTGCCTAAAAGGTTGGGGACCACTGGATTAAATTAAAAAAACCATGACCCAACCATACGCTGCCTACAAGAAACTGAGGCCACCTCTAAAGACACATATAGACTGAAAGTGAGGGGATGGAAAAAGATATTCCACACAAATGGAAACCAAGTGTCAGCAGGAGTAGATATAGTAATACTGGTATCAGATAAAACAGACTAAGTCAAAAACCATAAAAAGAGACAAAAGAAGGTTATTATTAGATATAATGATAAAGGGATCAATTCGGCAAGAGGATATAACAATTCTATATGCATCCAACACTGGAGCACCCAGATATATAAAGCAAATATTATTAGGTCTAAAGGGAGAGAGAGAATCTAATACAAGAATAGTTGGGGACTTCAACACCCCACTCTCAGCACTGGACAGATGATCTAGACAGAAAACTAAGAAAGAAACATTGATTGGATTTAAACTGAACTTTAGACTAAATGTACCTAACAGACATTTACAGAATATTTTATTCAACAGCTGCAGAACATATAATACATTCTTCTCATCAGCACATGCAACATTCTCTAAGATAGACCTGGGGAAAGTACACCCTCTTCAATAAATTGTGCTGGGAAAACTGGATATTTCTATGCAGAAGAATAAAATTAGACTCTTACCTCTCACCATACACAGAAATCACCTCAAAATGGATTGAAGATTTAAACGAAAGACCCAAAACTGTAAAACTACTAGAAGAGAAGAACACAGGGGAAATGCTCGAGGACACTGTCTTGGCAAATATTTTACGGCTAAGACTTCAAGACCACTGGCAACAAAAACAAAAGTAGACAAATGGAACTATATTAAACTAAGAAGCTTCTGCACAGGAAAAGCAACAATCAACAGAGTGAAGAGACAACCTGTAGAATGGGGAAAAATATTTTCAAACTATTCATGTGACGAGGGACTGATATCCAAAATATACACGAAACTCAAACAATTCATAGCAAAAAAACCCAAATCATTCCATTTAAAAAATGGGCAAAGAATTGGAAGAGACATTTCTCCAAAGAAGACATACAAATAGCTAACAAGTATGTGAAAAAATGCTCAACATCACCCATCACCAGGGAAATGCAAATCAAAATCACAATGAGATACCATCCCACCCCAGTTAGAATGGCTATTCTTTTTTTTATTATTATTTCAAGGAAATATGAGAGTATAAATATTTTGGTTGCATTTTATACCTTTGCCTCTCCCTAGCAAGGATTAGAGGTATGCCCTTCCCCTTTTTTTTTTTTTTTTTTTTGAGACAGAGTCTCACTCTGTTGCCCGGGCTAGAGTGCCGTGGCGTCAGCCTAGCTCACAGCAACCTCAGACTCCTGGGCTCAAGCGATCCTCCTGCCTCAGCCTCCCAAGTAGCTGGGACTACAGGCATGCACCACCATGCCTGGCTAATTTTTTGTATATAATTTTTCAGTTGGCCAATTAATTTCTTTCTATTTTTAGTAGAGACGGGGTCTCGCTCTTGCTCAGGCTGGTTTCGAACTCCTGACCTTGAGCAATCCTCCCGCCTCAGCCTCCCAGAGTGCTAGGAGAATGGCTATTCTTAAAAGGATGAAAAATAACAAATGCTGGTGAGGATGCATAGAAAAGGGAACTCTTATACACTGTTGGTTAGAATGTAGATTACTACCATCCTTATGGAAAACGGTATGGATGTTTCTCAACAAAAACTTAAAATAGATGTACCTTATAGTCGAGCAATCCCACTACTAGGTATTTATTCAAAGGAATGGAAATCAGTACCTCAAAGGGACACCTGCACCCCCATGTTTAGTGCATCACTATTCACAATAGCAAAGATATGGAATCAACCTAAGTGCCCATCAACAGATAAATGAATAAAGAAAATGTGGTGTCTATATACAATCAAATACTATTCAGCCATAAAAAAGGACAAAACCCTGTCATTTGCAGCAACTTGAGTGGAACTGGAGTTCATTATGTTAAGTGAAATAAATCAGGTACAGAAAGACAAATATTGCATGTTCTCACTCATATGTGGGAGCTAAATAAATTGATCTCATGGAGACAGAGAATAGAATGACAGTCACCAGAGGCTGGGAAGGGTCCGGGGAGTGGGGAGATGGAGACAGGTTGGTTGATGGGCACGAACACATAACTAGGTAGAAGGAATATGTTCTAGTTTTGACAGCACCGCAGGGTGACTAGAGTGAACAATAATTTATTGTCTATTTCAGAACAGCCAGAAGAGAAGATGTGAAATGTTCCCAGCACAAAGAAATGAAAAATGTCTGAAGAGATGGATATCCCAGATACCCTGATTTGATCATTACACATTGTTTGCCTGTTTCAGAATATCACGTGTACCCCACCAATATGTACAATTATTATATATCAATAAAACAGATTTCTAAAGAAATGTACAGGGACAAACTGTGCCCCTTCCTTGCTGTCTTTAGATGCTGTCACATGAGAACTTGACGTTCAGATTGTAGCAGTCTCTGTAACCAAGAGAGGAAGGCAAGAGTACCACAGAAACCTCAAATAAGAATTGGGACATCTCAACCTACTAATTTAGCCAGCCTTGGGATCGGCTATGTCTGGACTTAGCACGTGAGATGAAGAACCCCCACTGTTCCAGTTGGGTGGGCTGTCAATGGCTGCTGAACAGAAGCTAATGAGGCTTCCTCCCCCTGGAGCCCCTGCAAGACCCTGACATGGCCATTAAGTCAGAGGCAGAAAGGGGAAGCAGAGGGTAAGGAGGGCGGGCTGGCTCTGCCAAAAGCAGGTCTTGCCCGTCCTGCTTGCCCCAGAAAGCCTGGAGCCTGTGCAAGGCACCGAAGAGATGCCTCTGCAGCCATCGTCCAGGCAAAGTCACCCATCCGCTAACACACGACCACAGCCCAATAGATCCGCATTTCCCCAGTGCCACCAGTAGGACCAACTTGTCCTCTCACAGGGGAATGGGAGAGAGGAGATGAAAGGGGTGGAGATGTGGAAGGGACAGATGTGATGGAACTTCCCGCCTCTGTGAGCCCAAGAGGAGAAACTGGGGAGAGCTTCATGCAGAAGAGACGCAGCAACGGACGTGGTCTTTACACAGCTCTGGTCTGTGCACCCAGTAGAAGCTGCATTTCTAGACTCCAGGTTTAAGCATGAGAAGCTAGAGTCGAGTCTGCAAGCATTCTCCTTCCCTCCAACCCAGAGGGAATAAATTCCTCTCCACCACACCCGGATGTAAGAAATGTCACATTCCTATTTCTGTAACTCCAGTTAAATCTGCTCTGAGTCCCTGAATCCGCCTGGCAGGTGGAGAATTCGATCTTGTCATTACCGGAGCTTCTTTTGCTTCTCCTCGAGCTTACGTAAGAATTCTGGGCTCGCGTGCTGTAGAAAAACCAGGTAGGAACTAGGTCCCCAAAGGTCACCATGATTGCAGCTGCTCCTGATCTGCCAACTTTGGGGGACCATCTGCCACAAGACGACCCTCACGGGGTCATTCCACTGACCACAGGCTCAGCCACCAGGACCCTCACTGCCGCAGGTCTCCACTATGCATGGGACCTCACAAAAACCCTCTCTAAGGCTCGGCTTTCTCTAAATCCAGCCACCCCACCTTCACACCTTTAAACACAGCTGCCAGGTCCTCCCCATCATTTCAAACCTTAGGGTGACCCAGCTGAATTCTCCTCAATGGGCCGCAGACACCAAAGCTTCACCTTCCCCCTTTAGGGAGATGATACAAAGTACCTAAGATCTTTGGCAGCCCAATGCCGGGATGGGCTGAGAGAGAGAACCAGACTGTCTCACTCAAGTGCTATGTTTGCCTTGTTCCCCATTATATCCCGATGCCTGGCACACAGTAGGCACTCCTGAGGCTGGCACATAGTAGGTGCTAGTAGTGTCTGTAGAACTGAGCTCTTGAGGTTGAAGCCATTAGCAGAAACTTGCCAAGCAACAGGATGAAAAACTAAAAAAAAAAAAAAAAAAAAAAAAAATTCAAGTAATCATGGCTTTGAGCTCTGAATATACAGGGCATCAGCCCAAGTTTGGGCAACTTTAATACAACAGCCGTTTTGCCTCCAAACAAACTGGCGCAGGCTCTGGAAACCTCCCTCTGCCTCTTAAAAAGAGCCAGTTTCTTTCTCTGAGTGTGCAGCATTTCTCCTGGGGTTGCAAAAGAGCAGTATCCTCCCAACTACCGCCAGCTGAGGACTGCAGCCAGGTGCCAAGAGTTTGATAGCACAAATAGTCTGTTTTATAAGGAAAACCACAACAACATCCACATCAGTCGGGAACTACCACCACTTTCCAGAGGGTGGGTCCCATTTGTGGAATCTTTTGCATGTCCAACATCTGGTAGTGGGCTCAACTACATACTTTTGAGATTAGTTGCAGAGAAGAGCAAAGGTGCTCTGCAAAATAAAGGGACAAGAACTCGGAATTCCCAGGACAAATCCATGGTGGAAGAGGTAAGTAGAAAACAGAGGGGTATAAAAAAGACATCTGCACTCGGACATTCATAGCAGTACAATTCGCAACTGCAAAGATGCGGAAACAACCCAAGTGCCCATCAATACATGAGTGAATTAATAAAATGTGGTATATGTATACCATGGAGTACTACCCAGAGAAAATGGGTACTAATGAAATGATGAACTAATGATGAAAATGATGAACTAATACCCCTTGTACTAACCTGGATGGAGCTGGAAACCATTCTTCTAAGTGAAGTATCACAAGAATGGAAAAACAAGCACCACGTGTATCACCAACAAATTGGTAGTAACTGATCAACACTTACGTGAACATATAGTAGTAACATTCATCGGGTGTCAGGCAGGTGGGAGGGGGAGGAGGGGATGGTTATATTCACACCTAATGGGAGTGGTACACACTGTCTGGGGGATGGCCACGCTTTTAGCTTTGACTCGGGCAGTGCAAAAACAATATATGTAATCTAAATGTTTGTACCCCCATAATATTCTGAAATAAAAAATAAATTTTAAAACAAATTTGTAAAAAAACACTCTAAATTTGATTTGCTGAGAAACAAGTCTCTCTCAAAAAAGAAAATGCTGAGAGTATGGACACGACCACAGAGTTGATAGAATTAACACAAATTGCATTTCTGTGTATGAAGCACAACATATTTCCATGGGTAACAGAGGAAAATGCTCTTCATTCTGGCAGGAGGCTGCAGGGTGAGGTCGATCAAGGTGCTTGCCCCACCAGACCTCGGGCTCTCACCTCATTTATGTCAGGGTACAGCCACCTCTGATGGAGCCCATGTCTCAGTCATCTTTTTCTCCACCCCCCACCTGGCACGTTCTAGGCACACAGTGGCTCTGCACAAATTTGTTGAAGAAACAGGAGACAGATGCAACTGGGAACCCCAGAAGTGCAGTCAAATTTCCAGAAATTGTGAGTATCTCCCAGAAACTGTAGCCAAATTCCTCATTCTCACCACGGTTTCTCCATATCAACTGAAACCCATGTATGGCCTTTGTTACACAATTAATATTTATACAGGCACGTGTGCAGAGCATGAATCATGCACAAGATTTTACCAGAATCCGTTCAGAAAGCCTGATTGCTTTGGTCTTCCGCTTGCATTGCTGCCCCGTCCTCAGGAGGAGACCTTATGCTTCGTGTGACCAGCGAACCTTCTCACATGTGCACACAGATGTGCACAACACACTCTCCCCTTGGCCCTGACACCCTGAAAGGCACATCTTGGTGGCCTCTCGAGTTTGTCTGACGGTAGTTCAAATAAAGGTGATCGGCTTTCTTGCCAATCATTCTGCAAATCATTTTTCTTACGAGCAATCTTTCCAAATGCTTTATTGAAGTATAACTTACACACAGAATGTGCACACATAAGAGGCCAATGCAGTATTTCTACAAACCGTCCATGCTCATATAACCAACACCCAGCTCAAGAAACCACGTTATGGCTCCTCCTAGAACGCCCAGCCCCTCTTCCAGTCTCTGCTCGCCCCTGACTGCAAACAGCCTCAACTTGCTTCACACCATATTGTACTTCCTTGAAGCAGAAGTTCTCAATCGGGACCAATTTTGTCCCCTGGGGACATTTGGCACTATCTGGAGACATTTTCGGTCGTCACAACTTGGGGGAGGTGTGTTACCAGCATCAAGTGGGCAGAGTCCAGGGATGATGCTCACACCCGGCAATGCACAGGAAAGGCCCCTCCCCCAACAGAGAGAAGTAACCCACCCAAGTGTCAACAGTGTGTCCAGAGAGTCGTACGCTAACTGCTGCGATCACTTTGACGCTGATCATTTCACAGGAAACAGAGATGCCATTTGGAGGCAAGTAGAATCCAAAACAAAGAAAATCCAGAGTTACTCATAAGCCTGCTGCCGTTAGAGCCAGGATTTGGTTTCAATTCTGCCTCATTTTCAAGTGATTTTTCATAAAATGGCATCTGCTGGGCTCAAGGCCCCGAGAGCCACGGAAGCTGAGGTTCACGGGGGAATGTGCACCCGCCCACACGGGCACACGCCGTCATCACACGCAGACATCCACCCCCAGAGACACGCACGCGAGCGGGGAGAGCGAGTGGACTTCACCGCACAAGCACAGTCCCCTGAAACACAGCGACGCAGAGATGCAGAGACGCACCATCCATCCCAGGGCGGCGTCTCCGCATTAATTCAGCCTCCGACGGCCATGCTGTTGCTAAGCCCACTCTCCCCGCCTTCCCCTCCACCCCTAGGAGAGACAGATGGATTTTCTCTTTACTTGAGACTATAGATTTTAAAAACAAACACTTCTGCATCTCCAAGCAGGCTCTACCTCCTGAGCTATACATATTGATCAGCATTTTATTGTCAATTTTCTTTTAGTTGAACTGGAGAAAAATATCGTCTAATTACATCCTCACTGACAGTTGGGAATCAGTCACACTAAATCCAATTCTGTACGTTTGCATGATTAAGGTGTTTAATTTGGGGAGCAACAGAGCAAAGGCACTGGCCGAGTTTTAATACAATTAGTGCAGACTGCATCTAAGGGGTTGAGAAGTCACAGTAGCAAGGAAGCTCATTCCGAAGCAAGAAGGGTTTCTACCTCGAGAACGGACTCAGGGCGGTTCCTGGCTACACCGTTTTAAGCCGAAACATTTTATCAACGTCTCTCCAAGAGTCCATGGAACGTGGAATAGAAAAGCTTAAAATGTTGCAAGTCTTGACTAAGGTTTTATAAAGGGGTGTGGGTAGCTGATAAAATAACCTGGTCTTTTTGGACATAACATGTTGGTGTTCTCTAAACTGCTAATTCCCACATTTTTGTAATTTCTAAACCAATAAAAATATTTTTTCTAATTTGGGAACCAACATAAGGTTGCCATTCTTTTTTCATTTTGTTAAGAAGGAACTTTTTTAAACTACCAATTTCACAAAGAGAGAGAGCAAGAAAGAATAAGAGAGAGAGAGAGAGAGAGAGAGAACCACGATCAATCAGAATGGATTAGGTTTTGCTGCAATAACAAATGACTCCTAAATCTCAGCGACTTCAAACAACAGAAGTTGCTTTTCTCACTCATGCTGCGTGTGCACTGCCCGTCGAGGAGCCGGGAGGTGGAGGACACTCTCTTTCCACTCCTCTGGGACTCTAGTGATGGAGGGTGCGTCACCCGGAACGTCACCCGTCAGCGCAGGGCAGAGGAAGAATGCTGGAGGGCCCTGCACTAGGAATTAAGTGCTCGAGCCCGGAAGTCACACGCTGCACTTCTGCCTCCAGCCCGTTGGCCAGGCCTGGCCATAACCCCGCCCTCCACCACCACCACTGAAATGTAGGAAGGAGGTGTAATTCTCCCATGTTCCAAGAAAGACGGTAAAATGGAATGTACTAGAAATCTCTACCCCACGTCATTTCATAAAGGAGAAAAAAGTATGCAAATACAAAACAATTTTTTCATAGAATAGACCTGATTTCAGAATAAAGATCCATCCCTAAGAAAGGACAGCTAGCGGTCTGTCATCAATGTGCACGTTTCTGTGACATTTTCTCAGTTTTTCATTTCATCCGTGACCTATGAACATTTTATACAGGACCACCGCGGTCCACAGAATACCATTCAGGGACCACTGCTGGACGCCAGGTGATGACAAGGGCTCCGAGGACAGGGCACAGAGTCCCTCTAGGAAGGACCTGGCAGGGCCACGGTGCTCATGTCCTCACCATCAAGAAGCAGCTGCTCCCTGCAGCATCCTCACGTGCCAGCATCGCACAGGGGCTTGGCTCCAGCGCCCTCTCTTTGATCTTCGTCTCCACTGTGGAGCCCTTTGGTCTCGAGATCTGATTCCCACTCAGGCTACCTCCTCCTACCATCCACCAACCCTGCTAAGGGTGTAAGCCTCTCCTCACACACTCATGCCCCTTCCTGCTTTACCTTCCTGATCGGCCCGGACCCTGCCGTCACCTCCTAACCTCGTCCTTCCATGCCTTCTGCCACACCCACTGGGCAACCTCCGCGCCTGGCTCAGCCCCATCAAGGACGTGCCCTGCGGCTGCCCAGGGGCTGCTGGATAAAGCTGGAAGGCGTTAGATCCAGAAGTTCCACGAAATAGTCTCACTGGCCGACTCTAGTGTAGCCTTCGCTTTGGTTCCGCAATGTTTTTAGGCATCACAAATAAACCCCAAACCATGTTTCCTATGATGATCAACTTGAAACCTCTTCATGTCTCAAAGCCCTCCAAAACCCGTCCCCTGTGTTTTTTTCTGTTCTGCAAAGACAGAGCCCATTCGACTCCCTCTACCTCACCCCGAACCCCTTTACCGTGACACCTTTCCCATCTTGCAAGAGACGCGTTCCTCCTCCCCTCCTAAGCAACCTTTCCGCGTGTGCAACATGGAGACCCCCTTCCTCGCCCACTGGAGCTCCCCATCCCCGACTCGCAGCCTCCACTCACCGTTCCACTCCCACGTACTCTGCATTATGCATGTGCCAGGCCTTTAAACTACGGTCACGCGTAAGTCTCCGCACGCTAAGAAGGAAAACCTCACATGATCCCTGCGATGCCCCCAAGTCATGACCACCCCTTCCCTCAGTTGCCAAACTGCATTAACCCTTCACCAGGTGTTGTCTAATCTCCCCTGATTACAAACGTTTTGAGTTATCCATTCATTTTGTGCTCCCAGCCCCAGAGACTCTGCCTCACAGGGTAGGCCCCGGAATCTGTGTGTTCACTGAGTGTCCCAGCAGGTTCCCTCACAGCTGTTCTGAGGACAGTATTCTGAGAAGCCCTGATGCAAAAGAAAGAACACTCCAGGAAGGTGGCATTTATTTTCCTGCCACGCCCAGGAAACAAGTGAAGGATTATCCCGCCGGCACTAACCACAGTGTTGACCGTGTGTACACGAGGAATTCAGAAATGGCTTGATCAAGCCTGACCACCTAACAGGAGGCTCCAGTCTGGGACGCCACATCCTCACCCCACACGTGGCTGAGTGAGTGGTAACGGATGACGATGCTCCTTCCTCCAGCACAAGCACCCCACGTTTTGTTCAGGAGATGGGGTGCCCCACCCCAGTGTCCTCACACCCCTTCACAGCGGATCTGACAGTGCCTGTGAGCACTAACGGCCAGCACACGGGATTGAACGGAAGTGAAAGCCTGAGTTCAACTAGCCAGGGAGACACCGAAGCAGTTTCCGGGAAAGCTTTGGGCAACTCTGCCCACCCATAACTTGCTCCACGTCGGGGGGAGGCCTCCCCTGAAGCTGCACCGGCCTCCATCGAGTAAATCACACTGACTCTCGGCAGATGCAGATGAAGGAAAAAGGATTCTTTTAAAAAACATCCTCATCTCTCACTTACACACACGCACACACACGCACACGCACGCACACGCCTCCCTAGAGCCTGACTCCAGCAGCTGCTCCGCTGCAGTCCCCGGCAGCCGTTCCGCCGAGCACCTCGGCAAGCCCGGCTCACCGCTACAGATGTGAGCAGGAGATGCCCAGACATCAAGGGGCTTACGAGCCGCGGGAGGAAACAGATTTGGACGCAAATGATAATAACACAAGAGCCAAACATGAAATTTCAGCAAAGGAGCACCAAGTATTAGTTCCCAAACCAGAGCCAGCTGGCCACAAGATAATCACCGGGGGCTTTTGTAGACATCGACCCCAGCTGAGCCCTGAGCATCACTCTCAGGGAGTCATCCCAGGAATCGATGTATTTAATAAACACCACCCCCCTCCTACATCCACGACTCTGATGCTCCTAAGGATTGGGGAAATATGAAACGATGAAAAACACCAAAGGAGGCACCAGAAACCTGTGAATATCGACTACTGTGCCAGATGCCATGAGGACACACGGTGGCACGATCCCCAAGACTGAGGGTGACCCTGCGAGGGCAGCTTTGTGGGAATGACTGTGGGCTTAACTGGGGCCAGAGCCAGTGCCTGGGAATGCCCCAACCCGGTCCTAGGGTCACCCCTCCTCCCCACGGGAGGAGCTGACAGGAGGAGAGGAGCCAGATGGGAAACGGAGAACCCTTTTATTATGGGACCACAGTGGGGATGTTCCAGTAAAGCCACAACGGACCACAGGGCTCAGACACTCAGGCTAAAATGCAATCTCCATCATTAAATCTTGAGATCTGGCCAGGTGCGGTGGCTCACGCCTATAATCCTAGGACTTCAGGAGGCCAAGGTAGGAGGATTGCACAAGGCCAGGAGTTCAAGACTAGCCTGAGCAAGAGCGAGACCCTGTCTGTACCAAAAAGTTAGCTGAGCATGGTGGCGCATGCCTATAGTACCAACTATTTGGGAGGCTGAGGCAGGAGGATCACTTGAGCCCAGGAGTTGGAGGCTGCAGTGAGCTATGATGACGCTACTGCACTCCAGCCTGGGCAACAGAGCATGACCCTGTCTCAAAAACAAAAACAAAAAAACCCTTGAGATCATCCCATCTCCTGGCTGGATGCAGGGTATGGGAACTCGAGAAAGGTGCAGCACACCAGGAATGGGGAGGGAAGGATACAGGGAGGGACAGGCTGACACTAAGGACTCTCTAGCTCAACTGACCCATCCACCTTGCTTTATGGGAGAAAGGAATGGCAGATGAATCAACACACAGTGACATCACCCACTAGTAAATGGGCTCCTAAAAATGCCCAAGAACTCAGCCTATTTGGATCCACATGTGTTCAACTCTTGGGGAGGAGAGAAACAGAAGAAAAGGGTCTCCACATGTTTTAGCACAATGCATCCTATTTTACTTTACAAGGTCACTGAGGCCCAGAAAAGTTATCAGCCCAAGTTCTCATAGCTTCTAACTGGCAAAACCTGGGGTTCTGACTCAAGAGAAGTTTCCACCTGCTTCAACCCTGGAGCTGCCTTAGTTGCAGAGATGACTGAATCCACCCCTCATTTGCCTTGTTTGTAGATATTGCCTAAGGTCCCCTGTGAATACTTAGATCACGGCTGTTTCTTACAGAGGAACCCTGTAGAAAGAACCCAACGTGGTTCCCCATGTAAGAACCCTGCAAACAGGGAGCTGGGAGTCCTGGGTCCCGGTCCTGTCTCGGCACCATCCTTAGTTTTCCCTGAGTGTATAATAGCATCAACCATCTTTGACAAACTGCCTCCCCAAGGGGACAGGTGGAGGATGGGTTAACTTCATTGTCTTTAATAGACAGTTCCAGAGTCCACAATGATTTCACAGGTTAGAAAACACCACAGGCACAGAAAACACTTTGCATTCATTTAGAATGTTTTCATTTTCAAAGATCCTTACTGGCCATCTAACCCTGTTGAGTTAGTGGCACCTGATGTTTTGAGAAGCCCTGGTGCACAAGACACTAGCATGCACGGCTTCTAACCCCACTTCCCAGACGAGGAGACTGAGGCAGAGGCCAACAGATGCCACACAGGGAGTGTGACGGCAGGTGGGGACTGTGGCCAGCTCCCTGCCACAACCTGCCGTTCGCAGATCTGCTGGACTTTCAACCATAGCGGACAGGCGGGCTGGATCACTCAACCCTGCCAGTGGGGACCAGGACCCAACTGTGCAAGGCCCTGGCTAACCTGGCCACATCCTGTCTGGGCCCTCCAGGTGAGACTCCAACTGCCACCCACCCTACAGGCCTTGACAGAAATAGCAGTTTCTCCAGAAACATTTTCTTGAGCCTCCAAGAGTGGGCGAGTCCCTCCCCATGGCCTTCTGGCCTTCCCTACTGCAGAACTTAGCACCTTGTGGTCACTGTCTGTCCAAATATGTGTCCTTCCCACACTCACCACGTTATCTACAGCACCTACCAAGAATGATATTAATAATAAGTGGTAAAACCTAATGTCTACCCAGTGTTGAATATACATTTTTAATGTGGCATCTTATGTAACACTCACTGTATCTGCAAGAGTAGGAGCTATTAATGGCCAATTTTCAGACCAAAACCCGAGGCACAGAGAGGCTTTATAACTTGCCCGAACAGCCAGCTAGGAGATGGGGAAGTTCAGTTTGAGCCCAGTGAGTCAGAGGCCAGAGACCACGTTCTCAACCACTAGAGTTGGTCCCTGCCCAGAATCTAGGTTAATGAGTCTTTGCTGAACATATGAACAGAAGTATAAGCAGGTAGATGGATGGATACACAGATGGATGGATGAACTTGAGCAGCACTGTCTGCCATTTATTCAGGGTCCTCCAAAGAACGGAATGCATTTAGGGTGTCCCTCTACCTGCAGGTAGGTGGGCAAGAGGTCTTGCCCATGCAATACCCCTCATTTTTGTGGTGCCCAGCCTCAGCCACCACTCCCAGAACACTTCCTTTATTGACTAGGAAAGTCGAAACTCGCACTGATAATTAACACAAATTACAGCTACAATTGCAGGTGTTAAGCTAATGACAGCCAGGTAATCAATAATCAATAACTTGGCTGTTTCACACTACTGCCATGCTGAGCAAGTTCTACCAAAGGGCTCTGTAATCTCTCCATCGCATTAAGCATGCTCATCGCGTCTTCCCCAACCCTGGGGAGAAACGGGGGTTATCAAGTACTCAGAGTTCACCCCAACAAGCTCACCTTTTTTCCACCTGGGCTGACCCTCAGCTTGGAGACTTCCACAGTCCCCTAAGGTCAGCTCATCAGCCTCCGAATTGACCCCGGTGACTGCCCACCCACCAGGCATCTTCACCTTTCACCACACATCCTCTTTTCCAAGGCTGTCCTACACACCAGCCTTTACCAAAGGCTGGAACAGTTGTTGACAAAATCCAAGACAAGCTGGGTGAGGAATGTGGGTGGGAAGAAGGCTCCGGTTACAGGGAAAAGTTCTATGCAATCTTGAAGACGTAAAGAAACTGAACAGCTATCAACACTTCTGCACAGCGAAGAAAATAATCAACACAGCAAACAGACAACCTACAGAATGGGAGAAAACATTCCCAACCTATGAATCCGATAAAGGGCTAATATCCAGAATCTACAAAGAACTCAAATCAGCAAGAAAGAAACAAACAAACCCTTTAAAAGGCTAAAAGGCGGGCAAAAGTCATAAACAGAAGTTTTTAAAAAGAAGATAGACAAATGGCCAATGAACATATAAAAAATTGCTCAATGTCACTAATCATCAGGAAAATGCAAATTAAAACCACAATGAGATATCTCCTTACCCCTGTCAGAATGGCAATTATTAAAAAGTCAAAAAAATATATATAAATAATAGAAGCTGGCATGGATGCAGAGAGAAAGGAACGCTTATATACTGTTGGTGGGACTGCAAACTAGTACAACCTCTATGGAAAACAGTATGGAGATTCCTCAAAGACTAAAAGTAGATCTACCATTTGATCCACCAATCCCACTACTGGGTATCTACCCAAAAGAAAAGAAGTCAATTTTATCAAAAAGACACCTGAATTTTTATTGCAGCACAACTCATAATCACAAAGATGTGGAATCAACCTAACTGCCCATCAATTCATGAGTAGATAAAAAAAAAATAGTATATAGATATACCATGGAGGACTGCTCATCCATAAAAAGAAATGCATTAATGTCTTTTGCAGTGATTTGGATAGAACTGGAGACCATTGTCTTAAGTGAAGTTTCTCAGGAATAGAAAAACAAATAGCACATGTACTCTCTAATAAGTTGGAACTAAGCAATGGGCACACATCAGCACACAGGGAAGTAAAAGTCCTTGTAAATCATGAAGGAGGAAGAGAAGGAGGGTAGGAGCAAAAACCTACCTAACAGCTACAATGAACACTATGCAGGTGATGGGTACACTAATAGCTCTGACTCGAGCATTATCAAAGTTATCCATGTAACAAAAATATTTGTATTCCCTTAATATTTTGAATGAAAGGGGGAAGAGAGGGAGGAAGGGAGGGAGAGAGGGAGGACTGATATTGCATAACTGAAGCTGAAGAAGATTAGGGGGCCACAGCTGATGACAAGCTAAATATAATACAAACTCCTTTTTTTTATTGCAAACATCCATCCATTCATACTGACAACTGTGCTTCAAATATTGCTAAGGCCATTGCTAAGGGCAAGGCAGAAAGACTGGGCTTTTAATGCAATACATTAAGAAGACCCATAGGTGAGTCCCTATTTCATCTTCTAGGATAACCCTAGGATTCTGGTTACACATGTTCTAAAAGCTGTCTCTTGCTCCTACTATCAGAGAGCCACCATGGTGAAGTGGTCAAGATTGTGCACCCAGGCACCAACCAGGTGGCTTCTACTGCAGCCCCACCTCTGAGTCACTATATAATACTGATGAAATTTTTCTGAGCCTAAATTTTCTCATCTGTAAAACAGGTATTCCTTCTTCATTCACCAATCAGATTCTAGCCGAGCACATGCTAAACACCCGAGACACGATGAGAACCAAGAACAAGCACAGCCCCTGCCCTCATGGCGATGACAGTCTAGAAGGGGGCAGAGGTTCAGCAAAGAATCCCACCCAAAGAAACAGGTGGCTAGGCTAACATCGACAGCAGAGGAACACCTGGTGTCATGAGAACAGACAACAGGGGCTCCCTGAGACTGCGTTAGTGTGTCCAGGTGTCCCTGAGGATGTGGTGACTCAGTTGTCAGGTGAGACCTCCACCAGGTGAGGGGGCAGGGCGAGGGAAAAGCTTTCCAGGCAGAAACAGCAAGATGTGCTAAGGCCCTGTGGCAGGAAAGAGCACAGAAAGGACAGGAGCTTGAAAGAAGCTAGAGAGCAAGTGAATACACAGATAATCATAGCACCCACCTCACAGAGGCGGCACAAAGACATTGAGACCCTGTGAGTAACGAGCTCAGTGAATGGCTAGACAGAAATTATCTTCAAACAGCACAGAGTGACGCCCCTCCCTGGTGTGTCCCACGAAAGGTTGTCATGGACTTGGAGGCCACGTTCAACAAGCCAGTTGGACACAAATGCACTGTCACACTCTGTACACCCAGGGCAGGGCCCTGGATGACTTCAGTCATGATCGAGTGTCAACAGCAACACACAACCTGCGAAAGGGGAAGAAAACCTTCCAAAGCTGCAGTTGGTTTCTCCCGAAAGACTCTCAGATGGAAATTACGCGGCTCTTCCCGAGCTCCCGGGGGGAAAGGTTCTTGTCTGGATGAGTCAGGCACGCTGGTGGGTCCCAGACAACTGGCCGTGTGCCTGTGGACATGATCATGGCAGAAACGAAGAGCTGTGCTTGTCTGGGGTGGCTTAATCACCAGCAGGGAGGAGCGTCCCAAGCAGCAACCCGGCGGTGACTGTCGCCCTGGTTTTCTGCAAGTGGGAGGCAGCGAGGACGAGGGCTTCCGTTCCGTCTGCAGGCCCCTCACAGAGGAAGCTGGGAAGGCTTTGCAGCCATCTGCACGCTGTTTGCCGTCGCGTCTGGCTGGGCGGCTGAGCTCCAAATGGGTAGCAGGGGCGACGGGGCAGCTCTTGCCCCCATATTTGGAGAGAGGTGGGAGCATTGCCAGCCCCACAGAGGAGGCAGAAGCAGGCAGGCTCTGCACTGTCTCCATCCCGGCACCTGCAGACACCTGCAGAGAGTCCTCCTCATGGCAGTCCCCAAATGCACACAAATGACTCCCACATAGAACTGCCAGACGTAGCAAGTGACAAGACAGGACACCAGTTAAACTTGAATTTCAGATAAACGACAAATCATTTTGGGGATATGTCCTAAGTATTGTATGAGATATACTAATAAAAACAAATGTTAATCAGAAGTTCAGGTTTAACTGGACATCCTGTACTTCATCCGCCAAACCTAGCCCTGCACCAACACGACCTCAGGCTAGAAACTCACCGAGAATGCCGGGCCTGCTCTGTGGCCTGGAAGCCACAGCAGAGCCCTCTGGACCTTGGCGAGGTGGGCAGGGGGCTCCCAGGCTGGGTGCTCATCTCCGAGCCCACTCATGGAGCACCTGCCAGGAGCCCGTTTCTTTCCTCTGCGTCTGCTGACTGTGCCCCAATCTCTGTCCCTGCCACGTCCCAAGGGGCCGCAGTGAGCTCAGCACTGAAGACACTGCCCCTGGCAAAGCCAGTCCAGCGACAGCAGCAACCACGCGTCCCGGTGGCCTACCCCCGCTGGCCGTGCACAAGCCGGCACTGTGACGTGTTCCCGTGGAGTCACTTCACTGAACCTGCCTGGCAGCCCCGGGAGGCAGATATCATTTACTACATTAATATCATCCCCACTTACCTTTGAGGAAACTGAGGCCTGACGGCGGCAAGTGCAGGCCTTCGACATGCAGCAGCATCGCCAGGAACACTGGAGAAAGGAAACTCGCCCTCCAGGGTGAGGCCGCCTGCCCGGGCCGGGAAGCCGGAGTCCCTGCCGGCAGGGCCGGGGTGTGGACACCAGGGTGTGGACTGTCCCGAGCGGAAGACAGTGAGGGGGGCTGTGCCGTCTGCCCGGGGCGCTCTGGGCCGTGGAAGATGCCGACTACGGAGGGTTGGGACCACACGGGTCCTTAGGGAGCTGGCGACCGGATGACATGTAACCACGACGTAAACTGAGCGCAGGTCGCCCTCCGGCCTGGGTGGCCCACCCCCAGGAACATCTCGCGGAGCGCAGGCTCAGGGCTCCGAGCGGTGTGCGCGAGGACAGTCACCACAGCTCCACGTGCGACAGGAAGGGCAGAAACCGTGCAAAGGCTCCTGGGGACGGGGTTTGTTGGTCGGCTGAAGCACTGCGCAGCCGCAAAGGCTCCTGGGGACGGGATTGGTTGGTTGGCTGAAGCACTGCGCAGCCGCAAAGGCTCCTGGGGACGGGATTGGTTGGTTGGCTGAAGCACTGCGCAGCCGCACGTCGATTGACTGAGGAGGCGGAGCCCAGGCTCCACGTGCAATGATGTCAACGATACAGCCAGTGAAGAGGAAGCTCCTCCAAACAATAAGCACAGCATTATCCTATCTTTGTTTTTTTAAAAAAAGATCAAATTAAAACTACTCGTGTGCAGATATACGTGCTTGAACACACACAGAAAAAGGTGTGGAAGGGAACCGTCCCGCATAGGGGTGGGGGACCTGTGGCCTCGGGGCCACCTGTGGCCTTCTGGATCTTTGAGTGTGGCGTTTTGACTGAATCCAAATTTTACAGGACAAATCCTTTCAGTAAAGGGAATTGTTCTGTGAAGTTTGGACTCGGTCGGGGGGCCGCCCACGGGGATCTGGGGGGCCACGTGTGGCCCTGAGGCACAGGTTTCCCACCCCTCAGACTCTGTCATCTGACAAATTCCAAGGATCCAAGGCAGGAAAGGCAGGGGCTTAAAACTCCATCAGGACAACCTAGGACAGAGTTCAAAAAACGAAAATAAAAAATGAACAAAGAGGCCAGTAGCCTTTGCCTCCCAGGCATGCAAGTTAAATCAACAGGTTTGCAAGCCACAGTCTTCCTCACCTGGAGAGGAACAAAGACACAAGGCCTAGCCAGGGTCCCCCAGGAGGGTGGTCTGAAAGGCAAGGTGGGATCAATGCACAGTCGGAGGACTGCACCCTCAGACCCCCCACGGGCCCAGGACCCTGCTCCTCAGCGGGCAAGGTCTGGGGGTCACATGGAGTCCTGACTCCTTGGAGAAGCAAAGGCAGGAGCCCTGTGGGGCTGTGAGCAACATGACACCTCCCCACTGGGGCTGATGGAAGGAAAGAAGCTGCCCCAAGAATGTGGGGCTCTCAGAAGCCCCCGGGGGATCTGCACCAGTGGTCAGAAGTCCTGTCACTTCACGTCCGGTTGCTGCAAGGAGGACTGTGCAGGAAGCTGCATGTTGCTCAGAGAACAAAAAAAAGGAAATTAAATGCACCATCTGGTTATTAGCAAGAGCTTTTGAGGCAGACGCTTAAATATGCATGCCTAGACATTATAAAACTTGGAGAAAATGTTAATTTCAATAACCCGAGTTCTTGTGCTTGCAGCAACCATCCTTCTTTTCTCTCCCTTCCTGATCATTTGGAGGCGCTGCACAGAGCCTTGGAGTGGCAGCGCCAGGAAGGCTGACCTCGCCAGATTTTGGCAGCTATGCAAGGTGGGATCCCAGACGTTTGCTGGGAGACCCATCTTAGGGAGATGCTGACAAGGGGGGGCAGAAGTTGCCACCCCCTCCCTCTTTCCTCTTGCTCATACAAAAGTCAGACAGCACGCTAGCCAGCCGCCCAGCCACGCTGGTGAGGAAAACCCAGGCACAGCCTGACATCCTGCCCCCGATATGAAAGACCAGCAAAGCTGAGACTAACTCACTCCAATCCCCTCTCAGAGCTGTGCACGTTTCAAGTGCGGCTGCACCCAGGCCCCCATCGGACACCAAGGTGGCGCAAAGTCCTCTTCACTCGAGGCTCTCAAGGTGCAGGGTAAGCAATGTTCTTTTCTGTGAAGGGCCAGATGGTAAATAGATCCGCTTTGTGGGCCACCCAGTCTCTGTCTCAACTGTTCTACTCTCCTGTCGTTGCAGGAAAGCAGCCAAGTAGACAGCCTGTGCGTGAATGGGTGTGGCCGAGCTCCAATAAAACTTTATTTATATAAACAGGCGGGGACTGGCTCTGGCCCTGGGCCATAGTCTGTCTCCTCCACTAGAGTATGACCTCCAGGAACCGCTCTACCTTGTAGACAAGCACTTGGCGCACAGGAGCTGCTCAGATACTTGGAGGAGGAAAGAGGAAGGCAAATCGTCCCCAGTGCGTAGAAGCGAGGGTCTCCCAATGGGAGACACGTTCTCTTTACAAAAGTAATTGTTAACAACAAAATTCAGAATACGAAAAATTATCTAATTCAACTAAAACATTATCACAGATATTATTTCTATAAATGGTAACTGTTCTAATGTATTTGACCAAAATAGTCTCACCTATCCACAATAAAATGTTTAAGTAATGTTTGATTGAATTTTGATGGTTATCAAATCATTATGGATTTTTTCAGATGTATCTATAAAATATTTGAAAAGATATGAAATTTATTACTATTCAGAAATGAAAAAACTTCCAGCAACAGCCAACGAGCACGGTACATTAAACGCAGTGGGATCTCTCCAACACGGCTAAGCCCCATCCTCCTCACCCTTCTGTCTGGGAAGCCACGTGTCCTCAGGCTGCGGGTCCTCTGAGCCCTCCTGGGCACTCTGCTCCCTCACGTTAAGGTTTCCCAGGGCTTAGGGAAAACCGCTTCTCTGACGTCTCCACTCCCTTCCCAGGCAACCCTGGTCATTCCCATGGCCTCAACTATCGTCTACAGTCAGAATGTCCCTCCTGCCCACACTTGCCCAGCCACAGACATGGCCCCCTGGGTCTCAAAGCAACCTGAGCCAACGAGTCCAGCATCAAATTCCTGTTCTCCCCTGACCTTTTGGAGGTCAACCCTGCCTCTTTCTCACCCCCAATACCTGACAGATCCATAAGTCCTTTGGAACATGTCTCATAACCATCCTCCACTCAGGCACCCAGCTCCACCCCCCACCTCCACCGACATCCAAGCCACCAGCTTCCCTGGTAGGGACCCCCATCCCAGCCTCCAAACCCATCTCCCTTCTGCCCCTTGAGTTCCATGTCATACTCCAGAGGACTCAAAAGGAAAACGACCACCACCCTACTGAAATTAAAAGAATTTAGGCAGACAGTTGCCTGAGGTCTAAGTCTTTTCAACTGAGAAGCACCAATCCGGTTCCAGTTTGCCAGCACTGTGGTAGATGTTTCTGAAATAATCAAAGCCAAGGGCAGCACAGCTCACATTCCTAAACTACTCCCAGCGCAGGGAGACTTGCTCCTCTGAAGGGGTTTGAAATGCCCAGTAAGTACCCTGCCCTCTCCATCCCAGGTAAAAAGAACATCCCTGTGTTTTCTTCCTTCCAGAAGGGCCCTCCCCCAACTTGCACTTCCAGCCCCTGAAAGATGAGTGAACTTCCCACCGTTTCCCACGTAAGCACTGCATTCCTCAGAAGCTCGCCACACAAATTACAGGAGCGCCTCCCAGACACGCCGAGTTCCAGTGGGTGGCCGTGTCTTCATGTCAGCTTGAGAGATCGTTGCCAGGGAAATATCTCCATCTCAGCAGAGAGCACATCAGCCTGTGGGGTCCAGCTGCGCTCAAATGGGAATCCAGAAACCCAGATGTTGGTGCAGATGCCCTGTCTCGGCCAGCTGGCTTCAGAAGTCTCCAGTGTGAGAGTGAACCCTGGGGGCCACCGCTCTGCCTGCCCATGTGCCCGCCTCCTGCAATCCCAGCCCAGGGGAACCAAGGGGGAAACAGGAGAAAACCTTCAAGTCCTGTGCAGAAAGCCAAGACGCCACCCAAATCCACTCTGAGGTTTAGGCGGACGACATTCCCCTTTGCATCTCACCAGTGCATCCGGAGATGGAGGCTCAAATAATTTCTAAAAGGTATTGACTATTTCTTTTGTGCTTTTTCTGTGTTTAAAGCAGGTGTCCTCAAACTACAGCCCACAGGCCACATGCGGCCCGCCGAGGACATTTATCCGGCCCGCTGGGTGTTTTTGCCACCACTGCCTGTCCTGCTTAGCAGCCAACTCGTCCCGGGCCCACAGTGCGCACATGTGGAATGTGCCCCGCACTCTCTAACGGCCCTCCAACAGTCTGAGGGACAGTGAACTGGCCCCCTGTTTAAAAAGCTTGAGGACCCCTGGTTTAAAGGCTATGCCAAGCATTTCCCACTTATTAACTTATCTCAGTGAATGCCGGCATCACCTTTCTGTAAGATTGTCTCTCATTATCTCCATTGTACAAATGAGGAAACTGAGGCCCATGGAGTAGTATTAATTTCCCAAGATCACACAGTTCATAAGTGGAGACCCAAACTCCATGCTCACACTCAAACATTTTCGCAAGTGTAGACCAATGGCTCTCAAGCGGGGTGATCTTGCTCATGCCCCACCACCTGCCAGGACACATTTGAAAAAGTCTGGAGATGTTCCTGGTTGTCATAACTAGGGTGGGGTTAGGACCTGGCATCCAGTGGGCAGAAGCCAGGGATGCTGCTAAACACCCTAAGATGTGCAAATGGCCCCAAATGTTAACAGGGCCAAGGTCGAGAAGCCCAGGTGTAGACCATCACCAGTGAGCAGGGAAGAGACCTACATTTTGGATCAACCTCTGCAGGGAGCCCCTTGCTGACAATGACCTTCCTGCTCTAGTTCCAACCCCAGGTGCTCCTGCCTGGAGATTCCAGCAGGGGATTTCAGGAGTTCTAATCGGTTATTACCCTTGAATTCTCAGATGTGCTCAACCACCTGGAAATCTCTGTCACCCTGCCTGGTCTTGGGGGAAGCTGAGCAAACGGTTGAAGTTGAGGACCAATGACCTAGGAGAGACTTTTCTTTCCCTACAGAAAACTCTGGGTCAGACTCACCCTGGGATTCACTAGAAAAAGGGCAGTAAAGGGCTGAAAGAACCAGTTTTTCTAAACCTTCTCAACAGGACTGGTGTTCAGGATGCAAAGAAGCCTGGAAACTTCTGATCCCTGGTGGGGAATCAGCCCCTGTAAATACACGCCCTCCAGTGGGCCTTGGCGCTCAGGGGCTCCCGGGGTTCCAGTCTATCTCCTGAAATCATCCTCTAGCAACCACCAGAGAAAGCACCCCCTGCCCGCCAAGACAAGAGCAGAGCCTGGGAGCCAGCCTGGGAGATGACCGGTCACATTTAAACCTCAGCCACCGAGAGCACAGGCCTGATGATGGGAAAGAATATTTTGTCCTTAAAAACATCTGGATAAGCACAGACAGGGCGCTGATGCCCATGCAGCTTCTGCAGAGAAAAGTCTGAAATAATCTACTATTACAGAACGAGGATGGCTCTGACATTTTCACCAAGCTAATGGTCCACACAGACAAAATCTCATAAAAGGGCACTCTGTTCTTCTTGATCCACTCAGACATGGCCTGCGAGTGCAGAAACAGGCTCTTCTCCTCAAAGAAATAGCTGCTAATCCCACACCAGCCTGAAACTGCTTCCTGGGTTCTTCAGACAGAATATTCCCATAGAAACTAAAAAGGAAAAGGAATCTGTCTGGCGGGCACTGTGGGCTGCACTAGGCCTTGGGCCAACCTTTAAACCTGAAAACCAAGATTCTGTCTCTCCCAGGGGCCACTGAACTGCGAGCGTCCAGGCACCGGAAGAGACAGGAAATATTCAGATTCAGGAAACAAGGTACACAGGATTCCCGTTTTCCTTTATGGACCAAAAAATTCAGTGGGGTTTCTGCCACTGAAAAATTCATCCTCTACATATAATTCTCTTAACCTCCAGAAAGCATTTAACATGGAGACTGTGGCCTAAGACCCTTGTCTTGTGACGCAACCCAGAACCAAACATCATACAAAGCAAACTCCAAGGAATGAGTTTCAGTACTAGATTTACTCAGTTTACTGAGCACATACTAGGTGCCAGGCGCAATGCTAAGTGCTTTCTATAGACAGGCTGTACTTAATCTCAGGAAAAATAACCCCATGGAATGAGGCCTGTCGATACACCCATTTTGCCAATAAGGACTCTAAGGCTCAGAGAGGTCAAGTAACTTGCCCCAGGTCACCCAGCTCAGAAGGGGCAGAGCCAGGAAGCAAACCTGAGTTGCCTGGTTCCAGACCCACGTTCCACCGAACTTGGTCACGTCACTGCATTCTGGTATCCTGCTCTTTGGCGGAGTCCCGGTAAAGGAGGGAGATGGAGGGAGGGAATTTCAACGATGCAAGTTTCGCAGCATGATGCTGCCACCATACCTGTGCTTGGGACTGGGACCTCCCCTCTCACTGCTCCATGACCCCACTCCCTTCTCATCCTTTCCAGGAGTGTCCCAGCAGGCCTTCCATGACTACTGTCCTCCTCCTCGTGGGAGCTCAGGATTCACCTGGTTTGGGCGCCCAGGTGACCCAAGCTCAGGATGCAGTCACATCCACAGCGAGATGTGGCCGTCATTAGGAGAAGGGCTCCCAAACAGCGTCTGGGAACAACCCCACGCCTGGCTCCGGCAGGTTCTGGTGCAGCCCGGGGGAGGGAGGGCTGCCTGCTGCTGCCGCCTAAATGATCCAGAAGGAAGGGGAACTCTCCCGCCTGGGGCTCATTAGCGACTAATCAAAATTTTAAGACAAGCTCAGCTGAGCAAATGGTCAAGAATAAAAACATGTGGAAGGAACAAAGAGGTCAACCCCATTATCCACGAAAAACCATCAAGGTGGCAGCCTTCGCCGAGGGGAGCAGCTCTCCGGCCAGCCCCCATCTGCCCTCCAAATACATGTGTTCCCCAAATGGATGGTCAGCAAAGTCACCACTGGGAGAGTCAGGAGAGGAAGCACAGGGTGAACCCCAGGAGGCCGAGGTGGCCAGCGAGCCCCATCCCACACACACGCCCAGTGACTCACGTACCACCCTGGCTGCACACCCTCACAGTCGCCCTCCGCGGACGGGGACAGCGCCGGGGGATGCCAAGAAGTCGGCCTCGCGGGATGGGGAGAGGAGAGCGGGTCCGGGATGAAAGCCACCTGCCCCCTCGCAACTCCACTGCCCACCCAGAAAGCGAGGCGGCAAGAGGAAGGTGCAGGGCACAGTGAGGGCTCCGCCAGCGCTGCCGGCCCCGCGCCGAACGGAGCAGGCTTGGCGGAGCCTGGTGCCCAGGGACTGCCCACCCAAGCCCCTCGCCGGGGGAGAGGCACACACCAGGGCAAAGTCCCCGACAGGCGCCCCAAACAGCCCTGCCCAGGAGGGGGGTGCGTGGTGAGGCTGCTCCGAGCAGCCCCGCCTCCTTCCCCGCATGGGGCCCCGGGACACAGGGCTGCCCCCTCCCCTTCTGGGCCAACCTCAGAGTCCAGCGGGTCTCCGGCCGCAGGGAGTCGATGCCACCAGCACCCGGGCGCCTAGTTTCTCAGGAGGTCCCCGCGAGCTGTCACCTCGCGCCCGCAGGAGTTGCTGCCCAATTATCAACTTCAACCTGACGGCGGCCACGGCGCATCCCGCCCCCGCCCCCGGCCCGCAGGACCCCGCGCCCGCTCACTTACGCCTCCGCCTTCGCCACCTGCGGGGGTGCCGGGGCCGTCGCTGTCCAGACGCGGCGCGCCTTCCCCGTCCTCGGTCCCCGCGCCTCCGCCCTCCAGCCCCAGCCTCAGCCTCTTCTCCTCCGGGGGGGCATCGTCCTCGTCCCCCCTCGGCCTGCCGTCCCTGCCCCTGGCCTTGCCCGCGTCCTCGGGGCTGCCGGGAGGGCTGGCCATGGCTCCGGGGGCTCTGCCTGCACTTCGGGAGGAGGAAGGACGCGGCCGCCTCCGGTGCGCGCGGCCTCTCCGCGGGCCACGGGCTTCTGAGCGCGGCTCGCGCGGGCTCCTGGCTCTGCCCGCCGCTCCCGGCGCGCCGCCGCCCTCTGCTGGCCGCCGGCGCGCACCGCGGGCACGCGGGGACCGGGCCTGCGCGGGGCTCACCTGCGGGCGGCGGCCGCGCCCCGCGCCGGGCCAGGCCAGGCCCAGTGGTCTCCCTGGGCAAGGAGGATCGGAGAGAAGCTCTCCCCCCGAGAGGGAGGACACCAGCCACATTCACCTGTTCTGCGTCTCCAACGTCTGACCTCTTCTGCGTCTCCAACGATTTGGAGGTGTCCGAAAAACTGAGGATGCTCCAACCACGTGCAGAATTAAGCCTGGTGGATGATCTTAACGCAAAGGCACCGTCTTTGCGTTACCTATGGACAGATATTTACTGAGCATCACTATGCACCAGGCGTGGTGATGGGGGAGGGGGAGGTTGTCACGAACGGGCAGGTGTTGTCTCTGCCCCTGTGGAGCTCAGTGCCCAGCGGGAGGGCACTGGCCACTGTGCCAAGGGCTGCAGAGAAACACTGGGTGCATGCGAACCCGAAAGGCGGGAGCCTCAGCAGGTCTTGGGGCTGGGAGAAGGACAGCAGCAGGGACATCTTTCTGGAGGAAGTGACAGCTGAGAGGAGATGTACCAGAGGAGTCGTTCTCAGCCTGGTGAAGGGTGTTCAGGGGGAGGGAATAGCATGTGCAAAAGCCCAGAGGCTGGGAACGAGGCAGCAAGAAGGCCTGTGGGGCTGGAGCATGGTGGGCATAGGAGTGGGTAGGGGTGGGGCCCTGCGGGACCCCTGCAGCCCCTCCCACCCCCCACCGCCAAGGCTCAAGTGCCCTAGCAGTGCAGACGGACAAAGGGAGGAGACTCGGGACTATTTTGAGGGGTCACTGATAACTCCAGGTGAGCCCAGGATGCACCCCTGGCATCAATCTGAGGGCCCCCCCACCCCCATGGGATGAGCTGAACCAGGAGGTGTTTTCTGGACGTTGAAGTGCTGTGCCCGGAGTCCTGGGCAAGGTGAGTGAGCCACAGCAGGCTCCTGTCCCACCTCCGGGGCCAGAGAGCGGGGGAGGCTGGGTCCTTCCAATGATTCTGCACCAGGGTCCCAGGATCCTGTGGTCCTGTACCCCCGGGGCACCGCCCCCCCTGCACTAGGACCCTGTTGCATAATTGCATAATCCTCCACTAAGCCCTGGGAGGCAGTCACTACCCCTGCCTTGCTCACTGTTCTATCCTCAACAGCCATCATGGTGGGGGGCACAGAGTAGGAGCTCAGGACACCTGTGGAGGATGAGTGATGGGTCTGCCGTTGCCGTGGTGGACAGCACAGTCTGACGCTCACAGGCCTTGGTGGTGGCGAATACTCATGGCGTTCCTACAAGTGAAAGAGATAAGAAGCCTATTAAATTTGTATTTGATCTGCATAAGTGGACGAGTTCTAGGTCAGCTGAGCAGAAGTTTAAACTGAATCATAAAAATAGAGTGGACCAGCCTGAGCAAGAGCGAGACCCCGTCTCTGCTAAAAACAGAAAAATTAGCCAGGCACCATGGTGCATGCCTACAGTCCCAGCTACTCGAGAGGCCGGGGCAGGAGGATCACTTGAGCCCAGGAGTTAAAAGTTACAGTGAGCAACAATGACGCCACCGCATTCTACCAGGGCATCCCATGTAGAGGCTGTGCTCTTACCTCCGAAACCTTTTGACACCTTTGGGGAGAAAACATAATTCAGGGTCCTAGGCCCCACCCACCCAGCCCCGACCCAACTCCAGGGCCCAAGGTCATAATGTCAACCGCATCGTTTGCAGCATTTGAAACTAGGCAGGAAACTTAGGGACAATAAAAAGACACAGGGCCGCCAGCTGGTCACAGGCGCTCTGGTCACACTGTAAATGCTGCTTGTCCTCAGGTTTAATTTGGCCACCTCTGTCCCAGTACACGTCTCTGTTTGTCTCCTGTTCCTCTTGGCAGCAAATTGTGTACAGGCAAAAGCTATGGGCTCGTTCATCTTTGTTGTTGCTGTTTAGTTAATAGACTTTATTTTTTTTAAAGCAGTTTTAGGTTTGCAGAAAAATGTGCAGAAAGCATAGAGTTCCCATAGAGACCTTCCACACCCCCATCTCCAGGGTCCCCTGCTATTAACAAGAGGCTTTGGTGCAGTGTATTTGCTACAGTTGATGAGCTATCAGTGATATTAACTAAGGCCCATAGTTCACATCAGGGTTCCCTCTTGGTGCTGTGCATTCCAGGTGCTTGGATAAAGGCATCCACCATTGCTCTATCACACAGAATAGCCTCACTACCTTGAAAATCCTGCCGGCTCAGCGCAATCGTTCTTGAATCTCCTTTGCCTTCCACAACGCCAAGCCCTGCGCTGGGGCCTGTGACTGTTGAACCCATGGATTTTGCCACAAATGGCGCCAAACGTTTCCATCCCAGACAGGTAAAGGAAAGTGGGTGTGAGGTTACAATAGACAGCAGAGGAAAGGGTGTGAGCTTACTAAGCCACTGCGACTAGATTCCCCAAGGGACCACTCCTCAGCTTCCAGCAGCTTGACTAGATCTGATCATCACAGCAGGACAAAGTCCAGAATGGAGAACGTTCACCTAGAAAAATGTCTGTAAGTTTCCCGGGAGCCCAGAAAATGGGCAGTGTCTGAGCCAACAGCCAAAAGTGGAACTGCAGAGAAAGAAGATGGAGATTTTATTTCTATCAGCCTAAGGACAGAATTCTCAACCTCGGATGTGGAAGTAACGCGTGAGTAAATAATAAGTAACAAAACAACAAGCAAATCGAGGGAGAGTATGGGGGGAGTATGCACTATTGGAGGAAGATGCACCTTCTGTGCCGGGGAGGCCTTTGGGCCACCATCCTGCCCCACAGCCCCACAGAGGAGATGCACCTGGGTCCCACCAAAAGCAGAACCCAAGACAAGTGTTCAAGTGAAAGTGGCTTACTTGGGGGAGATTCCAGGACACTCTGTTGATAAACTGGGGACAGGGTATGACTATGGGAAAAGGCAGGCAGCTGAGAGGAGTTTGTTACCAACCAGGTTACCACCGTGAGCATCCCAGAGCTAAAGTCAACTGAGAAACTGCAGAAGGCACATCTCAGACTTACCCCGGCCTAGGGCTGCAGGTGCCGGGATAGGCATTCGTAAAATCTCACCAGTCGCGACTGAGAGCTGCTCCCTGGAGGGTCCAAATTTCCAAGCGCTTCCAGCAAAGTGGGCGTCGGTGGCCACAGCGAGCATCAGGTAAAGGTGACCGGCAGGCACAGGAGCAGTAAGGGCACTGGCAGCACCTGCTGTGCAGCCCAAGCTGGCTGTGGCCAGGAGGGTGTCAGGGTGGGGATGGGGAACTCCTTGGGCAGGTCCCAGAGGGGTCCAGAGCCTCCCGCTTCCACAGTGGGGCTGAGAAGGCAGGTGGCTCTGCCTGGACTCTGCAGACAGAGCCTGATTACAGTCCTGGCTTCACTCTTCTTAGGTGCATAAGCTCAGGCAGGGAAATGGACCTCTGGGAGCCTCGATGTCTTCATCTGTAAATGGTGATAACAACAGTACCTTGTGAGATTGCTGTGAGAATTGAACAAAATTATGTATGTAAAGCTCTAAGCCTAACATATATTAAGGGCTCAAGAATGTTCACTTTAAAATGTCATTAACCTGCATGTTTTTCTCATAAGGAAGGCAAGTCTGGCCCTGAAGCTGGAGAGTCCTGAGCCTTCCATGCATGGCTGTGGGGGGGTGGGAGGGAGGCTGCAGGACAAGGGAGTTGCAGCCACAGGGGAGCAGTCGGGGGCCAGGGCCCGGGGGACGGCTGCACATCGCTCTGCAGCCAGGTCAGCCACTTCAAGCTCCAAGTCTGCCGTCTGAAGCTGGTCACGAACTAGAGCATGAGGAAAATAACCCCACAGCTTCCCTGCTGAAATCCCTCTTGCAAACTTCTAGCCATTTCGGAGGAGTGGGGAGGGGTCCAGCTGGTGGGACCACCCTCTTCCCACCAAAATGTGCCTTGGGCTCTTAGCTGAGTCCCCCCAGGATGAGACAGTCACTCTATCCAAGCTCCCACCTACCCAAGCCATGAAGGTCCCTCCGTTGGGGCAGAGCCCTGAGCCCGAGGTGCTGCTTGCTCTCCCGTGAGAGATGCCAACAGGAGTGATGACGGCGCAACCCACAGCTGCTCCAGGCAACTGCCCCACAAGCCCACAAACTCCCGAGGTCATCTATGAGCCACCTACAGCGTGGCCGTTAGCTGCCGGCCGTGACCCCCATGTCAGCTCTACCCCTAACACACTGAGCCGGGAAGTCGGGGTCTCTGCTGCTCCGCACCGTTGCTGAGAATCCCCTAAATCTCATCCCACTTTGCCACCAGCCCAACCGTGAGGACGGCATGCTGCTGGAGATTCATTCTTAATTTTCAGTTTTCTTGTTAATCATCAAGATGCAAATGACATTCCGGTGAGAGTCCAGGTTTGCAAATGTCACTTTTTACCCATCTCACCTTTAATTCTAGGATGTGACTGGAATCCCACATCTTTCTTGTCCTCCTCCTGTGGATCACAGCAACCCACCTCTTCCTCTGCTGAAATGGCTCGCATACGGGGAGGGGTTTCTGAGCGTCTCTCCTGCACCCCAGCACCCGATTTGTTTCATCCTCCACTTCAAACCTACTTGGTGAGCAGACATCAGCTAGGATAAGAGAACAAGCACCAGGTATCAGCATTCTCCAAACCACTCCTGCCAGCCTTCTCAGAGGCATCCTGGGCACAGGGGCATTTGTCTTGATCATCCAGATCTCCCCTCCGCCTGTTTGAATCAGTGGGCACGCGCTCCGCCCCACTGTTCTCCGCCATGGGGTGCTGACCGCTGCAAGAGCCTTTGAATGCAGGCGCACACCGGCCCTCACGACAAAGACGCATCCCTGCCTGCTCCCTGGCACGGCTGCCCCATACGTTGCAGAGTTCAGAGAAGACGGCGTCAAAGGCAGCGCCCACACAGCCTCTGTGCGTGAGGGACCGTGCTGGGGGGAGGGAGGCAGAGTCCCCCCAAACCCCAACCCCACCCCCATCCTGTCTTCAGAAGACAGCCTCTGACGGGGCCACGGGAGTGAGAACAGCAAGTCCCAGAACCGGCAGACGTCCTGGGCCCCGAAGCTTCTAGACAGATCCATAGCCGTGAAGAAAGGCCAAGCACTCTGGGGCCCTCAGACCTTTAACATCTGACCATCACCAGAGCTGGAGCTTTAAGAGCTCATTTTTGTGGGTCACATTTTTTCACACACACACACACAAAAACTTCTATGTAACTTATAGTATGAAGGAGAGAGTAAGATGGGTCTTTGTGGGCAATGAGATAAAACCCATAAAAGTTCATTGAACTCTTGAACCCTCTGCAATTATATGTGCTTATTTCCATTTTTCTGAGAGGGAGATAAATTCAAATTTACAATGGGGTCTATGACCCCCAAAAAGGGCAAGAACCACCAGACTGTGCATTTATTCCAATATTTAACATACCTTGATCTTGAATATGACCGAGGAAAGGAGAAAAGGGGGAAATGTCATTTTTTTCCGATGCCTACACTGCCTCGGGCACTTTATGTGACCTCTCTCATCTCTTGCTTGTACTAATGAGATAACTATTATCATCAGCCCCATTTTTCAGATAAGCAAACTGAGGATGGGAGGCACAAGCTGATTCCCAGTGGCATCCAGTGGATAGAGTCACGGTAATGTGGGGTGGAGGGAAAGCCCCCCTCTCTGCCCACTGAAGGGTCCTGCAATGAGTGATGCACAAATAGGTAACAGCAGGAGAGAAAGGTGAGCAGATGTGTTAAAGCACATCTGGACACGGGAGTCCCGGAAGTAGGAGACTCGAGGAGAGGCAGATGGCTGAGGCTAAATACCCTTTTCACAGGGGAGAGGGGAAGGGGCTAGAGGTAATTTTAGGGGCAGTCAGTGATTTTCCGGGGGAATGAGTGAGCCTGAGGAACAATGTCCTGGGACAAAGCTCCTCCGAGCTCCGGGGGAAGTGTGGGAAGGGGAGAGCAGGATGCTGCCATGAAGAAAGGCCATCCCGTTGCACAGACAGTCTCCCAGGCAGTCTCTCGGCGTCACCCTAGGAACAGATGAAAAGTCTGTCTGGGCGTGGCGAAGGCTTTTACTCTCTTCTCAGGTGGTTAATCTTTCCTGGTTATTTGATGAGATTGCCGGGGGCGGGTCTTAAGACAATTGCATTTCTTCTGGAAAGAAGTTTCGTTAGATAAGAAAATTCCCAGAAAGAATCCCTCCTTGCACTTGGGCAAAGCAGCAGCATCAGAGACACAGGGGAGGGGGAAGGTCAGAGGGAGACCTGGGTTCTGAGGCTCATTTCTGAGGCCTTCCTGCTTCAGTTCCAAGTGCCCAGCATGCCGGATCACCAGCTCACGGGTATTGTTTCCTGAGCCCCAGCAGTAATAATATTGGTAAAATATTAATGATGATCGCTGGTATTTTTGAGAGCTTACTGTGTGTCAGGCTCTGTTCTAAACATTTTATGTGCGTTAGTTCATTTCATCTTTTTCACAACCCATTGAGGTTGGTGGTATCATCATCATCATCATCATCATCATCCTCATTTTACAGATGAGGATGCTGAATCTCTGAGAAGTTAAACAACTGGTCTGAGGTCACCCAGCTGGTCAGGGGTGAAGCTGAGACTTGCATCTCAATTGTCTGCCCCAAGCCCATGCTTATAACCTCTCAGGGACACCACCTTCCAGAACTTTCACTATAAAATCGAGCAGATTTAGCTGCTTAGGACCAGCAAGAACCATGGCGTGTTCTATAGTAATACCAAGGTTGTTAACAAAGGGCCTTAGCCTTAGTTCTTTCATCTTCAGACACCAGTCACCACCCAGAAGCCTCTGCATCCACCCAAGCCCACAGTCAGTGTCAGAAATTATTTGACGCAGGTACCCCTGGCTCCCGAGCTGGAGCTCTGAGGCAGGATGCAGACACATGCCCAACGTCTTACATTCCTGTGTGGAAGTCCCTGAGCTCAGTGGAAGGCAGCAAGGTCCCAGAAGGTCCTTGTGGGCACGGAAGGCAGACAGCAAGCCCCTGGTTACCTCCAAAAGGTTATATCAGAGAAAATCAAACAGGCAACCATGGGGCTTGGGGGATGCCCCTGATTATCAAGACAGAGTAGAAAATTCCCCATCCCCTTGGGCTAAGCAAGAAGCCAAATTCTCCTAAGACAGAAGTGTCTTTCATCTTCCCTCCCACAGAACTGCCAACCCCAGCACTACGAGTCTCAGTGGGCAAGGATACCTGTGTTTGTGCCCCAGCAGTGCCACCCTGCTGATTTATGGTCATGAGTGAGATACAACCCCAATCTGTGCCTCCAGCATGTGTAGTAATGATAATCCCCGTTTTACACGCATACACGCGCACAGGTGCACACAGGTGCACTGTTTGAGGATCCTGGGGTGGTGAATGGAAATGCTAACAGAAAGATGTGTGCTCTCTCCCCAGCATGAACTTGTAGCATCTGACCCCAGTCTAGACAGGATCCATCATTCTACTACTATCTGTGTGCAAACATCTTTTTTCTGTATACATATATATGTATATATAGTTCTCTCTGTGTCTCTCCACCCCCTCACTCTCTCATAACTACTCATCTCTTCCTCCTAGAATTGCTCCTACTTTTATACATAAGCCCATGCGACCCAGCTATGACCCTAGCTACACACAGCCCTTTTCTTGCTGGCAGGGTCTCTACCTTCTGATCCCTTGCAGCAGGACTTGAACTTCAGCACCATGGCCAGAGCCAATTCCCCTTTTCCTTCCAGGCGGTGGATGGATGGATGGGTGACTGTGAATTTCTAACTCCCCAATCTCTCCCCATTCATCCCTCTCACTCTACCCTTCCTTCCCCCTCTCTCATCCTCCTTCCTTCCCTCTCTTTTTCCTCCCCTCTACTTAGTGCTGCTTGGGCAAGATGTCAAAGTTGTGCCCAAGGTGGGAAGTTTCTATGACAGACACGGGGACACCAGCTAGCTGGCTGAGAAAACAGCTTGTGCGGGTCCCAGGCAAACGCACCACCTGGGGATACCTTGCCTTGGCTCTGGTGTCTGATTGATTTGGGCACCAAGCCCTGGAAAAGGGACAAAGAATCAAAAGGGTTAAATACTGAGGTCTACACTGTACACATCTGTCCCAAGGTAAACTAACTCCAAACATGACATTTCCCATCCCAGTCCAGAGCAAGGGAAATATTGGAGAATAGGTGAGCTAACAAGTAAGGATTCGGATTCTCACTGCCCACGTTTCGCTACTCTCTCTCTCCCTCTTCCTTGCACTCTGTGCGGTGCACACCCGAGTGTGCGTGCGTGCTGTGTGTGCATATATGCTGTAGGGGAGGCAGGGAGGGTCATAGAGAGGGGGAGGTGTTCATGAACAAGCCTGGTAACAGGACGGGAGGCAGGCCAGGGACTCCCACACAGGAATGTAAGATGTTGGGCAGTGTGCAGGCAGAATAAGGAACTGCAGACACGTATCCAACTGGGAAGAGGCCCGTTCATTTCCCCTGTGCGAATAATTTAAAAAGAGATAACATTTCTGAGCAATGGGCATGGCCAGGCACTGCTAATTGCTTTACGTGCATCATGCCCTGCAATCACGACAGCTCTAGAGGTGAGCACTGTTCCCATTACACAGCTGAGAACACCAAGGCTCAGAGAGACTGAGTTACTTGATCAGAGTCACACAGCTAGTACGTGACAGACATACGCGTGAGGATAGAAAAGGCAAGAGCAACGTGATTTAAAGAGTGGAGACTGGTCCTACCGGAGAAGTTAAATGAATTAGGGTACAGCAAGTTTAGAGATTATTTCTCCCTATCTTCCCATCTCGACAAAGAATTTTTACAAAGACAATGCTGATGAGTTCTTCCCCATGTGTACAAAGTACCAAAGGAAAGGAAAGTGAGTTCCATTAAAGCGTCTGTGGTTTTAGTTGGATCAGTGCTAGGCTTTACTGTCAGGGCAGTTTTCATCTGCTCGGTTGGTTGGTTCGGTTTGTTTTTAAGCTGGGACGTGGATTCTGTCATGCAAGCAGCACTGGCGAGGGAGTTGGGAGACTTGAACTTGAACTCTGCCTCTTCCACTAACTTGGGAGTCACCTTGGGCAAGCTGCCCCAGCTCTTTGGGTTGTAGCCACCTACCCTTCTGCTGCCAAGAAGGAGGGGCTCCGATGATCAGGCTATCTGATGATCCTTCAGCTATGACATCAGCTTATGTTCCCTAAGGTGCAAGGCCTCCTTCCCTTCAAGAGCCGAAACAAGAGAAGCACCGGACCATCTCATCTCCGCCCAGGAGCTTAGGGAGAACAAGGGCGTCCCCAGCCACATTTGATGTTAGTCCCCCAGGAAAATGCTTGCTGAGCCTGCACAGAATGCAAGCTGCCCCCCACGCCCCCCTGAAGCCAGCCACCGCCTGCCCCCCTTCAGGTGCTAATCCATCAGCTGGGTTTCCTGGGGAAACAGAGCTCATTCTTAAGCTCTCTTTTATGGCTTTTACCCAGAATTGATTTGAATAAATCAGTCTAATGCTCTCTCTACAATGGAACCAATTGTAAAAGAGCTTTATTTGCTCAGCTTTGAAAGGTTGGAGCTGCCTTCTTCCCATGTGGGGACCAGTGGAGGAAAAGGAGACACACGCAGTGAACTTGACAAAGGAGAATTCCTCAAAGTTGGGGGGACACAAAGCCCTCCCAGGGTTCCCCAGCAAAGGGAATACACACCTGCAGGACCCACACCTGGAGAAGGCGGCCAGAGGTGACCACATGGGATTGATCTTCTCCTAATGCTGTTGCCTCGAGATGATACTGCCATGCTCACCCAGAGGCTTAGGGAAGCAAGCCCTCCCTGGAATCTTCTGGCTCCCTCATTCTCTGTCTCCTAGGACCCAGCAAGAGCTAACCTCTCTTGGGCTTTTCCAATTTTCCAGGCAGTGCACCAAGTCTCCAGGGCACCTCCAATTCAATGATCCCAGCCATGGGGGCTTTTTATCCCTTCTGCAAATGCACCCAAGGTCCTGCCTACCCCAGGGCCTTTGCTTGTGCTGTTCTGCTTCCTCTCTCCAACTCTTACACACACATCCATGTCAGTAAGTTTGGCTCCTTCTTTTCCTTCATATCTCTTCTCGAATTCCACCTCCTCCTAAAGGTGTTCCCCAAACACCCCAATATAAATTAAGTCCTCACTATTAATCTCTCCAACCATCCTGTTCTTTTTCTCGCGCATGACGTCATAGCATAGAAGCAAGATGGTGTCTTGCTTAGGGATGCAGGTTTGGGAGCCAGAGGCCTGAGGAATCCCTGGACTCCTCCTCTGATTAGCTGTGGTCCTTGGACGAGTACTTAATGGTTCTGTGCCTCAGTTTCCTCTCTAAGGAAATGAGAGTTATAAAAAGCACCCATCTCTTGGAGCTGCAGTAAGGATTAACTGAGATGACACCTGTAAAGTGCCTAGAAATGTGCCCGGCATGTCGTACACACTCAACGTTTGCTCTCATTTCTGTTGTGACTGTGTGATTTCCACCTGTCCCCCCGCTAGCCTATGTGCCTCACGAGCAGACAGCCTGGTCTTCCCGACGGTCACCACTGCCCCAGGGCCAAGTTCAGTACCTGGAACACATGGGTACCAAAATATATATATATATATATATATATATTTGTTGAGTGAATGGAAATGTTCTTTGGCTTGTTATGTCTGTTCGATATACATTTCAAGGAGAAAAGCGGGAAATGACACTGATTTTTACCATTTTACAGAAGGACAAACCAAGGCTGGAAACCTCGATTTGTCCAAGCCTGGCTGAGCAGGTGTCCAGGCAAGACGAGCACTTTTCCCACCGTAGGACAAGAAGCAGAACCTGGGACTGCCCCTCCTCCCTCTGGGATCCATGAGACTCTCCGAAGGTGCCTCCCAGCTCAGCTGAGGCCTCCCCACCGCGGCACTGAGGGTGACGGCTCAGCGCAGCACCCAGGAAGGTGTACGGCGCTGCCTGCCCCTCCCAGGGGATCTCGATGAGTTATAACGACCAAGCCAAAAAGCTCTGGCTGATGGTGCACCGAGGCCACCAAGTCCGTGATGCTGAGACTGAGGACGGGGGCTCAGAAAGTCCCCACTCTCCGCAGCAATGTGTGATCAGGCCCATCAGAGTGACCTACAATTCGCTGAGTGTGGCCAGCCTTCCGACCAGGCGGTGCACTCGGAAGCGGTTTGAGCTGCACAATGAAGCATGGGCAGGGGCTCCACAGTCCTCTGTCTGCTATGATTCCCGGTGCTCTTGGCAAAGACCTGCCTCGATAGCCGTTTGTTGAGTGGTTGGGTAAATACATGGATGGTTAAATGAATCAAGGGCTGAATACATGAATCACAGCATTAATGGTAACCTGTGTTCACCCAGCTTCATCCTTCCTCTCCGAACTCCTGGTTTTGTAAACATAGAATATCATAATGGGTAACAGGACAGACTTTGAATCCAGCCGGTCTGTGTGACATTGAACAAGTTATCTAACCCTTCTGTGCCTCAGTTTCCCCACCTACAAAAAGGAGGGGCTAATCCCTTCCTAATGGGACTGTGAGGCTTACTTCAGTTCACACATAGGGAGCACTTGGAGTGAGTGGGCAAAATAAGTGCTAGCGGTTACTGTTACCGTACTGGCTTTTCTCCGTGTGTTTATTATTTTCAGACGTATTTGATTTGCCTCTTGCTAGAAGCTTCCTTGAGCCCTTTTTGGGAAGAGGCAGAGCACAGATCAATTTAATAAATGAGCTACTCAAATATAACATTTACAGGGTGGACTTAATCTAACAGATTTTCTCCTAATAAGACACACTCGCAAATTAAACTGTCTAATTTGGTAATATCTTTCAACATGTTAAATGCACGTACCCCTGCTCAGCAATCTCACTTCCAGGGATGGATCCTAGAGACACAATCGCACGAGTGAGCCAGGATGGCGTATGGGGAAATTGTAGCGCAGCAGCATTTGGAAAGGAAACAACCAGAAACAGAGCAGACGTGTCCACGATGGGAGGCTGGCTAAATGAATTTAGAGTACAGCCATAATGCAGGGTATATGCAGCTACTAAAAAATGGAGCAGGCTGGGCATGGTGGCTCACGCCTGTAATCCCAGCACTTTGGGAGGCCAAGGTGGGAGGACTGCTTGAGGCCAGGAGTTTGAGACCGGCCTGGGCAACATAGCAAGACCCTGTCTTTACAAAAAACAGAAAAATTAGCTGCGTGTGGTGGCGCATGCTTGTAGTCCCAGCTACTCAGGAGGCTAGGGCAGAAGGATCTCTTGAGCCCAGGAGTTTGAGATTGCTGTGAGCTATGGTAACATCACTGCACTCTAGCCTGGGTGACACAGTGAGACCCTGTCTCAAAAAAAAAAATGGAGCAAAGTTTTATGCACCAGTATAGAGAGATCTTCAGGAAATTTTGTTTATGAAAAAAAAAGAAGTTGCAGAATGTTGTATAGAGCATGACTCATTTGTGCTTCTAAATACGCACATACATATACGCAAACACATACATGTACATACACATGCACACACACACACACGCACACACGCAGTCATTATCAACATTTTACAGATGAAGAAACTGAGGCTCAGAAACCGAAGGTCCCAAGGCTAAGAAACAGCCACCTACACTCTTACCCACTCTGCCTTGTGACGCGTTTGAGCACAATTTCAAGGAGCAAGTTACGCAGTGAGAGAGAAACTTAAAAAGCCAAAAGCGCTGCCATTTCCTGGAAGTGAAAACTGGCTCTTCTTTCTAGGCTGGCTCTGTGTCTCGTGGTGCCTCTCTCCTTCCGAACTCAGCATCTGAAAAACGTTCTCTAAAAATCTGCCATTCTCAAAAAAATAAAGAGACAAAAATAAAAAAATAAACAACATGTGTATACGCATGCACGGGGGTATTATTCAACCTTAGGAAGGCACGGATTTCCGACACACGCTACGCACGGATGAGCCTAGAAGGCATCACGCTAAGTGAAATAAGCCACACGCGACAGGACAAATACTGTGTGATGTCACTTACATCACGTACCTGGGGTAGTCTGATTCGTACAGACAGAAAGTAGAACGGTGGTTGCGGGAGGAGAGACTACAGAATTATTGTTTAATGGCAAAGGAGTTTCGGTTTGGGAAGATGAGAATGTTCTGGAGCTGGACAGCGGTGATGGTTGCACAACGTGAACCTAGGGCCACTGAACTATGCATTTAAAAATAGCTAAAATGGTAAATTTTATGTTATGTATATTTTCCCACACACACACACAAATTTTAATGTGCTATTCTCCTAAACTCCATAGAAAATACATGGAAATTCACCGGGGAAAACTTGAGAGACATGGATGGGATCAAGGGTTAGTGACAGAAGAGGCCCGCTGTGAGTAGCATGGGCCAGCACTGGTGAGACCACCCACCCCCCACCCCAGGGGTCCCCTGCCTATCTCTCTACCTTTGACCTAAATCTGTTGGCTAAAACTCTACAGTTTTGACTTTCCTTGAGAAAACATTTCATCAATGAATTCATGACAATTCATTGTTACTTTCAAAGTTAGTCAGAAGACCGAAGGGTGGTCTCATGACAACAGTCATGCCGGAGGGTCCCAGATGCACCCTGTCCTACTCTGAGCACGTTTCCCACATAATAGCAATGCCCACCCTGGCACACGGTCCTGGCTTGGAGCGGCACGAAGGATGCGTACCTCCCCCTCGTGACACTGCCCTCGAAAGTTTAAGACTGTGTTCCCCAAACCACACAAGTCCACTCAGTGATTGAGGACCCATACATTCACCCAGGACTATGTGAACCTTGTGTCGGTTAGCATTCGAATCACAGGAAGTCCAGGCTCGAGCTGGCTCACCCCACAAGGAAACGTGTTTTCCCACACAATTGGCAGCCCAGAGGAAGGACGGGCTCCAGTGCTAAATTCCATCAAGAGCCCAGGCTCTTTCCACATCTCTCCTCTGCCAGCCTCCATCTGCACTCTGCCCTGGGGCCGGGCCCTCTCCTGGTGCAAAGACAGCTGTGATGGCATCTGGGCTCCGTGCTCCATGTTCGTGTCTGGCAGGATGCAGAGACATCCTCTCCCCACTGGCATGAAATGGAAGTCCCCTTCAGCATAACCAGATCAACCCTAGGACACAGACGGATAATAGTCACCGGGGTAGTGACAGGTACCGGGGGGTCACCAAATTACAGTGTGCAGGTGAAATCCAGCCCACCACCTGGTTTTGTAAATAACATTTTATTAGGATACAGCTACGCCTACTCACGCACATATTGCCCGTGGCTGCTTTCTCACTACAGTGGCGGAGTTCAATAGTTGCACCAGAGACAATGTAGCCCACAAAGCCTAAAATACTTACAATCTATCCCTTTACAGAAAAAGTTTGGTGGCCCCTGGCTTCATTGATCAGAAGAGGGAGTAAGGGATATGGGGCCGTCAATACGAATGCCCTCCACACACCTGTTTATTGCTTTCAGCCAAATCACCTCTTAGACCGACAAGGCTCTATTAGTTTATTGCCCACTGGGTGAGCTAGTGCTTCCCTTTTGTTTGCTCTAGTTTCTTTCTTTTTAAACTTCAAGAAACGTCATTTAGTTCTCTCAATTCAGGATTAAATGAATAAATGCGTGAATGTAACACATGGGCTTTGGAGTTAACAGCCAGGCCAGTAGTCAAGTGGGCACATTACAGTGAATATCGAATGTTACTGCTCCCCAAGTATCCACTCCGCTTTCTCTTGGTAAGGCCACCCCATTTTTCCTTTAGGGCCTGTATCTGTAACCTATCACTGCATAACGAACCACCCCAAAACTCAGTGGCTTACCACAACAACGACAATTTTTTTGCTCACAAATCTGCAGTTTGGCACGGCTCAGCAGGGCAGGTCATCTCTGCTCCCTGCAGCCTCAACATTGTAAATGGAAAATTTACTCTCAAGATGGATGGCCCGTTCACATGGATGGCATGTAGGTGCTATCTCTAGGCTGGGAGCTCAGCGAAGTTGTGGGCTGTGGGCCTCCGTTCCCCTCCACATGGTTCACTCCAAGGGCTGCTCAGGCTTCCCCATGACATGGAGGCTAGGTTCTGAGATCGAGTGTCCCTTTCATGAAGAGAGGAGAGAGGAGGAAGGAGGAAGCTGTATTGACTTTTATGACCTAGCCTCAGAGGTCCAAAAGTTCCATTCCCACCATATTCATGTGGCCACATGCAAGGGCAGAGAACACAGACTCCACCCCTCGATGGGAGGACTGGCGTCATCTCCTCACAAGAAAAGCACATGGCTTGAAGATATTTTTTGCGGTCCTCTTTGGATAATACAATCTGTCTCAGGGGCTGTTCCTCTGGAACCTCTCTCTGCCTGTCCCTTTATTTTCAAACCTTCTTTATTGCTTTATTTTAATGTGGTTCTTACAAATAGCTGTGATAGAGTGACACAACAACAACCCCAGTTCTGCACTCTTTCCCATATTCACACCACACGCAACATAACTTTCCACTCTTCCCATCAAGATATTGTATCCATATCCCATGCCTTGAATTTGGGCTGGCCTTGTTACTTGCTTTGACTTATAGGATGGAGCCAAAGTGGTGGCATTCCAGTAACAAAAGCAGAGGCCTCAAGAGACCTTGTGCACACTGCTCTCTCCATTATACCCCTTGCATCTGCCATGAGAAGAAGCCCCACTAACCCTTCCACATGAAGGAAAGCTTGGTTATCCCAGCCAAGGCCATTCTAGAACATCCTATAACCAGCCAATCTCCAAAACAAGACAGAATCCGGCCAGAGCTACCTACCCAACCCACAGCCAATGCATCAATGAGCCCAAACAAGGTCAGATAAAACCATTAACCCAACCAGCAGGCTCATGAACAATAATAAATACTTATTGTTTCAAGCCACTGAGTTTTGGGGTGGTCTGTTATACAGTATTATTTAACTGATACAAAAACAAAAACTGGAGTTTGGGTTTTTAACCCTAACTGACAGTCACTGTCTTTTAATGAAAAAAGTATAATACATTTATATTTAGTGTAAGTGATATTCTTGATTTTGATCTTTTGATAATACTTCATACTTGTTGTTTATTTTCCTTTATTTTCTTTTTTCCCCCTAGTTGGATCAAATTTTTACTTGCCCCCTTTTCCATTTAGGAATTAACTTTCCTTTTCCAAGTGTTCATAAACTTTTCTCTATCATTCTATGGAAAACAAGATGCCGACTATTGCCCTCAACAAAATGTTTCCAGTCCTCCTCTGCCTGCCTCTCCCTCCCCAATAAGATGAGGTCTTTGGAATGCTTTCGTCATATCCCTTTCCCCACCCTCTTAGTTTTGATGAGAAATGTTCTAACTGTAGCTACTAGATATTTTTGTTTTAATGAACACAATTCAGTGCCGTGTTTTTACTTTATGTGTTGAGACCACCCTCTTTCTCTAGATGGAGTAATACATTTGAAGCTTTCCACACTTAATCAATATATGCATTATGATTCTTTGACTTACAAATAGCAGAAACAGGATTCAAACTAGCTTACATGAAAATGCTATTGACTTATGTACCCAGGATGTTTTCAGGGGATGGTTCTAGCTTCAGGCTTAGCTGGATCTAGATTCAAATAATGCCAGCAGGGCTCTCTGTAGGTCTCTCTTTATCCCTCAGCTCTACTTTGCTTTATTACCAGACAAGCTTTATCCAGGTGCACACAAAATGGCAGTTCACAGCCCCAACGCTGTCTTCTACATACAGCTCTCAACGCCAGCTGAAGAAAAAGCATCTTCCCCAAAGCCTCTGAGAAAAGACTCATGGAAAACTATGATTGGTCCATTCTTATGACATGCCCATTCCTGAGCCAATCAATGTGTCTAGCAGGATTAAGCTCTCTGATTGGGCAACCCTAGGTCATGTGACCACTCCCAACCACATAAACTAAACAAGATGATTCTGAAAGTGGGAGAGAGTGGTTTGCCAAAGGAAGAGGGGCTCCCCTGCCCTCTGCACTTGGTGGTCAACAAGCAGCACCTGAATGACACAAGAAATCATAAAGGTTTCTAAGAAAGTCACAAACACTGATGCTATAGGGCCCCAAAACTAGGGGAGTAGCAAGGGAAAAACATACCTCGATGCCTTCGGCACCCTCTGTTTAGCTTTTCTTTGCCCAGGCATGAAGAACTGCAGCCACTCCCAGATTCCAAAAGTACAGCCAGGTAAGATGCTCGTTTGTTTGTTTGTTTTGATTTAGGAAAGATGTGAGCTCCAGGATCCTTTGGGAGACCACCAGATAATGAACCAGGTGGTTACAATTCTCTCTTGGAACCCACACTCATGACAAATGCAATCGTAGCTTCACACGTCTGCCATTCGGAAACAGTCATCTTTCAGCGAGAGATCTCACTTGGCGTATCTTTCTTAGCCTTGTCACTAGACCTTCAAATTTAACCTGAAGATACTCCTGAGTTAACAGGAAGCTCAACAGTGTTTCTTCCCTGACAAATCCTCGCACTTCAGCTCCGGCTATCTCTGGGGACGCAAGGTGACTCCTGGTTGGGAAAATACGGCACTGTC
Source organism: Cheirogaleus medius (assembly GCA_008086735.1). Lineage (NCBI taxonomy): Eukaryota > Metazoa > Chordata > Mammalia > Primates > Cheirogaleidae > Cheirogaleus > Cheirogaleus medius. The sequence continues at coordinate 2,840,263 of VBSM01002153.1, read as the reverse complement.
CCCTCCAGAGGAAGGGCTATTGCTCACAATACACAGTGAGGCTTTTCCAAGAAAGAGAAATACGTCCCCTTTGCTCCATAACCCAGGAAGAAAATAAAACACAGATTCTCACAAACAGAAGAAAGTTGAATTGTGCGTGTTATTCTCAGCTTTGAGGCGGCATTGATTACTTCTAGACAAAAAAAAAAAGTTCTGTTTCTAATATACAGTCAGCCCACATTAGATTTATATACTTGAGTTTAAAGGAAGCCAAGTAAAGTTATCTGTTCTTGATGTACCTGATTAACCTCAATACACAAATCCTACAAATCAATAGTTAATTAAAAATGTGGCACTGCCTATGTAGTCAAGTCAGCTCAGCCCTCTGCAGACACCACCCACTTTGTATATTATTAAGCTAAAAGCCATGCGGGCCACCCTCTGGGGTGATGCAGAATTGTCCAGGCAAGAAAAGAAACATATTTCCAAATATTTCCATACAAAGACCTCAAATATAATATTTTGGCTGTGCTTATAACTTGGGGCATCCCATAGAAGCCACCTTGTAATGGCTGACTTTATGTGTCCACTTGAGTAGATTAAGGAACACCAAGAGAAAGCATTATTTTGGGGACTGTCTGTACAGGTGTTTGCAGAGGAGATTAGTGAGTGAGTCTGAGTGAACTAAGGAGGGAGGATTCCCCCTCAATGTGGTGGGTACAGTGTGATCAGCCGGGAGCCCCAATAGAACACGATCAGAGAAAAGGTGAACATGTCTCTGTCTGTCTCTTGGAGCTGGGACATCAGAGCTCCTTCTTGTCCTTGGACATCAGAACTCCCGCTGTCTGGCGTTTGGACTCCGGGACTTACACCAGTAGTCCCCGGTTCTCAGGCCTTCAGCTTTGGACTGAAAGTTACAGCAGCGGCTTCCCAGGTTCTGAGGCCTTCAGATCTGGACCAAGCCAGGCCACCGGCACCCCACGGTCACCAGCTTGCAGACAGCTTGTTGTGGGACTTCTCAGCCTTCGCAATTGCACAGGCCAATTCCCCTAATAAATCCCCTCTCGCACCCCTATGTGTACTATCAGTTCTGTCTCTCTGGAGAACGCCGACCACACACGCCCCGTTTGGAGTGCAGATCTAGATCATTCCAGGTCCTGGAATCACTTGCTCACATGGCTACGCTGCCCACATCCTCTGCGTATTTGAGGCTTGTACAGATAGTCCCACGGTGACTGGAAGTGCCGGGTTTCCACTTTAGCATTTTCTCCAGGCTGAGAGCCTATGAACCCACCCTCACCCCAATCTCATCTTCATTCATGCCTTCAAATCTACAAATAATCAAAAACAACAAGGCAGAACTGATTTATTTGTCATTTCCTGCCTACTGGTAACTCTTTGTGGGTTTCTTCATTTTAACTTCACACTCATTTCTGCCACAACAAAACCGTATATTTTATTGATAAATGTATTTGTGCCTTGCCTTATTCCAAAGAGGAGTTGAAGTGGCTAAGAAATTAGTGTGTTGGAAATAGCTTTGTGAGAATTACCCACTGTGTGGGCTCAGTTCAAAGGGATTCCTCCTGGGGGCCTTGTCTGTGCCCCCCACCACCCTGCTAAGGGTGCACCCAACCCTGCCCCTAGGACTCAAGGCGTCAATTGTAGTATCTCAAACCCCTGGCCTACGGGTAGAAAAGTAACCCAAGAGGACCAATTGCAACTCTTCCCTGGGAGTTTTCAAACTGGAGCTGGGAGAGAGAAGTCAGTTCTCTTCCTGGCAACGAAGCCGTAAGCATGAATGGCCAAGAGACCTCTGCCGAGACCCTCACCATGTGCAAAAGTGCCATCTACAGCAGGGGGAAGGAAGCCAAGACGGAGAGATGAGAGGAGAGCGAGAATGGGTACCAGCGAGCTGCCCCATGGTCCGTGACACCAACTGTGCATGCCCTTCTGCTGCTGCAGTGAGTTCGAGGCAGAACGCTGGAGGAATACCCCATGGAGACATGAGGACAAGGCACCACCACTCTGGCCTTTCCTGAAGTCAAGTTCACATAATTTAACTGATCCTCTACACCCAGTGTAGCTGACAGACCTCCCTTCTCTCCTCTAACTTTCCTCTGCCTAAGAACCAGACTTTCCAAAGAACACTCTGTGATCTAAAAGACCAAGAATCTTACCAGCCAAGAACAAAGGCTGCCGGTCGCTGCCCCTCTGTGCTCCTCAGTTGTAGGCACTGGGGAAGACTCCACCCCACCCCCCATCTCCAAGCCACCCCCACCCAGGACACCAGGCGACCGGGAGCAGCTGATCACCCCTCTCGGACTGCCTGGGCTTGGGCATCTGGCAGCACGGGCTTGGCACTCGGTGGGTGCCGTGAACCAATGGGCAGAGAAGCAGCCCCTTGGGAGGCAGGAAAACGAGCTGGGTGTGCAGAGACTCCAGGCAGAGGGAAAGGTCCAAGGCTCCCAGAGGAGAGGAGTTTCACAGAAGAATGGGGAAAGGGTACTTCCTGTGAGGACGGGATTGTCACTGCAGCTATTTCAGAGGGAAACCGCTGCCTTGGGCTGGGTACTGGCGATACTGTGGGGTCAGGTGTACCAGCTGTGGCTCCTAGATGCCACCTCGCTGCTGTAGGATTATTTGTAGTGGCTCCTGGGATGGGCCCGGGAACCCACCTGCGTGTCCCCCGAGCCGCGGCCTCCCCAGCCTTTATTAACAATGCTGTCATGTCTGGGGCTTTTTCTAGGTGCCAGGAACTGTGCCAAGAGCTTAACAAACATCCCACCGTTTAAGGCTTGCAATAATACTATGAAGTATGGATTCTGTTTTTATCTCCATATAACAGATAAAACCAAGAGTCAGAGAAATTAAGTCACTTCCACCATGTTAATAGCACCGCCGGGATTCCAGACGAGATCTTTATGACTCCAAAGCCATGATGCCGGGATGCTCCCCTCCCCAGATGGTCCCAGCTTCCCCCCGGCGTGGACTCTGTGATTCGCACCCCCACCTTCAGGCACTGATGGGGAATTTTCCCCAGTTCTCAGACCACCAAAATTCAATCAAAGATCAGCATTCTTTCCAAATAGTGGCTGTTGGTCCCACCCCCACGACGGGACCAGCTTGGACATCACCAGCCCAGAGCTCCCCCGCATTCCCCACGCCCCTCTGCGCACAGTCACGGAGAGTGCCAGCACGCACCACTCTCCCCGCTGAAGCTGACTGCGTTCCCCAGCCCCACTCCTGCTCAGTCCCCTGCTCGTCCCCATCTGCCCACCCCCGAGCGCCTCGTGGCCAAACCCACTCACGTACGGGCAAAGGGTCACGGTTGTCCGTCTCAAGTTCAGAGCCAAGGTCAGTGTGCTGGGTACGAGGGAGAGCGCACTTTGGCTCACTTCCAACAAAATGAAAGTGGCAGAGAAGAAATGAGGAAGGCCAGCCCTGAGGCCACACCGTGTCCCATAAATGACAAACGCTGGGCACTCATGTCAGAAAGCCAAGGCTGTAAAAGCCACAAGTGAATTAGGATGGAGTCCAAAACGGTGATGTCATGTGAGAACATCTTCATGTAGCGCCACTGCCCGGGGACGAGGCTGGCACTCGCCCCCCAGTCCGCCGGAGACCTCAGACCCAGTGGAGCCTCCCATCCGCGAAGTAGGTGGAGGACGACACAGACATGAATCCTGGAGTTGCCGCTCGCCTCCACGAAGCCAAGGTGGCCAGGGACACAGCCACGCTCCTGTTCTCCATGAAAACCCTTCCAAGAAGGCTGTAGAGCAGACATTCGTAGCTCTGCGACTGAAACCCGTTAGCGTCCTGATCTGTCTTTGCGAAGTCCTTGGCAGGGAGCAAACTCCAAAGACCATTCCCCACCGCCAACTCCCTCCCCAAACACCCATGAAACCAAAGGGGGCAGATCTTCCCTGGGACCCCAGGAGGTCACACCGGACCTGGGCTCAGCCAATCATACTCTTGCTGCCAGGGCTTTGACTCTTGAAAGAGGGTTGCAAAGACTGAGGTCGATTCTACCCCAATGAATAGCTCCAGCTGGCTCGTTCCAACCCTCCCACACTCCTGCCCACTCCTGAAGCCTGGTCCTGCAGCCCCCTGTGCAATCTGTGAGCCCCCAAGAACCTTCCAGTGAGCTCCCTTCTTGCTGCACAGACAGGGTGGGTTGCTGTTGCTTGCAGCCAAGAATCCCGACTGGTATACACTTCTCTGTGTCCGTTGTGTTTTGTTTTTGGAGCCAGCATTCCCAAGGGTATTTCAAACAACAGGCATTGGTGCAATTCTATAAAAGGGAACCAGAAATCATCTAGATGCTTGCTAGGAAGACACAGTGATGGGTGCCTGAGGAAAGATGCAAGATAGCGATGTGCTGAGTGAGGTCCAGATTTGGAATCCAAGTCCTCTCTTCCGCACCTCAGGGCTTTGCATACACTTTCCACCTGGCTAATGCCCACCGCTCATCCAGGTCTCAGTTGAAGTGTCATTTCCTCAGAAAAACTATCATAACTGGTCGCCATATGTTGACCTATTATTTATTTGTTGAAGACCCATGTGCCCCATTAAACTGTAAGCCCCAGGACGGGGGCTGATGGCTATTTTGTCACTACTCTCTCCCCAGGACCTAGCATGGCCTGGCATATAACTGGCTTTCCATTAATATTTGCAAAGGGATTCACATGCATTGGATAGACTCACCCATCCAAATTATGTGTATCCTCCTGGCACCCATGAGGTCGATGCTATTATTATCATCCCTGTTTTACAGGTAGGAATCTGAGACACAAGGAGTTGAAGGAATTTTCCATAAGTCACCTAAACTAGGCAGGGTGGAGACGGGATTTGAACCCACGCACTCTGACTCCAGAGTCCTCTTAATTACTCCGTGGGGTCTTTATGCAAAGTAGAGATCATGATAATCTGTTGCTGCATAGCAAACCAACCCAAAATGTAGTGGCTTAAAAAATACGTCATTTGTTCTGCTAACAAATCTGCACTTTAGGTGGGGTTCAACAAGAAGTGTTCCTTTCTGTTCCTCAGATCATCACCAGGGGCGTCTTACCAGGAGTCTGGAGGAGCCTCTTCTCAAAATGAACCTTTCACACGGCTGCAAGAGTTGATGACAATGTCAGCCAAGAGCTTAGCCAGGGCTGTGGCCCGGAGACCTCAGTGCCTCTCCCTGTGGGTGGTGCCACCAGGCTGCTTGGGCTTCCTCTCGGCATGGTGGCTGGGCTCGAAGAGTGAGCATCCAAAGAGAACCGGGAGGAAGCCATGTAGCCTTTTCTAACTTAGCCTCCGAAGTCTAGCAGAGCCACGGCCACTACATCCTATGTGTGCAAACAATCTCAAGCCTGCTCCGATACAAGAGGAAGGGACTTGTACTCCACCTCTCCATAGGTATGTGTGTGACAAGCTTCTAGAAGAACCCACAGGCCAGGAGGTGATATTGTGTCCATCTGCAGAGAATACAGTCTGCCACAGCAAACAGTATGCTGTGTGACCTCACCAAGCTGTCCTAACTTACAAACCCAACTTAAAAATAACCACCCCCAACAAGCCACCCCCAGAGACCCCACTGAGAGTTTAGAATCACTGGACTGAAAGAAAGAAGCTGGAAATGTAAAAGCCACTTGCTGATGGGGTATGAGGGGGGGAGACTTCCCCCACGATATTTACATATTTTCACTTCATTTCCTTAGGATGCCTGAAGCTCTACTAATTAGAAACTCATTTGAGATAACTAGTAACCAATTTAAAAATGCAAACACCTCGGCTGGGGGGCTGAGGTAGTCAGAGTCCTCCAAATAGTTGTGTAAATTGGTTTATCAAGGATTTCCTCCTGCCCCCTGCTGAGCGCCAGTAGCAAGAAGAGAGCAGGGAAGGGCATTGGGCAACTTTGTTGCTAACAGCGCTTCTGGATAGAGACCTGGGGAGAGAGGCACGTGGAGTTGGCAGAGGAGGGAGGAAGGCAAGCTTATTTCTAAGTCTGAGTGAGCCTCCAGTTTGAGGGCTCTGCAGATATGGCCCCGATCGGGCTGCACGCGATCGGGCTGCACGATGCTGTGGCAGCAACATGTACACCCAGCCACTCCTGGCAGACCGAGCCACTTTTCCGAACACCCTTGCACAGCGGTGCAGAGCGGCCGGCTCCACCAGCAGCGGCAGAGCCATAACTCACGCTGTCACTGCTCCCCTCAAACCCCTTCGGTAAGCACTTTTAATCAATGCAACAGGAGTAAACATTTGCCGCAGAGTAGCAACGTGCAGGGAGGAACACGGTTCTGCTCAGGCTCGGGAAGCAAAAGCTTCTGGCTGCATCTACGCAAGAGCACGCAGGAAAAGCCCCGGTTCTGGCGTGGCTGCCAGCCTGGGCCTCAGCACATCTTCCCCAAGGCCGAGTCTCCCTCTGTTAGGGACTAGCCTTCCACCAGCCCACCCTACAGAGGAACAGAGACACTGAGGATGTAAACACAAGAGGAGGTTTATTGTCTGGCTAGCCAGGGTCCGAGCCTTAGTGCACCAACGCAGTGGTCACTCGTTTAGGCAAGGACCCTGATCGGTGCAGGGGCTTGCTTTTTATTCCTTCGGCGCATAGGCTGTTCACGCGCGTATCATGCAAAGTGATTGGTTGCCTGCTATTTTGCAAGCAACCTGCTATTTTGCAAGCATACCTGTTTCTTCCCTTTTTCTTTTTCTTCCAGCAAGCAAGGAAGCAGGCGAGCAACAGTTTACAAAAGCGGATGTCTGCGGTTAGCTGCTAGCAGCTGCTGTAGGGTATGGTTTTTCTCGGTAAAGGCCTTAGGGGTAGAGGGGAACAGAGGGGAGGGGGAGGGCTTGTCTAGGGGTCCTGTAAGATCTTGCCTGTTGTTCTCTACACCTCTCCGTGTTCATCTGTGCTCCGAGGTGCCATCTGTCAACCACTCCACTCTCGGCTGACGTTTCAAGCATCTCTGCCATCTAAATGGTCACCAGCCCTCCCCGCAAGCCCCCCGGGTGACAGTGAACTTAGATGAGAAAACAGGTTTCAGGGTTTCAGATTTCAGTTGCAGCATCTTGGAATCCGCGTGCGGCGATCAGGTCGTGTTCCCCAGCTGGGGGTTACAGCCTCGTTGTAATCCACTTTGGTCGTTAAGGACCTGGAAACGGGTTCTCCGGAAGCCCTGCGAGGCCGGCACCTTTGCAATTCCTGCTTAGCAGAGGCAGAGGCCGGTCTCAGAGAGGTTGAGTGACTAACCCGAGCCCACACAGGCAGCGAGTGGTGGGGCTGGGACTCGACATCACTCTGTCTTCCCCCCAAGCTGGGGTTTGAAACCATCCTGCCGAGGGTGGTGGAGAAGCCACCCACTACTGAAGGCTCAGAAAACACAGGCTGGTGGCCTCAGAGAGCTAAAGCAGGGGAGAGAGGGGAGCCTTGGTGGCAGCCACCTCCTGTCTGTGTGGCCCTTCCAACAGGGGCAGGCGATGCGGACAGAAGCCCAAGGATTCGGATCAAGGTGCAACCTGAAGCAGCCAAGATGTGCAAGCAAAGGGGAGACAGAGGGACGCTAAGGCAGCAGTCTAGTCCCCAGGACACCCGCACGGCAGAGAAAGAGAAAGGTGGGGGAGGAGGTGCTCAGAACTTCTGCATCAAAATCTCTAGAAAAGAGGGAAAATGCAGGTTCCTTTTCAAAGGTGAACCTTGAGACCATTGTGCTGACAGAGCCAGAGACAAAGGCCGCATCCTGTGTGATTCCACTTACGTGAAACAACCAGAATAGGCAAATCCACAAAGACAGGAGTAGATTAGCGGTGGCCCAGGGCGGCTGGGGCAGTGACCGCTTCATGGGAACAGGGTTTCTTTTGGGGGTGACGAGGCTCTGAAACTAGACAGTGACGATGGCCGCACAACACTCAGCATGCTAAATGACGCTGAATTTTGCGCTTTCAAATAGTTTCAGTGGTAAGTTGTACGTTAGTGTTATTTTACCACAATTTTAAAAAGATGCAGATTCCTGGGATTCATCGTGCACTTGACAAATATTTATAGGAGACTTTCTAAGTGCCAGGTGCTCGCTGCTCTGGGTGCTGGAGACACAGTAGTGAGCAAAACAGACAAACATTCTGCTCCCACAAAGCTGACATCCTAGTGAGAGGAACAGAAAATAAGCAAGATAAAGACTTTAAGTGTTCATTCGTTAGAGATAAACATGAGGGAAGAAAACAATGCAAGTCGGGAGACAGGAGGTGTGGGAGGGGCTGTGGGTGTTGGGATTTTAGACAAAGAGGGCGGGGAAGGGCTCACCAGGAGGTGGCAATTGAGCAGAGAGCTGAAGCAATGATGGAGCCGGCTGGGTCTGGGGGAACAGTGCTCCAGGTAGAGGGAACAGCAAGTGCAAAGGCCCTGGGGTCGAAGCAGGCCCAACACAAACACAGAACAGTGAAGAGGCCATCGTAGCTGAAGAGGAGAGAGTGAAGCAGAGAGTGGGAGGAGACAGAACAGAGAGGAGGCTATTGCAGGCTGGGTCACGTCGGTTATAGCGGGGACTCTGGCTTCGACTGTGAGTGAGATGTGAGTCACGGTGGGCTCCTGAACAGAGAACCGACGTGACCTGACCCCTGTCTACACCGTGGAGTGCAGACAACAGGAGGGCAAGCTAGCTAGAAGATCATCAGGGAGATACCGCAGGTGGGGGCCCACAGTGGCTCAGACCTGGCCGGGGCTGAAGGCAGGCTGGGCTCTGGACCTACTTTGAAAGTGGAGTAGCTCAGTGACTCTCTGAGCCTGGGCCCCAGGACCCTGCATTTTTAACAAGCTGCCCGGGGGGTTCTGATATAGTCTGAAGTTGAAGAACTCCAGGTTTAAGCCAACCTTCCATTTCATCCTTGGGTAAGTGCCCCCTGGGTTCTCCCCAAGCCAGCTCAGAAGCGGCGCTAGAACGGACGTCCCACGATGTCTGGATGTGCATGCACAGCCCTGGAGCAGACTCAGAGCATCGAGTCCAGTGTCAGGTGCTGGGGTTCGGTGGTGGACACCCAAGGGTCCTGTCTCCAGGGAGCCTTCCATTCAATAAGGCAAGTAAACAGCAAAAAAAAAAAAAAAAAAGTCATTTCCAACTCCGAGTGGGAAGCTCTGTGATGATGGCACGTGTGGGGCAGAGGGAGCGCACGGAAGAGACACCCATCTATACCGGTGGTCAGAAATGCTTTCCCCATCAGAGGACCCCTAAGGCGAAAGCTAGACAATGCCGGGAGTTGCCAGGTGCGTGCGGAGGGGGTGGAAGACTGTTCCCAGCAGAGGGAAGGGCATGTGCAAAGACTGAGAGGTCAAGGCGTGTTTAAGGAGCTGAAAGACATTGATGTAACTGTAAGAAGTGAGGGACGTGGTGGTGAGTTGCAGCCACGTGACGCAGGTTCTTGCCCGCCACACTGATCCTGTAGACACAGGGAGACAGCAGATGTCCTTAGGCTGGAGGGGTCGGTGATGCTCCACCTTGTGCTATAAAAAGAGCAGTCTGGCCACAGGAGAGACGGAGGCGGGGAAACCAGGAAGGGGGCAACCACCCGCCAAGGGAGACGAGACCTCGGCAGTGTGAATGGCAGGAAGAGGTGAGGTAACCTGATGGAAGGATGCAGGGTGACGCCCAGGTGTTGGCAGCTGAGGGAACCCGGCCGGAGAGGAAAGGTGAGCCGAGGTCAGTGCAAGATGGACATGCAAGTGGCGATGGCCAGCGGGCAGTTGGATCTATCAGCCTGGAGTTATCCAGAGAGTTCTGGAGTAGAAATAAATATTTAAAGACCTTGGGAATAAGTGAATCCCCCCCCCCATGCAGAAGATGGAGAGAAATGGGAATAGAACACAGGGGACAGATAAAGGGGAGAGACTCATGATTAAAACCAACCAACCATCAGGTGTCTTCCAATAAAACACGTGCTGGAGGGTTCCTCGGGCTGAGTTATGCAGGACCATATCTAAAGATCATATTCAAAATAAAATAACTGCTGGGAAGGTCTCAATTAAAACACTTAATGCTGCTTTTTAAAAAAAAAAATGCTAAAAACGGGAGTTCAGCTATTGCACGGACCCTGGAGCGATTTTTCGGCAAGTGTCTATAAACAGGAATCTGATCTGACTCGAGGGGGTATCATATCAAGTGTAAAAAATCTAATTCCAGTGTCTGGAAGGGCCTTTCTGCCAGGTGCGAGACCCTGATCCAGCCCATGTGATTTCTACTGATTAACAGGCGGGGCACACACAGGTTGTTGGTTTTTGAGATTGCTTTCCCTGCGTCTTCACACCAGCTACAAAAAAAAGTCAAAAGGCTTCCAAACCATCAAAATAGAAATGACACTCAGTCACGGAGGAAACAGATTATAGGTCGATCACCTTGATTGGTTTTTAACGGTGAGGAGCGATTAATGTTACTGAATAAGCAAATCTGTTTGCATAACCAGATCTTTATAGGCTACCGGGAATAAAGCTTTTCCTAAGTGGATGATTTGTACGACGATAGCCTTTGGGTCTCTGGCGGAACAGCTCTGATGAGGAAATGTTCCTTTAATTACGTGGAAGGCCAATCGCCGCGTTATAGCCACATTGTTTTGCAGATTACATATAATTTCACCATTTCCGTAGCTTCTGCGCTATAATTCTGGGGAAAACGCAGGCACCAAGAAGACACTTGAGGCACATTATGCTGGAGATAAAGATGTTTTAGCGAATTCAATTTAAGCTACAACATTAAAGTTATTTTGTTGAATAAAACATAACGCAATAATGAGCTTGTGTATGTCAAGTCTATAGTGGAGGTAATAATATCCAGAGAGAGCACAGCCCCTCTCCTTTTTCCATGCTCATTAGAGTAATAGATAACCCCGTGGAGAGGACCTCTCTGGGATGTGCCTCATCTCAGGGTGAGTGTGTTTCTTGCAACTGTGCTGGAAGGAAGGGAGGGAGGGAGGAAAAAGTAAAGGGACTAATTTGGGAGCCCGTCACAGAAGCGCTACTACTTGATTTTTTCGTCCTCTGAGATTTCTTGTTCTCAACACCAAGCAGGAAAGGACTTTCTTGAGAAGCTCAGATGAATCCCTCTCTTTATGTACTTAGCACTGGAGGGTTCGCAGGGACGAGTGAAGAAATCAGTGGAGAGAAGAGCGAGGAAGAACAACGCAACGGAGGAGAGGCAAAGCTATGTTGGAATCAGTTCTGCCACTCAGTAGGGAGACCCGGGACTTCCTCTCTCTGGGACTCGGTTGTTCTTGTCTGTAAAATGGAGCGGTAGATGGGCCCTTGAAAGTATTCACATTCCCTGACCTCATCTGCCTATAAAACACTTTTCATTCATGCTGGCAGGAATCTTGACGACTTTGCCAAGAAGGCGGAATGATCACTAAGCTGGCTGTGGCAAACAACGGCATCTGAGACTATGTAAGGAAAAACTGAGACGGTCACACAGAAGGACGAATCTCCAACAAGACTGAGGAATGTGCAGCACACTCTCGGTGTGCCAGAGACAAGCACACACCACTTCTCTCCCCAACATGCGGGAAGACGGCAGTTCCCACCCTCCCCGCAGTTAGACTGGGACCACGTGACCGCATGTCCACTAAGAGGAACGTAAGAAACACTCCCTTCTGGTCCAGGGTAATGAGAAGCAAGTGTGACTTCTCCACCATTTCTCTCTCCCCATCCATAGGGCCACACGTGAAAAGCCCTGAGGCGGCAGAATTCTCACGCAGGGTGGAAACGTCCAAGATCTCTAGATCACTGTTGGTCCAGGGGCCAAGGAGAGCCCTGTCCTGCACGGGACTGTGACGTGGGTGATCAAACACCGAGATTTCAGGGCTCACTTGTCCCAGCAGCATTGTCTAGGGTTACCCTAATATGCCAAGGATTTAAGAGGTCTAGCAGAGAGAAAAAAGAAGCTAGATTTCAATTAGGCTGCCAACCTTGATTATACATTTAAAAATAAAACCTCTGTCCTAAAAAAAAAAACAGAAGATCCACATTCCTTTCAAGCATATGTGGCACATTTGCGAAGCACTGATGATACATTAGGAAATCTCAACAAAATCCACTACGTAACTGACATTGTCCGGACATTTTTCTGACCATGATGCAATAAAAGTGGAAGCCAACAGCAAGAAGATGGCTAAACACAAGCATATGTTTGGAAAATAAAAAATAACCTAGGAATAACCTATAAGTTAAAGGGGTAATCACAACAGAAATTAATAAATGTTTCTAGCTGAATGACAACAAAACTTTATATAAACTATATATATATATATTTTTTTTCAGTTGGATAAGTTCAGCTACTAGGCTTTTGCTTTCATCAAAGCAATGGAGACAGTGGTCACTTGTTCCACTCCTGCTTTGGTGCAACCTGTAATTCGTAAGAACACACGTCTGTCTTCCAGGGAGCCGGGCACCGAGCTGAGCTATGCTGCGACGCAGCCGCAGGCCGGGGCAGGTGGGAGGTGAGCACACTCACGGCTGCGAGTTTGCGCAGTGACAGGGGCAGTGGCTGGGACAGCTCTTCACTCCACTGAGCATCCAGACAGAAAGCAGAAGTCAACCGCTGGGCTGTCTCAGCACTTTCATTTTATTTCAACTTTTGGCAACCGGTTGCAATTAAGAGCATGAAAAGAAAGTGATAAGAATGTAAGGTAACGTACTCACTTGTAAAAGAAAATGATGAGACTGGAGTGAGAGCGTGTCCCCCTTTGGTTCCCTCGGTCTCTATTTCCCGTCCCTCAGAGCGCCCCGTTTCCCTCTGTCCACCTTGGCAAGTGGATAATCCAGGTGCCTGCTCCCGACCCTTCCTGCATCTCCAAACCCGGCAGCCAGGGGTTGAGTCTTTCTCACATTTCATCTCTCTGATTCTGATACTCCTATTTCCCTTTTCCTTCTTTTAAGGGTCCTGTGACTACACGGGGTCCACCAGGATAATCCAACATAATTCCTCTATTTTTAAAATCTGCCAATTAGCAACCTTAATTCCATTTGCGACGTGAATTCTCTGCCACGTAACCTAATGTAGTCACGGTTCCAGGGATTAGGATGTGGACATCTTTGGGGGAGAAGGGCGTCATGGTGCCTGCCACAGGGTGAAGGCAATGCCTGGAGGCTCCTCCCGCTGCATCCTTCTTTCATTGCATGAAGGGTGCAGCAGTGCAAGAAAGGATGCGGCTGATTAGACCCCCTCCCGGGACTTTGACCTTGAGCAAAGGGATCCAAGGGTGAAGGGACGGGAGGTCTTTCATCCCAGCAGTGGGATGAGGATTAACAGGTGAAGCCCTTGCAAGTGCTTTTCACATCTCAACTCTTTTCAGCCCCACAATAATGCTGAGATAAGTAATATTACCTCCATTATACAGATGAGGAAACTGAGGCAGAAAACTGTTAAATCCCCTGCCCTGGCCCAAGCGCTGGCATGCGGCAGAGTCAAGACACCAACCGAGGCAGCCTGATTCCGCACCTGGTCTCCGTGCCGCGCGGCAGTCAAGGTCCCCCGGAGCTGCCCGACTCTCATCCGCCCCAAGCCTGGTTCTCTGGCAGAACCCCATTTCCACTAGCCCCCCAACAGCCTTCCCATAAAGTCCCTTTTGCTTAAGACACCCAGGTGTTTTCCCTACTGTCTGCATCCAGAGAACTTTCAGTGATACATAGAGGGAACACCAAACTGGGTATCCTTGAGAATGTGTGCTTGAAAGTGTCATCTCAAAGTCAAAGCAGAGACTGAGAGCTCCCCAGCGGCTGCCGGCTGGCACATGCATTCAGGTGAATAAGGAAAGCCAGCTGCTGTTTAAAAAAAAAAAAGACCCCAAAATTTCAGAGTCTAACTTAATCATGACGTGTTGGTTATTGAAGTCCCAGCGTGGTGTGCACGGTGAGGCACGGGGGACCCCTGCTCTGTCCTCCACAGTCACTCAGTGGTCAGGGCTCCTTCCAGGCCAGGACCCCCATCTTCAACTCGCGGCCTCTGAGGCTGGTGAGGAAGAAGGACGTGCAGAGGACCCCGCAGGACAGATTCTTACGGTCAAGCCCAGAGGTAGCATCTGTTGCTTCCCGCTCATATCCCGCTAGCCAAAATGTAACCCGTGGCGCCGGCCTGAGTGCGCCAAAAAGTGAAAGAAAGAAAAAAGTCCTATGCTGGAAAGATGTTCATGACTGCATTGTTTAAAACAGCAAAACATGGAAGCAGTTTATATGCCCAACAGTCAGGTCAATGGTTGAATAAATGACAGCACATTCATTACACTAAATCTAATGCAGTTATTAAAAGTCACAGTTATCAAAGCCATGTAGAACATGGAAAAACAAGTGTAATATTAAACAAATAAAGGACTCAGATTTGTAAGTAGCCTTCGATTGTGACTATATCAAATAAACAATAATGAAAATATTTATAGCAAGATGGGAGGTCTCTGTTCTATATTTTTTTAAATCATTGGAATGGTTTTATATGGCCTTTAAATGATTTTTTAAGATAAAAGGTGGCACCATTTTAAAATATAAATAAAGGAATCGCTAGGATGCAATGAGATTTTGTTTCTAGAAACAAACACAAGAGTGATGCACACAGCCTCAAGTGTGAGGGTTCCTGCTGCGCACTGTGTGTGTGTATGTGTGTGTATATGTATGTGTATGTGTGTATGTGTGTATGTGTGCGTATGTGTATGTGTGTATGTGTGTATGTGTGTGTATATGTATGTGTATGTGTGTGTGTGTGCGTATGTGTATGTATGTGTATGTGTGTATGTGTGTGTGTGTGTGTGTGTGTGTGAAACCTTGAGGAAAATGCCATCTGCTTCATCCATTTTTACAAAGAAGATTCAAAGACAGTATTTATCACTAAATGCCTCCAAAAACTCAAAAGCATATGTGTTGTACTCAAATCCAGTTTGAGGTCATTAACGACCCCGGCCACCACATAGCCTGTCACGGCATGGGGACAGCTGGGGATGTCACAGTTGCATAGGGACTGGCCTGGGCTTAGGTCTCAGTCTGCCACGCCCATCCTAAGAATGGCACAGGCAGGGGACCGGGGGACTGCAGTCCAGATGAGACATCTGGCTCCACCACCCACTGGCTGAGTCACCCCGGCAGGACGGCCTCAATTTCCTCGTCTGCAAAGCAGACATCACAGTTGCTATGGTTTGAACGTTTCCTCCAGAAGTCATGGCTTGGAGGAATGACTTACGCCCCAGTACAATAGTGCTGGAAAGTGGGGCCCTGCCCTCATGAAGGGATTACTGCTGCCATGCAAAGGGCTCGTGGGAGTGGGTTCACCCTCGAGTGCGCCTGCCCTTCCACCTTCCACCATGTGACGACACAGCCAGAAGGCCCTCGCCAGATGCCGGCACCTCGATCTTGGACTTCCCAGCCTCCAGAACTGTGAGCCAACAAACTTCTGTCCATTAAAATTATAAATTACCCAGTCTCAGGTATTCTGTCATAGCAGCACAAAGAAGACCAAGACAATAGTCACACCCATAGGCTCTTTGAGAATGAAAGGGGATGTAGAAGGTCCCCCAGCCCCAGGTTGTATCCATATGAGTTCCACAAGTGGCAGTTTCTACTGTGATGGTGGGGAGGGTACGTTTGGTGGGTCTGAGGACACAAGGAGAAGGTGCCACCTGTCAACCAGGAAACCAGCCCTCACCAGACACCAAATCTGCCGGCACCTTGGTGTTGGACGTTCCAGCCTCCAGAACTGTGAGCAATAACTTGCCGTGTGAGCCTCCCAGGCTGTAGTATTGTTGCTATAGCAGCCTGAATTAGACAGAGGGACACGGAAAGATGAGATGGAGTGAGCAGGGACGGCTCTGCTGAGGACACATGTATCAGTTTCCTATCGCTGCTATAACAAATGACCACAAACTCAGTGGCTTAAACAATACAAAGTCATTTTCTTATGGTTCTGTAGGCTAGAACTGCAAAACGGTCTCACTGGGCTAAAATGAAGGTGTTGGCAGGACTGTGCTCCTTCCAGCAGCTCTGGACGAGGGTCCCTCCCTGGCCTTTTCCGGCTTCTAGAGCCGCCCACGTTCCTTGGCCCCCAGCCCCTTCCTGCGTCTCCAAACCCGGCAGCCAGGGGTTGAGTCTTTCTCACATTTCATCTCTCTGATTCTGATACTCCTATTTCCCTTTTCCTTCTTTTAAGGGTCCTGTGACTACACGGGGTCCACCAGGATAATCCAACATAATTTCCCTATTTTTAAAATCTGCCAATTAGCAACCTTAATTCCATTTGCGACGTGAATTCTATGCCACGTAACCTAATGTAGTCACGGTTCCAGGGATTAGGATGTGGACATCTTTGGGGGAGAAGGGCATCATGGTGCCTGCCACAGGGTGATATTTGCACAGAGGCCTTGGGACAAGGCTGCAACGTGAAGGTAAAGTTCAAATGCAGCTGCCACAGCCACCCGTACAAGGGGCAGGGAGGAGAGAGCTTAGAGCACACAGATCGTGCCGCGAGGCACAGACTTCTCCGAAGGCGTCTACGCAGCCACTTGGCTGCGCCTGGAGGTGAAACCAACACCCGCCTGTACAGCAAACAGCACTTGTCTTATGCTACACCAAGAGGCCAAGTACACACTCCTTCCTAGGTATGGTGTCCCAGCCATCCAAGGCCGCCGTTCCTAACCCAGCCCCTGCCTAGGAGCCCCCACTTCAGGGTTCGTGTGTGACAGACACGCACTCAGAGAGATGCGTGCAGGAAGGAGTTGCGGACGGCGGTTCTCCTGGGTGGGGGGAGGCAGGGAAGCAGGGAAACGTGACTAGGAGCTGCGGTTTGGCTGTATCTGTGATGCTGTTTCTTAAGAAACCCAAAACGTCTGAAGCAAACATTGCACCACTGCAATGGGGGAGGGACTGTTTTATTCTTTCCTTGTTTTCTGTTCTTTTCCATATGTTTGAAATATTGCACAATTTAGAAGAAAATAATGAATTACCAGAAAAACAAACTTAGAGAAACATCTAAACCTCCTTTAAGGCAACATCCGACCGACTTTGACGTCACTGAAAAGCTAAAAGCGCCCCCGGCCAGGACTGCAACTGAGAATCACACTGAGAGCCCCTCCAAGGACCGGTCCCGAGCGGGAGCTGCGTGTGCCTCAGCAACCCTCAGAGCGGGGAGACGAGGCTGCCGTCCTCCCTCTGGGACCCTGTTTGTCTCCCGCCTGCTGATCCACACGTGCAGCACCTTCAGCTGTAGCATCAGCCACGGAGGTTACAGACGCACATCGGACCAGATGTTCTAGACTTCACCTCCGTGCTAGAGTTCAACTCCCGGCCAGATGCGACACCCTGGGCGCTGGATGAAGCTGCGGCAGGACAGGTGGGACCACAGAAGGCGTGTCCCCGCTCTGAGGGTTGCCGAGGCACACGCAGCTCCCGCTGGGGGGGGGGAGCGCTTGCCCTCGCACCCCCGCCTGCCCCGCCCCATCCTGGGCTGGGGGCACACGCCTGCAGCACCATCCTTGCACCAACACTTCAGGGCTCTGGAAATGAGCACAGCCAACCTCCGGGGCCTTTTCTGATCTATCTCGGACACCAGAAAACCTCAGGCATCCTTCCCAGCCACGTCTGAGACACCAGACCCATCACAGATTTCAGCCGGACTTGGAATAGTCAGGGCAGGTCCCTTGTTCTGACCTTAAAGCTGGTTGTTCGCTTACCCAACAAGCGGTTCATTGAGCACCTGGCGTGTGCCAGGCATGGCTTCACACAGTGAGCCAGAAAGACAGGCGTCACGGGTCCACGGGATCTCCTTGAGGGAGGCGGACGACAAACAAGGACAACCGGTTAATGTAGCAACAAATGTTATTACTGTGTTGTGTGTGATGTATTAACATACAATTACAGCTAATTAATATACAGCAATACGTGTGTATGTAACTATATATAACACGTTACATATACATATATTAAATAGTTGGTTAGAAGGATAATTAGTTATAAGTGCTAAGGGGGAAACTGAGGCAAAGAAGGGGAATAGGGAGCATGAGGGGTGGGTTGCAGTCTCAGCTGGATGACAGGGGGGTAGGGGTACTTCCCTTAAAGGTGACACTGAGGAAGACCAGCTCAAGCCCTGCAGCTGCCCTGAGGAAGAGCATTCCATGGTGGGAACAGGAGAGCAAGTGCCCTGAGGCCCAGTTAGTTGGAGGAGGAGCCAGGAGCAGATGAGGGAGGACCACAAGGCAGGAGGTGGGGACTCTGCCTCTGGGGGGACACAGGGCAGGATGGTGGCAGAGGTGCTGTAACAGCCCAGGGCAGACATCACCTGGGCCTGGGCAGGTGCAGCCGTGGAGGCCAAGGTGAGGTGCAGCTGGGTTGTCACAGCAGAGCCCTAGGGAGCCGCCCGTGGGAACCTCAGCAAGGATGGAGGCTTGGGGGGCTGAAATTTTGAGAGTCATTTTTTTTCCATGTCCTTTCACACCTCTATGCCTCTTCCTTCCCTATCCCAAAACCGGGCACAACATCACCCAGGCCTCCCCCACTTCCCTGGGATGCGTCATTAGATTCCACTATTTAAAAGACCCAAAGGACTCAAAGACTTTGACAGGAAGGTCAACCTGCAGCTCCGGGTCACATCGTCACAAATGCTGCGCCCTCAGAGTCACTAACAGAGAATAAATCCTTTGTCGAGATCGGAGCAGCAGAGAAGCCACCCCTCCCCCGGGGAGCCCGTATTCCACAACAGCTCACCCCGCTCGGAGCCTTGCTTTATTACTCTCAGAAAGGTGGTGTGCAAATTTGATAAGGCAAGATATCAAAGTCCCAGCGTGCTGCATAGAGGGCTCGCGCGCAGGCAACGTGCGGGTACGGCAGGTCGAAAAGCACTTTTTTATTGCTTTGGGGCTCTCGCTCTGTACCGGAGTTCCAAAAGCAGCTGGCTGAGTCAGCCCGTTCCTGATCATTCAACCTTCCAGAACGTCATCTCCGCAGATCTGCAGAGCCGTGCTGGTTTCTGAGATCACCCTCTGGGTAGAAAGGAACCATTGCCGGGTGGCGGGGTGGGGTGGGGTGGGCCACAACCCCCCACAAACAGTGGCTGACAGCAGATGCTCAGTCTGTCCCAGGTGGAGGGCCACTATCTTGGGAACACGGGTGTCCCAGATGTGACATGCCAGGAAGGACTCTCCTCTCGGTTCAGTCTTACGGCAAGAATCTCATTCACAGAGGCCACTGTGTTTCAAATGTTTAGCTCTCTCCCTCGGAATATAGGATGTCTGGGTTTTACTCCTCAATAACCAAGGCACTGCAGGGAGCCCACAGGAGACACGGAGGAAAGGAGTTGGCCGTGAGCTGGTGATTGTTATTGCTGAAGCTGGGTGATGGGAACGCAGCGTGGGTTAAAGTAGTCTCCCTAGTTTTTATATATCTGAAATCCTTCATAGTAAAAAAAAATGTTTAACCACCCTTAGAGCAATTTGGCAGCATCTAATAAAACAACAAACATACTTACCCTTGGACTCTGCAGTTCCACTTCTTAAAACTCATCCTACAGATACAAGATGCCAAAGGAACCTTTGTTCTTGGGGCACTCGGAAGAGGCAAAGGCTAGAAACAAGCTAAGTGTTCAGTAACGGGGGTTGGTTAGTATCTGATGGCACAGCGGGACAGTGGCATGTGTGTACGCCCCTGACACTCTGTCCTGACATGGGGCAAGCTCCAAGGTAAATTGTGACGGGCAGAATCACGCCCCCCAAAGATGCCCACGTCCTAATCCCTGGAATCTGTGAATATGTCGCCTTACACGGCCACAGGGTCTCTGTAAATGGGATTGAGTCAAGGCTGTTGAGATGGAGGAGTGTCCTGGATTACGCAAGTGAGCCCAGCGTAACCAGCAGAGTCCCTGAACAGGGAGGAGCAGGGTCAGAAGCAGAGGGATTTGAAGACGACCCCTGCTGGCTTCACACAGGGTGGAGGGCCACGGGCATGGAGAGGCCTCCAGAAGCCGGAAGAGGCAAAGGAACATCCTGGCTTTAGCCCAGGGAGACCCATTTTGGATTTCTGGCCTTCAGAACTGTGAAAAAAATTAATTTGTGTTGTTTTAAGACACGAAATGTGTGGTCGTTTGTTATAGCAGCAATAAGAGACTAATACATAATTTAAATGTGAAAAAGCTGCATGCAAAACAGTGTTTCTAATACATTCCCATTTATAGGAGATGGATATAGACACAGACATAGATATAAATATATATTTTTCTCTCTTTTTTTAAAAAAAATTTTTTTCCAGCCCAGGTTGTGATTGATGGATATGTGGATGTATAGGTATACTCTGTGGAAGGAGACGGGAGACTGGCCCTGCCGGTGTCCTCCAGGGACGAGGACGAGTGGCGGGGTAGAGGAGCAGAAAGACGCCTTTTCAACGCGCACCTCCTCGCACCTTTTGAATTTTGTTCCATTTGAATGTGTTAACTGGAGAAAATAAGTTTTCAATTAAAATAATCCTCCCTCCATTACCATGACATACACATTTTCAAGGCTCATTTATTTAAAATGCGTAAACTCAGGCAGTGTGGAAGCAGAGTTATCCCTACACTCACTGCGACCCAGTGCTTGGGCTCCCGGGAAAGCCGGGGTACATAAGAAGGAGAGACAAAAATGGTAGGAAAATCTTACCCAAGTTCATTGGCTCCATGGCATTCAGTGACCCACACGGAGTTGGCAAGTGCCCCCTTTCTAGACTGACTCAGAGGAAATTTCTCCCAGTGAATGTAGAAGCCCATAGTCCGTACCTCCTCCCCCGACACACCCCACCCAGGACAGCAGGAGGAACAGGTTCCGATGCCGTCTTGTCCTGGAGCCTGGTCTGTCCTCCCAGCTCCAGAGAGCCCATGGCTAGACGCTCCAACGCCCCTTGCTCTACCTAAAAAAAATCCTCAGTCACCCCATTTTATGTAGCAGCTAAGGAAGCAGAGGAGGACTACCACAGCCCCAGGCAAAAATGCTTCCAGACCTAAAGCGATTAGCTTTATGAAGCCATTATGCAAATGTATGGTCATTTCAAAGCTATTCAGCCTTGGGGAGACCTAGCAGAGGATGGGGAGTAGAATTCAAAAGTTTTTGATTGTCCAAGTTCACTCAGATTCTGATGTGAACATTAAAACTCACTATGATTACGACGTAGCCCCTGTAGCCTCAAATCTTTTCAAGCTTTACTTACATCTCACCCAAAATCAGGGCTGTAAGGAATTCAGAATAGTGAGGACATGAGGCACAAAGGTTGATCCCAGTGTCATCCATCCAGGATGGCGTTTTCCTTCCTCACCTTTGTGCCTGGACCATGGTTTCCACCTGATCTCACCATGTATCCCTTGGAAAATTGAGCCGAGGCAGCTGCAGACACACCTGAGCTCAAAGACGCTGAGCCAGGGTCTAGATCTAGGTAGGTCCCCAAAAGCTAAGAGTCAAGAAAACATTTGCCAAGCACTTGCTATCAGCTGGACACATTTCAGAATAATTCATTTGCTCCTCAGAGCAATCCTGCAAGATCGATGCTATTACCACCAACCGCATGTGCCAAGTGGGGAAACTGAGGCATGGCCAATGAGCAGCAAACCAGGGACTCCATCCAGTAATTCGAGCACTCTGCCACACAGTCTGTTGGATCGATGTGTGTTTCTCCTCTAAAGCATATAAAACTGGTAATTTTTTATTTCTTAGGAAGGACATACACAAGGATGTTCATGAGTGGACAGAGTCTAGACAGGACAGGATCCAGAGCCCGGGCTTGGAGGTATAGACAGCCTGGATTTGACCTTGGACTTGACAATGCTGCCATCATGGATGACAGTCTTTTTTTGTATTATTATTGTTGTTGTTAAGATATGATTCACATGTCAGAATATTCACCCTCGTACAGTATATAGCTCAGTAGTTTTTAGTGTGAATATACTAAGTCGTGCAAACATCCGGCTAATTCCACAACATTTTCTTAACCCAAAAAAGAAACCCCACTAGCACTCACTCCTCAATTCTCCTTCCTGCCAGTCCCAGGCAACCACCAACCTACTCTGTGTCTCTGTGGACTTGCTTATCCTGAACGTTTCATAATGGAATCATACCAGCATAGTTGCCCCTCGGTATCCATAGGAGACTGGTTCCAGGACATCCTTCAGATATTAAAATCTGTGGCTTTCAAGACCCTGATATAAAATATATAAAATGGAATAATATTTACATATACCCTACGTACCTCTTCCCATATACCTTAAATCATCACTAGGTTATTTATAATGTCTAATATAATGCAAATGCTAGGTAAATAGTTGTTATACTGTATTGTTCAGGGAATAACGACAAACAAAAGTCTGCAGGTGCTCGATACAGATGTAACCATCCATTTCTTTTCCGAATGTTTCCGATCCATTATTGACTGAATCCCTGGATGCAGAGCCCTGAATATGGAGCTGGCTGTGCGCCGTTCCTTTTCACGGGCAAATAATATTCCGTCGTGTGAACAGACCACATTTTATTTATCCATCCGTCAGTTGACGGACATTTTGGGGTGTTTGCGCTTTTTGGCTATAATGAATAACGCTACTATGAACATGGGTCCCTGCCAACAACTGCTAATTTTTTTTTTTTTTTGAGACAGAGTCTCACTCTGTTGTCTGGGCTAGAGTGCCATGGCATCAGCCTAGCTCACAGCAACCTCAAACTCCTGGGCTCAAGCGATCCTTCTGCCTCAGCCTCCCGAGTAGCTGGGACTACAGGCGTGCGCCACCATGCCCGGCTAATATTTTTCTATGTATTTTTAGTTGGCCAGTTAATTTCTTTCTATTTTCAGTAGAGACGGGGTCTCGCTCTTGCTCAGGCTGGTCTCGAACTCCTGACCTTGAGCAATCCTCCCGCCTCGGCCTCCCAGAGTGCTACGATTACAGGCGTGAGCCACCATGCCCGGCCACAACTGCTATTTTTGATTATAGTCGTCCTCGTGGACACGGAGTGGCATCTCACTGTGGTTTTTTAAAGTGAGAGACATCCCATACCATGAAATTCACCCTTTTAAAGTGTGCCATTCAGTGGGGGTTTTTTAAGAACATTCACAAGGTGTGCAACCGTCACACTATCTAGTTCCAGAATGTTTACTTCACCTCCAAAAGAAACCCCACACCGATTAGCAGTCACTTCCCATCCCTCCTTTCTGCAGCTGCTGGAAGCCAAGGATCTACTGTCTAATCGACGAGACTCTGGTCTTACCCTCTTCATCTGCAGAGAGGGGCTGGGGACGGTGAACAGAGAAAAGGAGTCTAGAAGCCCAGTGCCTAGATTTGGATCTGAATACACAGTGTGGGCCATACATACATAGTACATACATACATACTACATACATACATGGTGTGTGCCACTGCAAGTTTATAGACATGATCTCCTCTCATCCTCATGTAGACCAGTGAGGCAGGTCCTACTACCAGCCCCTCTCTACAGAGGAAGAAAGTAAGACCAGAAGAGGCCCCTCGCCAGAACCTGACCATGCAGGCACCCTGATCTTAAACTTCCAGCCTCCATAACTATAAGAAATAAATTCTGTTGTTTATAAGCCACCCAGTCTATGGTACTTTGTTACATAGCCTAAACAAACTAAGACCGCCAAAAAATGTTTTAGGCTTTAGTGGGCCATAGAGTCTCTGTCACAATTACTCAACACTGCCACTGTAGCAAGAAAGCAACTGCAGACAACGGAATGGGCATGGCTGTGTACCAATAAAACTTTATTAACAAAAGCAGGTGGTGGGCCAGATTCAGCCTATGGGCTGTATTTTGCCAACCCCTGCACCAGTTGATAAATACCTCTCACTCCTCTACAATGTCTTCTGCCTGAGCCACACAGACTCCTCGTGGTTCTCCAAACACAGCCCTGCACCCCCACACCCCCATGCCTCCGCTCAAGCCAGGCCATCATTCCAGGATGCCCAGCATGAACATCTTGCCTCTTTTGCAAAGACCCGCCTGACTTCCCCAGGCTCTGCGGGCTCCCAAAGTCCCCACCTCTGTCAGTGCACATCTCTGCCATCTCAGGGCACGTGGTTTACCACTCTGCCTTCCAAACTGGACAGGGAACCCCTGTAGCCTGTGTGTCCCCAGGGCCCAGCGGCACACATAGCACATCCCAGGTGATCAGTAAATGTTTATGGAAAAAAGTCAACAGCAATCTGGCACGTACAACACCACGCAGGAATCTCCAGTGGGATATTGGTGAAGCCAGACATGGCGGAGTCCCCACTGGGGGATTCCTGTTACATGGCGCTCAAAAACAGGCTCGCCAGTGGTGGCAGGAATCTGAAGAGAGGGTTCCCTCAGGTGGGAAGGAGGCTGTAACCCAGAGAGGGGCACGAGGGAACTGTCCGGTGATGAAAGGTTCTGTGTGTGCAGCTCAGCGGTGGTCACGGGTGTGTTTAATCGCCCAGGGCTGTGGGGACAACATGCCACAAAATAGGCAGCTTAAGAAAGCAGAAACTTACACTCTTGTGGTTCTAGAGGCTACAGGTCTGGAACCACGGCATCGGCAAGGGCGTGCTCCCTCTGGCGGCGCTAGGAAAGAAACTCTTCCTTGCCTCGTCGGCTTCTGGGGGTTCCTGGCAGCCCGTGGGGTTCCTCGGCTTCTAAATGCATCACTTCGATCTCTGCCTTCCTCCCCCCCTGGCATCCTGTGTGTGTGCCTGTGTCCCACTCTCCCCTTCTTGCCAGGACACCAGACACACTGAACTGAGGCCCCACCCTACTCCAGTGTGGTCCCCTCTCAGCCAGTACACCTGCAATGACCCTGTTTCCAAATGAGCCACATCCGGAGGTCCCGGAGGTTAGGACTTCAACATATCTCCTTAGGGGACACAATTCAGCCGGCAAGAATGGGCGCCTACATGTGTAAAAAACGCGCATTTCTAGATGAATACATTTTACTGTATAAACGTTATACCTCGGTTTTTAAAAATGAGAGGGAAAAATAAATAAGCGATGACCAACAAGTCCCGCCTCCCTGCCGGCTTGTGAGAGCCAGAGCCAGGCGTGACACCCCTGCATTTAGGGAAGCAGGATAATGCAGTAAGAAATAGTTTTGCTCTCCCCTGTGGCATCAGACACATACTCCCTCCTCATAAAATCTGCCGGGACTCCTGGGACCTGTCCTTTCCGGAGAGGCTGATGGCGAAGCGGCCATCATTTTCCGAGTGGAGCAGCCTGTAAATCAGCGGGGCCGGCCGGCAGCTCGCCTCCCGCCCCCACGCGCCGCACTTGGCAGACGAGAAGGAATTTTTGAAGACTGATTACACATTCTTTCTTATTGGCGCCATGTTTGTAGTGTGTGTTGTCCCCAGCTGGTGCGCCAGTAGGCGATATGAAAAGATGTATGAATAATGTATACGACGGCCCCACGGTCATCAGAGAACCTCGCTGCCAAAACAGGGAGGGCAGGGCAGGCCGAGATAATGGATTCGAGGGCAAAGCCAGAGAAATGCATATTCCTGTCGGATTTTCCCCCGAAAACCGTGGGCTACCGTCGGCTTGAAGATGAGCAAGTGGGATCGTCACATCACCCTGGAGAAAGCTCCCAACAAGCACGTACGGGGTTTTCAAACACAGCAATCCCACACCCTGAAATCTAACCTGCCAGAGTATAGTCATGGACGGACAAGTATTTACGGACAAGGATGTTTGTTTCAGCCTTGTCACAATTATGCGGGGGTTGGGAGGTAGAAATAAAGCCACCGATTTAATAGAGTTTCTCCAGAAAGTCCCTCTTGGGCATGAGCTCTCCAAACGAATGCTGCGTCAAAGTGAGACCATCCCTGATATGAGCCAACACACGTAGGTCCTGAGTAACACATAAGATGATGTGATTTTCAGTGCAGGAGTTTGAATGTGGCAAAATATAAGAGCAGAATGGGTTACTTGGTGATTTATTGGGGAGAGTAGGCAGGTGGTCTGTCCATGCATGACTGAGGCCCCTCCTGAGCTCCTTCCTTCTCCCCTCCTCTCTCCACAAAGCCTGGACAGATGAGATGCTTGCTTTTCCAGCCTCCCTTGCAGCTAGGGTGGCCACGTGACCCGGTCCTGACCAATGACACATGAAGGACGTTCTCCTGGGAACCCGTGGGAAAGATGTCTCCTCCCTCATAGAAAGACCAATCCACCCCCTATGCACCTCTCTCTGGCCACCCTCAGGCCCCTTCAGTCAAGTTTCACACCCTCGGATGGAGCTGTGTAAAGATTTTCTTCTTGGATCTAAGCAGCCATTTGCAACCATGAAGGAAAAACCATGAAAATTGCAGATCCCTGACCCAGAGCTCTGATACTGTGGTGCTGCTGAACCAGCCCCAGAAACGCCAACCTCCATCTAGGCCTCTTGTGGGCCAGCCTCCTCCCAACCTGCCGAGCGAGGGCTGGATTCTCAGCTGCTTGCAGGTGCATGCACTCCAACCATCTCATAGCTGGACGGGGACTGCCTGGCCTCAGAAAAGGAAAGAAGACCTGGCCTTTTGCCTGGAGCAAATGGAAGTGCCAGGAAACTCCTGTGTGGTTTGAACAGTGTCCTCCAAAAAGTCTTGTCCACCTGGAACTGCAGAATGTGACCTCATTTGGAAATAGGGCCTTGTAGGTATAATTCGTTAAGCATAGAGATGAGATTGTATTGGGTTAGGTGGGTCCTAAGTCCAGTGACTGCCGTCCTTATGAGAGACAGAAGAATACACACAGGGACACGGGCGGGAAGAAAACCTTTCATTGAGATCCACATTTACAAGTAGGAAACGTGCCTTCCCCAAGTTAAAGAACAGCTGAGACGCCCATCAGTGGGGACTAGAATAAACAAATTACTGTGCATTTATCAGTGGAATATTATATCATGGTTGAAAAGGAGTGGGGTATACTGAGATATTTACAAATGCAGTGACATGATGTTTGGGGTCATCTTCAAAATAGTGTGGGAAGGAGCAAGGAGATGGTGGCAGGTCTGGATGAAAGGAGCTTGGCCGGAAGTTGGGGGGATTCATTATACTATTCTCCCTACTTTGTGCATGTTTGAAAGCTGCCATCATAAAGAGGTTTTTAAAGAGGCAGTGCATAGGTACTATCTTGGGAAGAGGCCCATAATATATTCTAAAGTAAAAGAAACAGACCGGGCGTGGTGGCGCACAACCTCCCAGCTACTCGGGAGGCTGAGGCAGGAGGATCGCTTGAGCCCAGGAGTTTG
>VBSM01002153.1:2789546-2803952 GCA_008086735.1 Cheirogaleus medius | reverse complement strand
AAAAAAAAAAGATCTTGCTAAGGAAGCATGCAAGCTGAAGGGGTTTTGAAAGGCAGGTGAGGTTGGAGGAGGGCTGTTGCTAGAGAGAAGTGAGAGGAGAAATTATGAAGAAGAGGGACAGAGGGACGTGACCACTGGGTGAGGAACTTTAGGAAAGGTGGAAGCTCCCAAGTAAACCACTTGCAGCCCTGTCCTTGTTTCAGGGTCCACTGCAGCGTCGGGGTGGCAAAAAGAACCAGACAAAAACAGGAACATTTTTCTTACCTACACAAGTCAAGATGAGTTTCTGTGACTTGCAATCAAGAGCTCTATTACCTCCTTCTCAGATAATTCCTAAAACGTATCTGGGAATTTCCCTACCTCCACCCCAGTGCCTATGTCATAAATACGTAGATTTCTTAACACGGTTTAATGGGATCCTTTGGTCAACGCTAAGTTTCACAAAACACACTGCACTTCCATAGCGGTTCTCCATGACTAACGTATCACCCACTCAAAAGACGAGGCAGAGATGGCTCTACTGGACTTACAAGGTAACATCCGGGTCAGGATGGCATGAGTTGGAGATGCTTCTGGAACCCGGGGGCCCCAAAGCCTGCATGTCCTACAGCTGAGTACTAGGGCAATTTGAAAAAATAGTGGCAGGAAGAGATTTACAATCTCCCCTATATTTCACCCTCCACCCCATCCAAAGTGCTCAATAAATATTGTTATAACAAATGAATGATGGATTTATTCCTTCCAAACCACAACTCCCCACAGAGAGGCCAAGACACATCACAATGTTGTGACCATCGCATTGCAGTGAATATGATGGACTCTCTCCAGCCGGCCACCCCCACCAAACCCTGCTGATCACTCCAAATGTTGCACCTTGGGGACGTTTCAGTGGTTACGGCCGATTGTTGCGTGACTGCTAGCTGCTTTTACTGTTTTCAGAATGTAGAGATGTGTACGGATGGTCCCTAACTGATTAGCATGCAATTCTCAAAGGGCCAAACCACTCGGTGAGAGTGAATAGGTACCCACCAAGGACTCGAGGTTCCCTCCAGACCAGGGAACAACCGGCCTTGCACAGTCTCTGTCATGGTATCTCCAGCCAGTCCCCTTTGGGCTCGGCTTTCTCAGAGTAGCATATGTTGCTCATTCCCACCGAGGGTTTCCAGGGACACAGACTAAAGATAATGATGCTTTATTGTCCCTCAGTCATCTGCCCCTCCCATGTGCTGGAAGGAACACCAAGTCCAATTTGTCCAGCTACAAAGTAACAACATTGGCATCATGAGATCAGGTAACAAAACTTTCAGTGGCAACTTACTCTGTCGAAAGTAACTCACATCTATCTGTTCAGCACACGCCCTTCCTTGCTAGGGACCAACTTAAACGCTCTGCGTGCTGCATTAGTCGGGACAAACTAGGTTATGCTACAGTAACAAACTAACTCCCAAATCTCAGTGGCTTGGCGACCACTGAGACCTTTTTCACATTCCATGTCTGCATGGGCTGGCCAGGTGTGGCGGCTCCAAATGGCCACAGACCCAGAATGATGGAAGTTCCACCACTTCAACACAGGCTGCTTCCACGGTTACCACGGCGGGAGATGAGAGAACGGGACAGCTGGTGATGCGCCAGCCTTTGAAAGCTTCAGGCTGGAAGTGACGGATGCGACTTCCACTGGCAGAGCTTCGGACCACGCCAGCCACAGGCCCAGCTAACTCTAAGCGTGCTGGGAAACGTGGAGGGGCACAAGAAACCCCGTGAGCAGAAAGCATCCCTGCCGGCGTGCATTGCTTCGTCTGAGCCTCGGAACCCCGTGAAATATACGGCAGGCCTGGGGAGGTTATGGGACCTACCCCAGCGTGTCATGCATCGTAAGCCGCAGAGCCCAGATGTGAACCTACTTCCTGGCAGGCTTCAAAAGGCTCTTAACCACTACGCTGCGTAGTCATCACAAAACTCTACGAAATTCCCTCGTATAGCAAAACACCACACTAATTAAAAGAAGCCAAGTCGTGCAAGTACAAATGGGAGCTCCCCTGACATGCCACCTCCTCACCCCAAACGGTCGGCCGACGTGAAAACCTGGAGTGGAATTGTTAGGCCATTCCAGCAAGGGGGGACGGGCTCACCTCATCTGGATCTCACATCCACCCGCATCGAGACAAAGCCTTCCCCAAACTTCGCCTGGACACCTGGGCAGGCTACCACCTCCTGTCCCCTCTTGTCACTGGAAATCTACTGGTGACAACTGTACACAATTCCTCAGAGAAGGAGTTTCTGGGGACTGGGGAGGGGATGGCGAGTGACTGCCGAATGGGCATGGGGTTTCCATTTGAGGTGATGGAAGAAAAGCTCTGCGACTAGACGGTGATGATAACTGCGCAATATTATGAATATACTAAATCTCACTGAATTGCATACTTTCAAATGAAAAAAATGGCAAATGTTATATGTATTTTACCACAAGAAATTTTTAAATCCCTGTAGGGAATTTTCAACTAATGAATTTCCAAGATTTAAAAACAATGAAATGGGGTAATATACGTACATACGGTGTCCAGCCCCTGTGGTCACCCAGTCCGTTGAGGCTATTTTAATGAACTGAATGAACAATCGCTTGTTCTCCCTGTGAAAACAGGATATACTAAGCAAAGGAAAGCATTCGTCTAGTTTTGTTCTCCCCAAATCTTCACCATGGTAGAATTGGTATAAAAGTCCAAAATATTTCACATGCATTGACTTTTTTTCCTATTGTGGTAAAATATGTATAACATAAAATTTACCATTTTAACCATTTTCAAGTGAACAATTCAGTGGCACTAAGTTCACAGTCTTGCACAGCCACCGCCACCTTCTGTCGCCAGGACGTTCTCGTCATGGCAGACGCGGCATCTCGCTGCACGCCAGGCGTTCCGTCCCACAACCACACCGGCGCAGAATCAGCAATTTGGACTTTGTTCGATGGCAGATAAAAGAGGGAGAAATCGGGGGCGAGCCCTGAACCCTGGGATACGTGCGCCCGACGCTTGCGGCCTGTTCAGGCTCAGGGCCCTGCAGCTGCTGCTGCCACCGACACCCTGTCCCCGTCCTGGTCCCTGTTCCCGTCCCCATCCCTGGGAGGAACAGCTTTGACAAGCTGCTGCTGATCTCCTTCGATGGCTTCCAGGAGGACTATGACCAGGATGTGGACACCCACAACATGGACCGCCGGGCCCGGGAGGGAGTCAAGGCCAAGTACCTCATGCCACCCTTCGTCACCGTGACTTCGCCATCCCACGTCACCACCCCGCAGCCCGGGCGCCCGCCAGTCCCTGGGATGGGAGGCAGTGCTCGGTCAGCTCTGGGCGGCCAGGGTCATCCTGGGAGGAGTGCGAGCGTAGAGCATGCCGGGAGACTCAGGGCCGTCATTCTGACCCCACTGGCCACAGAGCCCCGAGCCCCGGGCTGCAGACAGAGCTGGGACCGGGGCTGTGGCCCCCTGAGGGGTCCCCACACCCTCCCCCTTGCCTTTCACTTCCTGACCAGGGATCTTTCGTAAAAGTAAATAATTTTTAAAAATTTATAAAAATAGTGAAACGTTGACGTTTCAAGAGCTCAGTTAGGTGTGGCAACTCCCTGCTGCACACCCGCCAGGGGTGTCCTGCTGCTCTTGGATGAGAACTCACATGTTGCCTTCCTGTGGCCTGAAGGTCCCACATGTCTCCCCCCAAACCCCTCTCTCATCTCCCGCCGGCCTGTCTCATCTCTCGCTTCCCTCTAGATCACAAAGGCCTCCTGCTCGTGTCCCCTGCCCGCTCCCTCTGGCCTCAGGGCCTTTGCACACCCTGGTCCCTCCAGCTCACCGGGAGCGTGTAGTCCAGCAGGGGAGACACACACGTACATAAGACAGCCAAACACACGTGGACATCTCATGGCAACTCAGGCGGCGCAGAGGAAGAAAAGGAAGAGGTTTCCGGGAGCAGCCCATGGGGCAAATTGACTTTAAACTGGGCGGCAGGTGGGGAGGGCTCTCTGAGGACGGGGCAGTTGAGCTGGAAGGGATCTCCAGGGACCAGAGAAAGAAAAAGAGTTCCAGGCGGACGGGAACAGCATGTGCAAGGTCTCTGAGACAGGGAGATGGTCATTCTGGAATCCCGGTTGCCACTTAATGGAAGGATTCTCACCTCAAAAGGAAGGAGAGAAGGAAGCTGCCAGGAAGCAAAGGACTCTGGGGTAAGAACAGCTGCAGCTTCCTTTTCCCCAGCTCGGGCTTGGTGCCGGCGCTGCACAAGGTCTTCACCGTCATCATCTCTGACACAACAGGGCAGCAAAGCACGTGCCATCCATTCTACAGAGGTGACAACTAAGGCTCAGAGAGGCTGAGTAACTGACCAGTAGCTCGGCTAGAATGCAGGGAGGCCAGACCTGGTATTGGGGTGTCCCTGGCCACACGGAACTGGTTCCACCCGGGTTCTGATCCTGGAGTCCATCCACAGACCCCTCCTGCGGTGCTCCCAGAGAAAGGCAGGGCCCGGCAGTGGGAGCCTCACCTTGTCCTGACAGCCATTTCTCCGGGGGCCCAAGGGTGGCTTCAGGAGCCTCTGAGGTTATATGCAAATTGCAGGTGGCTTTTTCTGGGGAGAGGGTTTTATCACTTTCATCAGACTCTCAATGGGGTCCTCAAATCAGAAACGTAAAAAATAAAGCTGAACAACCACGCAGAGGGAGATTTGCTGATGTAGGTTTTGCTGCATGTAAAGTCTTCATGAGGCAAGTCATTTGGGAACTATTAGCACCAGCAGGCAGGAGCTAATATACCCTTTTCTGGAGAAAGCAAAAGCTCCTTCCCGGTGGCATTAACTTCATATCACTTAAGAGATCTCCCGTGGGCAGATTCTGGAATCCGCTGAGAATGTGGTGGGCACAAAATATCATAAGGTGTGCCCGCCTTCCAGACCTTCCCAGAAGGTTTTCCATGAACAGATATAAACAGTGAGAACGAATTTTAAAAATGACAAAATCACCCCAATTGCTCACCTACGTTCCCTGCGGGGTAACGTGGCACGTCCCATAAAAGTACAAATGCACAAACTTTCTTATTTGGCAATTTCTCTTTGAGGACTTTGTCCTGCAGACACATTTGCTCACTGGAAAATGATGTACGTGCAAAGCTACCCATTGCGTCCGTGTTTGGAACGGCAAACGGAAACAGAAGCAAGCTGAATATCCACCCAAAGGGAACGACTGCGTAAAATACAGGACATCCACGCAAGGACGCACTCTGTTACCTTTGAAAGAAACACTGAGGAAGTCTTCGTGTCCTGATACAAACCAATCTCCAAGATGGGTTAAACAATGAAAGCAAGGTGCAAAGAATGTGTACGGCATGCAGATACACGTGCGTATGAGCTACGTGTGCATGTATGTGCACACAGTTGCTTACAGATGCAAAGGGGACCTCTGGGTAAATGAGCAAGAAATTGGCACCACTGGTTTCTCCAGCAAGGAGACCTGGGTGACCAAGCGGACGGGGCGAAAGGGGGACTTTGGACCGTGCAGCCTTGTGCACGCCTTTCGTATCTCGGGCCATGTGGCTGTATTGCCTACAAAAAACAAACTGTTACAGCATAAGATAATCTTTTT
Organism: Cheirogaleus medius; assembly: GCA_008086735.1. Taxonomy (NCBI): domain Eukaryota; kingdom Metazoa; phylum Chordata; class Mammalia; order Primates; family Cheirogaleidae; genus Cheirogaleus; species Cheirogaleus medius. The sequence continues at coordinate 2,798,330 of VBSM01002153.1, read as the reverse complement.
TACTTGCCCATTTTGGAAACACGTTCCTTTGTCGCTCTTATTTATAACTAGATACACCATTTATCGAGCTGGAGAACACTGGCTCCACTCCCACATTAGGACAGGTTCCTTAATCCCGGCGCTAGGGACCTTTGGGGCAGGAGCTCCGGGCACAGCGGCGTATTTAGTGGTATTCCTGCCCCCCCCGCCCCACCTCCTCCCATCATGACAACCAAAAAATGCCTCCAGACGCTGCCAAATGCCTACTGGGGGCTAATGCGCCCCCAGCTGAGCTCCGCTGCCCTGAGATCACCCACACCTGGCTTAAGAAGATGCCCGGCAGGTACCACGATCACCATGTGCTTCAATTCCCTGAACACTGACACGAAGTCAGGACAGTTTCCCTCCTTACAGGTGAGAGATCAGAGGCTGACATCACAGCTGCTAAGGGGCCGAAGCACGATTCACACTCAGCCCTGGATGGTTCCAGAAACTGGGCCGTCAATCCCTGCCCCGTCGCCCCCGGCCGTCTTCGGTTCTAATTAAGCAATCATTCCAAACCCCTTTGAATCCTGCCCATCTCACAGCTGCCCGAGTACGTTGCTTTAATGAAACAGAGGGCGCCCGGGACCGGCGAAACCACTATCGTCTGTCTTCATGAGCCGGGCTCGAGCCGACCTCTGTCTGACTCCAGTGTGGAAACGAACCATCCGTAATAGAAAAAATAATGGATACAAATTGGTAGTGCCGGCACCCAAAGACCTCATCAGGCTCCGGGGGGAGGCGAGACATAAACCATGATAAAGGGGCTCTCTCGGCCCCACGACTCATTAACGGGTGTTCTTAGGAACACGTCTGGCCAATTGGAAACCGGGAGCTCGGCAGCGAGCGGAGTTACTGCTCTTCACATCTGGGCTGCAGCGGGGCATGCAGCCCCGGCAACGGCTCAGATCCAAGGAGGCACGTGACCAGCCCTCCAAGAGCCCCAGAGTTCAAGGGGCTGGGGACCATGTGGTCCCAAGCAGGAAGCAAAGCCAGCAGAGGCCGATCCCCTTGGCCCCGGGGCCCCTGTGGGAGAGTCTCCCTAAGACAGAGCCATGGGCCTCCCTGCGGCCCGTCCCTCTCTGCAAAGCAGGCCCAGTAGGACCCTCCACACTCCTGGGGGGCTGGCAGGTGTGCGGATATCTCAGCGCTCACCTGGGAGACGGGATCACAGGCCCCTCCTCAGCATTCCCTGTGCCGAGGAGGAAAAGCCCTCCCGAAGTGTGTTTTCAGGGGGCAGAGGCTGCATCCACGCGGTTATTCACGGAATATTGTTTGAGCACAGCTGCTCAGGGTCTCACGAGATGGTAATAGAGGTGCCGGCCAGGGCTGGGGTCTCATCTGAGGCTTGCGGGGTGGTGGGGTGGTCTTATCCCAGGCTCACATGGCTGTTGGCAGAATCACTTCCGTGAAGTCTCCTCCAGACCCTCTTTGAAGCTCTCACCTGATTGTGCCAGGCCCACCCTGGTTCATCTGCCTTTTTATTAACTCAAAGGGAACTGATTAGGGGCTTAGTTATATCTACAAAAATCCCTTCAGCTTCTCCATATTCTATAGGTTAGTAGCAAGAAGAATTAATTTAAAAGTACTTATATTTGTAATCTGTCATGGGATTAGTTTTTAAAAATAAAAACAATATTTATATTCATTTCCTCGGGCTGTCATAACAAAGTACCACGAGCTGGGTGACTTAAAACAACAGAAATGTAATGTCTCTCAGTACTAACGTTCAGACGTCTGACATCAAGATGGCAGCGGGGCCATGCTCCCTCCTAAACGTGTAGAAGGATCCTCCCTTGCGTCTGCCCAGCTTCCTGTGGCTTGCGGACCCACCGCTCCAAACCCCGTCCGACCTGCGGCCTCTTCCCTGCAGCTCTGTGACTCCATGTGTTCTCTCCTCCGCTTGTAAGGACGCCAGTCACCGCAATAGGAGGATTAGGGACCCGCCTACTCCAGTAGGACCTCATCCTAACTCAAAACGTCTGCAATCACCCCGCTTCTAAATAAGGTCACATTCTGAGGTACTGGGGTTTAGGATTTCAACATGTCTTTTTGGGGGGATGCAACCCAACCCCTAACAGGACTATGGCACATAATTGACGGCTGCAGGTATGGCTGCGTCCAGGTCCTCAAACAATGTCATCAGAACGACCCCTCCCCCTCTCCCACTCCCTCTCTTCCCATTTCTCTTTCTCAAGAGTGAGCACAGAATTCCCAGGACTGACTCTCATTAGGCCAATGTGCCTCTCAGCTCCCATCACTGTGGCCGGGTTGGTGGAAGGATGCCGGATGCCCCGGCTGGGACCACACGCCCACCCCCCGGTCATGGCGGGGAGTGGCCAGTCCCACACAAACCAGTGGACTGACAGTGAGGACTAGCGACTCCACAGTGGAAAACCAGGGAGGGTTTTCACGGGGAGGAGGGCTGGCAGGAACCGCAGCGTGGCCTCCACACCAGCCGGGGCCCTGACGCCGGGGGTGGGGGTTTGCAGTCTGTGACCCAGTACTCGTCGGTCCCAAGAAACCAAAACTCCATCCACGGGGCCACCCGCGGTGCGCGGGCTCCCAGGGGGATTTGGTGACCACATGCACGAACGGCCCCCTCCCAGCACTGTCCCTGCTGTACCCCCATCCCTTCTCGCCGAAATAAAGAGCGATTCTCTGAGGGTGAGAGGCTCATTCTGCTAGTTTAAATCACCCGATTCCCTCTCCCTCCGGTAGCCGGTACTTATTGCTCCATCACTGGTAATGACAATGAACGTTTCTGCAATCTCAGTTTTTATTGCAAAGTGATTGAGGGCCAGTTAGAATAACTTACGATACTGACACTAACGAAATCCCGTCAAGCAAATGGTGTGTGGATAGAAAGTCTCAGGGCAGCGGTGGATATTTTTTCCCCCCAATGAATCAACTGGAAATAAGAAGCTATCGCCACCATGTTTCGGGGGGAAAGAAAGCTATCAAAAGTGCAAGCCGTGCTATTATAATTTGGCGATTTTAAATCTAGTCAAATGGGTACGGCCCAGGGTTGAAAGTGGACACTCCGTAACCAGACAACGGCCAAGGGCAGGAGTAAAAGTGAGGTCTTCTCTGTCCAGCACGTTCTCCTTTCTTAGAAGGACACTCCATGACATGCTCAGGGCCTCTAGTGGCCAGAAATAAAGTTTTCCCTGGTTCCAAACCGCCCCCCCCCAGGGCAACCCCAAAACCAGAGCAACCCCTTACAGCCACGGAGACGGTGTATTGTACAGTTCTGGGACAGGGGGGTCATTTTCATAAATACCACGTGGGCAGTTCTCCCCCAGAGGTTTGCGATATACGATGGTATATCACAAATGGTAAGTCACTCACATTGCATCCCAAAATCGACCCAGAAGAGGTAAGACTTTCCCCTAGATGTTGTCATCGGCCAGGCGCTCCCCTCCCCTTCTGCGTGAGATGGGAGCAGAGGAGGTTCGCCAAATGCGCTGAGATCATCTTGAGGCCTAGATAAGGGTCTTTCAACTTGGGCACTACTGATATTTCGGGCTGGATCATCCTTTGTCTCAGGGGGACTGTCCTGTGCTTTGTAGGACGTTTAGCAGCTGCCCTGGCCTCCGCCTGCTAGATGCCAATAGCAGCCTCTCCCCCAGCTGTAACAACCGAACACGTCTCCAGACATGGGCTAAAAGTTCTCTGGGGGCAAAACTGCCCCTGAACTAGATATATAGCATGCAAGTCACATGTAAATCAGGGAGCCTAAGGGCCACGCCTGTGACACTTTATCCAAGGACAAAGATAGACTCTGGAAGCGGTAAGAGAAGTAGACAAAGAGAAAGCAAATGAAGTTCCTGCTCCCAGAAACTACAGAAGCCCGGCAGATGTTGACAGAAACCTAGTTGGAAGACGCTGTGGAGCCATCGGCTCCCGCCCTGCCCCCAGTGGCAGCTCTCTCTGCAAATGCCCCGGAAATCAACAAAGCCCCAAACACAGGCAAACTGAGAACAAGTGGCTCAGGGCACTCATTGAAATTGGAGACCTTATCAACTCCTGCTGTAGGAATGAGGCTTATCCCCGACACCAGCATTCCATGATGGTGGCGCTTTTCCAGGGAGAAAAATCTGACCCTAAAGCACCCATTTCGCTAAACTGCTCTCGCTCATGTGTAAGTACAAATGAAAAACGCTGACGCTGCTTCTTTCTGACATTGCTTTTTAATTATGGCCATCAATAAATCATTTTGTCCTTGAACGGGACTTGAGAATGGCCCCAGGGCAGAGGCACGATTCCTTAGGAACTGGGCCAGCGGGGAATGGGCTTTCTCTCTCCCCACCTCTTCCCTTTAATCTGCTGTCAGAAACAGGAATGTTCTCTCTGTCAGTAGCAGACGGCTGTGCTCAAGTTCCATCTGGGGACTCTATTCACACAGCTTTATCCTCAGCCTGCCTGCGTGGCCGCTGCCGCAGAGACGGGCTCTGTCCTTCCTTCCCCATCTTTTCTCATTTCTTTCTTCACTTCTTATCAGTGTAATGGGCTGCATGGTCCCCTCCTTCCAAGATCTGTCCGTATCTTCATCCCCAGAACCTACGCATGTTGCCTTATTTGGAAAAAGGATCTCTGCAGATGTAATTAAGGATCTTGAGATGAGATGGGCTCATCTAGGTGGGCTCTAAGTCTAACCAGCGTCCTCATACAGACAGAAGAGGAGGAGGCCATGTGGCCACAGAGGCAGGGAGTGGAGTGATGTGGCCACAAGTCAAGGCATGCTGGCAGCCACCAGAAGCTGGTAGAGGAAAGGAGTGGGTTCTCCCCTAGAAGCCCTGGAGGGAGCGTGTCCCCACTGACACTTTGCATTTGGACTTCTGGCCTCCGGGTTTCTGCTGTGCTCAGTCTCCCAGCTTGTGGCACAGTGGCTGCCACAGGTGAATCCACCTGTGCAGCCAGTAGGACCATGCTGCTCTTGTGTCTGCTACTCCTCGGCAGCACTGCAAGGCCTGGCGTGGGTACGAAAGTCCTCCCTCCTTTCTCAAGCGGCTCCCAGCTCCCCTCTCACTGAAGGGCTTGGGGTCAGGAGCAGTCATGCTTCTTTGCACGTCGTTGCAGGGTTTGGGGTCAACCCATCCTCCTGTGTGATCCATGGACCAGGAGCATCGCATCACCTGGGAGGGAGCTTTTGGAATTGAAAATGTTCTGGCCTCACCCCAGACCTGCTGAGGCTGAATCTGCATTTTCCCTCCCGAGATGCCCAGATGGTCTGTGTCCACATTCAAACTCGAGAAGCACTGGTGGGAGACACTCTAAGGTGGTAATTAGATCTTCTCTCCACCTGCAAGATTCTTGGTTTCTTTGTGTTAAATCTGTTAAAGACGGCACAGAGATCATGTAAACACAAAACAAAGTGCTTAGGTCGGAAAGGCGCACTGATGTGTGCTGGATGAAATGGCACGGTGTCTGGAATTTGCTTTAAAAGATTCTACAATAAATACATAGCAAGAAACAAAAGGAAAAAAATGCATTGGCTGGGAAGCATGGACCAAGATTGGGAGCATGTTAACAAATTCTTGCAGGGGGTGGGTTCACAGGGGTTCATTGTGCAGTGCTCCCCACTCTTTGTGCATACTGGAAATTTCCGTAACGAAAAAATTAGGGAATATCATGATTTCCCAGCCTGTCATATTTTCAATGTTTTTTTCATGACTCCATTTTTTTTTCCCCCTCTTGGGGATGACAGGTCTTCGAGGAACACGTAAGGAGAGAGGCATCGCATGGTACAAATGTTGTGCCTAGACCTGTCGTCCAGCAGGGCCAGCGAGTGGGGAAATTATCAGGGGAGGCACCTGGGAACACGGCAGGCATCTCGGAACACACTGTTCTTGTTCCCTCTCTCCCTGCTCCCTAGATTCTAAATGCCATGGACCATCGAGGATGGTGCCAGGCTCAAAATATTTGAGAAAGGGAGGGAGAAAGGAAGGGGTTAGTTGGATCAAACTCTGGACTTCATGGTTTCCTAAATTCGCTCCGCTCAAGTATTTGAGGAATGAATGAGAATCGAGAGAAGGGAGGTGACGCTAGCTGGGTTTGCTCCGAGAACCGCAGCGCTCAGCCGGGTGAGGGGGCCGCGCCCAGCCATGACTGATGTGGCGTGGGAGTGCGCGTCGCACACAATTAAAGCACAATTAGCAAACAGCGGGAACGGCACTCACTAGGAAAGCACACCCCACCTCCCGTTTAACTTGCAGAATTACCGACGTTGCCAGACTCAGGATTACTTGCCAAGCGCCCAGAACAATCGAGCCAGAAAGGCCCTTGGAAATCACTAACCTCTCTCGTTTTACAGAACAGGAAACTGAGGCCCAGAGAGAGAGAGAGCAAGGGCTTATAAAAGCCAGGACCAAACCCAGGCGTCCTGCCTCCGAGTCCGACCCCTCTTCCACAGCACACCGCAGCAAGGACAGTGGCATCTGACACGCCAGTGGAACCAGCTCCCTTGCAGTCTCTGGGGTCCGGGCACGGCCAACATTGTCACCTGCCTGTCATTTTTAAGCCAGGTCTCTGGTTTTCTCCAGGTAGAAAACTCTGTCTGCTCTGGGATGACTCAAGTAAAACTGATGGCTGCTCCACGCAGCTGCCACCGCTTAGCTGTCCCTCGTCACTGTATTGTTTTGCCCACGTCCCAGACCTGGCCCCTGGCTGGGATAAAGACCGTTAAGCAGCGAGAAGGACACAAGAGGCAGTAGATGCCGCTGTTGGTCATTAGTGGTCCCCGGCCGCTAGTTGGATCTAGAACATTCCTAAAGTGTCAGGGTGGAAAGGACCCAAATACCACGGAGGTGGTTCCCTCCGTGCAGTTCCCGGGACCGGCAGCGCGGCGGAGCGGGAGGGTCATGCTCCCAGAGCTCCTCTTACGTCTGTCGTCTGGAACGTTGCTGGGCGTGCACCCCCACTCCTCGTATTCCATCCCCCGCCCTGCCACCCCGAGAGCCCGTGTGGCAGCGGCTAAGAGCACAGGTCACAGATGCTCAGATCCTTAGTGTGGGGACACAGAATGACCCAAGGGGCTTGGCCTCCGACACTCGGCTGTCCCTCCTCCCCGATCAGCCTCCACAGCCAGCTCGGGCTTCCCCAGGCCGTGAGGTCTGCTCCAGGGAGCGGAGCCCAGCGGTAGGCATGAGGTGTGCTCAGCCCTGCCCTCGTGGACACCCCGTGGACACCTCATGGAGGTCGGCACCTCCAGAAAAATACACCTACAGCCCAGGGCAGCTGCCCAGAGTGACAGTCCCCCAGAAGAAAGCAGGCCAACCAGAAGGATGCTGGGGGAAGTGGCCTTAGGACTCAGAGTGTGTTCTGTGGAGCTTCTACACCCACTGAAGCTGAGTCACACGCCTGAGCCAGAATCTTCCAGTCCTGACAGGGTGCTGCGACCGACCTTCCCCCAGTACGATCTCTAGGTCTGTCTCTGGAGAGGGGCTCCAGCGAGGTGGCCGTGGACAGCCAACGCCTAAGTGTCCGGCCCATGACCGATGTCCCTCCCACAAGAAACCTGTTTATCCCGGCAAGCACCCTGGTGGCTCTTGTCCATTTATTCCCACCAGGAGAGCCCCGGCCGGGGGAGAGTGGGTTCGGGTTTGGGGGCCAGGTGAGACACAGGAGGCAGCTCAACAGAACACGGAAACAGCCGGAGCGGTTTTTTACTCACAGATCCGGGGAGAGGCACGGTGACCACAGGGCTGACAGGGGGTCCAGGGGCCGCAGGTGCTCGGCAGCGGGTGGGGAGCGAGAGGGCAGGAGAGAAGGACCTGCGGGACAACATCCTTATTAGAGTCTGTGGATGTGACCCCTCAGGCTTTCCCTGGGCGGGCTGGGGGCCACGCATTGGCTGGGTTAAAGAGAACACGCGCGAAGGGTGGAACTCATTGGCATGACTCTGGTGTGGACTGTTGGGCTCCATCGTGGTCTGCGGCTGCGGAACGTGCTGGGTTTGGGGTCAGCGACACCAGTGATGGACAGTCCACATCTCAAACCACTACATGGCATGGGGGAGGGGAAGCGTTAACTAGGCCAAAAACAATGGGGTGCACCTGGATTTTGGACACCTTACGTCATGTCTGAAAACAGATGCCGAGACAGGAACTACACTAAACAAATTTATGGCACAAGGGAGGGAGTCAAGATGTTTGATGCTGCTGAGAAGATTCCAAATATCGATCATGCGACTTATTATTTATATCGCACCCGCTCCCACCACACTGCAGCTTCCCTGAGAAGTTATCTGTGGCCCTGCTCCAACCCGCCAAGTGGCGAGGTCCCTGAGGGTGGGCTCATGACATTTATTTTTTATTAATGTGGCATAAAAACTCACGCCGGCCGCCATGCAGCCCACTCGTGGTTCGACGCTACATTCAAAGAACTGTCAGCGCGGCAGCCAGGCCCACTTCAAGGCAATTGAAATGTTTACTGCCATCCCTCAAGACAAACACCAGAGAAAGACTGTTTTCCAAATGCAGAGGAACACTTCTTAAAACCCTATTTTCCCATCTCTGTGTCCTACATGCCCAGAAGTTTCCCAGGAGCACAATTATTATAAAGACCCAGGAGCAAAATGATCAATGACTTCACTATATCTAATCCTGATTTAGTTGGTTTAGAGTAGTGTCTGGGCATGAGAGTTTTTTGGCTTTTGTTGTTGTTTTGAGACAGAGTCTCACTCTGTCGCCCAGGCTAGAGTGCAGCGGCATCAGCCTAGCTCACAGCAACCTCAAACTCCTGGGCCCAAGCGATCCTCCT
>VBSM01002153.1:2725969-2744070 GCA_008086735.1 Cheirogaleus medius | reverse complement strand
CAACTGACCTGGAGTTGAGTCTTGTTTCTCGGCCTTGAGGACAACCTTGAACAACCTCTAGGTCTCTGTTTCGAGTCTCCAGTCCCACTCAAGGATGCCCATACACTGGAGTCTTAAAGGCTGTTTGCTCAGGTGTCAACTACGGCATCTGTCCCAGTGGAAGAAGGAAGGTCTCTGAAGAGAACAGTCTGAGTCACGAACTGGAACTTGAGAGACGCCCACGAACGGCAACACGTACTAACTTGTACATCCCGTGCAAAGAGCACTACGGTATCATCACGTCACGTCGCGGTCACGTCATCTCACAAAAGGTGGTGTAGCACAGTGGCTGATGGTGTGGTTCTGTGGCCGGGCTGCCTGAATTGAAACCCCGGCTCTATGTGTCCTGGAGGAAAGTCACTAATTTCTCTGTGACTCAGTTTCCTCATCAATAAAATCGGAATACTAACAGCACCTGCCTCAATATCACCTCCACTGCGGGAGAATTATGTTTGTAGAGTACTGAAACCAGTGCCTGGAACACACTGAGTACCAGGTAAGTGTTACCCGCTGCCACAGGTGATGATGTCCCATTAGCTGGGGGCTTGTCCCAAAGCAGCGGGAAGCAGCAGCGGACGCTTCAGCGTTTCTCGCATTCCCAGCTCATGGCTCTCCCCCACGCTCTGACTCGGTGTGACTACACCTAAACCAGTTAGCTGGAGGGCTGACACTAATTTGCCATTTGAGAAAAGACTTTCTGGAACCTAATTGTGGGTTCAGGTGCTGTCTGTGGTGCTGACGACCACCCAGAATCAAAATTAGACTCCGGGGTAGAAAAACACGGTGAACGCTCCAGCCCTCGGGCGGCGAGGCTCTTTAACCACTTCGGTAGGATCGGCGACTAGAGTCGACAGCCACAGATGAACGCAAGCGTTGACTTTAGCCGACAGCCGTGATATGAACGCGCACAGCCGAGCGTCGACTTTAGCCGACAGCCAAAAGCTTTTCCTTTTACAGCTTTTATCTCTGCAGTTGCAGTGTGTACGTTCAGCTGATAAGTTACTACGAATCTGTGAGCTTTTAACGAGTCCTTAGTAGGAGTTATTATAGTTATTTTCCTAAAGCTGCCTGTAAAGTGAAACAAGCTTTCAGTGCTTTAAAGCTTTCCTCATCACGCAAGAGCAAAACGGATCCGTCGTCAATGCACAGCACACACTACCGTGCGGACTGTGAGTGCCGGCTGTGGGCGAGGCTTCGCGGCCGGTGAGCGCCGTACCGAAGTGGTTAATAAACCTCATTTTTGTGCTTGCCTTACTTTGGCGTGTCTGGTCATTCTTCGGCCATGGGTGGGCCAAGAACCAGCACTTCAGACTGAAACCTGACACCTCCTCTATTCACCCAATAAATACAGATTGAGAACCTACTGTGCACCAAGCTTTGCTTTGGGCATGGGAGATGCCACTGGGAATAAAAACGAGCGTGTGTTCCCTTCCATTAATTCCAGAAATACCCGTGAGCACTCACTGTGTGCCAGACACTGTTCATAGAGCTGGGACATGGACGCGGTCTCTGCCTCCAAAGATGTGACAGTCGGGGGGTGGGGGGCAGACATAGGAAACAGTCCTGATCAAAGGAATCCATCGTATGATAGAGGAAGACGGGTGCACTGCCTAAGCATTTTACTGATTCTTTCCCTCATTTGATAAATTCATACCAATGCATAAATGTTCATGTTCAAGGTTAGTGGAGGAAACACAAATATATTTGCTATATTCCACACTCTGTTGGAGCTTAGCGCTCTCAGCCAGAATCTGCCAAGTGCATGAAAAAGCTGAAGGGCAGCAGGAGGGGCGTGTTCAGGAAATGCATGCCCTAAAGCTGAGCAGAGTTAGGAGCTCCCAGGGGAGCGTGTGTGTGGACACGGTGCTCACGGAGGCCCCACAGACTGGACTCTAATCCCGTCTGCAGTATGTGTATAGCATGTAAATTACATCTTAACAAAACTACTTATGTTGGAGTTCAGGGTCAGTAATCTTGTCTGTTCTCAGTTCTTGGTGTGCTCTTGGTGGAAGAATGACCAGACTCCCCAAAAGCAAGGCGAGTGTGAATAGAAGTTTACTGAGGAAGGACAAGGTAGGTTTACAGAGCAAGAGAAAGGTACGTTCGCCACGAAACGGCGACCAGACCCCTCTGTGGCAACAAAAGGGCTCTGATTATGAGCTGGGCTCCTGTTTTATACTGTCCGGATTGGGCCCTCCTCGTGGGTCAGACATCACCATGGAACCACTTTGATGGACAATTGATGACATCTATTAGCCTATGTTATTCTAGGTCACTTTCCAAATCCTATTGTGCCTGGGCTGCCTGGCCTGTGGCTGGGGGCTTCCCTACACTCTTTTGCAGATTAGCAGGGGTTCCTCCTTCTTTCCAGGTGTGGCAGTTGCTGGGGCAGGATTAAGGTGGGGCAGCACCAAGACCAGGCTGCACTTGTCCTTCTTCCCAGGGGGGGCAATTGCTCAAGGCAGCCCCAAGGCAATGCACCCACTCTGTCCCTAAGAGACTCTCCCTTGCTATTTACCAAACACTTAAAAGAACAAACCGTCCAGTGACTATTTTTTTCCCTTTGGCTGAAATCCAAACTCATGTCCCTGCCCTGGAGCCTTCCCTGCAGGCTCTGGCCCTGACTGGCCCCTCCACCTCACATTCACCCCACGCCTGTGTCTCCTGTGTCTCCCCTTGAGAATCTCAGCTCCACGAGAGCAGGCACCAGTCTGTCTTCTTCAGCAGTTTACTCAGCACAGAGCACACAGGAGGTGCTCAACCCTGCTCGGTATACAAATGATGGCAGAACTCGGATAAGGACATTAAGAAGGAACAAAGGAATGCCGGCTGAAGAGTGGGCGTGAGCAAAATAGAAAGGCCCAGGCTGTTAAGTGCTTTGGCTGGAGCTGTGGGTTTGGGCTGCTCAGTCCAAATGGAGAATTTCCATGGCACCTGTCATGTGCTTAGAACAACTTGGCAAAGCAGCAAGAAACCTCAAAGTAGGGAGAGGACCAAAGTCAGAACTCGCCAGAGACTGCCTGCTCCTAGCTGATGTAGAGAAAAGAGGACCTCCAGAGGCAGAGACGTGGGCAGCCGGCCTGGGCTTGTGTGACTATTTTTTGCAGCCCGAATGCAAAGATCGGAAAAACATAATCTCTCCGCAAGACTATATTTGCGTCATGCCAGGTTGTGTAACCCCCTGAGAGGAGCAGTCATTTCAAATGGGGTTAACTGAAGTAAACTATGGTTGGTTCAAGCGTCAGAGCTGCTCTTGGTGACCCTTTTGAGGTCCCTGACTGTATTAGTTTCCAAAAGCAAGGTGTCAGCAGGGCCACACACTCTTGGAAAGCTCAAGAGAAGAATCTGTCCCACATCTTTTTCCCAGTTCCTGGTGGTTGCTGGCAATCTCACCACTCCAATCTCTGTGGATCTGTCTCTCCTGTTCTTTTTTTCTTTTTCTTTTTTTTTAGAGACAGAGTCTTGTTGCCTGGGCTAGAGTGCAGTGGCATCATCACAGCTCACTGCAGCCTCAAATTACTGGGCTCAAGCAATCCTCTTGCCTCTACCTCCCACCTGAGTAGCTGAGACTACAGGCAGGTGCCACCATGCCTAGCTAATTTTTTCTATTTTCAGTAGAGACATGTCTGGCTCTTACTCAGGCTGGTCTCCAACTCCTGGCCTCAAGAAATCCTCCCAGCTCAGCCTCCCAATAGTGCTAGGATTACAGGTGTGAGCCAATGCACCTGGCCTCTCCTGTTCTTGTCAGGACACCAATCAAATTGGATTTAGGGCCCACCCTATTCCAGTATGACCTCAACTAATTACAGCTGCAAAGATCCAATTTCTAAATGACATCACATTCTGAGGTTCTGGGAATGACATGCATTTTGAGGGACATTAGCCACCAGTACACTGACCCTCATCAGGCACTGGCTCAAAGGAGCAGTGGTTCAAAGACGGGCCTGAGTTCAAGCACTAATAGAGCTGATCGTGGACAGAAAGGGGCTGGCCTGGCCCCCATACCTGTGCCCCCCATACCTGCAGTCCAAGCCAACTAGATTTGCCATGGCTCCTGGGGTGGCCCATGCATTGCACTGGCACCAAAACACCACCTAACCCTGAACACTGCCATGGAACAAGCGGCCTGAAAAGAATTATCCCCTTGAAGCTTAAAAGCACATGCTACAAGATACGCTGGCTCTCGTACCTGGGGCCAGCTACATGGGCTCGCTTAGAAGGGTCCCAGGCTTGCTTTTAACCCTTTGCTCTCACCATCTTGAAATTTTCAATAGCATTTTTAGCAAGGGATCCCACATTTTCATTTTGCACTAAGTCCCACAAATTATGTAGCTGGCATGCCTGTCCTCTTCAAAAATGACAAGGTCATGAAAGACAAAGAAAGGCTGAGCAAGCCTTCCAGATTAAGGAAGGCCAAAGAGACATGACAACTAAATGCAACTCCTGGATTAAGGGAGAGGGGGTGAGTGAGGGAATAGCTATAAAGGACATTACAGGAAGGTCAATGGAAAAGAAGACAAACTCTGTAAAATAGTTTAAGTAGGTTTATTCTGAGCCAAATTTGAGGACCATGACCGGGAGCCATGCCCAAGAAGCCTTGAGTAAGTGGACTCGCTGTGGCTGGGTTACAGTTTGGTTTTATACATTTTAGGGAGATGGGGATTACAGGTGAAGTCATAAATCAATACATGGAAGGCATACATTGGTTTGGCCTGAAAAAGTGGGACATCTCAAAGTGGGGGCTTACAGGTCATAGGTGGGTTTAGGGATTAAGGCAGGACATCCCAAAGCAGGATGGGTAGGGGGGTAGGGGCTTACAAGTCATAGGTGGATTTAGGAATTCTTTAGTTGAAAACTGGTTGGAAAAGTTAGGCTTTGTCCAAAGACCAGGAATCAGAGGAAAGGAATGCTTGAGTTAAGATAAGGGTCTTCTATCCTTCATGTGATGCTGTACCAGAATCAGGTCAGGAACTACACCACATCATAAAAACCTGTTTACTGAGATTTTATCATTTGTAGGCATGACTCAACAGCCCCTCTTAGAAAAGAATATTTCTGCGCAAAGAAAAAGATCAGAGTTCAGTCCTCAGGGACAACTGACAAAATTTGAATGTGAACTGTGGATTAGATAAATAGAACTGTATCAATGTGAAATGTCCTAATTTTAACCTTCCTGTGGTTAACAAAACGCCCTTGTTCTTAGAAGATACATAGTGAAGTACTGGGGTAAAGGATCAGGTTGCAATTGGTTCTGAAAAAAATGTGTATGAATAAAGTACAAACGACAAAGTCCATGCGGCAAACCTAAACAACTGGCAAATGCGAGTAAAAGGGAATGCTTTATGCCATCCCTGCAACTTTCTGTAGGTCTGAATGACATCAACACAAAAAGTTAGTCACCACGCCCGCCCAAACGCGGCAAACCTGAGGGGAGAGCTCGTGACACCCGCAAGCAGCGCAGGCAACTCAGAGCGGAAAGCCACCGCCGGCCGGTCTGGAATCATGTGGGACGCGCCCACGTGACCGCGGGCCCGAGCACAACATGGCGGCCTCCACGGGTCGCGGGCATCTCTTCCTGCTCGCGCTGCTCGGCTTCCTCCGGGGGGCGTCCGGCAGCCTCGGCGCAGGGTGAGTGCAGCTCCGGGGCGAGCCGTGCTCGGGGAGGGCCCCTGCCCTCGGCACTCGCGGCTCGGCCCTCCGAGCTCACGGCGCCCCGTCCCCACAGGGCCTCGAGAGACGACGACTTGCTGCTGCCCTATCCCCGCGCACGCGCGCGCTTCCCGCGGGACTGCACGCGGGTGCACACGGGCAGCCGCGAGCACGAGAGCTGGCCTCCGCCCCCCGCGACCCCCGGCGCCGGCGGCCTGGCGGTGCACACCTTCGTCTCGCACTTCGGGGACCGCGCGGTGGCCGGCCACCTGACGCGGGTCGGTGCGCCCCTGCGCGCCTTCTCGGTGCTGGAACCCGGCGGGCCTGGCGGCTGCGCGGCGAAGCGCAGAGCCACCGTGGAGGAGACGGCGCGGGCGGCCGGCTGCCGCGCCGCCCAGAACGGCGGCTTCTTCCGCATGAGCACGGGCGAGTGCCTGGGGAACGTGGTGAGCGACGGGCGGCTGGTGAGCAGCTCCGGGGGGCTGCAGAACGCGCAGTTCGGGATCCGCCGCGACGGGACCCTGGTCACTGGGTGAGGAGGCGGGGAGCCCCGTGGCTGTCAAGGGCAGAGGGATTGAGATCTGGTGTTCAGATCACTTTACCAAGCTAAGCCTCCGTTTCCTCATCTGCAGAATGGGCATAGTAATACCTTCCTTGCAGAGCGTATTCGTCATCCCGTATTCTTTAGCGCTTGCTTTGTGTCTGGCAGTGTGCTGTGCCCTGGGGAGATGGCAGTGAACACACACAGCCTTTGCCTTAACGGGCTTCCGCCCCCTTCCTAGGAAAAATAAATAAAAGCCAGGTAGATAATAAGATAAACTCAGCTTGCATATGTGCAGCAAAGCAATGAACAGGCTCAGCAGATTGTAAATACAGTGTTGACTTTAGGGAGGGTTATCAGGAACAGGCCCTTCTGAGAAGGTGAACGTTGAGTTGAGACTTTTCAGCCAAGGTCAGAACTGGAGGAAGAGCCTTCCTTCCAACCAGAAAGAACAGCAAGTGAAAAAGCTCAGAGGTGCAGGAGGACTTGATGTGTGTGAGGGACTGGAAAAAAGAGCAGGGTGTCAGAGGATAACAGGACTGATGATTTGGGTTATTTTAAGTTATTTGACTGTTTAGAAGCTTGCTGTAATCCTGCGTGAGTATTAGGTTGGGGAGACTAGAGTAGAAGCAAGGAGGCCAATTAAGAGGCTGTTACAGGCATCAGGGCTGGGGTGCCGGCCTGGAGGTGAGGGCCACAGATGGATGTGAGATCGGTTTGGAATGGTTGTTTTTGTTTGTTTGTTTGTTTGTTTGTTTGTTTTTGAGACAGAGTCTCACTCTGTTGCCCGGGCTAGAGTGAGTGCCGTGGTGTCAGCCTTGCTCACAGCAACCTCAAACTCCTGGGTTCCAGCAATCCTCCTGCCTCAGCCTCCCGAGTAGCTGGGACTACAGGCATGCACCACCATGCCCGGCTCATTTTTTCTATATATTTTTAGTTGGCCAATTAATTGCTTTCTATTTATAGTAGAGACGGGGTCTCGCTCTTGCTCAGGCTGGTTTCGAACTCCTGAACTCGAGCAATCCGCCCGCCTCAGCCTTCCAGAGAGCTAGGATTATAGGCGTGAGCCACCGCGCCTGGCCTGGAATGGTTGTTTATATTAAATGTGGACTGTTTACAAAGCTGTCTGGTGGGTATTGTCAGAGCACTGCCTGGTGAGATTCCAAAAGCTGCAGAGCCCCATAGCCACACTCAGGTCCAGGAGGAGAATCGAGCAGTGGGCTGGGGGGTTGGGGGGACAGGGAGCCCCACTGCCCACAGCCGCTCCTGCTGGTGAGTGAGCCTCGCACCTTCCCTGGGTCCAGGTACCTGTCTGAGGAGGAGGTGCTGGACACTGAGAATCCATTTGTGCAGCTACTGAGCGGGGTCGTGTGGCTGATCCGCAATGGAAGCGTCTACATCAACGAGAGCCAGGCCACCGAGTGCGATGAGACGCAGGAGACAGGTGTGGGGCAGGGGAGGCCAGTGGCAACAGCCCTCATGAGAACCAGAAACAATGTGTCGGGAGTTGCTAGTCTTAAGTCTTTGGATAAGTATTCATTGAGCAGCTACTTTGTACCCAGCACTATTCTGGGTACTGGGGATTAAGACAGTCTTATATGGAATAAGAAAATAGCTATATGACATGCTGAGAAGAATTGGTAAGCGCTAAAAAAGAAAAATGAATTGGGGGAAAGGGGCCAGATGGGGGCAGGAGCATTGGGCATGGAAATAGAGAAGTGCCGCTAGAGTGTCCGTGCACCAGCATCACCCAGGAGCTTGTTAGGAATGCCCTGCCTGCCTCAGACCCACGGAATCCGAATCCCGGGAGGTGAGGCCCAGGAGCCCTCTCTGATGCTGACGGATGCTCCAGGTTGAGGACCACTGGGATGCTGTGGCCCTGATGTGGCACCAGCTATTTTTGAGCAGGCAGTCGGGAGGCCTCACGGAGCAGGAGATCTTAGATCAGAAGGAGCAAGCCGTGGAAAGTGCTAGGGAGGAGGCAGCTCCCAGCCAGAGGGAACAGAAAGTGCAAAGGCCCTAAGGCAGAAAGTGGCTGCAGGGGCTGGGGGGGCCAGAGGTGAGACAGGAGGAGCAGCTGGGAGCTCATGCTGGCCCTTTGGATCTTGTTCTGAGAATACTGGAAGCCACTGGAGGCTTCCCACCTGCAGGCTGACATCATCGTCACTAGGTTTACACGTAAGAAGGGCCCTGGCTGGGGCTGGCAGAAGGGCAGGCAGGGAGACGCAGCATGGCTGGGTGGAGAGTGGCGTTTGACATGTAGGAGGAGGAGCCAGGAGCCCTCGAGAGGGTGGTCAGCCAGGCCGCCTCCCCTCCAGGTTCCTTTAGCAAGTTTGTGAACGTGATATCAGCCAGGACAGCCGTGGGCCACGACCGGAAGGGGCAGCTGGTGCTTTTCCACGCGGATGGCCAGACGGAGCAGCGCGGGTGAGTCCTGGGAGTCGGGGCGAGAGGGCATATTAGTTGGCTGTCACTGCAAAACCAGTTCGCACAAACTTAGCAGCTTCAAACCGGTTTGTTAGATCACAGTTCTGTAGGTTATAGTTCCAGGCGCACTCGACTGGGAGTGCTCCACGTTCAGGGCATCCCAGGGACAAGATCAAGACGTTGGTTAGGCAGGGCTCTTATCTGGAACGTCTGGGAAAGAGGCCTCTCCCAAGCTTGTTGCGCTGTTAGCAGAATCCAGTTCCCTCCTTGTGGGACTCAGGTCTTCGTCTCCCTGCTGGCTGCCAGCGGGGTGTGTTAATCCCACTCACTTCCTCTTCTGCCACCAGCCAGAGAAGTCCCCACCTTTAAGGACTGCTTGATTCTGATGGGCCCACCCGGATGTTCCAGGCCACTTTCCCTCCCTTAAGGACACGCGTGCCACATGACAGCACAGTCGGGCGTGATCGTGCATATTCATAGGTGGTGGGGATTAGGACAGGGCACGTTTGGGGGCCACTTAGAAACTTGCCTGCCACAGTGGTAGGACACTGTCCGCTGTTGGAATTAAGACGAGTTAGACCAGAAACAGTGGCGGACGCTGAGCAGCGCCACCGCTGTGCCGCAGCATTAACCTGTGGGAGATGGCCGAGTTCTT
Organism: Cheirogaleus medius; assembly: GCA_008086735.1. NCBI lineage: Eukaryota > Metazoa > Chordata > Mammalia > Primates > Cheirogaleidae > Cheirogaleus > Cheirogaleus medius. Next base: position 2,734,759 of record VBSM01002153.1, on the reverse strand, counting down.
GCTGAAACAGGACGTGGTCAACGCCATCAACCTGGACGGAGGCGGCTCCGCCACCTTCGTGCTCAACGGGACCTTGGCCAGTTACCCGTCGGATCACTGGTAAGCACGTCAGAGCCCTCCTCCTAAAGGGCCACCATCCAGGCCTGCCCCGCCTGTCCCTGCCAGGGCCCGGGGTTCCAGAGTGAGCAAGAAGGGCCGGGATCCCTCCCCGTCAGAATGCCAGGACCACGCATGCCGGAACGGGGTCGGCTCGTCAAGAAAGACCTCCCCCAGGATGAGGCGGGTGGGAGAGCCTTCTGGGCAGAGGGCGCTGTGTGCACAAAGGCCGAGGAGTGGGAGGGATGTGGGGGGAGCCCATAAAAGGCTGGAGAGATGGGAATGGGGAGCGGCAGCCACGAGGGCCGGCTCCTCACACCCTGCTTCCCCTGCAGCCGGGACAACATGTGGCGCTGTCCTCGCCACGTGTCCACCGTGGTGTGTGTGCACGAGCCCCGCTGCCAGCCACCTGACTGCCACGGCCACGGGACCTGCGTGGAGGGGCGCTGCCAGTGCACGGGGGGCTTCTGGCGTGGCACCGGCTGCGGCGAGCTGGACTGCGGCCCCTCCAACTGCAGCGGGCACGGGCTGTGCACGGAGAGTGAGTGGGGCGCGGGGAGGCGGCTCTGACCCGGCCCCTGGCCCTGCCTGGGCCTCACCTGGCCCTGCCTGGGCTTCACCTGGGCCTCACCTGGCCTCTCCGTCTTGTCTTGGCAGGCGGCTGCCGCTGCGAGGCTGGCTGGATGGGGACCAACTGCAGTGAAGGTGCGAGCGGCAAGGCTGTCCCCAGGGATGGGGAGAGGGTGGTCGTGGCGGCCCCCAGCGCCTCCGCTGCCTTGGTCTCCAAGTCTGGTTTGGAAGTTGCTTGTGTCCCGCCCTCGCCTCTCGTGTGAACCGCTAAAGCTGCGTGACCTTCCTGAGGCTGCAGCACATTCCCCACACTGGGCGGCTAAAACGACAGATCCACTCTCAAGTTCTGAGGCTGTGTCAGAAATCACCGTGGCAGCAGGGCCACGTTCTCAGAAAGGTCCAGAGGGGAACCCTTCCCTGCCTCTCCCAGCTCTTGGTGGCTCTGGTGTTCCTTGGCTTGGGGCCCCATCACTCCATCTCTGCCTCGTGTCCTGTGGCCCTGTCCGTCCCTGGGTGTGTCTGGTCTCCCTCTGCCGTCTCCTGTAAGGACCCCAGCATGGCGCTGGGGTCCACCTGAAATCCAGGGTGACCTCATCTTGAGATCCGAACTCAATTACACCTGCAAGGACCCTGTTTCCAAATAAGGTCGCATCAGGGGCTGGCCTGGGGGGAGCTGGGAGGTGCTTCTCCTCTAGCCCGACTCTGCGGGCACCCAGGAGCCATCCCGTTCTGCCAGGAAAGGCTCTGACCTCTGTCCTCTCGTCTCCTCTCTGCAGAGTGTCCCCTGGGCTGGCATGGGCCAGGCTGCCAGAAGCCTTGCGAGTGTGAGCACCAGTGTCCCTGCGACCCCCAGACTGGCAACTGCAGCGTCTCCCCAGGTACAGGCCCCTCCCAGGACCTCCAGGGACAGGAGAGGGCAGAGCCTTCTCCTCCAGCCCCTTCAGCCTGTGTCTGGTGTCTTACAGTGAAGCAGTGTCTCCAGTCATTCGAGCAAGGGGAAGCGTCCTTGTTCACCGGGTATGTGCTTAACGGGAGCTGGGGCAAAGGTAGGAGGAACCCCTCCCCCGCCCCACGAGGCTGGGCCTCTGCCCAGGCACTGAGCAGGGACACCCAGGTGGTATGTCTCCAGTGTAAGCAGAGGGACAGTCACAGCCCATGCTGGCAGACACCGGACACTCCAGGTGGGTGATAAGAAGAGCCCCCGGCCAGTGCCCGGTGGGCGTCGGGGGAAGCCGAGGGCTGCTTGTCCCTGGCCGTGACGTCTCGTGCTGTGTTTCCCGACTGCTGGGCACAGACACAGACCTGAGCTTCTGTCCTCATTCTCAGGCACCCCGCGTGCTCGGGCCTCGCGTTGGTGCCTTTCTTTCCGTTTTCTAAGGTGGCGGGTCTCAAACTTAGTCCCCCCCCAGGGCTTGTTAAAAGAGATCCCTGGGCCCATCCCCAGAGATTCAGAATCTGCATTTCCAATGCCATCCTGGGTGAGGCTGATGCTGCCGGTCCGAGGATCCCACTTTGAGAACCTCTTCCTGATGGTTCTCAGCCCCGATAGCAGTCCTGGGTGCCTAGGCCCAGCCCGGGCTCTGCAGTGGGCACTAGTGTGGGTGCAGGTGGAAAGTTCCGCAGCATCGTCCTAGAGGGAGCCCCTAGGAGCTCGGCCCAGCCCCCCCCCCGCCCCCCGGAGATCTGGCCAGGTGAGTCTGGGCTGAGACCCTGAAGGCTCAGGACCACCCTAGAGAAAGTCCTGTGAAGCACTCAGCTGAAAAATGCACCAGGGCAGGAACAAAGTAGACACCTGGGACCCACCGCAGCCGCCAGCCAGGAAAGGAGAGCTGGGAAGGTGGGGAGGTGGGGTTGACGGGCCTGGCCCAGCAGCTGCTTTTGCACTGGGGGCTTCTGCCCAAGATTCATACAGAAAAAAACAAAAAAAGTCATCAAAACACCTTGCCCTTGCCCCCGGCCAGCTCCCTGTCTTGGAGGAAGGGGGGACCCCCTCCCTCGGTCATCAACACCCCCTGGAGCTCAGGTGACGTCCCCAGCTGTGTTTTATTTGGCCGGTGCAATTTTTTAAAATTTAAAATGTATCAGCAACATCTGAAAATCAGTAACAGTCACAGAAAACGGTGTCTGGCCTCTCTTGAGATACCCGGAGAGGTGGCGCACTGGCCTGCCACCCGCACCACGGCTGTCCCCGTTGCTCTCTGCACACATCTCCAGAGTGGCCCCGTCCCCACCCCGCCCGTTTTGCTCGTCAGCCTTCCCCGTGGAAGCCCCCAGCTTGGTGCCCCCTACTGAGGGGGAGCCTCCCCGGCGCTCCCCCAGCCCCGAGTCACTGGTGACCCCAGCTTGGGCCTCCCTCTGTCCTCAGGACCGCCTGGCTGGCGCTCACCCTGGCCCTGGTGTTCCTCTTGCTGGTGAGCACCGCAGCCAACGTGGCCTTGCTGCTGGGCTCCCGGGCGGAGCGGCTGCGGCACCTGGACGGGGACTACGTGTACCACCCGCTGCACGAGATGAACGGGGAGCTCCTGGCCGCGGACAAGGAGCAGCCGGGGGCCTCCTGCAACCCCTTCAAGGACTGAAGCCTCAGGTTGCCCGGGACGCCCTGTCCCTAAGGCCCGTTTCCACAGGCCCAGCTTCTGCAGGGGGAATTCCGAGGCCTCGGTGGGGGCCGTCCGGGTGACCTCAGCCCCCGGCGCTGCAGCTAAGCTTCCGGTGCAGCCGTGCCTCAGCCCCCACCTGGCCCTGCCGCCCCAGCGGTGCTCCCTGGAGAGACTCTGCCTCCTTCCCTCCTGCCTGTGTCTGCTGTTCGGGGGGGCCCGGGCCCCCCAGAGGGCCTGCTCTGCTGCCAAAGAGTCTCCGGCCTCCTGGGGAAGGGGCCGCTAGCAAACCCAGCTCAGTGACCGAATCATGACAAAGTAGCAGGTCCCGGCCAGCCCCCCCTGGACGGGGTGGGTTCAAGGGACGAGACTCTGCCTTCCCAGCCACGCCCCGGGACCCTTTTTTGACAGACCTCATCACTGGATTTGCCAACGAGAATCGAATTTCCTGCCGTAGGAAGCTCTGTAGAAGAAGGGACGGGGGCAAAACCATGTTTACAGCCCTATTTTGTCATCCTGCTGCCGAGAAGTTTTTTCTATCACTTGAATAAATTGATATAATAACAGGAGCCACCAGGTGGTGTCCTAATTCCAAATCGTGGCCTTCACAGGTGGGAATTCTTAGCCGGAGCCAGGTTATAAACAGCCCAGAGCCGGGCGCAGCTCCCCGGTGCGTTCGTTTCATGCAGCGCTTCTCAGACCTGCACGTGCACACACGTCACTTGGAGGTACTCGCTTGCAGGTTTGGGCCAGGGGGAGGGCCAGAGGTCTGCGTTTCTGACAAGCTCCCTGGTGATGCTAACACTTCAGGTCCCCAGAGCCTACTTGGAAGGGCAGGGGTTTAGTTAGTCCTCATGGCATTTTATGGAATTTAAATTAGTTACCCACATTTCAAAGTCGGGAGATTAACAGAATCTCCAGATTTCTGGTTTCTCTAAAGGAGAGAGAGAGCCAGCAGCCCCAGGGGACACCCACACAAGGCAGCCACAGCTGAGTAGTGACGGTCACTGCCAGCAAGCCTGTGAGTATCAGAGTTGGTCGCTTGTGGACCGTGAAGGGTCTTCAGGAAGTGCCTGGAAAGCCCCCATATGTCACTGTGCTTAGCGGCTTTCTGGGGAGGAGAGAGGGGAGAGGGGCTGCCACCATCCGCAGGTTCTCAGGCCTGTACCCCCAAAATGTGGTACAACTATTAGCTCTTGCTACATACACACCACACTGAAAAGTGGCTCAGGACAAGTAGTTACCGCTTCTCCTGAGAAATACTTCTCATGATTCTCGGGTCAGCTGGTGGTTCGGCTGCTCTGGGCGTGGGCCAGTGGTTTCAGCTGGGCTATGGCGGCGACAGTGATGTACTAATGATGTATCGCAGCCGCATGTCGTGTCTCGACCCCAGGACGCGAGCTCAGGCTTAAGGTCAAGATGGAGACGAATCTCGAGAGGGAAGCGTGCAAGGTTTCGGGTTGGGATTGGTGTGAACTCACTTCCAGCATGTTCTATCGGATAAAGCAAGTCACCAGCCCAGGCCCAGGGGGGAGGGAAACAGGCCCTGCCTCTCGAGCGGAGCTGCAAAGCCAGGCACCTGGGGAACACTTTGGCGTGTTCCGGGGAGCAGTTCTCGAGCCCGGGTGCAGGTTTGATGGGGGCCGGGGGGGGGTCCTGGAATCTACAGGGAGCACTCCCAGGGGGTCTGAGGCAGCAGCCCCAATGACAGCTGTCCTAAAATGACCCTTGGCCTCTGAGGGGACATTTCTGTCCCCTGCTGTGCTAGCAGCTGAGTTGGGAGTGACAGTGCTGTGCACCAGCGTGGTGGGTTCCAGGCCTGGGGGCGGCACAACACCACAGGAAGATGGCCTGTCACGGCGTGCTGGGGTCCCGGTGAGTCACTTCAACACGCTGAGGACTTGAGTCCTCTCTGTGGCCCCGTGGAGTCTCACTGTAACTCGTCACCGCCAGCTGTCACCACTGCCTGCCCGGCATCCAGCCCCTTCCGGTTGCTGCCCTGTCTTAAGCTGGGCCCCCAGAGGAGGACCTGAGACAAGGCTGTGGGCGCAGTGGTCTGTGTGGGTGGCGACCCGGGACACGCTGGCAGGGGCAGGGCAGGGCGCTAGCGAGCAGGTGGGTGCGGCAGGCACCCGGGCGCAGCGCTCCGGGCCCCTGCGAGAGATGGTGGAACAGGCTCAGTGGAACCACTGGAGGGCGGGGAAGCTAGGGTGTCTGTCAGCCGGCACCCACTCAGCAGCGGCCAGGGGCGGCTCCAGGGGTGAGGCCCGGCACGGCCAGGCTGCCCCACACAGGCCCCAGTGTGCTCTGGCAGCCAGAGGCGGTCGTTGGAGGGCAGGTGGTGGTTTCCTGCATCAAGAAGCCTCCCGTGGCAATGAGGGTGCCGGGGCGGCGCCAGGGCATCCGGAGCCCTGGCTGCAGGCTTCCATCGCGTGCCCTTCAAGACCCTCCCTCTCCCCCACTCTCCATCCAGGTGGTGTGGCTGGCACCCCTCCCCCAAGTTCCGGGTGGGCCTCAAGAGGTGGGCACCTGTCCCAGGCCAGCCAGTCAGTGCCCACCCCGGAACTTCTGCTGGAATGGGAGGAAGAAACTCTTTGGGGGGCATTGTCCAGCTGCCAGGGTGTGGGCCACACAGAGAGTAACCTGCACCAAGACATGCAGAGAGCGAGCCAATGGGAAGGGCCAAACTTCGGGTGGGATTTGAGCCCCTGGATCCAGCTATACCTGAAGTTCACTGTTGGGCTTCCCAATGACATGGACCCATATATTCCCATTTTTGCTCGAGGCAATTTATGTTGGTTTTCTGGCAACCCAAAGAGTGTAACGTTCATTACATAGTGTTCCGGGGGAGGCACGGTTTTGGACTCAGGCATTTAGATTTTGGACTGCAGAGCTCAGATGGGACATGGAGCAGGAGGCAGAACGGTGTCTGAAATTCCAAAACCTCCCTTTGGTATTGTTGGTGGTGGGGGGGACACATGTGACACAAATATAAAGCCATCGAGTTGCAGGAGAGCTGGTCAGGGATTCATGGGGACTGGTTGCGGCAGTGCAAGGATCCCCTCCACGACCTCCTAGTTGCGGCTGAAGACCCGTCTGCAGCCCAACTGAGACCCCAGAGAGTTCCGTGTGCTGGGCAGTTGCCGCAACCACACACCCCAGCTGCGGGGTGCTCTGCCTAGGACCCCATTATTGGGAAAGGCCCCAGAAAGCTGCTGACCCTGACCCTGACCCTGGCACCCCTGGGTGAGCTCTCAGGGCTCTCTGAAGCCCTGAAACGGAAATGAAATTTGAGCATGTGTGTCCACAGCTTTCATCGGCTGTCCAGGTCTCAAGAAAATCATGGCTCCGGAAAGCTAAGTCAGAGGTTTTCAATGGTGCTTTCTGGGGACCCGTACCCCTCCAGAATGCCATGGTGGGGGTGGGCGCTAGAGGGAGGGGAGTGGGAAGAGGGCTAGGGAGAAGTTTGGCAGCCACAGCCGCCTCTGACATCCCTGGGAGGTCCTGGCCCTGCCCCTGCTCCCACGGCAGCAGCTAATGCCCGAGACTCCCCTCCGCAGAGGTGCCAGAGGTCTGCGCCCCGGAGGAAGAACCGGTCCCAGAGACGGCCTCTGGGCCACGAGGGAGACGTGAGCATGTTTTGCCCTGTCTGGGCCCAGGCCCCCGGAAGCCCCTGGGGAGTCACTGCAGCTGAGACAGACGTCAGCAGGGACCGGCAGCTCAGACCTGATCCCAGCTCCCGCCCACCCTCGGGAGCTGTCTTCCTGCCACAGGGCTGTTCTTTCTCACCCGCCGCACCCACGAGTCAGCTGGCTGTTCCTTCAGAACCCGCCGCCCACGGTTCGAGAGAAATCCGTGGAGAGTCACAGCAGAAGGTGCTGGATTGAGGTGGGGAAGGCTGTCTCCTCCCACCAGGAGCTGTGTTAGGCAGGGCTGGGGAACAGGAGCTGGGGAGAAAGGTGACCCTCACGCCATCACACAAAGGAACCACACCTCTTCTGCTCTCCCAAGTGACAGCCCCTGGCCCCAGCTCCAAGACAAAAGAACCTTTTCAGAGTCCCACTACTTATGTGGCTGCCAGAACACCTGTTCCAAAGCCCCAGGAGAGCTCACAGGAAGGACAGGTTGCACCCTGGGCTGCTCACACCCTTCCGATATCAGGACTGTGGCTGTCCTGGGATGTGGCACTCCAGGACACCAGGTCTGGCTCTTTGGTAAAACCCCATGGGGCGTCCACCTGGGTAACCAGCAGGTAGAATCTCAGCAGTGCTGAGTGGGCCCCAGAGGCCTGCGTTTTAATACCACTGATAAGCTAGGCATCTCTTTATATACTGTGTGCATGTGCAATGGGTTGAATACCATCCCCTGAAATGCATGTCCACCCAGAACTTTAGAATATGACCTTATTTGGAAATAAGGTCTTTGCAGGTATAATGAGTTAAGGATCTCAAGATGATAGTATACTGGATTTAGGATGGGCCCTAAATCCAATGGCTGGTGTCCTTAAAAGAGGAGACACACAGGGGGAGGAAGGCAGTGTGGGGATGGGGACAGAGACCGGAGTGATGGGACCACAAGCCAAGGAACACCTGGCGCCACCAGGACTAGGAGAGGCAAAGGAGGACCCTCCCTCAGAGCCTTCCGCAGGAGCGTGGCCCCGCCAGCACCTTGATTCCGGACTTCTGGCCTCCAGAATGGTGTGGATAAAGAATCAATTGCTGTTGTTTTCAGCTACCGAGTTTGTGGTACGGCAGCCTGAGGAAACTCACACAGTACATCTGTACTTTACACATAAAAAGTGTTATCCTCTCTCCCGCCCCCCAAGAACCAATTTGCAACCCCTTGGGTGATACCAGCCCTGCTGAGATGCTCTAGAGTCTTATAAACAACCGCTGGAAAGTTCTTGAACAAGCCCAGGCAAAACCTCCAGGATTTTAGGAAGCTGACAACGTAAGTATATCCAAGTCTGAAATGTTTACTGCTTCTGGTGGAAGCAAATGACCAGGCGAACAAAAGACATCATGTTTCATGGCGCGAAACAGACTGGGGAAGAGAATGATGCTACTCACATCGAACAAGTAATGTTATGGGAGGGGGCGGAATTCCAGAGATTTAAGAGTAGAGGAAAAAACACCCTCAAACTCTTCAGCCTCTAGGGAAAATGGTCTCTAACTGCTGAGGGAAATACCACACAGATCTTTCAGATTAGTGGATTTGCCCAGAAAACACGGTTTCTAAAAGGAAAAGTCTGCGCGCCTGAGGGAAACAGTATCTCCACGTCTACTCTTCTCTGGGTGCATGTGACGCTCCGAGCCTCACTGTCTCGTGAAAAACAGAGACGGGCATCCTCAGGAAGGAGCCTGGAGTCTTTGGATAAGAAGCATTAAATAATCAGAATTGTTGCAGACATTCAGTGAACGCATTCTGGGTGTGCTGTGCTGAGAACTTCACAGCCGCTCTCTCATTTCACCCCACTGCAACCCAGGGATGTAGGCACTGCTGTCTCCACTTTTTTTTTTTTTTTTTTTTT
>VBSM01002153.1:2704496-2725869 GCA_008086735.1 Cheirogaleus medius | reverse complement strand
GCCTCGGCCTCCCAGAGTGTTAGGATTACAGGCGTGAGCCACCGCACCCGGCCTGTCCCCACTTTTAAAGAGGAGGAAACTGAGGCACAGAGAGGTTAAGTCACCTGCTTGAGGTTACACAGCTAGTGGAAGGCAGGCTGGGGTTTGAACCCTGGTCTAAATTCAAGACCCAAGCTCCCAAACACTGACAGTCTCGCGGAGAGTGGGTGGTTTCTGTCCCGGCCACAATGGATTAATGAACAAGATGGAGCGTTCAGCCTTTGGCTTGAGGGAAATTTAAAAGCCAAAAGCTTGGTGGCTTGGATTAATTTGAACTGCAGACCTCCCAAAGGCAAGAAGAATGGCCCGTTGACGATGCTTCAGTGTGGGTCCCAGAGACCTCCGCACGGGAGGGGAACCGTAGCAGACACCACCATGGGCACTCGCTGGTTCTGTGGCCTAGCTCCTCTTGTCCACTGGGGGCCTGGGCCCCCCGAGTCCCACTGTCGCTTGTGGAGGAAATGCCAGTCGCAGGCTCCTTGCCAGTATGGTCCACAGGAGTGAGCATGTGACTCAAGATGGGCCAAGCAGAGCCTTCCATGAGATTTGAGATGGGAAAGTGTCTCTGTCTTAGAGATCGTGACCCTGTGGTTATAGGCTTGGGGCTGCTGACAGCCACCTTTCCCAGCAAGTGGAAGAATGAGGTCAGTATGCAGAGATGTGGAGTCAAGAGGCCTGGGTGCAGCTGAGAGGCCTGAGGACATTGGGCTTCTGCATCCAGCCATACCTGGAGCAAGACCCACCATCAGCCATCCCAAATACAGGACCCAGGGAGTTCCCTTTGCTGCTAAGCTGGTTTGAGCTGGGTTTCTCCCGAGGGAGAAGGCACTCAGGAGGGGAATCGAGAGGGTCTGAGGCTCCTCACCCCTGCTGTGGTCGTATACCCAACCGTTGGCCCAGTGACTCTGCCACAGATGACCCCAACTCTAAGCAAAGCTAAGAGACAAGAGTGAGGCGCTTCTCGGGGCCCTAGAAAGGAGCCCAGGCTGCAGACGGAGCTAGGTCAGTGAGTTCCGTCACAGGCAGATCGTGAGGGTGCGTGGTGTGGGCTGGGCGCTAGTCCATAGGGGTGGGCCCTGGTGTGGCCCCATGTAAGGACACAGAGGTGTTGCCATCATGCAGCGATAGTGGCCCCATTTTGCCAACCCTCCCAAATGCCTAAGGGAAGCCAGAAATTCTGATTTCTATGTGAAATGCCCCAACTTTTAAACCACTCCAAAGCCAAAAACAAAACCCAACACTAAAGGCAGGTCAGATCAGACTTCAGGCTGCCACTTGGTAACCTCTGACCTGCTGCCTTTTGGGTGGCCCAGGAAAGGAAAGGAGAAATGTCCTCAGGCCCCTAGAAGCCTAGGACTCCCACATGCAGTAACTGGGGAGAGTCGTGGCAGTATGACAGCTGGTTCCAGAGTCAGACCTGCCGAGGGCAGAGACAACAGCTCCACCCCACAGGGGAGCCCTGATGTCACGTTGAGACGCTGGATCCAGCCTTACCAGGAACTCCTGGACTGGCCAGTTCCCTGCGCCCACGTATGGGCATGAGTGGTCATCCTTTTGTGTCTAAGCACCTGGGAGGTCGGTTTCTGTGGCTTAAACAGAAAAAACTCATGATTAAGCAGCTCCCCAGGAGAGACAGGGACCTCAGAGAGGGGCATACAGACAGCCTGAGCCACCCGGTCGCTGCCTGAAACTTAGCAGAAACCCACCTTCTCTGAGTCGGGGTGTCAGGGTTAGGGCCTCCCCCCAAGTGCTGGGATATGGAGTTTCAGTCCCCAGTGGGCTGCTCCCCACAGAGAGCAGGGCCTGTAACTCATATAACCGCCCTCCAAGCACACCTGGGGACAGGGGGCATTGTTATGCAATCAGATGCCAGGCTGGAAGGCTGTCACTGCCGCCTGCCCGGCATCCTTTCCTGCTTCTTCTTGGGGGGGGGACCCCAATATTCTTTGAGGCACCTCCTTGCCCTTTTCAGGCCATGTGGTTGGCTCCAGAGAGGGACATGTGATCCAGACTGACCAATCACTGTACTGCCCCCATTCCAGGTCACAGTGATTGGTCCAGGTTGGACACATGACCAACAAGGCTGGCCAATCACTGTTCTCCATTCTCCTCAGAAACTGTGATTGGTTCGGGAATTGACCTGGGCCCCCAGCAGGCTCAGACTCGGTTCTGGGGTGAGGATTGGAACTTTCAGGAGAAAGAAGCTCCCTGGTGCAGCCGAGCGGGGGGGCCGAGTGCGGGGCGCGAACCAGTGACGGGTCCGGGATCCAGGGGGACCTGAGAGTGGTCGGATTGCCGACGCCTTGGCCTTGGCCTTTCCTGACACGAAGCCGGAGGAGCCAGTTCTGCCCTCGCGACCCCGAGAGCCCCGGCCAAGGGCTGGCTCCCCGCCGTCCGCCCCGGACGCCCCGACGTTGGCAGAGTCCCGACCCAGGGCTCCGGCCCTCGTGGTCCCAGGCCTCGCGGCAAGCTGGCTTCTCCTCTGGACACTTCCGGACGCGCGGGCTGAGCGGCTGCCCCGAGCGCTGGCCGGGCTATCTGGAGACCAGGGAGCTGCTGTGGGACTGGCCGGAGGAGGAGGCGGAGGTGGCGGCGCTGAGCTGGGAGAAGCCGCTGGCGCAGGATTCCAGGCTGGACATGGAGCCCCTGGGGAGGAAGGGCACGGCACATGTCACCTTGGGGCCGACCCACACAGTGGAAAGCTGTTGGTGCCGCAAATGAGCCCCCAGGGCTCCTTCCACAGGGCTGTCAACCGCCCCAGGGCCCCTGGCCAAGGGCCCAGGGAAAAGCAAGTGACGCAATGAGGAGAAATGAAGCGCCACCCATTCCCTGCACCCGGTCTCCCCACACAGAGCCACAAACCACTCGGGCTTCCCTGACTTGGGGCCTGTTAGCATGGCCCAGAGGTCCCCACAGGCTGGCGAGTCCCTGGCCCCATGTCCAGGGTCACTTCTCCTCATTCTCTGCTCTCAAATCACACAGGCCCCCTTCCAGCCCCTCCATCTGCTTTTGCATGTGCTGAGCTGGCTCCAAGCTTCAGAGTAGCGTTGTCCACGAGAATTTTCTGTGATGACAGACGTGTCCTATATCTGCACTGTCCAAGGCGGTGGCCACTGGCCCCGTGGGGCTCTTGAGCACTCGAAATGTGGCCAGCGCCACTGAGTAACTGAATAGTTGATTCCATTTCATTCTACTTGCTAAGCTAAATTGCTGCGGGTGGTCAGTGCTACCAAAGTGGGCAGTGCAGCGTTAGGGCCTTGCTACTCAAAGTGTGGCCCTGGGCCCAGCAGCACTCAGAGCTTGTGAGGGATGCGGAATCTTGCCCAGCACAGTGGCATGAGCCTGTAGTCCCAGCTACTCAGGAGGCTCAGGTGGGAGGATCGCTTGGGCCCAGGAGTGTGTGGCAAGCCTGGGCAACATAGCAAGACCCCATCTTAAAAGAAAAAAAAAAGAGATGCAGAAATCCCACCCTCCCCAGAGCTGCAGAATCAATGCGTCCCCTGGTGACTTGTGTGCACACCACTTAGATCTCAACTCCACTGACATTCTCCAGATTCCCCCATCCCTCTTCTCCCACCCAGGCCAGGCCCCTGTCCTGTGCTCTGGGTTAAGTCCCCTAGCACCTCCCAGCTGGGTGACCTTGGGCATGGCATCCATTGCTGCCCACATTTATACTCGGGCGTGAGCCTCTGGTCCCCTGCTCCGTGACGCACACCCTGTCTGTGTGGTCCCCTCAGGACCCAGCCCAGCAGCTGCCCACTGAGGGTGACCAGTAGCCTTTGAACGGATTTTCTCATGCAGCCATTGGAGGACAGGGCAGCAAGGTCCCCACGCCGACCAGCCCAGGCAGCTGGCGTGCAGCGTCCAGCCCACCCCTCTGGCCTCCACGGCCCTCCCGGAGGACCAGTGGCCAGAACATGCCGCTTCACAAAGAGTGAATCCCCAGCCCCCCAACAAGCTCTGGGACCCCTCTTTGGATAAAGACTCGGGCCCAGTATTCCTGGCATTGGGCTGGGATCCCTGGAGCTCTGCCTGGGACTCAGGGTCCACACTGGGCACACTCCTGCAGCCTCAATTTACCCCAGGCAAAGAATTCAAAGCGTTATTTTTAGATGGGAAGTAACGCAGGCATGGCACAGCAGGGTGCAAAACCACGTTCATTTTTAAAAGGTAAAATGTAAGGCTTTGAAGAAGTTGCCTGTTCCTCCTCCATATCCCCCACCCCCGGCATTTCTGCCATCGCGTGCCTGCTGTGCGCCCAGGTGGCAGGAGGCCCCCAGCCATTTCGTCCTCACGACAGGCCACGTGGCAGGGGCTCCAGTGGCTCCCATTTAAGGGATGGGGCACCCGAGGCTCCGAGAGGTGAGGCGACTTGCACACTCTTAGCCACTGCACTCCCCTGTCTCTATGAAAGCAACAACTTAGGGAGAGTCATCTGTGAGACACCATTCTAGAATATTCTAGAATAATTCTTGACCCTGTGGAATTCTAGGAGTGAGGAGAGGTCTCCTCCCCCATCCCAACTGCTCTGACGTGTTGGGCTGCTGTCTGGGGTTTCATTCCAAGAGTCTGTGACAGTGTCGGCCGCTCTTTCTCATGCTACGGTGCTCTGGAGAGTTCCAGCTGTGCCGTGCAGGGAGTGGAAGTGTGTGTGCTCAGTGTGCCCCTGAATCCGAGGCCCCAGCCCGAAGGAAGGGGTGCTGCGCGGGGTGGGGGGGGATTGGCCTGGCCTGCAGGGGAGTTGGAGCCTCCCGGCGCCTCCTACCTGAAGTCCTCAGATGCAAGCACCTCGCAGTAGTACAGCAGTTTGCACTTGGGGCCAGGGCTGTGCAGGGCTGTCAGGACATCATCCACGCCCGGGAGGCTGCAGGCCACGCTGCCGGGGGGGCTGTGCATCTGCCACTGGAGCAGGTAGACCCCCGGCCACCGGGTCACGTGGGAGCCCTGAAACACAGCAGCCACGCCCTGAGGCCCCGGTCCTCCGGGGGACTGAGCCTTCATGGGCTCCCTGTCACCAGGCCTGGAGAATGGGGCCCTCCTCCCTCTGTCTATTTGCCAATCCACCAGCAAACCCTCTTTGAGGGCCTCCCGAGGCCATCCTTACTGTCCCCACCTGCCCCAACCCCGCTGCAGCCCTGGGACCAGAGCCTCTCTCTTAACCTGGGGGGAGGCGAGGCCTGGGGTGGGGGTGCGGCTGCAGGCCGGCACAGGTGAGAAACACCTGGATTTTGTGGGGCTTTTGTGCTGGGATTTGGAGAGGAGGTCACAGGTGCTAGAGTTTGTTGAGGGGCGGTGGAGAGTGGGAAAGGGAGGCGTTGGTTGTTACAAGCGCAACTCTGAGAAGGGTTGAGATGTTCAGTGAGAACCAGGGGTGGCTGGCGAGTGACGTGCCAGACAGCCTTCTGCTCCGTCCCCCTCGGAACCTTCCGCAGGAGCTCGGTGCTCGCCAGGGCTTGTGCAGGTGGCTCTGTGTGTGTCCTGTGTGTATCTGGGGGGCAGGGGGTGATGTTCCACCCACAACCCTGGGGCCAGCTGGGGGGCTCGTATTCCGGTTATACATCCAACTTCTGTTCCAGACCTACAGAGCCTGCATCAGACATCTGCCCACTGACCTCAGGACATTGGCACCTCCCCCCACCATGCAACTGACTTCCTACCACTGCCCAGCACTCGCTCTGCCCCCACACCCTCCTGCCTTCTCCCTGCTGCCTCCACTTTGTTCTTGCTGTTCCTTCACCTGGAACCTCACTGCCCCTCCCCACTTCAGGATCCGGCCACTCCTCAAGGCCTTCCATGTTGAAGCCCCTTCAAGTCATGCAGAGAACTTGGACTTCCAATTCCAACACCCTTGTCCTTCTCTCTGCATGAGCATGACTTAATGTTGTGGGCTGAAGAGTGTCCCCCCAAAGCTCACGTCTAACGAGAACCTTAGAATATGACCCTATTTGGAAAGAGAGCCTTTGCAGTTAAGGGTTTAGAGGGCTGGTGTCCTGACAAGAGAAAGGGCAGGGAGGTGTGGGACACGGAAGAGAGACAGAGTGCCGGCCCTGCAGGACAGGAGCAGAGACTGCAGTGGCGTCTCCAGGCCGAGGAAGGCCCAGACACTGTGTGTCTGCGGCGTCCCTGAGGCTGGGGACGATGCGAGGCACACAGTGGGCCCTCAGTACTGTTTGATGAATGACTACGTGATCCTAAGACGAGAACCTGGATGCTCTCCCCCTCCCGGCAGACGAGGGGCGCCTCCACGCGGCTGTAATCCCTGCCGAGGACCCAGCCTCTGTCGATCAGCTGCTCCCGGGGCCCCGGCCTGGGCACCCGCCTGGTGTGGTACAGGCTGAACACCACGTCCCCTCGCAGAATGTCGAAGTCCCAGGTGATGACCGACTCCCCTTCCAGAATCTCCACCGCAACCTGCTCAGAGACAGGTGCGGTCTGAGGGTCCCAGCCGCGAGGGCGGTGCTGGCACTGGGCGCTGCTGTGGGTGCCCACGGGGGTCTCCTCTGCCGGGCCAAGAGCTCATTCCCCACCATGGGGAGAGGGGGCTGCTAAGGCTCCCAGCTGCCCCCTTGTCTGAGAACTGCCCTGGGCAAATGGACCCGCCTCTCTCTGAAGTGCCTGGGGGGTCCCCCTGGGGCAACCCGCAGCCAGGACTGACAGCCCGAGGGGCGTTCCAGAGCTCCCTGCTGGGATTCCTCTCCACGCCACCTGCCTCCCCGCCTGGAGGGCTGTCCTGAGAGCTCGCCCACCCGAGACAAATCGCCAGCACAAGAATTGTCACCTCGGGCTGCATTTCAAGGGAACCTGACCTAAGACGACACCCCAGCCCATAGGCCCGCCCAGGCCAGGCCCTGGCACCTCGTGGGGGGCCCCGCGGAGCACGCTGGCCGAGTGGTAGGTCTCGCTCCACTGCCGCAGCTGGTCTGCCCGCTCCTGCTCCTCTTCGGTCAGGTAGAGCGACTTGGGGACCAGCCCTCCTTCGGGGACGTTGCACTGTGGGTCAGAGACAAAGGGTGGCAGGTCGGTGCCCGTCGAGGCCTGGCTGACCTGGCCCATAGAAGGGGACTCTGTGAGCCCCGAAACAGCTTACACAGCCACCCCTTGCTGAGCCATGCGGGGGGCTTCTGTGATGCCATTTAGACCCCAGAGCCACCAACACAACAGGGACAATTATTTCACAGAGAAAGGAGACGGAGGCTCAGAGAAGTCAGGCCACTTGCCCATGATCACACAGCAGCAAGTGGCTGGGCCAGGACACAAAGTCACATTGTCAGCCCCCTAGCCTCACGTCCCTTACCCCGATGCAGGGCTGACGTCTGGGCCAGGGGTCCCTCACACTGCACCCCACGGAGGCGCACCTCCCCATCAGCAGTGGGGTTGGAGCAGTCTCAACCGTCCTAATCTGCAGGTTTCCCCAAATCAAAGGTGCCCGGGATGACCAGACCTTGGGAGACCCTCTGCCATCGCCAAACAATGATCTCCGGCCTCATGTCACTTGCTAAAACGCTAGGATCAACAGTGAGGTCACAGCCAGCGTCCATCAGTAAGTCACCCTCAGATCGGCAGGCCCACGCGCTAAAAATAACTCCTGCGTGTGACGTAGCGCAACCAGTGGAGGGAACAGGCAGGCCTGGCCAAATTCCTAGGAAAAGACGTTTTTTACCCAGAAATGATGCAAGCTCGCTGTTTGGTATTTTTGTTACGATAGCTCTGCCCACTGAGGGCCACGTGAGGTGACAGAGTTGTGACCTAGGCTCCCCGCTGCCTTTCGTTTCACCCCCGAGGCAGGTGGTTAAAGGGGTCTGGACGCTGCCTCCCTTGAAGCGGTGGCCTGACCGTCCCAGCTGTGTGGCTGTGGGCCGGTCCCTTTGGCTCTGCCAGCTCCAGGGCCCAGGACATGGCCGTCACCTCCCCTGCAGCAGAGGGCACAAAGTGAGCGGGCAAACCCTCACCACTACTCAGCAACACCTTTGCTGGCAATACGGCATGGGTAAGGCTTTGACCGGCCTGGTCTTTGGGCTTCCAGAAACTTCTATCTCACTCATTAGGTTTGAAAGAACCAAGGTAAGGCCTAACCTCAGAGAGGTGTCACCTCTCTTTGAGGCAGCTTCTAAACCAAGCCCTGTCCCCACTGAGCACCAGCATGGCCCTCCCCGGGCAGCGCCTGCCCAGCAGCCCGGCTCCCTGGCCCCCGCCCTGGCCACGGCTGCCTCACCATGCTCTCCCCGCCGAGGAAGTCGGGGATCACGTCCTTATCCAGGTAGTCGACGAGGCCTCCGGGGCCCTGGTAGTTGCTGCCGCTATAGATGAGGAACTTCCGCCGCGTGTTCTCGTTGATGAAGGGGCTGATCTGAAACGCAGGAGGGGAGGCACGGTGGGGCGGATTCCGCATGGAGACGTAACTCTGACAACATGGACTTAGTCACTTAATCACGGACAGGGACATGGATACGACCTGGACTTAATCACCCTGAAGTGCACCGGTCAGTGGCTCGTATGCGTCCACTACATTGTGCAGCCACCACCTGCATCTAGTTCCGAGACTCGCGCTTCGTCCCAAAGGGAAGCCCCACACCCACTCGCAGTCACCGCTTTCCCCTCCCCCAGCCCTGGCAGCCGCTGAGCTGCTGGAAGTGAACCCCGCTTCCAGCTGGGCCCCGGCGGGCTGACTCACCCCCACCCCGCCCAGTGCACGTCTTCCTAGGAAATCTCTAAGCAGCACATGAACTTGGTTTGCACGGAGATGAGAACAATTCGGGATAAAGCGCTTTGCAAGCAGCTCCTGCTCCCAGCCCCACCCTACAGAGTCTGGAAGCACCCACAGAAGCCAGAGAACTTTCTGCCTGCTAAGCATGTCCATGCCCTCCCCTGCTCACAATCCTCCGTGGCTCCCTGCTACCCCGGGACAAGGGCCCATCTTCACCACCGGCTGGACTCCTGGCCTTCCCTGGCACCACGGTCCCTTTTGCTCCTGTCTGCTTGGGCCACCCTGGACTGTCCTTTCAATTCCCCCAAAGCATCAAGCGGGGTCCCGTCTCCAGGCCTGTGGCCAGGCTGTGCGGTCTGCCTGCCACAGCTTCCTCCTGCCATTCCCGGGAAGACTCCCACTCCTTCCTCAGGTCTCAGCCTCATGTCACCTCCTCAGGGGGCCTGCCTCCGTTCCCCAATCTAAGTATGCCCCTGCACCATCCCCTCACCTGACTCGGTCTCTCTGAGAGTCCTGACATCCTCATGTCCTTGTCACAGAGATGCTTTTACTTGGGGGGCTACCTAGTTCGTCCCCCTCCCCCACCCTGTGACATGGGGGCTTGGGGACCCAGTGGCTGGTTTGTTCACTCTAAACCCCAGGGCCTGGACAGGCGCCTGGCACATAGTAGGTGCTTAAGGAAACACCAACTGGCTAATTTAGCTTGACTGCCTGGCTTCTCACGCCTTCCCCAACCCCAGGCAACGCGCTCAGGGTGGATTCGGGATCTGCAGGCCTGGGGTGACCCCGCTCCGCACTGCCCTGCAGCAAGGCCTCGGGGCACAGGTGTCCAACTGCACGTGACAAGCTGTTAGCGGGCTGTAAAGTCAATTTAGTGCAGCAAGATTAGCTTATTTTGAACGAAATGGGACAGAAGACAACAGTCGAAATGGTGTTGTCAATAGTTAAAGGAGCCGTCACTTTGCGGACCTCTTGTTTCAGTGGAGCATGTCTGCGGGTTGCATACGACGTGCATTTCATACTGTGGGGCGTGGGCAGGAAGTTTTAAAAGCCCCACGGGACAGGACAGGACAGCTCCTCGGAACCAGCTCGAGGAAGTCCCAGGGACACAGCCCGATTCCGAGCGTGACTCTCACATCCGAGGAAGAGAACGAGGAAGACACAGGCTGGGGTCCGTCCTAAAGTGGAACCGCATTCAGCCACGAGAAGGAATGAAGCTGCACAGGCTACAACCTGGGGGACATCGAGGACTTTGTTCTCAGTGACAAGAGCCAGACACAAGAGGCCACATGTCGTATGACTCCATGTTGGTGAAATGTCCACAACAGGGAAATGCACAGACGTGGAAGGAGATGGGTGTCCACCGGAGCTGGGGGATGGGGAGGGACTGCCCATGGGCTAGGGGGTTCTTTTGGGGGTGATGGAAAGGCACTGGAATTAGACAGTGGTGGCCATTGCAGAACTGTGAATATACCAAAAAGCGCTGAATTCTATGCTCTAATAGATGTTTACGGTGGATGAGTTACGTCTCCATAAGGCCGTCGAAAGAAATGACGCAGGAGAACCAGGCAGGGAACCCCGCCCCCACCGCAGCCTCCCCGCCGTGGGGGGCAGGGCTCTGGCCGTGGCTCTTACCAGCGTCCAGAGCACGGGGAAGACGCGGGGGGCGCGCACGATGAGCAGCAGGCCCAGCGTCTCGGGGTAGTTGTCCTGGACCACCTCAAGCATGCGCAGCAGCGCCTTCACGCCCGGCCGCCACAGGTGCCGCATGTTCAGGCCTTCCAGGTCCAGCAGGCAGGTCCAGGAGCTGCGGCAGAGACGGTCCCCGCTCCACCTGGCTCTGCCGCCTCCCCGGGCCCCCAGCCCGCTCCCCGGGGACGGACAGGGAGGCTCAGCGAGCCTCGGCTGGGAGCAGACGGGGCCACGGGGACGCTCCCGTGGATCAGAGGTTCAGAGCGTGGACTCCGAGGCCCAGCACCTGAACTCGCGTCTCCCCTGCCAGCCCGAGAGCTGCGTGGCAGGGCCACCAACCTAACCTTCCGCCTCGGGACAGTGGCGAGGTCAGTGACAGACCCCATCTTGGGTAGCTGTTGTTGGGGTTAGGCGAGATGGTGTGTGGAAAGGTCTCCGCAAGGACGGCACACAGCCGGCACTCAATTAAAGCTGGTTATTACTGTTAATTGTTGAAACGGTGCTAACTACTAAATAGAGCACGGGAACTAAGAGCATCTACCCCGCAGCCAGATGGCCCAGGTGCAAATCCCAGCCCTGCCACTTGCTGTGTGACCTTGGCCAAGTTCTTGACTTCTCTGTGCCTCCACTGCACTCCTACTAATTCATGGGAAAATGACCGTGTTACTGCAGTGGCTGGTCCCCGGGAGCCTCTGCATCCCAGATTTGTTCCTCCCAAACCTGCACACACCTCTGCAAGGAGTCCCTGTATGACACCCCCTTATCTGAACCATCTGGGGTGAATTCTTCTTCCAGCCACGACCTTGACTGATCGATCCCCACCCCACCCCAACACGTTCCCTTAGGAAATCTCCAGACGGCAAAGGAGCTTAACTTTCACCAAGATCAGGACATTTTGGGATTAAAAGCTTAAGCATCAGGTGCTGACCGTCCCTGTCTCTTTGGGCTGCTGGGAGGATGAAATGGATCAAGGTGCTTAGAAGAACCCTGCTGCTATATGCCTGTTTGCATTCTTTTTAGCCACTTTACAGAAGAAGGAAGCTGTAGCTCAGAGGGGCTCACTGCCTTTGGGGCGATGCCCTGCGAAACGCAGGTCAGGGACAGACATTGGGGGGAGCGAGAGGAGGACAGTGGGTTATGGGTGTGCTGTGAACCCACGAGGCTGGTCTGCCCTGGGGACGGAGTCAGGGTAGAACCTGGGAGGGGAGAGCTGGTCTCAAGGAGCAAAGTCGAAGAGGCTGCCGAGGGCGGGGTGAGGGGTAAAGTCCTCAGGCCTGAAGCCAGACGGGACCAGGTTCCAATCCTGCTGTGCCCTGCCCACCACGGAGTCCGTCTCCCCGCCCATAAAGCATCACAGGTGACGATTGCAGGTGAGGACCTGATTAGAGCACAGAGCCCGTCGGCTGTCTGTCATTTAGGGGGGTTCTTGCCTGATGGGACGGCCAAACTGCTTTGTGTTCCCCTCACACCTCTTCTGTCCTTCCTCGTTGACGGAAAGAACCTGGGAGGGAGACAGGGAGCTGCCAAAGGCGCACCTGGCTGCTCGGCCGGCAGGCAGCCCTTCCCAAGCCCGGCCGGGGCTGCGGGCGGGGCCCGACTCACGTGCCGCAGCAGCGCCTCCTCCCCCACGGCCTTCATCAGGCCCTTGGTGTCCATCTGGCCCAGGCGAAGGATGTAGAGGGGGCGGCCGTCTTCGCGGAGGGGGCCAAAGAGAAGAGACCATTATTTAGGGGACAGCTGATGGGGGGGCAGGGCAGAGCTAAGGGTGAGAGCTTCACCCCTCAGGCGGTAGCTCAGTAGGGCCCGACCGGTCCCTGCAGCCAGCAGCACCCGGATGGGGCACGGCGGGCACAGGTATTTTCTCCGTAAGTTGCACCCCGCCTTCTCGCACTCGGGCACACTCGGCGACATTTCAGCGCTATTCCTGGGGCCGTTTTAAACAGCAGAAGCACCCCAAAAAGGCACAAAGATGTTAAAACGTGGCACTAAACGGGCCACAGAAAGGACACCCGTTTGCAGTAGGAGAGTTGAAACAAGGAGGCGGAGCGTTGCCTTGCTCAAACTTAGCAGAGGACGTGCACATCGGGTGACTAGACTTCTTCACTACCCTGCACGTGTCTGGGAAACATTTAGAAAGCTCTGTGAATATTGACTTGCAGGTGACAAGTAAGTTTTAGCAAGCAGGAGTTGGCAAATACGGAATCCATAAGCAACGAGGATCAACCGTGTACCAAAAGGACCCACACCAACCGAACCTTCAGCATAGCACTGGCCCTACCCAGTACATGGGAATTTTTACATAAATGACATTTTTCAAAAATTGGCATTGGCTTCAGTGGTAGTTTAATTTAAAAATCCGTAAAAGATATGTGTAGTGGGTGGAATAGTGCCCCCCAAAAACTCATGCCCACTGGAAGTTTAAAATGGGACCCCACTTGGAAACAGCCTGAACAGATGTAGTGAGTTGAGGATCTCAAGACGAAATCACACTGAGGTTAAGGCTGAGCCCTAAATCCAACAACCCAGGGTCCTTATGAGAAGAGGAGAGGGCACAGAGACACCCAGAGAGGAAAGACATGTGACGACAGAGGCAGACACCGGACTGATGCTGCCACAAGCCAAGGCACCCCCGGGCTACCAGAAAGTAGAGAAAGAAAGTGGGGAACGATTCTCCCAGCAGAGCCTTCGGAGCGAGGCTGACAGCTTGATTCAGACTTCTGGGCTCCAGGACTGCGGCAGAATACGCTTCTGTTGTTCTAAGCCACCAAGTTTGCGGCGACTTGTTATGGCAGCTCCAAGAAGCACAATGTAGGCACAGCCACTGCGCCTGTGATTGCAATGACCTAGTAACGGGGGGGCCAACCCACCCGCCCAGCGGAGACGTGTCTCTTCCTCAAGCCCAGAAGTCTGTTCCGGCTCTACCTCCTTCCAGATGCCAAAGAGTCAAAAGGACATACAGTAAGGGGTTAGCATGACGCGGCAGTGACCGACGCGTGCGGTATCCGCGCGTCACGGAGGGGCGGCGCGCACCTGTGTCCTGGTAGTGCCAGCCCCCTGCGTAGAACTCCTCCAAGAGCGCAGGGGGCCGCCAGGTCTGAAGGAGGAGGTCCACCTGCTGCTGCTTCCGCCAGCTCAGGGACTGGCGCAGCATTTCCCGGGCCTTGTCCACGTGGAAGTCACGGGCCCGCAGGAACCGGAGGATGTGCTCATCTTTGGGGATCTGAGAGACGAAGAAGGAAAGAGCCCGCAGAAGGGCATCCCCTA
Organism: Cheirogaleus medius; assembly: GCA_008086735.1. NCBI lineage: Eukaryota > Metazoa > Chordata > Mammalia > Primates > Cheirogaleidae > Cheirogaleus > Cheirogaleus medius. The sequence continues at coordinate 2,712,170 of VBSM01002153.1, read as the reverse complement.
ACCCCGCAGACAAACCGCAGACAGCGAGCCTCCTGCACCTCGTCCGCAAAGCATTCCGCCGGGAACAGGGCCACGTTCTCCCTCAACCACGAGGCAGGGAGACAGCCACGGCGTGGACAGTAGTGAGTCTCTGTGCATCCTGGCCACCTAACGTCCCTCCCTCCTTGTGCCAGGAACCGCATCTTTGGCGCGCCCACCTTGCAAAAGCAGCCCCACGAAGAGCTGCCCTTTCTCGAGCGCACACTCCGAGCCGGACGGACGAATCGAACTGATTTCATATCTCACCTTTCCTCCTTCCCGTCCCCCGTGCCCCCCGCCATACCTGCCACCGACCGGATGTGATCCAGGGGGCCCCACCCCTGCACCCACCTTGCCTTTGTGGGTCTCCTGTAGCCAGCGCCGGAGCTGGATCAGGCAGCTCTCCTGCATGGGCGTGAGGTGGCCCAGGCACCTCTCTATGTAGTCCGCGTCCAGCTTGTCCCCTTGGAGGAGGAGCGGGGGTGGCATCAGGACCAGAGGAGACACCGCTCGCCTCCTAACCGTGCGGCCTGCCCTTCCTGGAGCCCTCCCTCGCTCGCTGGCCCCCCAGCTCTGAAACATGGCTCCAAGCCAGGCTGTGGCCTCCGCCGCTGACAGCAGCCTTGCGGACTCTGAAGGCGGTCGTTTTTCCAGCCCATTTCCACGGCAGTTCTGAAAACTCATGCCAGGCCAAACCTGGATCTCACTGTGAGATGTGACTTCTCCTCTTTGACCCTCAAAAATGGGGATACTTCTCACCCTCTGGGGCGTGCACAAGGTTAAAACTGGATTCATGGTGTATGTATGGTTTGTATCCTAGTTTTTTTTTTCCCTTTATATTATGAACATTTTCCAGTTAATTTTCCAATTAAAATCTGAACTGTGACAAAGGGCTAATTGCCTTAATATACAAAGAGCTCTTACAAAACAACAAGAAATCAATGGGCAAACAGGAAAATGGACAAAGGACAAGAACAGGGATTCAACTAAAAAAGGAAAACAGAGTCACTAAGCATGAAAAAATAATGTTTGACCTTACTCATAATGAAAGAACTGATCACTATTCTACCAGTGATCACTCTTACTTTCTTTCAGAAGTCAAATCTTTACAAAGAGTCTTGCAGGGAGCCGGGGTGAAGGCAGGAATAGGCAGTTACACTCCTTCAGTGGGAACACTGATCAGCATAACCTCTTTGGAGGTCTAACTGGCAAATCCAACACAATTTTAGTTGCATATAACCTTCTACCCAGCAATCCCACTTTTAAAATTTTATGCTATGTATATACTCCTACAAATTTTTAAAAAATTTTTTAAAAATCCCTTTATAAAAATGTACCGTACTATTTGCATTTTTGAAAAACCGAAGCAACCTAAATTTCCATCAATAGAAGACTCACTAAATAGACTAGTAATTAAGCATAATCAATAAATAACAAATAAACCAGGTGTGGTGGCTCATACCTGTAGTCCCAGATACTCGGGAGACTGAGGTGGGAGGATCACTTGAGCACAGGAGTTCAAGTCCAGCCTGGGCAACACAGCAAGACCCAGTCTCTAAATAATAATAATAAATAAATGTTTATTAATAAATAAGTTGTGGTACAACCACCCATACTATAGAGTGTCAAAAGGAGACATACTTATACAGAAAGTTGTTCAAGCAACATCAGTAAGTGAAAACAAGCAAAATATGAAATAGAATGTACAAAATGTTTTCATTTGTTCCACGTAAGGCATACTGTGCACGTGCGTGTGCACAGCTGTGTGAGTATGCATGTTTAACATTACATACGTATATAAGCCTGGATAGCTTCTGAGAATATAAACACGAAACTCCTATAGCCTCCAAGGCGAGAAAAGGAATCTTAACTTCTTACGTCACATCCTCCAAGCAGTTTGAATGTTTTTCCTGCGGTGATCATGCATTACTCATATAATTAAAAATAGTTGTAAAACCAGAGGAAAAGGCAGTGTCAAGGCACCAGAGATCGGTTTCTGATCTAGAAATAAACCAGCTCTGGCTCTTGGACCGGAATGGGGAGCGGCAGAGGCCACGAGCAGAGGCAGGAGGCTGAGTCACTCCCAGCCCCAGCCCCAAGAGGACCGGGGTGGTCCGCCCCCACCCAAGGAGCAAGACAGCCTGCCGCAGGCTCCCCAGGGCCGAGTGACCTCGGCTGCAGCGACCTACTGTCCGAGCTGACCATCTCCGGAGCAGGGCCCGGAGCACTGCTGGGCCCGACGGCCTCCGGGGAGCCAGGGTCCCGCTGCCCAGCCTGGCCGCAGGTGTCCTCCTCCCGGCCAGGGGCCGGCGTCCAGCGGGGGATGTGAGAGGTGCCCTGGGAGGTGAGCTCGTTCAGGTAATGCTCTATCACCTCCTTCCCCTGGAAGCCAGAGAGACCAAGGACAGCGGGGTCACCGCAACAGCCAGGAAACCTGCCCCACCTCGCCCAGGTCCCTGCCTTGACACCTGGCGACTGAGCACCTGGACGTGGCATGTCCAAACGGAGAGACGCTGAGCGTCACTACCCACCGATTTCCAAACGCAGGGTGAAACGACGAACGTGACGTAGCTCACCGCTATGTTTTATGTTGATGACACATTAGATAAAATCTATTATCAAAATTAATTTTGCTCCTTTCGTTACATGAACAGGCCTTTACTCAGCAATGGATCTGAGGTCTTTAAAACAAACCATGACCATTTTAACCAGGAAAAAGCACCACGGAATGTCTCTCTTCTGTCCAGAGAATTCATTCACTACACACGCCTGGACATCTCAGGGCCAGGGGGACAATGATGAGGGCACCCCCCTTACAGGCCAGTGACTTTGTGCCCATTATCTCATGTGATTTGGTCATTACTAGAATACCCATTTTACAGATGGGAAGACTGAGGCCCCAGTAGGTTCTTGCTGGATGTCACGAGTTGCCAGACGGCAGAGTGGGTCCTCTCCGGGACTAACGTACCCTCTTGATGTTGGCGGTGTACTGCTTCATGGCGATCTTCTCCAAGGCATTTTCAAAGCCAAAGAAGGAGCGGATGTCCAGTGAGGCAGACTGCTCGAAGCAAGTCCAGTCTTCATTCTCAGGGTGGACCTGAAGGCCAGGCAGGGATGATGCCGGGGTGTTAGCATGGGGCCGCCATGCCCCTCGCGGGGGCTCTACCAGGCCTGAGATGGACAGCATGTCACAGCCTGGCAGCACTGTCGGGGACAGCAGTACCACGGGGGCCCCACCCAGGGAACAGTGTGGATCTCATACCTGCACCCCTGCCCCTTAAATACTATATGTATACATAGAAAATCACATTAATATATAAATACATATGTTTAGTATATCGTGTATATGATATATAAAGAACACATATCAATATCATACATTTCAGATGTATATTTTTAAATAGTTATATATTTATATACAGATATATATCACATGTTCTTATATATCAATAAATATCAGCGAAAAAAAAATCTGTGGGCAGAAACATTACCAGGAGTCTGTTAAGTACGCAGGCTCCTGGGCCCGCCCCAGGCACTTTTGACCGAGCAGGACGGGGGCGCCGGGGAATCTGCATTTCACAGGCAGCCTGTGCTGCTGGTGCGGCCGCCGGGGTGCGGTCAGTCTCGGGACTCTCTGAGAGCCCCACGCTGGGAGGAGTGTGAAGGCAGCTGCTGCCCACACTTCCCCACACACGGGAACATCCTGAGCCCAGTTTCCAGGAGGACCTCGAGGAGCAGGAGGCGTGCAATGCAAACGGGCCCCCAGACTGTTTCTAACGGCCCACAGCTATCCTCGTGCAAACCACCCGACCGGCAGGGTCTGCCACCATCCCCGTTGTACGATGTGGATGGTGTGGCCCAGGGAGGGGAAGCGACTTGCCCCGTGTCACTCAGCAAGACAGTGGCAGGGCAGGGTTCCATCCAGACTCGGGCTCATCCCCCTCAGTTCTCACTCATGCTGTTCCCGCCCCCAGAACTCTGTTCCCAGCCCTTCCAGGGCGGCTCCTCCCACCCTTGGGCCCTGGCTTCCGTGGCACGTCCTAAGGAAGCACTCCTTCCACTCATGCCCGGTTCTGTCTGCCGGAGCCCTTCCTAGCTCTGCGACCAATATGTATACATTCATTTGCTTTTCTCCTCCGTGTCTCCCCGGGGAACGGCAGCTCCGTGAGGGCGCGGTCAGGCAGATGGGTCCCAGGCCGGGTGCCCAGCGCTTGGCAGGGTGCCAACACATGATATAGGTTCTGACACGTGACAGGTGCCAACATATGATAGGTGCTCAATCGCATGTACTGGAGAATCACCATGATCGTTAATTATATTAAAAGGTAACACTTACATAGGACTTCGTATGTGCCAGGCCCTGGACTAAGGGGTTTGGATAGTATACTGTACTTCATGTTAATCCTCACCACAACCTATGCCGTAGGCATGGTTATTAACCCCATTTTTACAGATGAGGAAACTGAGGCACAGTTTCCTGAAAGAAAGAAGGAAAGGAGAGAGAGAAAAAGGGAGGAGGGGTGCCAGATTTAGCAGATAAAATACAGGAGGCCAGTCACATTTGAATTTCAGATAAACAAGGAATAGGATATTTCCAAGAAATATTTGAGAAATACTTATAATAGAAAACATATCTGCTGTTTCCCGGAACTGCACAGGCGCCCGGGCACCCTGCGTGCTCCCTGACAAGGCTCTGGGCGGGACAGCGGGTCCGGGTGAGGAGGGTCCCGGGCTCACCGTGTAGCTGCAGTTCTCGTGGACCACCACGCGGCTGGCGAAGGTCTCATTGTGCGCTTCGATGAGGAGCGTCCTCTCCTTCCAGTTCAAGATGTTTCTCTGCACGAAGACCACGTGCTCGACACCTGCGATCTGCGCGGGAGGGGCGGGGGCGAGTCCGGAGGACCACCCACACACCCCCGGCCAGGGGCCACGGGTCCCTCTCCCCGCCGCCCACCCAAAGCTGAGCCCAAACCCCCGGGACCCTGCTCGGTTCCCCCCAGTCCCCTGGCCCTCACCCCTCCCCCACCCGGGCTCTCCCCCACCAGGAACCCCGCCGCCCCCACCCCGGAACCTGCATCCGGACACCGACCCCCACGCACCCCCGCCCCACCTCCTGGCCCCGCACCCAGTCCCCAGCGCCTGCGCCTGCGCCTGCGCCCACCCCCGCGGCAGGTTCCCCGCCCCCAGGCCGCAGACCCTGCCCCTGCACGCGCCCACCTTCCGCAGCAGCCGCGGGGCGTCCACGCGCAGCCGGCAGCTCCGCTCCACCACGTGCACCGCCCCGTCGGGGCTGCGGGACTCGCGCAGGACCTCGCTGCCCAGGAAGACCGGGATCTGCGGGCAGGTGGGGAAGCGCTTCTCGTAGGCCTGGGGGGCAGGGCCGGAGTGAGCACGGGGCGGGGCGGCCAGAGGGTCGCCCCCGGCACAACCTCCGCCCCTGCAGGACTGTCATCTCTTTAGGAGACGGGTGTCACAGCCGGGAAAAGCATCCCTGGCCTGTGGAAGGAGCAGGGACCCTGCTGTTAACTACCAACAATACCTGCATTCAGCACCGCTCAGAGCCGCGATCCGAACAACGATGTGGCACAGAATCGCACACACAAAAAGATTAGCGCTAATACAAGAGTTTGGCAAAGCTTCAGGATATAAAATCACTATGCAAAAATCACTGCTATTTCTATATATTAGCAATACACAAATCAAAAATATTTAAAATTCTATTTACAATAACATCAAAAAGAATAAAATATTAATACTTAGGAATACATTTAACTAAGGAAGTTCAAAACTTTTACTATGAACACTAGAAAACATTGCTGAAAAAAATTAAAGACCTAAATGAACGGAAAGGCATCGCATAGTCATGGGCCAGAAGACTTAATATTGTTAAGACGGCAGTATTCCCCCAAATTGGTCTATAGATTCAACAAAATCTCTACCCACACCCCAGCTGAATTCTTAACAGAAATTGATGGGCTGATCCTAAAATTAATGTGGAAATGCAACAGACCCAAGAGGGCCAAAACAATCCTGAAAAGAACAAAATTGGAGGACTCATATTTCCTGAATTGAAAACTTTACTATATCTCTACGGTAAGCAAAACAGTGTGGTTGGTACTGGCATAAAGATGTTAGTAGACATACAGCTCAATGGAGTAGAATTGAGTCCAGAAATAAACCTTCACATTTACCATCCATTGACTTTTGACAAAGGTGTCAAGACAATTCAATGGGGAAAGAATAATCTCTTCCACAAGTGGTGCAGGGACAACTGGATGCCCATATATAAAAATGACGCTGGACCCCCTACTGCACACCACATACAAACATTAACACAAAACGGACCAAAGACCTAAATATAAAAGTTAAAACTATAAAACTCTTAGAAGAAAGCATAGGAGTAAATTTTTAAGCACTTGGATTAGGCAATGGTCTCTTACTTATGACACCAAAACCACAAACAATGAAAGAAAAAATAAAATGGATATTATCAAAATTGAAAAATTTTGTGTTTCAAAGAATATCAGCAAGAAAGTGAAAAGCTAACTGAGAAAATGGGAGAAATTTTTTGCAAATTATACATACATACATATGCATAAAATGGAAGGCTTGTATCTAGAATATATAAAGAACTATTAGAATTCAATAATAAAGAGAGAACCCAATTTAAAAATGGGCAGAGGATCTGAATAGACATTTCTCCAAGGAAAATATACCAATGGCCAAAAAGCAAATGAAAAGATGCTCAACATCATTAGTCGCTAGGGAAATGCAAGTCAAAACCACAATGACATACCACTTCATACACACTAGGATGACTATAATAACAAAGACAGATAATAGCAAGAAACTGGAACCCCCAGACCCTGCCGCGAGGATGTAAAATGGTACAACCACTTTGGAAAATAGTTTGGCAGCTCTTCAAATGGTTAAACGTAGAGTTGCCATATGATCCAGCAATTCCACTGCTAAGTATACACCTAAGAGACATGAAAACATAGGTCCACGCAAAAACTTATACACAGATGTTTACAGCAACAGTATTCATAATAGCCAAAAAATAGAAATAACCCACACGTCCATCATCTGATTAGTGGATAAATAAATTGTGGTCTATCCACACAATGGAATATTATTCAGCCTTAAAAAGGAACAGGTACTGACCCATGCTACGACACAGATAAGAAACCTTGAAAACATTATGCTAAGTGAAAGAAACCAGACACAGAAGACCACATGTTGTATGATTCCATCCACTTACATGAAATGTCCAGAACAGGCAAATACAGAGCGACAGAAAGTAGATTAGTGGTTGCCAGGGGCTGGGCGTGGGAGGAGAGGGCGGCATGAGAGCTTCTCTCTGTGGTAATGAGAATATTCTGAAACTGATTGTGGTGAGGGTTGCACAGTGCTGTGAATATACTGAAAGCCACTGGACTGTATACTTTTATTTTATTTTTTGAGACAGAGTTTTGCCCTGTCAACCCAGCTAAAGTGCAGCGCTGTCCTCGTAGCTCACCAGAACCTCAGACTCCTGGGCTCAAGTGATCTTGCTGCCTAAGCCTCCTGAGTAACTGGGACTACAGGCGTGAGCCACCACGGTGGGCTAATTTTTCTATTTTTAGTAGAGACGGGGTCTTGCTCTTGCTCAGGCTG
>VBSM01002153.1:2692505-2704396 GCA_008086735.1 Cheirogaleus medius | reverse complement strand
GCCATGGCACTCTAGCCCAGGCAACAGAGTGAGACTCTGTCTCAAAAATAAATAGATAAATAAAATAAAATAAAATAAAAATAAATGTCTGTGTACATAGAATATTAATATTCAGCAGTGTGCTCTGTGAGCCACAGCAGGTCTCGCCCCGTCTGACAGCACAGACTCCAGTCCCCGACCTGGGTGTCAGTCCCAGCTCCACCACTTATGGGCTGGGTGACCTTGGGCAGGTTACTTAACCTCTCAGTGCCCTACTGCACAGGGCGGTGGTGAGAACTGAGCAAGCTGACCTGGCTGCAGGACAAGGGACGCTGGACTATTTCCCTGCAGCTTCGAGGTCTCACACAGTGCATGACGGTGAGCGCAGGCGGTTGTTAAGTCAGGCTCCTCCAACCCTGTGTCCTTCAGAGGGGAGGCGCCTCGGCCCAGGGCAGAGTCCCAGGCCAAGATGGCTCCCTGAGCCTTGCTGTCCACAGAGCCACTTCAGCCAGCTCAGGCTGCGTGCTGGGGATGTGTCCTTCTGCATGGGGCAGGGGGTCCTCCCAGGCAGGGGGCGGGGCTGGGTGAAGGTAGCTGAGGGGTCCCCAATCCCAGGAGTGCACTCAGGGAGGGCGAGAGGCCGTGCCCAGTTCTAGAAGCGCCAGGGTCGGCGCTGGTGGGGCAAATCCCGACATCGGGCTTGACCTTCGTTATTCCAGCGGGGTCTGCGCCGAGCGCCTGTCACAGCCCATGTGCCCTGGAATCGGGATCAAGCTCCAAAAATAGTGCCTAGTGCTGGCATCTGAGGACAGACTCCTCCTCCCCTTCCCTCCCCACTCCTGGGAAGAGAGGTAGGGGGAGGGGAGCCAAGGAAGAAATGGAAACAGGCTCAGGTGGCCTTGGTGTCACCCCAGGCTGTGCGAGGCCAGCCAGCCCTCCCGCCACCAGGGTCTCGGGAGGACAGAGCTGCCTCCTGCCATGGTTCGGAGTTGGTCGCGTTGACAAAACACAGCAGCATTAGAATGGGGACCCCCACATCTCCCCAGCCTGCGCCACGGGGCTCCCAGGGTCTGTGCTTGGAGAGCGGGCAAGGGAGGCCCCTGACACGGTGCACCCTGCATATCTCAGGCCGCCCGGGACCCTCTCTGGAAGGGTGGCCGCTCCCCACCGAGGGGGGAGCTGCAGGGAGAGGCTGGAGCCGGTGGGGGCCTGGGTGGAAGCTCAGCTGCACCTCCTCCCCCGGCTCATCATCTGGAAAATGGGCCTCTGTCTCTCACGCGCTTGTCTCTCTGAGTGTCCCACAGAGCCCGGTGCAGAGTAAGAGACCAGGCCACAGGACTGAAATGGTGGCACAGCGCACAAGCTCCCTCCTGGCCGCGTCTGAGCCTGTATAGCCGAGGACGAGAACGTGGTACTGGCTCCGCCTCCCTGGCGGGCTGAGGGATGCTGGCGTGGGAGGAAAGGTGTGCATGTTTCAGACGTGGCCAGGCTCAGTCCCAGCCTCCGCCACTTTCTAACTGGGTGTCCTTGGGCAATTCACTTGCCTTCTCTGAGCCTCTGTTTGGTCATCTGTAAAATGGGGTGACAGTGAGGATGTTGCCAGATGGAGTCTCAAAGCGGTGAGGGTTCCCTCCGGCTGTGTGCTTCCTTCTCACTCAGTCCCATGGATGGTGTCCTCATTTGACAAATGACGAGCCCAGAGCCCAGAGTGGCTCAGTAATTACCCAAGGTCACACAGCATGGAAGGGTGCACCTGGATTTGGATCCTAGCTGGGCCCAGCCCCCGCTCCCTCCGGGAGCCCCCGGCTCAGCAGCTGGGCTTGTTCTCATGGGCGTCTCAGAAACAGAGCTGGCATTGTCCCCAGGGCAGTGCGGTCACATCTCTTTTTTCCACCCTGAGTCCTTCATCTTCTGCCAGGCAGTGGCCACACCACCCCGACCCTCTCCCCTTCCTCCCGACTGTTCAGTCTCCCGTTCCCTGGATTAAAAGCGCTGAGGGAGGGCTGTACTCGGAATAGGCCTTCATGTCCGGCATAAAGCCCATGCTCCTCACTGTGGCCCCCAGCCCAGCACCCCCAGCCCCCTCAGCCTGCTCCAGCCACAGGGCCTTTGCACTTGCTGTTCCTGATGCTTGGTCCGCTAATCGATTCTCTTGACAGTGAAGGATGCGGGAGGTGTGAGTCACTGGGGCTTCCTGGAGGGGTCGGACCTGGATTGGGGACTAAGGAGATGCTTGGGCTTCAGGGCTTCCCTCTTCCTGGGACACCCTCCCCGCCCCTCCTCTGCACAACGGCCCTGCCCTCCACCCTATACCCCGTCCATTTCCTTGGCAGCGCCTATCATGCCTTGTGACCACAGGCGTGCTCGCGCGTGGGGTGCGCCAGGCCTGGCCGGCGAAGGAGGACCGCCTGCCCTCCCCAGGCGCAACCTCACACCTGCGCCGGCTCCCGTCCCGGCCACCCTAGGGGCTAACAAAGACACGCCGACCAAGGAAGAAGGAAATAATATACCTTTGCCGGTGGCCCAGATGACCCCAAGTCAGGCATCCAGGGAGGGCGTGACGGGGCGCGGGCTCGCACAGCAGCCAATCAGGGGCCAGGGCTCCCCGGACTCACTTCCTGTGCTAACAACCCTCTGTCGCAACAGCCCAGTCTGGAGCCCCCAGATAACAGGCGCAGGGAGGGGACGGTCGGCTTGGGCACAACTTGCCCTGGCTGCAAAAGGGAAGGCACTGCCCTGTCACAGTGACCAGGGGCTGCTCCAATGACGGAGCCACGCGTACTAGGGGGACCCTGGAGCTCAGGTCTTGGGGGACCCTGCTATTGGGGGGCCCCAGAGCTCGGGCTCCATCTCAGAGGTGTCCTTCCCAGAGCCAGCGGTCCAGTGTCAGAGGACTGCCAGGCGTTGCTGACATTTATGACATGCTCCCTGCATCACTGCATCCTCACACACCCTGCTGAGACAGGAACTAGCACGTCCCCATTTCACAGATGAGCAAGTGGAGGCTGAGGACAGCAGAGTGACTTGCCCGGCAGCACACAGCCAGCGTCTGTCTCCCCAGCTTGACTGTGGCACCTCCGAGGGTCCAAGCTTTTCCCCGCTCAGTGAAGCCCCTTCCTAAAGGCCGGCCGAATGAAGTGCAGATGCCTGCCACGCGGAGAGGGACTTTACCTAGAAGGGACTGGGGAGCCCCGGAAGGTTGTTGAGCACCTCCCTCCCCTGGCAGGGCCTCGGCCGCACCCACAACCATCACATCACACATATAAGGTGTGTCCACTTCCTGTGTTTCACGTACGCACGGCCTTATCAGAGCCGAGGCCCCGCCGGCAGCCCGACATGAAGGCTGCGCTTGGTGGACATTTAATTCAACCTGTGTTCGTTTGAATTCTGCAGGTTTCCTTTTGTATTCTGGAGTTCCTGCATTATTTTCTTTCCCCGTCAGACATTGCTGTGACCCTTGGGAAGCTCTGGGCCCCGGCACCCTGCCCTGGGGGAGGCCCCAGCACCCCGCCCTCGGGGAGGCCCCGGCAGAGGTTCTGAGACCAAACAGGCTCGGCCCTCCGGCTGTGGCACCGCACGGGGCCTTACAGAATCCAACGGCTTGTGGGACCCTCCCGTGTTGGAAACCAGCTCACACTGGTTTCGTCTCTGCCTAGGAGCCCCTGCTGCTGGCTCCTGTCCCCACAGTTGGCCTGACTGCCCACGCATGAGGCCTGAGCCTCTCCTGCTAAACACACACGCAGTGTGGCCCGGTCAGGGACACATGGCTGCAGAAGGATTTGGTTACAGCCCTTCTGCCAGGTGGCCGGAGAGGACATCCAAGCCTGCCCACTCAGAAAAGGAGCTGGTCCAAGGCCCGGGACCCACCCTGCAGGATCGGGGTGGGGCAGGCGGGGACCAGCTGGCTGCCTCCTCTGGGGTCCCCATCCTGCAAAATCCACACTGCACATTTAGCATGTGGGAATGGGAGCCTGGACCCCTACCCAGACTTGCCCACCCCCCAGGCTGGGTGACCTTGGGCATGACCCGTCCCCTAAAGCAGAATAGTCACAGAACCTCCCAAGCAGCACTCAGCTGTGCCCGTTTCCTTCCCTCGTGCGTCACAACTGCTGAAGCAGGGTCACGGGCCCCGGACACCCATGAATCCCCAGGGCCTTGCAAAATGCCTAGCACACAGTTGACACTGCGTAGACATTTACATGCTGAATGCACGAGTGACAGTCTAGCACAGCCACCAAGAGCGTGGGGGCCCGGTGCGGTGGCTCACGCCTGTAATCCCAGCACTTTGGGAGGTGGAGGCAGGAGGATTGCTTGAGACCAGGAGCTTGAGACCAGCCTGAGCAACATAGCAAGACCCTGTCTCTACCCAAAAAACAAAAATATTAGCCAGGCGTGGTGGTGTGGGCCTGTAGTCCCAGCTACTCGGGAGGCTGAGGCAGGAGGATCACTTCAGCCCAGGCAATGGAGGTTGCAGTGAGGGAGGCTGACACCGCTGCACTCTAGCCTGGGCAACAGAGCAAGACTGTCTCCCTCACCAAAAAAAAAAAAAAAAAAAAAGAGCATGGGCTCTGGGACCTGGGTTCGAATCTCTGCTCTGCCTCTCGCCAGCTATGTGGCCTTGAGCAAGTCATCAAGCTCTCAGTTCCTTAATTCACTCAGTTGTAAAAAGGGGAACAAGTAAGGTAGCACTTACTGTGTCGTCGGAGGAAAAAAGGAGTCCGTTTTGGAAAGTGCTTAGAGCAGTGCCTGGTGCGTGGTTCGTTCTCCTTAAACATTTGCTAAATAAATTTAAATTTTAAAAACGCGTGAGATTCTATAACGTACAGGAAATCTATTTCTGCTGATCACTTGACAGCGGAACCCTCCTCCCCTCCTTCCGTCCTTCCTGCTCTTCCGCATCCACATGCAAAGGAAGCTGGAACACGGCTCTTAACACAAAACTCCCACCAGGAGCGCAGAAAGAACATCGAAACCGCACCAGTGTGTTCTGGCCCAGCGTGCCACCTTCCCTGTTCTGCAGGCTGCACTGGCGGCAGCCACGGCACAAGGGGCCCCCTCCCCGTCCCACTCCTCGGGAGCCTTCCTTGTGAACCCCCTGCCCTCCCCCTTGCAAGCCGGGGAGACCTCGGGAAAGATGAGATATCGATCCTCACCTCCCCCAGCTTTTAAAAAATTGAAATATAATTCCCAGATGGTAGAATTCACCCTTTTAAAGTATACAATTTAATGGGTTTTATTTAGTACGTTCACAAAGTTACAACCATCACCACTATCTAATTCCAGAACATTTTCACCACCTTCAGAAGAAACCTTGTACCCTTAGAAGTCACCCCCCTTTCCCTCCTCCCCACGCCCCAGCCCTAGATGACCGCTCGTCTGCTTTCTGTCTCTATGATTGCTCTTTTCTGGATATTTCGTAGAAATGGGTTCACACCAGACATGGTCTCTTGTGACTGGCTTCTGTCCCTCACACGCCGTTTGTAGGTCCGTGCATGACGCAGCGTGTGTCGGTGCTGCGTTCCTTTGGCCGACTACGACGCCGTTGGGTGCAGCCCCCCCCCACCCTTTGGAGGTGCTCAGCTGGAGCTTGCTGAATGAGTCATCAGATGCCCCGATGGCAGCAGTGTCATCCCGGCTGACGAAGGGAAGCGGGCACAGTACAACCAGGGTGACCTTATTCCGGAAGCCCTTCGAGATGACTGACAGCTGCAGACGATCTGCAAACGCAGCTACACCCACAGGGCCTGGAGCCGAGGACCCGCTGCTATTCTAGGCCAAGCCAGCTCGGGAGTCACAAGAGGTGGAGACACAGGGTCAGACCAGCCTCTGCAGCCGGGGCGCCCGGGCCCGGCGAGAGGACAGGGCTGGAGTGGGGAACAGCAGAGACAGAGCCCAGGGTCAGACCCCACCCCTGCCACTTGTCAGCTGGGTGACCTCGACCCAACCTCCCTGAGGCTCAGTTTCCCCAGAAAGAAGAGGAGAATAACCATGATGACACCTGATTCATGGCGCATGCTGATTAAAGATTAAAAATTAAAGGGTGTGCATGCGTAAGGCGGTAGCACAGTGCCACATACCCACCGTCGATTTTCTTAATAGACGGGAGTAAATCAACAGGGACTTGAACTGATATTTGTGCACGAATGTTCACGGCAGCACTACCCACAACAGCGAAAAGGTGAAAACAACACACGTGTCCATCCACCGGTGGATGGATAAACAAAAGGTTTTCTACCCATGCAATGGAATATTACTGAGCGATAGAAATGAGCGAAGCACCGACACATGCTACAGCACGTATGAACCGTAAAAATATTATGTGAGTAAAAGAAGTGAGTCACAGAAGGACAAATATAGTGTGATTCTTCCTATGTGTGGTCCCTAGAGTGGTCGAGTTCACATAGAGAAAGTAGAAGAGAGGTTACCAGGGGCTGGGGACGGGGGAGTGGGGCTTGGTGTTTGATGGGTGCAGAGTTTCAGTTCGGGGTGAAGAAGGTGGGGGGGGATGGTGGTGATGGTCGCACAAGGTGAACGTACTTATGGCCCTGAACTGTGCACTGAAAATGGTTAAAATGATAAATTTTAGCACATTAAAGAAAATAGAGTCCACCATCTCCTAGAAGGTCTATGGCCCTATCAGAAGCATTTGCCATGACATATTATGTCTGTGTTTGTTTGTCTGTAGCTTCAACGTCGCCGTCGCTATGTCTTTTGCTCACCACTGAATTCCCTGGTGCCTGTGCCACACCTGGGACATTGCAGACATTCAGCCGCTATTTGTTGAAGGAAGGAAGGAGTGAATGGCCAGGTGCCAGGGAAATAAAACAGGAAAAGGGAACCATCTTCGTATGTAGCCCTGGAAGAGTAGCCGAGGAAGTACGGGTCTCCCAGCGTCGGGGCGGGCAGGCCTGTGTCTACACCCGCAGGGAGAGTTGGCAGGTGCACGGCTCAAAGAGTACCTGTGCCTGTCTGTTGCTGTTCATGCTCCACCCTCAGAGAGCTAAGTTCTGGAAGGTACTTACTGGGCAGGTGAATAAATGCCTGAGGAACTCCCCCTGGGTTTGTCACCGGCGGCCAGCGAGCCAGCAGTGAACCAGGTGGGGCAGTAGCTTTGCCTGCTGTTAGCAGGTCCCCATCCTGTCGCCGCAGCAGGCAGCAAAGTTAGCTGGGGCCCAGTGACTCGTTCCTGCTTCTGCACGATGGGACGTCCCTTTCGCGGAGAAGCCTCCTGCACATAGGGACGCACCCCCAGAGCGCCTGGCCTCCCCGGCGCTGGGAGGATGTGTCGGCCCACGCCACTCAGCGTGGGTGCACACAGCCTGCTAGGAGTCACCCACGGTCAGGAGCAGGGCCGGGACTTCCAGGATCAGGTAGGTGGGGTTCCTGATGGTTCAGGGAGGGCAGCCCAGAGCGGCTTGACATTTCTGTGCTACGTCAGGAACTTGCTCAGAGGGGAAGCGCTATTTTAGATTTTCCAAGTGTCTCAGGAATGCCCCAGACCTCCATCACCTCTGCTTCCTGCTGCTCTCCCGACTTCCTGGCTGGAAACCCTCCTTCCATCCCCTTTCCAACCTCGGATCTGGTCACGTCACTGCCTCCCTCAGCAACTCTCAGCCTAGCTGACTTAAACGACCCTCGAGTGGCCTCCAGCGGGCCCTTCTCTGTGTTCCCACAATGCCCTGTTCTTCCCCAGCACCAACGGCTCCGCAAGACGTTTGCCACACCCCCACACACATACACACATACACACACGCACGCATACACACACATACACACACATACACTCACACACATACACATACACACACATACACTCACACACACATACTCACACATACATGCACACATACACACACACACACATACACTCACACATACACACTCACACACACAAATACACACACATACATACACACACACACACTCACACACACACATACACACACACATACACACTCACACACACAAATACACACATACATACACACACACACACTCACACACACACATACACACACATACTCACACACATACACACACACACATGCTGGGACCTCTGTGAGGGCAGAAGCCACAGCAAGAGAAGCAGATGAACAAGACAGACAGAGTCCTGCCTTCCTGGAGCTTCCCTAATAAAAAGACCCTTTAAAACAATAAATGAGCAAATTAATAGAATAATGATGCATTTCAAAAAGTGCTAGGAATCAACTCATTTGCAGCTGCTCCACCTAGCACAGCACCTGGCACACAGTAGAAACTCAAATATCTGGGGAATGCGCACACACACACACACACACACGCATCATGAATTAGTGCACACGGAAAACAGTGACTGAGGGCCTTAGTGTATCTCGGGGCATTCCGAAATCGGAAGATCACCTCGCTGGGCAACGGATCCCCTCTCTTCTCCCAGCCCAAATCAGAGGCACATTAAAGGTAGAAAACATTGCTTCCTCTTAATCTGTTAGCAACCGGGTCAGATGACAGGGCTCTGGGGAACTAATTTAAACTCATTTAAATAAGGCCTCTGCTGCTTTATTAAAACTACGTCCATAACAACGCTTCCAACTGTAACTGCTTTTGGCCTGGGCCACGAGAATTCGCCTTCACTGGCTGCTCCTTATTAACAATCCATTTGCTAAATTACAAGCTGTTTGTCAATACAGCGAGGCCAAGCCTTTAAATATTTTAACACTTAATTGCTGAACCACAGAACCTCACCTGCATAACCCTCCCTCCGCATTAAAGCCTATTGATCAGGAAATTCTACTCTGAGCCACCTTCCTGCTTTGCATTTGCAGGATCCGAGAGCACCTGAAGCCACGGGGCATTTGCGTCCCACAGGGAGACCTGGGCAGTGGCTGGACCAGAGGGGACCAGGTTATTGCTGAAGCCACGGTATCCACAGATGTTTATGGAACGTCAGAGCCAGAATCCGGAGGGTCTGGCTGTGAGCTCGGGCTGTGGGCTCAGATTCCCTAAGTTCAAATCCCAGTTCTGCTGTTTACTGAGCGTGTGGGCTGAAATGTGTCCCCTAAAATAAACATGTTGCAGCCCTCACCCCAGGTGCCTGGGAATGTGACCTTATTTGGAGACAGGGTCTTTACAGAGGTGATCAAGTCAAAATAAGGTCGTCGGAGTGTCCTTATACATCCAACACGACTGGTGTCTTATAAAAGAGGGAAATTTGGACACAGAACGCCATGCAAAGACTGGAGTTATGGGGCCACAGCCCAGGAAACACCAGGAACAAGGAGGGAGGCCTGCAGCAGACCCTCCCCTGAGCCTTCAGAGGGCATGTGCCCCCCCCCCACACACACCTTGACACCAAGCTCCCGAGAGGCAATCAATTCCTGTTGTCCTAAGCCACCAGTTTATGGCACTTTGTTACAGCAGCTGTAGCAAACTAATACACTAGGAGGGTCTTCTCAGCCTTGCTAAGCCTCCGTTTCCTCTGTTGCTACATACAGATAAGGCTGCTGTAGCAGACCTGCCTCTGAGCTGGCCGAAAGGCTGGAGCACGTGGTGTTTAATAATCGGCATCCTCTGCCCTCCAGGGACCAGGGTCTGGGCTCGGGCCATGCTCCCCTTCCCAGGGCCCTGGGTATGAGGAGTACGGGAGTCAGTATTCGAATGGGCTCAGAACAGTGTCTGGAGCTTAGTAAGTGCCATGTACGAGTTTGTCAAACAAAATTTAAACGAGAATCTGCTTAACCCCATCGAATAACCACCACTCTTCAATCACAGCAGAGAATATGTCCATCCAAAAACGTGTGCAGAAATGTTTATAGCAGCATTATTCATAATAGCCCAAACTCGAAAACAACTTACATGTCTATCAGCTGATAAATGAATGAATAAAATGTGATATGTTCATATACGATGACATATTATTTGGCCCTAAAAAGAATGAAGCGCCTATACACGCTACGATGTTACGCACCTTGAAAACATTACACCCGTGGGTGTGTGCGTCTCCCAAACTCGTTGAGATGTCCACATTCACAATGTACAGCTCTTTACATGTCAGTCGCATCTGCATAAAGGGGTTTTTAAATAACGTGTCGTAGCGAGAGAGAGAAGCCAGACACTAAAGGCCACAAACTGTATGAGTCCATCTATGTGAAACTTCCAAAACAGGTAAATCCATAGAAACAGAGAGCAGGTTAGTGGTTGCCCGGTGTGGGGTGAGGGTGGGGGGCAGGTCAGGCGGACACGGTGAGATTAGGGGGTCGTGGCTCAAAGGTGTGGTAGGGGGTTCTTTTTGGGGTGATAAAAATGTTCTGAAATTGACTGTGCTGATGGTTGCACAGCTCTGTGACTATATTAGAATAAAACCCACTGCCTGGTGTCCTTTCAATGGATGAAGTACATGATAAGTGAGTTATGTCTCAGTAAAGATGTTCAAATGATAAATAATGCTAAATCCAAGCAATATTTCACCAAGCAGTATTTTAGTACTCATTTCTTTCTTTCTTTTTTTTTTTTTTTTTGAGACAGAGTCTCACTCTGTTGCCCTGGCTAGAGTGCCGTGGCGTCAGCGTAGCTCACAGCAACCTCAAACTTCTGGGCTCAGGCGATCCTTCTGCCTCAGCCTCCCAAGTAGCTGGGACTACAGGCATGTGCCACCATGCCCGGCTAATTTTTTCTATATTTTAGTTGGCCAATTAATTTCTTTCTATTTTTTTAGTAGAGATGGGGTCTCGCTCTTGCTCAGGCTGGTCTCGAACTCCTGAGCTCAAACGATCCGTCCAGAGTGCTAGGATTACAGGCGTGAGCCACCGCGCCCGGCCAGTACTCATTTCTTTAAACAACGTTCGAGGCCCTGCCTGGGCACCCACGTTCCTTGCTCGAATCCCTACTTCAACTCTCTGCAGAGCAGGTGCCCTAACGATTTCCATTTTCCAGGTGAGAAATTGGGGCTCAGAGGAGTTAGGGAATGTGCCCCGGCCCGGAGCAGAGACCCAGCCTGGTGAGTTGGGAAAAGAGACATGTAATCTAGAATCCACTCACAATGGGCTGACCGGGGCGTGAACTTCAGGCCTCAGGTGACCTGACCCCACAGTCCAACACGTGGCCTTTGTGTCGTCCATACAGGGGTCTCCACAAGGACACCTCTCCATCTTATGGGACACAGGCCCACTCAAAGGGACCAATCTCCCCCTCTAACCTCGGATATGGCTACTGAAGCTGCCTGAATCGTCTTAGTTGTTTCTCTGTTTACCAAGATGATACAAGCGCGTTGTTTGGAATCAAATGGTACACAATGCTGTCAAGAAAGAAGAACGCAAAGATGCCCTGGAATCCCACCCTTTGGAAGCAGAATTCACACCAAGGGATTTGGAGAGAGATGCCCACTCATTTGATTAGATACATTGTTAAGTGGAAAATTAATTTTAAAAAAGATTTTTTTATGTTGGGTCTAGAAAGGTTGCCTTTAAGTGTTATTTTACAATCAATTTCCACAAGCCCAATTTCAGCCATTTGTGTCATCGCTGGTGGACTTTTGAAGAAGCAAGGGGCACTTTGACTCTCAAGGCGGTTTTGTTAAACAGAAAAACCAAAAGGCCAGCTCCTCCGGTCACTCGGATGCAGGGAAAATAGCCGAGTTCATCCAAAACTTCCCCGGCATCTGACCCAAACTGAGGGCAAGTGTTTAGCTGAGAAACAAAGACAGACATTAAGTACAGAAAACCCCTTTTGTGCCTACACAGCACACAAGTTATGTTGAGTTATGCAGCTATTTTGGGGACAATAATGTTTTGTAAACAGTCAGCAAAGTATCTTTGTCTGAGGCCATGTGGCTTGGGACCATTTCGCACACAAGGGCTGTATGGAAGATAAGACGGCAAGGCCATGACAGTCCCTCTGAAAAATATGAATGACTTAAATTAACAGATAAATATTTGAAA